>CM029620.1:26666454-27866454 GCA_017311315.1 Dendrocalamus latiflorus
TGTCGTATTATTCTGCTAAGAGCAGACGTTTTCTCGGAAGAAGTTTTGAATCTTTGGAGATGCTACTCTAAAATCATCCTACAGTATAGAGAAGACATGAAATATCGTCTCCTCCACGATTTTGATAATAATTTTCATGTCTTTGTTTCTGCAAAATCAAACACAGTGTGGTAAGCATTTGCTAAAAATTAGGAAATGCCGCCATGAAGTAGAAGAGATTCGATGTATTTCGAGGATTTTACCTTATGACTCAATTGCTGCAACCCTTACGGGCTTCATTACTCCTACAATGTTCCTCATATGCTGAAACCCCATCACTATCACTCCTATGACATAAAGAAAGCTTAGTTGCAGCTTTCCAAGTAAGTTATAGACTGCTGCACCAACATTTCCACCTTCATCTGTCCGTATCGTGACGGTAACAGGTCTTGAAGAAATAAGTGCTCCGGTTTCTGATAAAGATGCAGCGTAAGAAGTGTGCCTTGGAACATAGCCTTCGACACAAATTTGTAGAAAATTCAGCCTTGTTAAGCTTACCAGATCCATTCTCTGGCTGGGACGACCACTCCTGAGGTTTCATCATAGATTTAGTAGCCCTTATCAAATCCATTAGAGCATTGTTGACCTGCGATAGAGCAATAGTTATATGAGTCATCTTATGCTTTAGTGTAACTTTGTAAGGATGACAAGACGAAAAGAAAGCAATGATCATGTTCTCAATTGTATTTTCTCTTTTTCTTTGGGAAAGAAAAAAATGGCAATCTTAGAGACGAAATAAGCCTGAGGAGAAGAGAAGAATCTCAATGTCAAAGTAGGCTGGTTGGTTTGTTCTGCACTTATAAATATATTAGAGAATATATGCTTCTCTTTTTCAGAATAAATCCGCCTTTTCAATTGCGATGCCCTTAAGGTGTCTTAAGCTTGTACATCATTCTCCAAACATCCTGTTGCCTACTTGCCATAAGCTAAATACATCAAGTCTAGACTACTACTAGAATTAGTGTAGCTGGCAACTTCACGTAGTTGCCTTATATCCACAGCCAAAGATTGCTTAGCAATCTAGGATAAATGCCTAATGATCTTTCTCAAATATAGTGGCGCCTGAAGGGAAAGATGCTTCATTTGATAATTGATAGTGTTGGGTATATTGCTGATGGAATGATGAGATGCATACCTCATCTTTTAAGTTAACATTAAGGTAACTTAAAATCTGGCCTGGGATAACTATTTTACTGAAGCCTACAGGTCGTTTTAGAGTGGGCCAAACAATTATCTTCAAAAGTAGCATATTCCCTTGCACAATTTAGGTGGTCAATGGTGCTTTCAGAGAACCATAAGGCCGTTTTTGTTCAGTCAGCAACTTTGGAATTCTTTGCGCAAGTTGCAACAACATGCAATAAGATACTCATACATATAAGCCTTCTTCCGAGTTTAGGAACAAAAGAAATGCATTCGTTAGCGCATTTATGTTAGTGAGAATGATGCTCGAAGAGAATCATAACTTCAATATTGTATGGTTTGATCAGCTATTTTAGGATATCCCAATCTGCAAGTGTTCTGAATATTATAGTTGCCCCATGTTGTAGCATTTTACCAAAGTTCACCTTACCTCCTCTGGTCTTTCATGGCTTACTAGATGTGCACCATGAAGTTCAACCATTCTAGCAGCGGGAAGAAGCCTTTCTGCAAGTCGTCTTGCGTGATATAATTGTGCAATAATATCATACCTGCATTATTTTTAAGCAAGCCATGAGAAAGGGAGGCACACTATGTTTGTGAGAAAGGGATGTGTGTTATTCTCGAGGTCGTGCACAACTAACCTTCCGTGAATAACTGAAACTAGAAAACCAGCAGAACATATTGTATCTAGTTCTTTGGTTGTCATTTTGTGAGTCCAGCATGCATTAACTTGCCCTTCAAAACCACAGCTAGATTGCATCCCTGTCGATGATATGCCCTTCACATATTCCTGAAATACAGCAGACATCACAAACGAACTTTGGTAACTAAATGCAAAGTTGCAAACAAATAAAGCTTTGTTATATCAGCCAATAGATCCAAAAGCATAATGCCAAATTTTCTGTATGCACTGTATGCTTATATTCTGAATAGGGTATGCAAAAGCATAATGCCAAATTTTCTGTATGCACTGTATGCTTATATTCTGAATAGGGTATGCAAAAGCATAATGCCAAAGTTTCCATCAAAGAAGGCCTAGTCAAAATGATTCTTTACAGAATTCTCACATGAGCTCACTAAAAGAATACTAACATATAATAAACATTAAATGTGTATAAGCAACAGATCTCATCCATAATCATTTTGGAGGCACATAATAAAATGGCATTAGAAGACTACTGAATATTCCATGTGAGTATGCGATAGATATCTAGCAGATACACCATTAACTAGACATATTTGTTACCAAGCATCACCCTAAAATTAGTAAGATCACTCACTTGATAGAGGATTGTTTTCCTTGTGCATGATCCAACTTTCTCATCAAGGTATTCCTACATTGGTACATGGTATATCATAAATGTGAACATTAAACCACAAATCCAGAGAACTAATTTTTACATCGATTAAGACATGACAATGAATTGATCCTCACCTTCGTATAATGGGTTTCCAAATCAACAAGAGCTCTTTGTTCTGGAGTTCTCGCCTTTAAGAAACGGAATGCAAGAGAGAACATCCGCCCATCTACCTGAAAAAGTGGAGAGACTTCATTGATGAAACTATTTTTACTTGCAACGTTCCAGATTTCAAACCTATAGCCTCTTATCAGTTCCTCAAACTCCCCAAACAAATAGGCAGATTTTAACATCCCAGTACCTTCGGGAAGCACTCAAATCCACCCCCAGTGACATTAAGCAAAGCCAAGGAACACAGCCTGTGCGGCGCCATCGCTGCCAGTTTGCAAGAAATCATCGCACCTGTTTGCAGAGATCCACAGAGACAATGCCTATAGTCTGTACAACTGCCAAAAGACGAAGCATCAGAGACAAGAGCGCGTGAAGGACTCACCCATGGAGTGGCCAAAGACATGAGCTTTCTTCCACCCCAAATGTTCCATCAAGGCCAGCGCGTCCCTGGCCATGATCGCCGTCCTGCCAGAGATGGACGTCCACATGGTCAGTACCATTACGACCGCCCATTTGACTTTTCCACGCATCAGCAGCGTTTCTTCTCCATCACATATTTTCTCATGAAAGCTATCGCGGCAGGAATCGAGTAAAACGTGAAGTTACTCTCATCGAAAGCTACATGAAGCGCAGCTCTTATCCTCTTCCAGATCTCTCTCTATATACATCTTCACAATTGAGCTACATCTTAAGAGGAGGAACAATATCATCTACCTAACTCCCCTTCCGATAATCGAAACTGATGGAAATTTGGATCTATACGACGATGAGAGATTTCAGGGTTGCAAAACTCACGAGTAGTAGGATTTGTGCGGGAGCACGGAGCTGCGGCCGACGCCGCGGTTATCGAAGCAGCAGACCTCGACGCCATCGCCGTCCTCCGCCGCCGCCGCCGCGGCGCCGGCCTCCTCGTCCGTCCGCGGGATCTCGTCGTCGTTCGGCTCCACCGAGCCGGTCAGCCCCTTTATCTGCGGTCCCCACGAGTCGTGCGTCCCCGCCAATCCTTTCACACCCAAACCAAACCATTTCTCAGAAAAAAAAATGTTCTTTTCTTAACACGAGAACGAGAACGAAGCACGCCAGAGAGGAGCGGCACGGGGCGGCGCGCGGTGGATTTACAAGTTCGCGTACCGATGACGAGGAGCACCTTGGTGGCGCCGCAGCCGTAGCGACGGTAGAAGAGCCGGACGCCCTCCCACTTGTCGCCGTTCTGGTACCTGTCCACCTCGCAGTAAGGCATTGCGCTCGCCTGCGATTCCTCTCCCTCCTCTGCCGATTTAGCTTCCGGTTATCGCCGCGCGCGATTGGATTAGCGTCGCTTGAGAAGGATTGGAGAGGGGCGAACGAAGCCAGGAGAAGAAAAAAAACATGAGGTGTGGGCAGCGGAGCTTCGGAGGAAGGGGCGGTTTATTTATAGCCGTCGGACGGGGCGCGAGGACGGAGGAGCAGGAGTATTCCCGGGAACACGTGGACGGTGGATACGAACCGGGCGGAGACGCGCCGGCCGGTCGCCGTCTGCTGAGTCGAACGGGTTGTGCTCGCGGATGGATGGGATAAATTATGGGATTGAGGTCCACATTTATGGATGGGATAAATTATGCTGAAATATAGGAGAGTAGCAGTCCAGCATTTGTTCTTGTGAACTAGAGCTGGATTGATAAAGCAATGATGCTTGAAAAGCGGTGCATCTTGTCGGTATTTAATGTAATGCTATATGTAAAACTATTTATATAAATAAAAACAATGGATAAGATTTGGGTATTTTCTTTGTTTTAAGAGTAAAAAATCTCATAATAATTCTAAAAAAAACTAAAAAAAATCTTACATTAATTAAGAAAAAAAGAAGCGTCGAGGTTAAATTATAATGACGTAGAATAATCATATATTTATATTAGAGTTATATAATAAATATAATTGTATTTCAATTATAGATAATAAAATTGTATATAAAAAACAATTATATTATAATATCTAACCGTACAATTATGTAGATAAATTTGCTAGTTTAGCTGTAATGCTTGAGTCCCGTGGCCCAGAGATCATGAGTCTGTCTCAAGCAATTCTCGAAGGAAAAAATGTCTGTTTCAAGCAATTAAGCTAGAGTAAACAACAAGTTCTTTTCGCAAGATGCCTTAGATTTGAGACAGAAAAAGATTAAGAAACTTTATTTCTACAGTATTTTCTCTTTAAACTCTGTATGATCACTTGGTTATCATTTCCTTGCACATCACCCGTTCATGCTAACTACCCAAGAAAATAAATTTATTGCTTTTGATTTCCCAGTATCGGTTCATGCAAATGCACTAATTGCTTGACTGTCCTCACTCTCCATGCTTATCACTGCATTATCCGGTTATCACATGGGAGCAGCTCAGCTGCAGGGCTCTCTGCACATAACTATGTATAGGGGTACCTACAGTTTGACATGTGTCCCCTAAAAATAAAAAATACTTTAAAAATCCAAAAATATTTAAAAAATACTTACATTAAGTATTTTTTAAAAGTAATTTTGGATACTTAAAAAGTATTTTTGTAAAAATACATTTATTAAAAAGTATTTTTTTAAGTACTTAAAAAATATTTTTTACAGTTTTTTGGATTTTTTAAGTATTTTTTTATTTTTAGGGGGCATGTATCAAGCCGTGGGCACCCCTGCACATATTTATGTGCGGAGAGCGCTCCCTATCACGTGTTGCGCCAGGGATTCTCTGACTTACCTGAAGGTAAGTCACGGCGTGACTTTGGCGAATCTCGGCCGTCCATCTTTAGAAGATGGACGGTCTAACTTTTTTTTAGATTTAGATTTTTTTGATTTTTGGTTTTTAGTTTTTTTACTTTTATCTTTTTCTAGCTAAAAAGATAAAAGTAAAAAACTAAAAACTAAAAATAAAAAAAATCTAAATCTAAAAAAAAAGCTAGAAATAATTTAGACCGTCCATCTAAAGATGGACGGCTGAGATCCGCCAAAGTCACCGTGACTTACCTTCGGGTAAGTCAGAGAATACGCGCCGCACATGTTGTAGGCAAGTTGAGATTTTTTTTTGTTGGGATGAGGAAAGGTCCAGTTTTCGATAGCTCTGTTACCTCAGTATCAGTTCAACTGCTTCTTTTTTTTTGAGAGAGAGAGGACCTTTATTCCCATTTCCACTTACACGAAAACGTTAGGGCATCTCCAATGGTTATAGTTAGCAATTAACTATAAGACTTCCATATTATTTATATAGTACACACTAAAGCTAGTATTCTAAAGAACTATCTATAAGGATAGCTATTTGATGTTTACATGCACACACAGAATTTATAGAGGCTGCCTCGTTTGGCGTTATAGACTAGTGCTTAAGGAAGAGCTGGCTCGATTTTTTTTTTTTTGCATACTCTCTTTCCTCCACATAGAATATATGTTGATGTGTACATGCATATAGCTAGCTGACTCAGACCATTGAAGATGCCCTAAGTAAAAACTTAGAGAAAAAAACGGATTCCCTTCGTCGAAATAAACTAGCATCCATAATCGTACAATATCCTAAACAAGCTGCTGCACAAAAAAAGTGAGGCCATTCATTTTACCACTGGCTCATCAGCCACTCAGACCTAGACGCAGTCCAGCTCCTGTTCAATGTTCATCGACGCGGTGCGGTGCGCACGGCAAAATCCATGTGAAACGCGTGCGCGTGCGCGGGCAGGAAGAGCGGAGCGGACGGCACAGGGCAGCGCTGACGAGGCGGCGCGATCAGTTGGGCGTCGCCGTCCACTCGCCGCCGCCCGCACCGTCCCTGTCGCCCGCGAAGGAAGGGATCCAACTGTGTGCACGAGAAAGGAGTGAAGAAAACTAGCCAAGGATAATTTTTCGCAGATGAGAAAAGGGTGAGCTAACTCGCTTGCCTCGCCAAAAAAAAATGGAGTTGTTAGTGTACCTCCATCATTTTAGAAGGACTACCTAACCTACTGCAGCACCACCTCTCAAGTAGAAGTGTATATCTGTCTCTTAACAAACAATAATAAAAATTGGGCTGCTTCTGAAGATAACAATTTCGTCTTGGGGAAAATTGTGATCCACAATGTAAGATCCGACAGGCAATAGATCCATAGGCAATAGAGAAAGATGAATAATGCTTTAAAAATTTTCACCAACTATTTATTTATTTATCCCTTACTCCTATAACTACAAAACTACGAAGATTAGGATAGTAATCCTACTTAAAAACAAGAGACTCACAGAGCTGAGCACAACCAGTCGAAAAACAACGTGGTTGGAATTTGACTACAACGTGGTCGAAAATCTTACGAAACTGAGCGCAACCAGTCAGAAAACAACATGGCCAGAATTCGACTTCAACGTGATAAAAAATCAACATAATCGTAACCAACGTGATTGAAGATCAGTGAGTGGCAGAACAACCAACATGGTCAAAGACCAATGAATGGTTGAAAAACCCTACGTGGTCGAAAATCAACGTGGTCGAAAGCCAACGAGTGATCTAAAACTGACGTGGTCGATGACCTAAGAGAGATCCCAAACCCTAGTGTTCGAATGAAATCAAAATCTGACCGATGTGGTTGACGACCATTGAGTGGGTGGATAATCGGTGAATTGGTCAAACTCAAAATTGGTGAATATAATTTTCTCGTGGGTGAATAATGACCAAGATGGGGTCTAGATATATTCTCACATGTCACAGTAAGTTAGAACATCAAAGAAATCAAATAAAAAAACTCTCAGATCAAGAAATCACACTTTGAGGCCAAAACAAGAAAAACTCAATTTTCTTGATAATCTTGCTATCAAAGCGTCTAAATGGATGAAGATAGGTTCTCGGAGGTTGTCTCCATCTCTTACACATCCTTGGCACAGCAAGATTAAGAAGATAAGAGATCAAATCAACCAAATCAATCAAAACAAGATAGATTCATGAAGATACACAAAGATTAATGTATTGCTTACTTGAGATAGAAATTTTTACAGTCACTCCACCTTAAAGGATAAAAAGCACACCAAGTACTCCACTCTCAAACCCCAACTCTAAGAAGTTAAGAACAAAAAGCACACCAAGTGCTTCACTTTCAAACCCTAACTCTAAAGAAGAGAGCACATGAGAGAGAGTTTGGATGGTTAACCTCACAGGTTTCTATGCCAACCCCTTTTATAGGTGAGTAACCAATAATCTACACCCATTAATAGATCATATCCACTATTACAATGGGGAAAACCCGTTAACCCCACATACACGGGTTTTACTCTCACAAATTCACTTATGCACGTTTTTCAAGGTGCATAAGTGTGCATTCATTAAATTCTTAGCCTTAATCAAACCAGTTCCACCTTGACCTAAACCGCTCTTCAACGTATTGCTCATGCGTCGTGGTTTTGATATTGTGGTTTCTGATATTTTGGTCAAACTACCAAAATATCCTTCCTTGACCCGGTCATCATCAACAACTGCAAAGCAATCGTTATGCTTGCCACATGTAGGTGTACCACTAGCTTGCCATGTGCTGTCAAGTTTCTCTCGTCCCGGTTTCACCGAACCACGGCTCACTTGGCCTGTGCAAGGCACATGATGCCATCCCGCCGTTTGAACTTGCCTTCAACATTTTTCATCTTTCTCGTGTCATGCTTGAGCTCACCGTCTCACTCGGCATCCTCGATCGTTCTGAGCCTCAATTCTTCCATGAGTTTAGGCCCGATTCTCACCGTTGACCACAGTTGACTCCAAACGACCCTACATATCTAAAGACAAAGAAATCGTTTTTAGACATAAGTTCTTCATAACTTTACCTACATTAGTCAAGACATGTATCATGCAAACTTAATCCAGTGACGCAGATTATCCTAACTCAAACCATGACTCAAAATCCCAAAAATATGTTTTTTCTATAACTTCTAGAATTCAGTTCAAACAAAATACAATCTTTGTAAAACCATTTGACCAGTCCACAAAATTTACAATAATTCATTACAATAGTAGTCTAGACTTTCTCACATGGTTCTTCACACCAATTCTAACTTGTCTCATGCATGAGGTGTCGAAGCTACAGATTGTTCCTGCATGCTGACAAACGAATCAGGTATCCAATCCAGAAACGTCTTGGAGAGGAAAATGGTCGACCAGACACACAAGTACAGTTCCCTTCTTCAGTTAATTCTTCCATACTCTTCCACAATAATTCTTTAATGTCCAGAGAGCCCGGCTCGAACGTGGACGGTGGAAAACCTCTTGTTTTGTCTAGCAATTTGGCCGTTCCTTTTTGTCCATGATTCCTAAATCAAGATGAAGTATGAAGGGACGGGGCCCTCTTCCTAAACTAGGCCCGCCGAGTTGGTCAGGAAAGAGCCGGTGCGGTTTAGGAGATTAGTCCTGGTCCAGATAAGCATAGCTCACCATCATGTACAGCGACCAAGTACTTGAAGAAGCTACCCATCTTGTTTTGCCATGAGTTGTCGGAGTTTCTGACCGCGCAACGCTCCTAGACAATCTCAGAAATTAAAATAGCAGCGCAGCAAGGCAAGGATACAGTTCTCCTTCATGTGTCTCTGTAGGTGCGTCCCTCTCCTGTGCTTCGCCTAACAGCCCAAAGAAGTCACATGTGCACAGTTCTCACTCTCGAGAGTTCAGTCAGATATATCATGGCAGAGTACAGTTTCTGTACGCCTGTACACGTACGTATAGAACCGAGAGTTCAGATAAACCTGTACAGCGATTGTCTGGGGCTGCCGTAATGGCCGTGCAAAACTAGAAGATGATAATGGACAAACAAGCCACATTTAGCAAGTCACTGAATAGATACAAACCGCACAATCTTCAGAGTTGGTCGTATGCCACTTCTAAGACATTCCCTAATTGGAGCGTTTTCTTCGAATCTATGGCAGGGCCGTTCCTAATATTTCGGAGGCCCTGGCGCGAGACGAAAGTGGAGGTTTTAGGGTATTTTTGATATTTCAAAAACCTCACTTCTATTCAAGCAGATCGGACACTTTTATGATTAAAACCTAATGTATACTAATAACAAGTGTAAATAATTCTAGATAACCAACATCATATTATATGAGCAAGGTTATATATGCTAAACTTCTTTTGTAAGTTGCAAGAGACATATAACTTAAATGCCTCATTTAAGTCTTGAGAAAATTATGTTGTTTCTTGTTAAATTCATATGTTCTAAAAATACCTTTTACACATGAAATCACATAAAAAACTATTTTTATGAGATTTTTCAGTTAGCCGGGATATTAACTAAGTAGTCATCAGCCATACTAAAAGGCAAAAGCACCAACATTCAAATGAAAATCTTCAATCTTTCAACTGATACGGAACTTTTTGTTAGTCGCCAAACACAACCACATGCACTGAAAATTTAGAGTTCTAGGTTACCAATCTTGAACCGAAATTTTTCTTTGTATACTTGAACTGAAGAATTCAAATATTTAAGAAACCACCGGTTGTCAAATTCTTAGTTTAATTAGCAAGTAAATAAGATGCAAGCTAGTTGAGCCGAGCTAGGCATTCGATCTTACGAGCAAGCATTCTTTTATTTAGTCACCTGTGACATGCCAAATGAGGTGTTTCCAAATTGAGTTGGACACTTGGGCTGCCTAGACAAGTTTTCAGTATGGTTGCTAGTTATCTTCTTCATGTTGTTGCTAGTGACTACCTGGAAGTTAATGATATGAGCTTGTAGCCTTATATACTTCAGTTGGTCCTTCTAACTATTAGTCCAAACAAGTTATATATATATACACATGTGTTGGGACCCCCGACTTTCGTGAGCCTTAGGCGGTCGCCCTTGTCGCCGATGCCTAGGACCGGCCCTGATCTATGGATAGGTCCTAGCTAGTTCAGACTTGAGTATGCAGGATAATGTAAGGTGGAGGCGTGGAGTCACAAGAGATTGATCAGATGAAGCACCTCTTCAGGCATGTAATGTTTGTTTCGTCTTCAGAAGAGACGCCAACGGTTAAGAACGACTGTTTCACTAGGAGATTTGCTTCAGATTTTTGTTTATGAGATTGTTAATTTTTCACTGGCTGTTACTCGTAATCCATAAAGCTTAACTGGTGTTTCCTTGAACGAAGGGGGCCATTGAGCATCGTTCTGAACTTTAAAGGAAGTACTTTGGACAATTATACTCAAGAACTTTCAGACCTGCGAGAGAGCCAGAGTGCCCATTTTATTCAAAACGGTAGAAGCTTCGACACAAGATTAGTTAACATCTCTCTTAACTTACAAAATATCCTTAGTAGTTGTACCGTACCAGTTGCCTGAATAAGCATACACCTGAATGCATGGATGCACGGTCTAAAACGGCCGGTCTGAACTCTGAACTTCATTCAACTGGCCAATATACAAGGTAATATAAGGGTGTATACATAGGAACCAACCATCCTGCTTCTAGTGAATTACAGTAAGATACTGGTCTAGTGGTTGCAGCTTCCTGTGTCACCTGGCTTATCTTCTCCAGGGATACGTAGGATGGAAGGGAGGTTATTAGTGTCCATTGCCAGGCTTCCTGCGTGGATCATGTTTAGAGTTGGCTCCTCCATAGTCGTAATCCAGAACCTCTGTCAGAAACCTCCTGCTGTGCCCCTGCATCTGGGAACGGTAAAGAAAAATGGAACTATTAACTGCATACACAATGTAGTGTTTCTAAAGAAAACAGCACCTGATCCTAAAACATGTACTGCTGATTGTATCTAACCATGACCACGTATGACTTGATATTTGCACTCATTGTGCAACCCAAGCTTGCCAGAATAGTGATGCTGAATCGGATCGGAGACACTATGGTAGGATCGTATTCTAGAATCGAATCGTAGAATCTAATATCCTACCTGATTCTACCAATTTTTTTAATTTACTATGCATTCCAAGAGTGATATGTCTTAGTTGCATACACCAACTAGTTCAACCAAAAACTTAAGCTGAGAGGAAAGATAAACATTTACTTATACTTCAACACCCCTCCTCACATCTTAGGTTCTCTCAAACCTAAGATGTAGAATAGAAGTGGCTTGTAATTATTTTTTTAATTGCATCAGCTGAGTTTTGAACTCAAGACCTCTCGACTTTGATACTATATTAGTTGCATACATCAACCAGTTCACTCAAAAGTTTAAATTGATAAGGAAATATAGACATTCACTTATACTTCAACAATATGAATGTTTATTTGGTCATTTAGCATCTAATGTGATTAATAAACATATCTTATTCATGACTAGAATCATAGTTTAAATTTTATGTTATTGAGAGTCATGACTAAAAGGGTGATGTTATCAATATTACCATAATCTGGTCATTTTACATAAAAAAAGTAAAATAAATAGATAATCAAATTAATTTTTATTATTCAAAACCTCCGAAACTTAATGTCTAAACTATTAACTACTTAATACTTAACATACAGCTTAAATTGAGAAATATGACATAACCAAACACCTAAGTCTTTTATAATATTGGATGATGCATGATTCTACACAATTCTACCATGATTCTACCATAATTCTACGATTAGGATCGCGATTCTACCAGTTACGACTCAACATACAATTTGAGTCGGATTGGTTTCGTGAAATCATAGAATCGTACGATTCTACATAGAATTGCGATTTTAGCAACCTTGGTGTAACCTGAGAAGAACATCTCACAGAATATTGAGACGGAAATTAGAAAAGGTTTCAGGTAATTAGGTTGAAATGACCTTCTGTCAGAGTGATTAACTGTACATGGCCGAAAATAATATTGAAAGCACCAATAGCTCTATATTTTTCTTCTTAAACACTAACGCCAACCCATATCTCTGACGATTTCGACCAAGATTAACATGTACAGACCTCTATCACTTTCGAAGTAACTTCATTACTGTCTCCTGTTGTTGCAGTTTGTCCTGCGTTGAGACGACAGGAATCATGTTCCCTTAATCAGTGATGGAGCAACAGATCAGTAAGTATACAGTCAACAGAGTGATTTTTTTATTTGAAACGGCATACCTGAAGATGCAATGAACAGTAGAAGGGTCACAAGGGTGACAGTGAGGACGAACTTGAGTTTAGGCATGGTATATAGATTTAAGCGGTGATATGAATCAGTTCTCTCCTCCTTACGTAGCAGGACTGTTGGTGAGGAGGAGCTACAACGTACCGTTGCCCCTCTTATATGCGGGAGATGGTTTGCATGTACAGCTGGAAAGTTTTGGCGAATTCGTAACTTTTGCAATGGTGAACCAGTACCACCAATGATTTGCTCCACGGGCTAGCGATGCGCCGATGACAGTGAAACCCACATGCGCGAGCCCAATATGATCCACTACGGTGCCTAGCCTGAAGGAAGCTAGAAGCAATTTTTTTGAGAGATTTTTTTTATAATCAACTTTTTATTAATATTATAAAAATAAATTGCTATTTTTTGGGGTTTTGTTAAACATCATCCAGATATTTTCTTTTTAACTATCATCTAGATTTAGAACTGTTGGATTAGAGATCCAATGGCCATAAATTCCCTCCATCTTCCTTAAATTCTACCCCCTCTTTGAAAAAAATCTCCCCCTTGAAAAAACAAGGGCCCCTTGATCTCTAATCCAATGATCACAAATTTGGATGATAGTTAGGAAGAAAATATTTGTATGATACCTAGACACTCTCAATTTTTTTACAGAAATAGTACTCCATCGCCAATTAATTTGGCAACAAAGACTTGTCTATCAATTGAACGATGTCAACCAAGTAAATCAACGGCAAAGCTCCCGTCGGCAATTGACTTGTTGCAAAATGAATTGGCGATAGACTAGCATTGAAGGTTTTGTTGCCAATTCAATTGTTAACAGGATCTATTACCAAGGAAATTGGTGAAAGGAATTGCTATATCAGCTTGTTGGTCGCCAATTCCTTTGGCGATATATGACTATTTCTATAAAAATTTTTTATGACTATTTTATTTTTATAGTATTAATAAAATATATTATTTTAAAAAACTTCTTAACTACCAGAAAGTCACTTGGTCTCCAGCTTACCGGCTAGCTCCAGTTACTCACTGTCCTCCTTCGCGTTGTGGTCTTGCCCAGTGTGTGCTTGACGTAAATCGCCTCTTTTCCCTATCAGTTTGTTGGAGTCCAAGGCGTTGGTGTCCATCCGGTTGCCTTCCGATAAGCTTATCCCCACTTCCCTAATCCTCTGTTTTAAATCCTTAAAGAGTTCAACCTCCCCTAAAAATCATTAGCTCAAGATCCCCTCGATCTCAGCCCAGATCAACTTATGCAAGGGGCAATCAGACTTGGGTGACGGCTGTTGGTGTTCTTCTTCATCATTCTAGTCGACACCTCACTCTATCACCTCCAGCTCTTCCAGTTTCCACGAGTGAAGGAGGCCAGTACCAATGGCGATGGCAGTCCGGCGGCTCCTCAAGCTGGTGATCTACGACAAACTCCGGTCTTCGGTGGTCGCTCAACACAGGGAACGCGTCGAGAAAACCGAATTTTAGAAAATTCGAAATTTTTGATTTTTTAGAAAAATTGGATTGAAAAATTCAAACATGCAATTTAAATATAAGAAATACAAATATATTTAAAAGTTACGAAATCTTAAAAATGTTCCCTTGTCTTGTTATCACTTGTCGCGCTGCCTGCCCCTCCTTGTTGGCCTAGCCTCCCCCTCTTTTCCCCTGCTCGTATTGTTCGCTTCCGCACCACCTTCCCCTCCCTTGCAACAGCCGCCCACCTCCCCTTCTTTACCAGCTCAACCTCCCCCCTCCTTTCCCTTGCTCGCACCACCCGCTTCCTCATCATCTCCCCCTTCTTTGCAGCAGCCACCTCGCCTCTCTACAGCAGCCGCTCGCCGCCGTCCTGTCGCGTCGCCTCGATGGCCTAATCTGGATCGGCTTTGGATGGGGGAATAAGAGAGAGACGAAGAATGAGATGAATGGTCTCAGCTTTGAATAGGGAAGGAGTAGATATGCAATCGAAGCGGATACAGATGGATATCGCTCGTCATGTATACTATTTCACTTTTTTTCTCGGAGTCAGAGTCGGACATGGATAAATATCAGATACCCATTTCTCTATTCTGTATTCGCTCCATAAGCCTTCGGATGGTCGGTTGGACAAAAATTATCCGCTTCTTTTGCAGCCTACATAGGACATTGAACAGTAGAGAACTAGAGATGCAATTAGAGCGAGCATAGAGATGCTAATCGCCAAGGTGCCGAAGAAAGAGCACTCAGTATTCCTTGACTATTTAGATGCGGCAATCTGTCTATCTATTATCTTGTTTCTAAGTGAAGCCACATCAGACTTACACATATCACTTGACATACGGATATATATATATGGAGAGATATCACTTATCTCGTATCTTATTCCGTATTTTTTCTTGGAGTCGGAGTCGGACATAGATAGTGCCAGATACCCACTCCTTCTGTATTTGTTTCGTGAGTCTTTGCTCGATCGGTCTAACAGAAATTATCCACTCCATTTGCACCTCTAGGAAGGAGAGAGATGGAGAATGAGATGAATGGGCTGTGGGGCCGCTTCATGCATGGTACTCGTGCACAGAGAATGAGAACCGGTTGGCCGGTGTGATGGCCGGAAAATTTTGAGATGAGTCAAAGTTTTTGGTTAAATTGGGCTTTTTTTCGGAGAGGATCACGTTAACCGAATTTTATCGAATTTCATGAAATTTCGGCCCAAAATATATTCCCTCGTCAACATCGGACAACGCCACCCATCAACACTAACAGCAAGCGGTCCCACAGCGGCTCAATTGTCTGAGCTATGCCTTCCGCTGCTTCACTACCAAAGGATTCCGCTGTCATTAGCCCTCAATCTCGGTGGCATGTTAGAAAGAAAAAAAAGGAAGAGTATTCAATATTAAGTTTTGCTCCTTGCAAAATATTTTAGAAGTTATTCGGCAAGAAGGGGAGGGGTGTTTATGAAGTTCGGTGAGAACTTCTTGCCTTTGCAGCTGAATGTTGTAACTGTGTTGTTTTTGTTGGTGTTGTTTTAGTCTCTTGTGTTTTCCTTTTTCGGTTCTTGACTTGGAAAGAGGTCTGAACAAGCTCTGTTGTATTTTCTCACCCGACCAATTTAGTTAGAGCAAGTATAATAAGAGGCTGTTAGTAGGCCAGCTGAAGCACAAGAACCAAGAAACTTTGTGAGAGAAAGGGGTGGGTCATACAGCCTTCAGCTGACTGTAAACTGCTATATGAATGGGCTGATAAGTGGGCTGTAAGTGTCCATACAGCCAGCTAAAGACTGTATTATTAGCCTTGCTCTTAGGTGCTTAGTTATATTCTTTTTTCTTCTATTAATATAATGGCACGCACGTTTTTTTTTTGGTGTTCTCGAAAAAAAATCTCGGCGACATGCAGTTCTTCATCCACGGCGTCAATGTCGCTTCAACCAGCGTTCTTACCAACAGGCTGAGCAGGAAACAGAAATCCGAACGCGTGGCTTCATCTCAATCTTTTCATGTAACACGTGTACTTCATTGCAATGTTGTAATTCCTCCTCAGTTTAGGGGCACTGTATTTCTAAGGTTGGTCGTACTCATTAAGCTTTAATAAAACAGAGGTGCTATTTCCTTTAAAAAAACAAAAATAATATTTTGTGCTTGATTCTTTCAGGGCACGCTTTTAGTTAATGGCACTGCGTATTTTGTGTGAATTGTGCTTGTTCTCTCAGGGTTTTCAGCACTCTCATGGTGTAAGCTAAGCTAGCTGGCCTTACAAAGGAAGCACTGAAGCATATTACAAGCGCATGTATGGTGTTGAAGTATATCGCATATCTTTCATTATTAGCTTAATTTTTTGGATGAATTGACTGACAAAGAGGTCTTGGGTTTAAGATCTAGCTAACACAAAAAAAATATTTGTGGTCTACTTCGAGTGCACGTTTTAGGCTTGATGTACCCTAGACGTGAGGGAAAATATTAAAATATATTGTCCTCCTTTTGTGATCAGTTTATGCGTTTAGATGAACTGGTTGATGCATAAAACTCAATACATGGTGCTCCCTAATTTATAATGATATGAAAGTACATTCAAATACAAATCTAACATTATTGTTACTTTTGTGTCACTAAATCTATATATTATTGATCTAATTGTTAGTCAAATATTACATGGTTTGAATCTCAAAATACATGCGTGTTTTTAAAAAAAATCAGGAGTACATGCATACCGTAGTGCGTGCACCATGGGAATCTCATAGTGGCAATGTGCAACACTATCACACGTAGCTATCAGCTAAGATCATGGCAAGTACGAGGGCAACCCTTGAGCTGGTAAGTAGTCCAGTAACCCAAAGGAAAATGCATACAGTGTACGCACTATCGCGTTCACTATCGCGTTGTAGCAAGTGGAGACTGCAGATTGTAGTGCACATGGACAAGCCGCATACGAGAAGCTAGCTGCCTAGCTGCTCACGTACAAGATTATCCAGCAAATGGACCGGAGTAGCAAGAGAGCACGTCGGAAATGGTGGGGACTACAAGTGCAACAATGCGCAAGTGCAGCAGCACTGACGGGATCTTGTGGGGGATCGAATGATCGATACGATCCTGCAGCTAGCACGAGGGGTTCCTAACTAGTCTAGCCCAGTCTCTGTCAGAGATTGTTCGTTTTGGTTAAAATTTATGGCTTTTAGTTGCGGTTTGTAACTTTTGAGTTATTCGTGTGAAAGATTATAGAGTAACAGAAACTCTTGTACGGTTTTTGTCGATATAAAGGAAGTCGGTACAGTATGTACTACAATTAATTAGTAAACTCTATCTTGAAAAGATACTTCGTTTAAAAACTAGTTACCGTAGAAAAGCCGAAAAACAGCTTTTAGAAACTGAAAAAACAGGCCCTATGGCTAATAGTTTTGTCTACGACAAATGGTAGAGATACAGACACGGACGGTATACATGGTTTTTGAAGAACCATGTAAGAATGTCTAGGTTAGTGTTGTGATGAACCATTGTAATATTTGTAGAGTGGTTAACTGAGTTTGCAAATATCGCTCTTTGTCTAAATTGGTTTTGGGCAGAAGTTAAGGATTTTGCTATTTGAGTGATGGTTTGAGTTAAGATTACCTGAGTCATTGGATTAAGGTTGCATAATACATGTCATGGCTAATGTGGGTCAAGTTATGAAGAACTTGTGCCTGAAAACGATTGCTTTGTCTTTGGATGTGCAGGGTTGCTTGGAGTCAATTGTGGTTAACGGCGAGAATCGGGGCTAGACTCAGGGAGGAGCTAAGACTCAGAACGATAAAGGATGTCAGATGAGACGGCGAGCTTAAGCATGGCACGAGAAAGGCGGGAAGTGTTGAAGGTAAGTTTGATGGCGGAATGGTGCCATGTGGTTTGCACGGACCAAGTGAGTCGTGGTTTGGTGGAATCGGGACGGGAGAGACTTAGCGGCTCATGATAAGCTAGTGGTGCACCTACACGTGGCAAGTATGATGATTGCTTGTAAAGGTTGATGAAGACTGGGTCAATAGAGGTTATTTTGGTAGTTTGACCAAAATATCGAAAACCACATTGGATCCAAACGGCGGTGCATGGATGATGCGTTAGAGAGCAGTTTAGGCCATGGTGGAGCTAGTTTGATCAAAGCGGATCAAGGTTAAGGATTTAGCGGATGCACAGTTATGCGCTTTGAAAAATGTGCATAAGTGAATTTGTATAAGTAAAACCCGTATGTGTGGAGTTAATGGGTTTCCTCCATTGTAATAGTTGATAGAATCCATTAAGGGGTGTAGGTGATTGGTTATCCACCTATAAAAAGGGTTGGAATGAAGATATGTAGGATTAACCATCTAAGCCCTCTTTCTCAAATGTGCTCTCTTGTTTATGGTTAAAATTTGAGAGTGGAGCACTTGGTGTGCTCTTTGTCCTCTAAGATGAAGTGACTACAAAATCAACCTTCTCGAGTAAGCAATACATCAATCTTTGCGTATTTCCATGGACCGATCTTGATTTGATTGATTTGATCTTGATTTGGTCTCAAAGTGCGATTTTGATCCAAGGGTATTTAAGTTGATTTCTTTGGTGTTTTAACTTGCTGTGATATGTGAAAATACATCTAGACCTATATTGGTCATCATCCACACACGAGCAAGTTGTATTTACCATTTTCGATTTTGACTCAGTTTTAGGGAAATCTTCCAACAAACTAAACAACATTTTAACTTTAGCCATGATTTTTATGATCGTTTGTTGGAATATGTTCACAATACCCTAGAGAAAATCCTTGCAAAATTTTATATCATTTGGATCTACAGATCAAAAGTTATATCAAATTTGGTTTTTGAAACTCTGCTGAAAGCCTCTGTTTATCGTTTGTTTTTTCTGGTTTTTTCGACTACAATCAGGCCTTCAACCACATTGCCTCTTTTCGACCATGTTGGGTTTTCGACCACTCACTGGTCGTATTCCAACCTGATTCGATCATGTCGGTTTTAGACCACTCGTTGGCCTTCGACTACGTTGGGTTCGACCACGTTGGTTTTCAACCACTCCCTTGTCGTTGACCACTCGAGTCAAATTTCGACCATGGTGTTTTTTCGATCAGATTGCGCTCATATTTGTGGGACTTTCGACCACATACTCGAAATTCGATCACGTTGTTTTTTGACTATTTTTACTCAGCTTTGAGAATCTCTGGTTTCTCAGTGGGATTGATATCCTAATTTTCATAGCTTTATAGTTATTGGAGTAAAGGATAAGTGAATATTTGGGAAAAAATTTTTTAAGGTATTATTCATCCCTTATGTTACCTATCCAGTCCTACAGTTTTAGACTCAAAAAGTTATTTAAAGAAACGGCTTCAAGAAACCGTTCTGAATTAAAAAAATAAAACCAAAAACCACCCAAAAAAACCGAGAAAGTCAAAAGTTGCCCATCCCACTACCTATGTGCTACTTCGTACACATGCACTTGGCTGTGTGGCTCCATGTGAGCAAGCTAGGAGCGCCACTATGACCAAGATCCGACGGTGGTACCAACTTTGCCACTCTGAACTTTCTCGGATAGATTTCAGAGCACCGCATAGTGCTTAGCGTGGGGGGCCCACGGCTAGGTTGGGCATGTCTGATAATAATTTGGCCCATGCGGGACCGGCCCGGCCTCGCGTGAAGGTTGGCACGCGTCCGGTCAGGCCCAGTATATTTCGTTGGAAAGGTTCACGATAGGAGCCGGTCCGACGGAGTGGTGTACCTCGAGGTAGCGTGTTGAACGGACCGAGCGTACGCGCGGAGGCGGGCCGAATATAAAACTGCAAGATTTGCCTAACATGTTACTGTACCTTCGCGTTGCACAATCCGACGTGTGCTGCATAGGTACTTCCTGGAAGTTTCTGATCATCGAGTGGCGAGATCTTCCTAGCACAATTTCTTTGCTTACGTTGTTTATTTGCGTGCCTCGGGCGATTTCCTTTTGTGGTAAGCTATCAACCAGCTTCACAGATCGAGGAAACAAACGGATCAAAGCACAGTTTACGTCTCTCTGCCCCATCTTTGGCGACGGTAACAGCCAGATCCGTCACGTCCGCCATCGCCTGATTGCCTATTGTTCTCATCACCCTGCTACCTCTGTCGCTCACCATTCTCCTCTTGAGTCTTCTTCTAAGTTTGGAGGCTCCAGTGAAACTTGGAACCTAACTCGCCACTAGTTAATAGTTATTGCTGAAGAAGATAGCGTTATTGGTCAAAGCATGAATCTTCAAGCAAAGCACATGGTCAAAAGTTCAACTGTTTTTTCTATAAATGCGTTATTTTTTTAGCATTTCCGTAAAACACATGGCTTGCAATGAGGTTACAACATGTTCCTCAAAGGGAGCTGGCGTACATGCTCCACCACACCACCAAGGCACCAAGTGTAAAACTAGCGCTATTGTCACGGCCTAATTAACCACGTAGCAAAACGCATCCAACTTGTACTAATCCTCCACCGTTTTGGCACTGTATCAAGTATTCATTTTTTTTCGAATCTGGCCCTCTCGCATGCCTAATGGCATTTCTAGCCTCATTCCCTACCGCAATAGCAGCGGCAGGCGATGTGTGTCCCATGTTGCGTTACCCCGATCGTAGTAGGTGGGGAGCACCGCGACACCTGTATCTAATGCGGAAGGCAACAGGCAAGAGCGGCAGGTGGCGAGCCCCATAGGCCTGCTGCGGTGTTCAACAGTAGCATCTGGTGTTGCTGCGAATGGGAAGTGTAGTAGGTCGGTAGAGCCTATGGTCTACCATGCTCGCTTGTCGCATACCGCGCTGGACCGACATGTCGCAATGACCACCTCCTGTTGCGGTGGGGTAGTGTGGCAGGTGACACATGTCGCCTGCCGCAGTCGCGAAGGAGGATAGAAATGCACATTTGAGTATGAGGAGGCTATATTAAAAAAAATGAGTGCTGCATGCCATATATGCATTGGGTTTGTTATGAAAACCACCAGCAAGATATAAACACAATAAAAAATAATCAGGAGTACAAGACAAAGAGTCCTAAATAAAGAAAATACATAGTTATAGTCAACAAAGAAAACAGAGACATATTTAGAAATTGGAACAGTAACCTACTCGGAGATGGGAACAACACCCTGCTTAGAGATGAACAGAGTCTCAAAAGATGACGATGAATAGTTATAGTCGGAAGCGCCTCGAGTAGCCATGTCTGACTCCAGTCGACGCAAATATCTTTGGACACCACGTCTAGTGCAAGTAGGTGCAGAATCCATCATGAACACAAAAATGATCTTAATCATAATCTCCGACTAGTTCACATTATAGACCAATTATACTAATTAAAATATCAAATATCTTTTTAAATAAAACTTGATCGGATTCTTCAATTATACCTCGTATTCAACTCGTAGTCTTGTACTCACCTACAGCAATACTCTCTGTTAAATACTCTCTGTTTTCGTTTACTTGAATTTTGATCAAAATTTTCTTCCACAAATACTTAGCACTTTGCTATTTTCAATATAAATTTTTGCTCGTGTGCTTGCACATATAGTAAAAAATGCATAGCTTTACTATTTCCTTTGATTACTCTTTATCAGAGTAGTTAGTTGCTAAGATATTTTCGTTACAATATGAATAAAAGATGATTGTTTAAATATATGCGTCTGATGAAAATACCAACTAATCGAAAACGGTGAGAGTATCTTGGTATCATCATCCGATCTCTCTGGTCTCTGACCACTGGCCCGTCCTGCCACCACACGGTACGGGTGTGCAACTGTGCACGACTCGTACCGTCATTCGTACTCTCTTTTCACGCAACTTGTTTATCAATTCAAAAGAGTAGTACTTGTTTATATCTCCCTTTTGGTTTTATGCTCCTCCATGGGTTCGAATCAGCTTCATCGGGCAAGCTTCGCGAAGGTACGGACCTGTGACAACGCGTGTCCTTTCTACGTGGCCGTCATGTACAAGCTCCGGCGTGCGACGTGTCCCCGGGCCTGTCTCGTAGCTGCAGCTTATAAATGTTGTCTGCTGCTGGGGTGGAAAAAAAGCTCGTTAGTGGGCTCGTTGGCTCGGTTCAAAATTGCTTCAATTATACTTGTTAATTGGTTAAACATTAAAATGAGTTGATTTTAAATGAATTTGAATTTTGCTTAAGCTCGGCTCGGCTCGGCTCGTTAGCTCGTTTCTAAAAATACTTTTAAATTATCCGTAAAATGATATTAAATCAAAATATGCCAATTTTAGAAAAAGCTCGATAAGACGAGCAGTTGGCTCGATATCCACCCAAGTGCTAGCCATCATGGGTACACTGAAGCTGAGTTGAGCGATAAGCTAGTGATCTTGATTTCTGAGCGAATTAAGTTCGTGATCTTGTGTAAGAGTTGGTAATTTGTTTGAGCTAGTGAAAGATGGCTTCCAACCAGGACCAGGCTAGCTACCGCGCCGGCGAGACCAAGGCCCGCACCGAGGTGACCATCTCCACCGATCATTTTCGAATTTCGAGATAATTTCCGTATTACGTGGAGTCGCTGCATGCATGCGCACATGCTCAGTTGTTCGTCTGTGAGATGTGGTTGCAGGAGAAGGCGGGGCATGCGATGGGCGCGACCAAGGACCGGGCGTCGGACGCGGCGGGGCACGCGGCCGGGAAGGGGAACGACGCCAAGGAGGCGACCAAGGGCAAGGCGTACGAGGCCAAGGACAAGGCCTCCGAGACGGCGCAGGCCGCCAAGGACCGCGCCTGCGAGGGCAAGGACCAGACCGGCAGCTTCCTCGGCCAGAAGACCGAGGCCGCCAAGCAGAAGGCCTCCGAGACCACCGAGGCCACCAATCAGAAGGCGTCCGAGGCTGCCGAGGCCGCCAAGCAGAAGACCTCCGACGCCGCGCAGTACACCAAGGACTCCGCCGTCGCCGGAAAGGACAAGACAGGCGGCGTCCTCCAACAGGTTAACCCATCACTTGCATACACTTGGGACATACACAACATTCTTTGATTCTCATCGAGAAGTACAGTGTGAATTTGAGCTGTGGATGCTGAATTTTTTAAGAAAAAAATTGTTGTTTTTAGGCGGGCGAGCAGGCGAAGAGCGCGGCTTTGGGCGCGAAGGACGCAGTGATGAACACGCTGGGCATGGGGGGAGACAAAGGCAACGCCGATAGCACCACCAAGGACACCAGCACCACCGAGACTATCACCAGGGATCGCTAGATGCATTAATTCGTGCTTGCATGCTTTCGATGTATGTATTTTGTGTCCCGAGTCTGTATGGATAGTGTCAAGCCGGGTGACGAGAGATATATCTTTGTCCCCGTCAGACTTTCAGTTTGTGTTTTATTAATGGTGTAATAATAAAGTTGGGGCCTTAAGCCTGTATATGGGCTTATGATTTCGATATTTTCACTTCTATGTTGTGTGTTCTGATCACCTAGTTGTTCGTCACTCGGTGATACACCACGAAGAGATGCTCTTTCGGTGAACAAACGCAGGCACAGGACTGAGCAGATTTTTCAGTCAAGTATGGAGTCCATTGAAGATTTGGGAAATTTGGGAAGTCTGAACCTAATGACGAAACGTTCCGAGTTAAAATCTGAACTAGATCACTACATAACGAGAACGTTACATTCGAGCAAAACCTGAACTAGTCTGGAGCGAGCGATCAGCGCTGCTTCGTACTCGCTTCGGTCACAACATAAAAGTCGTTTTGAACATCAATAGTGTTCAAAATACAATTTTGATAATTTATTTTTATTATAACTAGCATTTTGGCTTGTGCACCGGGTATCATTTTTAGAGCATATTTAATTAGTTTAGCGTATATATGTGATGATAATAAAAGAACTATATCCGAAAAATAAAGATTGTAAATCATAAGAAAGAATTAAAATTTTAGAATTTTAGAACATTATTAATTTAATTTTTATATTTGTATAATTAGTTTTATTTATAATATTAATGTATAGTAGTATATGCTAAAATAAAGAATATAGATTATATTTTTAGAAAGAAATACTTGTTCTTTATAATTTTTAATCGGCATCTCTAATAATAGAGATAATAGATATATCTATATTAATACAATAAAAAAAATACAAATTATAATGGATATTATAGGCAAAGTTTGTTCCTGTGCATGGATTGCTTGAGTTCAATTTTATCTCTAGCAACCCATGCCTTAATTTCATAAGAAAGTTCTTTAACTATACATGTATTTTGCATGCTAAAGCATTCCTGTGCACATGTCGAGTATGTCGGCCAATACCTCTCAACCCTAACAAACCTATAATTCCACAACCGCATGTCCCTGATTTCCCTCCGTGTATTGCTCAACCCAACTGTGATGTGCTTCGTTTTCCCCTCTTCTCGTATGCTTCTTCTCATCATCAATGCATGCTTGATTCTCAGCCCTCGAGAACATGCCTATTCTTCTTCTAATCTTTTTTTTTTCTTCTGTTGTCTCCTAATATCTCCCAACTTTGCCACATCAAGTCATCAAGTAACCCCTTTAGGCATCGGCTTCTTTGGCCATCAGCAACACAAATAATCATCTCCGCCGGCCATGAACATCTTGTTGTTTCAGCCATGCATGTAGTTTCGTCAACGTGGAGGCTTTGCTTCCTCTTTCTCCTGTCTGGCAACGCTAGCAGCCATCTCTTCTGCTCTTCTTCAATGCCGCATGAACTCTTCTTCATCGGCACGGGTCACCTCATCCTCTCCACGTCGCCGGCCTTCGTCGCGACAACTATCGCGCTCTTCCGCACCGAGCAGCGCCTCTCCCTCTCGCTAGATTTGCCTTCTGGACCACATAGCCAACCTGTGTCGTTCTCAACTCCTTTCAGTGAGGGGGGTTTCTTTGGGAAATTTTGGGATTTAGTTCAAACTAGGGATTTGGATCCAAATCCCCTATATCCACGTAGGCCCTTAATGTTGTTCTAAGCATGCTCTCTTATACAAATTGTTATAATTTACGGTCCTTTTTGTTAATGTAACCATATATTAGTTTCTGTTTTCTAATCTACACTTCTTCCAATAGTGGTGCAGAGTATGTAAGGAAGGAGGCGTCTTTATGTACTCCCAACAAGGCAACTGTTAAAGCTGGACACTATATTGGCTTGTTACTGTGATTTTTTTTTTTTGGGGGGGGGGGGGGGGGGGCCATGCACTAAATGAACTGGTTGTTGGCTTGTGGTTGGAGGAGCTGACCTTAGTGCCATAGAATTAGAAATTCCGCGATTGCTGCAACCGAAAAGACCCCCTAAATACCCTGACCCAAGAATTGAGCATCAGCCCCTGAGAGGCTGTTAAGGTTCTCTTAGTTTTGCTATGGACAAGTTTGCAAACAGTTGGAGCCATGTCTTTGGCTGATTGCCCTTCAATCCAGTTGTTTAGCCAAAATCAAGCTCGGTTCCCATGACCAAGCCACACTGTTATAGCGGCCTTGAACAATGCGTGGACGGCTGGCTCATAAAATGCTTGTAGATTAGTCCATGCGCATGATTGATCTGTTTTCTGCCACCATAACCAACGCAGACGTAGTGCATAGCCCATTGACTTAATATCAAGAATTCCTAGACCACCAAGAGTCATTGGTTTGCAGACAATTTTCCATGCCATGAGACAGTTTCCTCCTAAAACAGCTTTCGAGCTCTTCCAAAGGAAAGCGCGATGTCTTTTGTCTATTGAATTAATTGCCCATGTTGGTAGGTCGAGTGATAGGAGATGGTAGGTAGGTGCCATAGAGAGAATTTACTTGACCACGACAAGACGACCTCCTGATGATAACGAACTTGTTACTGTGATATGAAACGTGTCCTTTTTCAAGAGGACCAATCAGCATATAAGCAAGCCATGGATCAAAATATTTGGTGATTTAAGTTCCTTTATGACTTGATGTAATACTGCATTCTTGTTCTGTGGCAAATGTTTCACGTTTCTTTTGCAGTGATGGGAAGATTCACCCACTTCTATTCACCATACATCTACATACAATTCTTCTCTCTGCAAACTAATGAAATATTGGTGAGAACAAAATCTCCTTGTTCTTGTTGGTCAAATATAGTGTATTAGTGTGTAATCATCTGTTATCTCAATTTTGCTGGCATAGTTCGAACCCAGCTATAACTGCACTTCAGGACCGTCTGAAGGAAAATGAACTTCGGGTGAGTACTGAGTAGATTAGCTTGCCCTTCCGACACTGTTGTGTCTTAAAGGGACTAATAGGTATTTGCTCACGTAAACAGTTATATACGCTATCGGAGGAGGCTAAACAACTAGAAGCTGACACAAGGCATGAGAAATGATTCTCCTCGTCGCTTGATGTATCATGGGACTAGTGGCAGCAGTTCACCAATGCCCCAGGATAAGTACCCTTCCGCCAACAAAGGGAGCCCTAGAAGTACTAGCGGTGTTGGAAATAATCTTGTTTAGAAAACATGTACAAAGTTCGGTTGTAATCGAAATCAAATTGCAACCGTAATTAGAAATCATAGCCGGAAATAGAGTAGAAGTCGTATCGGAAGCGGAGTCAGAGTCTGAGTTGTAATCGTAGTCGAACTCGTGTTAAAGTCGTAGAACCAGGTATAAAAGGAGAGGTAGGCATGTAACTAAGAGTACCAAGCAATTGCGAATAATAGAGAAGAGAAAAGCAATTCCTGAGCGTTGTGAGCAATCTCATAGACGTGGTCGAAATCAACTTACGACCACGACAAACGTGGTCGTAAGGTCTTACGACCACGGCAAAGCTATAGTAGATCTACGACCACGTTGAAGGCTACAACCATGGTGAAACAAGTCGTAAGGAGCAGCGACTTCATCAGGGAGATTTGAACGTGGTCGGAACGAAGTTCGACCACGGTGAACAGTGATCGCCAGCATCACTGCGTGATCGTAAAGGGTTTCGATCATGGTATTTTATAAGCGGCTGGAGGAAGACAGCGCAACGATATAGCGGAGCAGTCGTAAACTGCTACAGTGAAATTACGACCACGACTCAAAGTGATCGGTGGCGAGTTTGAGTGGTCGTACGACATCGTAAGTGGTCGAAATCGGTCGTAGACGACTCTAACCAGTCGTAAAAGGTCCTAGGAGGTTGTAAGACTTTTCCTTCAGTTGGTATCAGAGCAAGGTGAGCCATGGCTGAGAAGGTGAAGGAAAGTGTGTCACTGCAATACCCGATCCTCAGTTCGGACAATTACTCGATCTGGGCGATGAAGATGAAGGTCAACATGATCGCGCAGGGTGTCTGGGGCCCAGTTGAACCGAAGGAGAAAGACAAAGTCATTGATGAACGACTCGACAAGATGGCGATGGCGGCAATCTATCAAGCCGTGCCCGACTCGATGATGCGGCAGCTAGTCGGCAAGGAGACGGCGAAGGAAGTCTGGACTACTCTGCAAATCATGCATGAAGGAGTAGACCGAGTAAAGGAAGTTCGACTCCAAACATTGAGGAGTGAATTTGAAGCCATGAAGATGGGGAAGAATCAGACAGTAGAAGAGTTCTCTGGTCGATTCAACGAAGTCGTGAACAAGATCAAATCTCTCGGCGACGATTTGAAGGATGAGGTGGCGGTGAAGAAGTACTTGAGAGTTCTGCCAGAGAAGTTTCTTCCGGCCGTAACCACACTTATGTACTCGCAAGACCTCTCGAAACTGAAGATTGAGGAAGTAACTGGGGCGCTCAAAGCACACGAGCAGCTCCTGAAGAGTTATCAAGATGATAACGGACAGCAGGCTCTACTCATAAGAGAAGACACAAGGAACCGAGGAGACTCATCATCAAGGAGCGGTCGTGGTCGTGGGGCATCGACCGGCCGCGGTGCATCTCACGGGCGTGGACAAGGCCGAGGCTATGCGCCAAGAGGTCGAGGCTCCAAATCCGGAAGAGGGGGAAGAGGTGGTCGTGGAGAAAGGGCTGGTCATGGAGGTGGCGATTACCAGACCGACAAATCAGAGATCCAGTGTTACACGTGCGAGAAGTTCGGACACTACGCTGCTGAATGTAGGAGCCACATCCAGTGCCATACCTGCAAGAAGTATGGTCACTATGCTGCGAATTGTCGAGGAAAGAAGAAGGTGGAGGAAGTTAACATGGTGCAAACTACAGAACAAAAGGAGCCGACACTGCTGTTGTCGCTTTGCACTGTAGACGAACCGACAATGGTTCTGTTGAACGAGGAGAAGGTTTTCCCGAGTCTGATGGAGCAGGGAGAGCAGACACAAGCCGACTGGTATCTCGACAACGGAGCCAGCAATCACATGACGGGCACACACTCGATATTTCACGAGCTGAACGAGAGTGTACTCGGAAAAGTCCAGTTCGGAGATGGTTCGACTGTTCAAATAAAAGGGAGAGGCACAATTCTGATGCAATGCAAAGATGGAAGTCGAAGAAAGCTCTCGAATGTATATTACATACCGAGTCTTCGGAGCAACATCATAAGTCTTGGACAACTGACCGAAGAGGGTTGTCGGATCGAGCTCAGAGGCAATTACCTGAAGGTATTTGACCGCACCGAACGACTACTGATGAAGGTACAAAGAACAGTGAACCGTCTGTACAAGATTCAGATTGAAGCATGCAAACCAATGTGTCTGAAGACAACGACAGATGATTCGGTTTGGCTGTGGTACATGAGATTTGGTCACATAAATTTCCAAAGACTCAACATGATGGCAAGGAAGGAGATGGTGGTCGGATTACCGACAATCGACCACCCGGAGCAAGTCTGCGAGGGCTGTCTGGCAGCAAAACAAACTCGTAGCAGTTTTCCCTCATAGACTCGATTCAAAGCATCTCAACCACTCGAGCTAGTTCACATCGACTTGTGCGGACCGATCACACCCCGTACTGATGCCGGAAATCAATACTTCATGCTGATCGTGGATGACTACTCGAGAGCTATGTGGGTGTACATGCAAAAGAGCAAATATGAGGCAAAGTTCAACTTCCAGAAATTCATTGCTCTTGCCGAAAACGAGGCTGACTGTAAGGTGAAATCGGTCAGGTCTGACCGAGGAGGAGAATTCCTTGGAAAAGAGTTCGAATCGATATGTGAAGAGAAGGGCATCGCAAGATTCTTCACGGCTCCGTACTCGCCTCAACAAAACGGAGTCGTAGAGCGAAGAAATCGAATCGTGATGGAAACTGCACGGAGTCTTCTGAAGAGTCGGTTTCTGCCCGGGCGGTTTTGGGCAGAAGCTGTGAGACACGCAGTCTACCTCCTAAACCGTGCGACCACGAGATCATTGGAAGGAGTTACACCATATGAAATGTGGTCGGGGAGGAAACCAAATGTCAAGCATCTAAGGGTCTTCGGCTGCCTCGCTCATGTGAAGTCGAGCACCTACCTGAAGAAGTTGGACGACCGAAGTAAGAAAATGATTTACCTCGGGTCTGAGCCGGGCACCAAGGCATACAGGTGCTATGACCCGGTCGAAAAGAAGATTTGCGTGAGCAGAGACGTGGTCTTCGAAGAAGGCAAACACTGGGAGTGGGAAGAACACCAGGACATTGAGAAATACATGTCGAAGTGGGTAACCTTCGATGTCGAAGTAGTTGAAACTGATAATACAGAAGAAGCTGAAGCTACGACCACATCTCAAAGCTCAAATCCTATAGGTGCCAATGATCAGGATGCTTCACTTGATGCAGTAGAGACTGATGAAGAAGACCCGACTGAAAGAATACCAAAGATGAGGAGCATTAGTGAGATCTATGCTCAAACTGAGCCGGTGCAGATGGATGAGCTGTTACTTTACACAGCGGTCGAAGAGCCTGAAAACTATGAAGAGGCAAAGGAGGACGAACATTGGAGAGCTGCCATGCAGGAAGAACTAAAGTCAATTGAAGACAATGACACATGGCAGCTCACTGATCTGCCAAAGGGTCATTGTGCGATCGGTCTGAAGTGGGTGTTCAAAGTGAAGAAGAATTCTCAGGGAGAAGTCGTAAAACACAAAGCTCGACTTGTGGCAAAAGGTTTTGTCCAAAAACAAGGAATCGACTATGAAGAAGTTTTTGCACCAGTGGCTAGGATGGAGACAATTCGAGTACTTCTTGCGCTGGCAGCAAACGGTGGATGGGAGATCCATCATATGGACGTGAAGACGGCGTTTTTGAATGGAGACATTGAGGAGGAGGTGTATGTCTCTCAACCGTTGGGTTTTCAGTTCAACAGACAAGCTGAGAAAGTCTTGAAGCTCAACAAAGCTCTTTACGGGCTCAAACAAGCACCACGAGCATGGAATCTGAAACTCGACAGGAGTTTGACAGCACTCGGGTTCAGAAGAAGCACCTCTGAACATGCTGTATACACCCGAGGGGATGAAAAAACAAGGTTAATTATAGGCGTTTACGTAGACGATCTAATCATCACTGGGTCGAATCCAAAGGAGATTATGAAGTTCAAAGATGAGATGAAGAAGCTGTTCAAGATGACCGATTTGGGACTTCTGAGCTATTATCTCGGCATCGAAGTAAAACAGACCGACAACGGCATATCAATTTGTCAGTCGGCATACGCCCGAAAGATCCTAGAGAAGTGTGGCATGGGAGAGTGCAAACCATGCCAAGTCCCAATGGATAATAACCTGAAGTTAAGCAAAACAGGCCCAGGATCGCCAGTTGATGCCACGCAATACCGGAGCATTGTCGGAAGTCTGCGTTATTTGACACATACCCGACCTGACATCACGTTTGCGGTCGGATACGTGAGTCGTTTCATGGAGAAGCCGACCCAGGAGCATATGAATGCTGTGAAGCATATTCTGAGGTATATCAAAGGTACCTTGAACCTCGGGATTCAGTACAAGAAAGGAGGAGCAAACGGCTTGTCGCTGATGGGCTACAGTGACAGCGACATGGCAGGAGACGTCGACGATCGAAAGAGCACGACAGGCATAATGTTTGTGCTAGGAGAAAGTCTTGTCAGCTGGCAATCACAGAAGCAAAGAGTGGTCGCATTGTCTTCCTGTGAAGCTGAGTACATTGCAGCGAGTGCAGCATCGTGCCAGGGAGTTTGGCTCGCTCGCCTGTTAAGCGAGTTGTCGAACGAAGCAGTTCAAAAGGTGACGCTCAGGGTTGATAACAAATCTGCAATATCACTGAGCAAAAATCCGGTTCTACATGATAGAAGCAAGCATACAGACACAAGATATCATTTTATAAGAGATTGTGTCGAAGAAGGAAAGATCGCAATTGATTACATCAGAACAGAAAAACAGAAAGCTGATATTTTGAAGAAGCCGCTGAGGCGGATAAAGTTTTCAGAGATGAGGAGAAGAATCGGCATGATCGAAGTCGAAAAACAAGATTAGGGAGAGAATGTTGGAAATAATCTTGTTTAGAAAACATGTACAAAGTTCGGTTGTAATCGAAATCGAATTGCAACCGTAATTAGAAATCATAGCCGGAAATAGAGTAGAAGTCGTATCGGAAGCGGAGTCAGAGTCTGAGTTATAATCGTAGTCGAACTCGTGTTAAAGTCGTAGAACCAGGTATAAAAGGAGGGGTAGGCATGTAACCAAGAGTACCAAGCAATTGCGAATAATAGAGAAGAGAAAAGCAATTCCTGAGCGTTGTGAGCAATCTCATAGACGTGGTCGAAGTCGACTTACGACCACGACAAACGTGGTCGTAAGGTCTTACGACCACGGCAAAGCTATAGTAGATCTACGACCACGTTGAAGGCTACGACCATGGTGAAACAAGTCGTAAGGAGCAGCGACTTCATCAGGGAGATTTGAACGTGGTCGGAACGAAGTTCGACCACGGTGAACAGTGATCGCCAGCATCACTGTGTGATCGTAAAGGGTTTCGATCACGGTATTTTACAAGCGGCTGGAGGAAGACAGCGCAGTGATATAGCGGAGCAGTCGTAAACTGCTACAGTGAAATTACGACCACGACTCAAAGCGATCGGTGGCGAGTTTGAGTGGTCGTACGGCATCGTAAGTGGTCGAAATCGGTCGTAGACGACTCTAACCAGTCGTAAAAGGTCCTGGGAGGTTGTAAGACTTTTCCTTCAAGCGGCAGCAGCCAGAGCAAGGCTTCTTGTTTCGATCTTGCGCACCTTGTTGTTTCGATTCCACCTGATGCTTTCTGAACCCCCCCCCCCCCCCCCCCCAACTTGTCACTCTTATGATGGATGAAGGCGCATAAAATGGCACTGTACATATCCATTTCCTTTCACACTTGTGCTGTTGTGGAAGTTACCAACAGTCTCCTTTAGCTTCGTATTGTTGTTCCTTATCCTGCTGCTGAAGCTGCGCCAAATCCTTTTGCATGGTTGCCCTGAGCTTGTAGTCTGTAACGGGGGGACTCGTTTCCTTAACAGCTGTTGCTGTGGTGCAATATTTCTCAGGCAGGCAAAGACGAAACTTGTCTTTGCTTTGTAATTGGATGAATTCTTGCACCAATCCTATTGTTGAAATGTTCAGGCACACCTTGCTGCCAAGGTGCCAGAGCTTTCGCCCGAAGTGGGAGACATTGACTAGAAAGAAACTTTTGTGTACAATGCATGGAGCATCCTATTGTGATCTCTCTTTCAACAGCTATCCAACGTACTGGAAAGATGGAATTCAATGAGCTCTGGAGCCTCTTTAGTCGTCCGGCAGGCGGCAGCGGCAACGTCTGGTACCAATCCAATTGTTGAAATGTTTGGAGCTTTTCTGAACGACAGTGAAATGCTGAGGAAGGAAGATGGCAAGATGCTACCAGTTCAGGATTCAGACTCATACGGACTGCAGTCAAGACGGCTGTGAGTGCCATACTGTTGCTTGACGGAGATGTTATCGGCCTGGAAAACTGACGTTACAACCAATTATACGCCTGGTCGATGGTTTGCAGCTAAGTTACGAAGGATCGGGACGTCGCTGTACCAGCTCGGAACCGTGTTGTACGAACAAACCAATGAAACCGTGGACGCCACCTAGGTCCAATAATTGTGTTGCAATTCAAGGTTCAAGCTGGAGTGGCAGCGTGGGAGACTGGGCGGTCTGAGTGTCATGTCATTTCTCTCTTCACAAATTGCATAAGGATTCCGACTGTCCCATGATCGCCACTAGTTTAGGCATAGCAGTAGGTTTAAGTTGAATGGCATCAGGGGCGGAGGGCCCGATAGGGCAAGGTATGGCATGGGTCATACCTCAAATTTTTGCAATAGACCTCTATATACCCCTCTATCCAAGCCCAATAATGTAAACCCTAGAAACAATGCCCTGTCTGCTGTGCTCCTGCTCCTGAGATGCTGAGAAAGTGAGCGGCGGTGGGGAGCAGCGCTCCGGCGGGCGGGCGGGAGGCGGCCGGCGGGCGGGCCGAGGGCGGGAGGCGACCGGGCGGGCGGGAGGCGGCCGTCGGGCGGGCCGCAGGCGGGAGGCGACCGGGCGGGCGGAAATCGCGAGGTCGCGAGGAGGAGCCGAGGAGCGGGAGGCGGCCGTCGGGCGGGCGGGAGGCGAGCGGGCGGGAGGCGGGCCGCGGGCGGAACTCGCGAGGTCGCGAGGAGGCGCTCGGCTGTCTGGGAGCCGGTGGGGATCTGGGGACTGGGGGCAGCACTGCAGCAGCCGGCTGAATTTACTTTTATTTGAGATTTTGAGGCTTGAGCAATGGATAAAAGGGGAAAGGAAAAAATCACAGAGAGGTGAGGCATATATTAGGAGCGTCATTGATTTTTGATAATTGATATGTAGTTTACATTTGCCAATTTACATTTTGCAAATTTATAGGTCAATTTATTTGTCTATTTGCTTTTATGTGTTTAGATTTGAAGAGCTATTTTAATCGGGGTTCAAGTGCCACAAACCCAAGCACTCGTGAAAGTGGAAATGTTGAAGTGGAGGTGGGAGAGTCTATTGGTGCTGGGCAAGTGGAAGAGCGACAAGAACAACTTCAATTAGGCTCTGTACAAGTGGAAGAGGTAATTGAAGAAGAGACGGTGCAAGGTGATCTTATAACTGAATTCAACCCAGATTATATTGTTTTTGATCCGGGGTTTCGTATTCCAATTGATAGATTTGCTCCTAATATTAGAGATGAAGTTAGGAGTGCTTTCATAGCTAAGGGCCCGACTCAACCAACCGGTCATAATTTCCCCCTCTCAAAGGATAAAAGGTCCTTTCAAAAAAATTGGTTTAAACAATATAATTGGTTGGAGTATAGTTTGGAGAAGGATAGGGCCTTTTGCTTCTATTGTTATCTTTTTAGACATGATCGAATGGATGATAAATTTGGTTATGATGTCTTTACAAAAGTTGGGTTTCAAAAATGGTAGAATGCATACATGTCACTTCGAGTGCATGTTGGTGGGGCTAATAGCATACATAATCAAGCTAGAACTGCTTTTGATGATTTTGATAACCAAAGGTCAAGTGTAAAACATAATGTTTCAAGCTATAGCAAAGAATCACTTATCAAGTATGAGACTCGTTTGGAAACATCTTTGGGTATTGTGAGTTTTCTGGCTTTGCAAGGTGAACCATTCCGTGGACATGATGAAACTGATAATTCCTTGAATAAAGAAATTTTTTTAGAATTGCTTGATTGGTATAAACAAAGGAATGAGGAAGTGAAGAGAGCTTTTGATGAGCTATGTCCTAAAAATGCAAAAATGACTTCTGGGACTATTCAAAAGGAGCTTACAAACTGTTGCGCTGAGGCGGTCACCATGGCAATAAAGGAAGAAATGAGGGATTGTCTATTCTCTGTTCTTATTGATGAATCTCGTGATGTATCCATCAAAGAACAAATGGCCATAGTTGTGAGGTAAATGTTTCATTAATATCTTACGATGAAACTATATTAGAGAAATGTTCTTACTCTATTCTTTGTCATTGCTTGTGTAGGTTTGTGAACAATAAAGGAGAAGTAATAGAAAGATTTTTGGGTATCAAGCATGTCAAAGATACAACATCTGAAGCATTGAAGAGAGCATTGGTTGAGGCACTTAGTGATTATGGTTTAGTTATTGCAAAACTACGGGGCCAGGGATATGATGGAGCTTCTAATATGAGAGGAGAATTTAATGGTCTTCAGAAACTAATTCGTGATGAGAATCCCTATGCTTTCTACATTCATTGTTTTGCTCATCAATTGCAGTTAGTGGTAGTTGCAGTCTCAAGGTGTTGTTCATCAATTGAGGATTTCTTTGAATATGTGGGGTTGATTGTGAGTAGCACCAGTGCATCATGCAAGAGGAAGGATTTGTTGCTTGATAAGCATCGTCGAAACCTTTTGGCTAAGTTAGAGAGTGGAGAGGTTTCAGCAGGGAGAGGAAAACTACAAGAAACATCATTGGTTAGACCTGGAGATACAAGATGGGGATCTCATTACAAGACATTGCTTCGAATTGAATCAATGTGGGATTCTGTTATGCAAGTCCTAGAAATTGTGCAACAAGATGAGCGTAATCCATAAAGGGCAGGAGGTTTGGTCCAAATAATGGAATCTTTTAGCTTTGTGCTCATCATGAAAATGATGTTGCAAATCCTTCGCATTACAAATGACTTAGCTCTAATCTTGCAAAGGAAGGATCAAAATGTTGTTCAAGCTGTATCTTTGGTTGTTGATGTCAAAACACGTTTGATCAATTTGAGAAGTGAAGGTTGGGAGCCATTATTTCAAGAAGCTAAAGCATTTTGTGAGGCAAACGATATTCTCATACCAAATATGGAAGATGCAGTACCAAGATTTGGCCGTTCAAGAAAGGGAGGGAGAAACAATATCACTCAAGATCATTACTTCCGTGTTGATACCTTCTATGCTGCTATAGATGCTATTACCAACGAGTTGGATCATCGTTTTAACGAGGTATCTTCAGAATTGCTTGTTTGCTTTTCTTGTCTTGATCCAAGAGATTCTTTCTCTAAGTTTGATGTGAATAAGCTTGCTCGGCTTACGGAAATTTATTATGAGGAATTTTCCTTTGATGACCGCAAGGCTATAAAAGATCAACTAGAGACATTTATTATTCATGTAAGAAGGCTTGATGAGTTTAAAGTTTGTCACGATCTTGCAAGTCTAGCCAAAAAACTAGTTGAACTTGAGAGGCATATTGTATTTCCACTTGTTTATCGCCTCATTGAGTTGGCATTGCTACTACCGGTGGCGACGGCATCGGTTGAAAGGGCTTTCTCAGCAATGAAGATTATCAAGACTGAATTGCGCAACAAGATGTCCGATGGATGGCTTAATGATTTGATGGTGTGCTACATTGAAAGGGAGATATTTAAAGGACTTGATCTTGAAAAAATTAAAAAGATGTTTCAGAAAAAGAAAGATAGGCAGATGCAATTGCCTAAGTCTCCTAGACGCAATTAACAAGATTAATATTGGTATTTCTCATATGATTCCACTTATCTCTTTTGTGTTGTCTACACTATACATAACAATATTAACTATATTTGCTCTTTTTTGGTAGATTATTTCCATTACTATGCTCTACAAGGTTATATGTTAAATTGGTGATATATTATTGTGGTTCTTCAATTTTTGGAGGTACTTTTCAATGTCTTGTATTATTAAGTATCTTTGCACTTGGATTATTGTTGATGGATCTGATTAGTATTATAGCTTGAATGGTATTGCTTTCGATCCGCCCCACCTCATTTTTTTTTCGTCCTCCGCCACTGAATGGCATATATCACTTATCCACTTCATGTTAGCCTAACCCAAATGGAGTTGGACATCAATACTACCTGTCTACTTCCATGGTCAAATACCAACGATAATATATGTACACTGGAGTAGTACGATCGAGTGCTTTCTATGGAGTAGGTCCACGTTCTTGGACCAAGCCGCGGCTGCTACCACCGCACGGCCGCGGTTGGTGAGACACTCGGGCCAACGGGAAATCATGGTAGGACTGTAAGAAAGTACAGGAGATCTGATGGCGCGCAGACGCGGGGTGGCTTGCCGTCCACTACGTACTTCGCGTCCTTCTTTGAGCGCGTCGGCGTCGCCGCTTGCTCGCGCGCGCGGCAGCCACCTCCGTCGCAACCAACGCAACTGATCGAAACTCTTACAGAAAATTCATTTGCTGACAGAAACGGAACAGGTGAGTTCATGATGAAACGCAGCAAGTGATCGATGATCAGAGTAGATTATCTGCAGAACCGGTGGCCATTGTTATACCCTAGTCAAACGTCGGCATCACTCTTTCGGTTTCCTCCTACCCAATAAAAAATCGAACGTTTTCAAAAAATAAAAAATCGATCGCAACTCGCAACCACCCCGGAGACGACGGCTTCTCTGTAGTTAATACTTAAATCCTCGCATTGATTGCCCCGGCCAGTATATGTACACGCCAAGTTTTACTCTGATTGAGCTCGCCAGTCGCCACGCACGAGCACACGGCACGACGCATAGCTTCTCTCCTCTGCTCTTCTCAATCTTGCCGCGTCGACCGATCGATCGCGCGCGCGCGCGAGAATCCGGCGGCGTGTAGATGGCGGGGCTGCAGCGGTCGAGCGAGACGTTCCGGCGGTCGGGCTCGTCGGGGCTGGTGTGGGACGACAAACACCTCTCCGGGGAGATCAAGCCGGCGGGCGGGGACGGTGACGCGGCGGCCGCGCGGGTGGCGGAGCGGAGCCGGTCGCGCGGGCACGGCGGGTACAGGGCGGCGGGGCGCGTCCCGCCCGCGCTCGACCCGCCGTCCCCGCGCGTCGCCATGTGCGGATTCTGCACGTTCTTCGGCGGCGGCAAGGACAAGAACAACGGTAACGCGAAAGCCAAGGGCGGGCGCCGCTGAGCTAATGGCTGATCTGTACCTGCAGAATCCATCGGAGTATATCTGTAATATGTACTCCATTTGAGAGTTTTTGGTAGTTTTTACTCTCTGTTTCTTGTTCATTGTTTCAGACTTTCAAGTCTAGGTAGCAATAGCAGAAGAAAGTTGTAAGATGAACGCATGTATAAAGTACAAGTGAGTAGCCTATGTGTTTCATGGATTGGATTGTGCGGTTGTTCCATTCTTTTTCCTTTCGCGAGGAATTTTTGCAGGCATGCATGTGTTAGTTGTGGACTTGTAGCACCATAGAATTGGTACTATGGCAATTATAATCCATAAAACGCATTCTTTTCTGCTTGTACGTCCAAAGTTTTGGTGACATTAAGTATAAGCCTAGAGGCGTTAAGCTTGCGTAGCACTATGTGATATTCAGACGTTGGTGTAGAAATTTAGAACTCGATGCACATTGCAGATACGTTTCTATCCAATGGCTTCGCATCTGTGCAACCGGGGGCGACGCTGAAACCGGAAGCCACCCAAGTTGAACGGCAGGCGGCAGCTGGTGGTATTGTAATCGACAATTTTCTGAATTTCCAGAAACTTGTTTGCCGTTTCTGAATTTGGAATCATGAATAATACTTTTTCATCTTTCTTTCTCGGTGTTGCTAGCGGATGCTAGCGCCGTACGATCGGCCAAAACTTTTACACTCATGTATGCAACAATTTTTGACCATGCAATCAAATATTTTGACAGAAATCTCAATGTTGCACCGATTATTACTTATTATTGCATACATAAAATCAGAATACTGCAGCGAAAAAATAAATGCTTACCACATGGCAGGCGGTGGCGAGGCCCTTCGGGCGCGGTGGCAATGAGCGGCGGGAAGTTGGCGTGCGTGGCTTGGATTCAGCGTCGGAGGAGAAGATGGCAGAGTTTGTGCAGCATGGATCCCTAGGTGATGAGTAGGGTGATGGAGCCGAGAGAGTTCGAATTGGGGCATCGGAGTGGGATGCACAGAGGAGTAGATAGAGCTGAGGAGGCGCGAGGTAGTGAGGATGGCTGGTGGCAGTCTGTACGGGGTGGCTGCGGAGAACGGCGAGGTCAGACTGGGCTCACGCGGAAGAGGAAGCGCCCACGGGGGCTGGTACTGGAAAGAGCATCGAGATGCTGAGGATGAGTGAACGGAGCCAGATTCGATGGATAGATAAGGGAGGTGGAAATAGACCATTCGGATACGTCGAACGTTCGGCCCATAGAAATTCCCTTCAATGTCGCTACGCATGGAATTAGTCGTCTTCCACATGCTTCTGCCACACGGCACTCGCGATGATGGCAAACTACTCTTTGTCCAAGAGTCAGAAGACTGAACATTCATTCAGTCTTTGCCAATTTGACATTTGCACTAAGGCAGACCATGTTCAAACCTGCAGACGAAAAAAACAACTAAAAATTGTCATCTGAGCGATCTTAGAAACCAAGGCGGATCTACAGTAGTTCATATGTGTTCAGTTGAACACCCAAATTTTTTGACAAAAAACCTAGTATTTATGAGGTATAATACATATACATATATTTAATTAGACCAAAATAACTATTCCTAACCCCAGTCCATCACTATTCAATCAGCCGGCCGGCCTGACGCGGAAACACAGAAGCGGCCTACGGCCCAGCCCGTTTTGCGTGTGCGCGGCGGCGATAGAAACGGCACCCCCCAATCCCCATCCTGCCCAAGCCCGACACCCCGACTCCCTAATCCCTAACCCTAGTCCGCGTCGACCGCGCCTCCGGCCCGCCACCCGCGTCGTCTGGGCATCTGGCTCAGCGCCGGTCGCCGGCGCCGCGCGACCACCCAATCGTCGCATCGCATACCCCAGTTTTCTCACACTTGTTGTAGCACCCCACATACAGCCAAGGTGGAATACTACTATGGAACATCATTGCCAAGAATAAAAGTAATAATAAAAGATAATAATAGAATTCATACACCAATTAAAGCCTTTAAAGTACTTTATTAATAATCAACGAAAGCTGGAATAGTGTTTGAAATATGGGATCGGTCCACTTCTAATCAAATGACAAATAAGGTAAATGGCAAAACTCGTGGCAAGCCACAGTGCTGAAATTTGAGTGCTCCTACCCATGCATGCTGCTATCAATCCACTGACCTTTTACCTAAGAGAGAAAGAGCAAGCGTAAGATTTGGAAATCTCAGCAAGTACCCAACAATGGTCGCAACACAAGAGTAAGACAGGTAATGCAACCACATGAAGTAAAGGTAAGCATGACAAGTAAGCCATGGACATAAGACAACCAATGAACAACTGATATCGAAAATACTGCCATGAATGGAAGACGGATATTATGAGAACTGTATATTAAAGATATTTATTATGTGATAAGTTATAGCAAAGGTGCCGGCGACCTCATCCCACATACCCGGTTATACGAGCAGGGGCAGATCTACAGTAATTCATGGGTATTCAGCTGAATACCCAAATTTTTTTGCTAAAAATCTACTATACATTAGGTACAATATATAAATGGATTAGTAATGGGTTTAAATGGAAGAATGTAAACCCAGATCGGGCCGACTGGCGACTGATCGTCGCGTGGGCATGGCGTCCCGGCGAACGGCCCAGTAGCAGCGGACGCCTACGCCGTCTTGGCGTCTTCGGTCTTCCTCATTTCCTCATTCTTCCGCATCCGGCATCTCTCCTGGCTCCTGCTCTCAACCCTCACTCTCTCAGATCCGGCGCCGGCGGCTGGCGCGCTGGGCGGCTGAGACAGAGCGGAGCTCCACCGAGTCCTCCGCCGCCTCCGGCCTCGACTTTGAGGACACCGCCCTCACCCTCACCGGCTCACTCTCCGCCTCTCTGGCTCCTCCTCCTCGGACCCAACCGCAAGCGCGCCTCCTCCGACGCCAACCCCGAACGCTCCCCCCTCACCGCCGCCGCCTCCTCTGATGCTCCCCAGGCCCCCAAGTACTACCTCCAGCCCCCCAAGTAAAAAATGCTTTCTTGCGCAGGTGGTGGGGTGGCCACCGGTGAGGTCGTTCCGCAAGCACGTGCCTACGCCGGCTACGACCAGCTCCTCTGCGCGCTCCAGGACAAGTTCTTCTCCCACTTCATCATCCGTGAGTATTTCTTGCCTCCGGCTGTTGCTCTTGTTGCTTGCTTGATGGTTTGAGCCAATGGGGAGGATTGTGCTGGATTGGTCACGTGCAGGGAAGTTCACCGACGACGAGAGGAAGCTGGTGGATGCGGTGAATGGGACGGAGTACGTGCCGACGTACGAGGACAAGGACGAGGACTGGATGCTGGTCGGCGACGTCCCCTGGGCCCTGGAAGTGAGCTTCTTGCCCTCCTGCTCTTCCTTTCCCCATAGTCCATCATTATTTCTGCATTTCGTGTTCTATCAATCTATTGTCAACTTTTAGTATGTGTTGAGAACTTGAGATGATTGTTTACTAGATGGTTATTGATTACAGTTTGAGAGACCGAATATTTATGATATATCATCATTCCCTGGGCGATTAGAGATTTGGATGTTCGTTTAGATTGGACAATTCACATCCAAGTGCTGTTAGCTTATTTTATATATATATATATATATATATATATATATATATATATATATATATATATATATATATATATATATATATATATATATATATATATATATAGGCAAAATAACAGGTGCACCATGGTGCCCAAGCTCCATAATTAAAACTTTCCATCCATGATTAATAATTTCCATCCATGATTGATTCCTTTCCAAATTGATGCTTAACAGGTGCACCATGGTGCCCAAGCTCCATAATTAAAACTTTCCATCCATGATTAATAATTTCCATCCATGATTGATTCCTTTCCAAATTGATGCTTTTTCAAATTAATGAATCTTAATAGGTTTACCTAATATATTGCACCTGCACGCATCTAAAAGCAATCTAACGACAGAGAGGCTTGGTGCCTGGGCACCATGGTGTCCCATTTCAATATATATATATATATATATATATATATATATATATATATATATATATATATATATATATATATATATATATATATAGTATAAATAACAGGGGCACCTAGGTGTCTGGACACCTAGTCTCCCTACCTTTGGATTGCTTTTAGATGCGTGCTAGTGTGATTGAGACTTTCCATCCATGATTAAGACTTTCCTTCCATGATTGATTTAGCATGCCTAATATATTACATACCATACATACCATTGCTCTAGCACGTATCTAAAAGCAATCTAACAGCAGGGAGCCTAGGTGTCTGGGCACCTAGGTGTCCCATTTCAGCGTCCTATATATATATATATATATATATATATATATATATATATATATATATATATATATATATATATATATATATATATATATATATATATATATATATATATATATATATATATATATATATATATATATATATATATATATATATATCCATTCGGATCACTGTTTTTTTGTTAGCACGTTATATCATACAATAGTTCAGCTATTTGAAAGAAATATGCTGCATAGGATGCCATTCTCTTTTCATATTTTGTCACTACTGATTTTACAATTTGGAATTATTTATGGACATACAATACTTGTGTTATTGATTTTGTGTGTTGATCTTGGCTTTGAAATCCGGACATGGAGTTATGTAACATTCTGTTACTTTGATGACAACCTGTAAAGTCGTTTTCAATGCCTGAACAGTGTATTTTAGAATACCCATTCCAAAATTCCTGGCTCCGCCACTGTATACGAGAATAGTCAGGCAAAACCTTGTTCTCGACTGTATAACCATAGATGGAGTGCAATATCCTGTATAACGAGAATGTACGGCCCCCCGTACGTTACCAGGTTGGGTGGAAATGACCCCTATATGTGGGTAGCCCCGGCGTGATAACCCTTAGTTTGTTGTTTAACGAATTACCCATAATATTATTTAACGAATTACCCATGATATAATTAGAGAGTTGTGATTGAATTAAGGTAAAATTATGAGAGTAAAGGTTTGATAAGGCCAGAGACAGGATTGGTGATACAAGATGATGGAAACAAGATCTGTCGATAAGGAAGTTCCTAACCGAAATCATACAAGGGTTGTCAAACATCGCATTTTATTAGGTGATAATTGGTCATTAGTCAAGTTAATGTGCAGTAACTAAATCAACAACAGATCACGAATAATAATCAACACTTCAGGTTCACAGATGCCAGACATATCAATAACCGCCCAATGTTAAAGATTACTAGTGGTTAACCTTAAATTTGAGCATGATTCGGTGCAACCCTAATTACCATTTAAACGTTTATTACAACCCTAACCACAAATGAATTCTACGGTTAACAGCATACTAATTACAATCATTTATTACTATCTACCTCATCATATAAAAATGGGAGTGTCTATACAACATTCGACTGTTTTTGAGGACAAAAACAGTTAGATTTTGAGCCGTTAGATGGAGATCCAACGCCCTAGATCATTTTTTTGGAGGGGGGCTTGTATGGGTGGATCCGTTGGATGGAGATCTAACGCTGAAAATCAATCTGACTGTTTTTGTCCTCAAAAACAGTCGAATGTTGTATAGCAGTATTCTATAAAAATCTACTAAGCTACAGTGACCTACGACAAGCAAACAATATAATGTAACGATCAGTAATCACGCTAAGGCAACAGGTAAACATGTGATATAACGTGCGAAGAAACATGTTACGGCCGCGAGGTACTTGCCTTGAGCATGATCGACGGACACACTGCACGATGGATCTGGAAAATACAACTGTCCAGCTACTCCCTCAACAGCTGCGTGAGAACCTACAGGGTGATTTGGAGATAATCGATCAGATATGATGAATTTGGTTAAGAAACGACAAGAGATAAACGACTGGAAGGAAAAATCAGCAGTTCAGTTGAGCGAATGCGCGTTCGGCCGCGCCGCCGCTCCGTCCGCCGGCCACCTCCGGCCACCGCCACTGGCCGTCCTGCTGCCGTATGCCTTGCCGCAAGCGTGCGGCCGCACACGCGTGCGCTTGCATGCGCACGACACTGCCGCGCGAGCCGTAGCCGCCGGCCACTGCCGTCGCCGCCGCTGGCACCGACGCCATCGCCGCCTCTGCCGCGCCAAGCCAATACGCCATGCAGCCGCATGCACACGTGCGGTGCAAGTTTTGTACTGAAAAATATTTTTATAATTTCGAACACTCATTATAAAATTCCTGCGTCTGCCACTGCCTAACACGTTGAGGCTTCGAACTGGTTAACAAGTTAGACATACTGAGGATGACCTTGGTGTGCATTTCAGGATCGATGAGCATTTCTGAATCATCTGATGCAAAGCAAACACATCGTCTCTAAAGTCTGAGCGCATTGCGTTGCAAACGCAAACTAGTGTGCAGACGCAGGCGGTACAGGTGCGCAAGGTTGAGTTCGTCGGCATCAGGGGCGCGTCGGCGACGAAGCAGGCGATCAAGTTCGCGTGCAGCGACACAGTGCCGTGCCGGGAGCTGGAGCTGCAGCTGAAGAATGTCGATCTGACACTGGAAGGTGGGGGCGATGCGTCCGCTTTCTGCACAAGGCTTCGGGCAAAACCGCCGGCGCTGCTGTCCCGGCGTCCTGTATCGCCAGCCCCAGAATGCTGAGAGACGCGACTGCGGACGAACTCGATTCTCGATGGTTGTGGAATGATACGACCACCATCTGCACAGGCTACCTGCATTTTATCTTTGTAAAGCACTTCTTGCACATGACTGAATCATACATGTTCCGACTTGAACAAGACGTAGAAGGTGTTGTGTTGTCATACTGGAAGGCTGTGGTATTGCGCGTAGGTACGACATTTGTGTGAAGAAGAATACAGAAATGAATCTACCGATTGCATCATTCTTTTAGCAGTACACGGGTACAGTTCAGATTGCTCCTTTTTAGTACGCGATCGATCAGCTCGTTGCTCTGGAGTCCGCCGTTCACTTTATACTACAATGCAAGAGGTGTGTTGAAAAGCTGATCGTGTTTAGGGGAGTAGTTGTGGCCGAGGCCCAGCAGTTGGTGAGCCGAACAACTTTCTCGCGGCGCAGGTGTGCGCGGTCCACTCACCCCCTGCTCTCGGCATTGCCCACGCGCCCAAGCGCCGTTCGTGCGGCATGTTATCCGAGCAGCCGACGCCTGAGACGGCAGGTAAAAGCGTGGGAGGCCCACGTGCATCCCTCTCGGCCTAGGCGGAAGGGAATAGTAAGCGGCCCGATTTCTTATAGCCGGATCCGGGTAGGATTTCAAGGGGCCGGCCAGCCCAGGTACCTTCCGTGAGACTTGTTTTAGCAACACCCCAGCCCCGGCACCTCTGCATGAATTTTTTGTACGGATAATCCGTTTTTTATTCGAAAATATATAAATATACCCGCGACAACATTTTTTACAAAAATAATCTCCAGTCGCCACCCCATTGGGCGACTGCAGCCTTTCGCCCAACCGGGAGGCGACATTTGGGGAATCTGTGTACCGTTGGGCGACTTCTTCAATCGCTACGGTTGAGCGACTGAAATTGCAGTCGCCCAACCGTAGGGCGACTGCAATTATGCCGCCCATTACCCCCGGGCACATTCCCCTCGTTCTGCGCAGAAATCGTTATTCCCTCATTCTGCCCAGAGAGAAGAGAGGAGGAAGAGGAAGAAAAGAAGAGGAGAAGAGAGGGAGGAGAGGAGGAGAGAAGAGAAGGAGAGGAGGTGAGGGAGGAAGAAGAAGTCGAAGCTATTCCATCGATTTGGATCCAGGTATTTTTTGTAATTATGTTGTATTTACAGTCTTCAACTCCCATGTTATTTGACATGTCGTAAATTTCAATCATACATCTAGGCATACATCATTAATGGCCAGTACTACATTGAGAGTGTATTATGGTGTTGGAATGATTCGTGAAGGTCCGACTGGTGTGGATTTGAGCGATTTTCCGCAAGTCACTCTCGTACTTCCAGATGACGAGAATGCTCGAATGACAGATGTGCAGCATTGGCTGACCCAGAGTTTTTCATTGGACCCCGAGGTGTGCAGCGTCGTTGTGCAAGGGCTTTGGAGCCGGTCTTCCACTGACATCAGATGGGAGTTGAAGACATTGGTGCGCTCTGCTTCGTGGAAGGGCTTTGTGCAAGGGTGCCGGCGCCGTGGATACGAGTGTGTCCTGCTTGTGCAACCGTGCTCACTACAAGCAGCTGCGCAAGCTCGTGCGTCCGCCTATGCTTCGGGAGGTGCTAGCACCTCGGGCGGGCCGCACGTCGGTGGAGCTGATGAAGTTGCTCGTGATGAAGGCGATGCGGTACACGGAGGAGAGTTAAGGTCGTCAAGCTATAGAGAGGGAACTGGGCAAGCCGATGCGGTACATGGAGGAGAGTTACAGCTGTCAAGCTATAGAGAGGGAACTGGGCAAGCTGATGAAGGAGAGCATAATGAGTATATCGTGCATCAGATGGAATCTGATGACCAGAGGGCATGGGATGAAGAGCAAGCTGTAGAGGACGACGAGGAGGACAGTTCCGATGATGAAGAAGTTCCTATCCCCGAAGAATGAAACCAGTATAATGCGGAGGGTGTTTCCGCACATGATGAGCATGAATCGCCATGGGAGTATCATCAAACAGAGGTTCGGGTGCATGCTATGTTTGCTGACAAGGAAGCGCTGCAGGATGCCATCAAACTTTGGGCCCTTTCAATGCAACGGACATTTCGCGTCGTCAAATCAAGCCAGGAGCAGTACACTGTGAAGTGCGAGCAGACTGGTTGTCCTTTTAGGGTGCACGCACGTAGACCCAAGTATGAGACTCAGTGGATTGTGTCCAAGGTGGAGCCGCACTCCTGCATTCTAAACACAGTCTTGGCGAGGCATCGTAACCTTACGTCCGGATTTATAGCCAATTTGATGTATGGGGAGATAGTGGAGAAGAAAGATGTTGCGGCCACACATATTATGCTAGCTATTGAGAATAAATTCAAGTATAAGATTAGCTACGCGAAGGCGTGGCGTGGCAAGCAAAAGGCGTTGGAAAAACGTTTTGGCACTTTCGAAGCGGTGTACGATAACCTTCCTCGTATGCTTAAGGTGTTGCAGCAAAGGAACCCGGGCACGTACATCGCGGTGCACGACAAGCCGTCCATAAGTCCACCGGGATTTGCAGTGTTGCAGAGAGCATTCTTTGCATTTGGTGCTAGCATTGAAACATTCAGACACATGCTGCCAGTTATCTCAATAGATGGGACCTTCTTGACAGGCAAATACAAAGGGCAGCTCCTGACGGCCATAGGCGTTGACGGTAACAATCAAATATTGCCGCTGGCCATTGCATTTGTGGAGAGTGAGAATTATGAGAGCTGGCTGTGGTTTCTCAGACATGTGAGGGGTGGAGTTGTAGGCACCCGTTCTGGTGTGTGCATAATCCATGATCGCCACGCCGGTATTATGAAGGCGATACGAAAACTTCAAGAAGACCCTGAGGAGACCTTTTTTTGGCCGGACATGAGAAACCGGTGGTGCAGTCGTCACTTAGGGGCAAACTTTTTCAAGCAATTCCCGAAACAATCTTTGATGAAGCTATTCAAGAGGCTGGCTAGGCAGAACCAGCAGAGAAAATTTGATGCTTTATGGGGGTTGTTGGATGAGCACACCAGGAAGAACGTCGACGAGAGGAGCAAGGGGCCGGTCACTCCTGGGGAGGCACAACCGCAATGCTTGCCAGCAATCGATGAGTCTAACCCAAGTGGTTCAAGAAGGAGGAGCGCGCGAAACATCAAGTGCTTCTCGCAGTGGATCGAGGGGGAACCATTGGAGAAGTGGTCGCTGTTGCACGACACGGATGGCGCAAGGTACGGAATAATGACAACTAACCTTGCCGAGGTGTACAATTGGGTTCTCAGAGGTCTCCGTTCTCAGCCCCTTGTCACCACTTTGGACATTTCAGCGAGGACTTGGGTTCCGGATATTAACATGCTGAAGGGTGGGAAGGGTCGGCGACAGAGCCGACGTATTAGAAACGACATGGACGAATCACAAGCTGGAACCTCTGGTGCACGTTGTGGGCGATGCGGTCAGGAGGGGCACACAGCTAGACGATGCAATGCATTTCCGGATCAGTAGTTGGTGTTGTAATGCATGCTATAATTCATGTACCATTTGTAAACCTTGTATGTTACATCCGTTTTCTGTAATGAACTTATTTCGTTGAACGTACTGTTTCCCTTTTAAGTATTGCAATTTATTGGTGCCTACGAATCCACTTTTATTACGAAACTACAGGCTCTAAAGTGCCTACATAGAGTCATTTATTGCGAGATGACAAAAGAGGGCTTACAACACGAAACAACACATACATTGCACATGCAGGATCTATGGAAAGTACTACACCCAACAATTTTACTTAACACAACAGTCCTACCGCCACAGCATCAACACATCAACAAATACATGAAATAAAATACGACACAACCATAACCCTCGTTACCTACATGCCAAACGAGCCTCGTGGCACCCACATGGAGAATTGCTGGGGGGGGCCGCCTCGGACGTGGCTGGCCGTCGTGGGAGTGGCATGCACATATGCAGCTTGGGTTCGCGCAGCAACATGTGGGATCGTAAGAGCTTCCTATATTCACGACCTCCTCGTTGCCCCTCTCGCGTTGCATCTGTTCGCGGAGGTCGTTGTTCTCCTCAGTGAGACTCTCCATTCGGTACTCCAAGTCCCATATTCGAGCCCACAATGTATCCACATAACGATCAACATATCGTTCATGAGGAGGGTCGATCCAGCGGGAGAAGTCGCATTTTGCCATCTGCAAAACAAAGGACGCTAAACTTTGAGGGTCCATAAGCAATAACAAATGTAATATTACTAATTTGTACCCCGGAGCGTGAGCATCGGAAGAAACGTCGCCCGCCATCGTTCGGGGAATCCAAGATCTGGACGACCGCGTACTCATTGTGTTTGCATTTCGGCCACGCTGGTTGAGCACGCCGACTTGATATCAATCGGTACTGTGGACCGAACATATCCCTCCTTTCTAAGGGAATGTCGTCCTTCGGTGACCCAAATCCCACTGGCCCCTCGGCTTCTGACATGGTATATTTCACCACGAAAGAGATGGTTCTTCTTTGTTCGATTTACAATGTCATGGGACCCCAACCGTGCTACTTATAGCAACACGGAGGGACATTTATTGCTACACTGGCCTCTGAAAAGCCTACATAGACTAGCCTCTGAAAAGCCTACATAGACTGGCCTCTGAAAAGGCTACATAGACTGGCCTCTGAAAAGCCTACATAGACTGGCCTCTGAAAAGACTACATAGACTGGCCTCTGAAAAGCCTAGCCTACATAGACTGGCCTCTGAAAAGCCTAGTCTACATAGACTGGCCTCTGAAAAGCCTAGCCTACATAGACTGGCCTCTGAAAAGCCTAGCACCAGTTCACCTGCCTACATAAAGGCATCACATGTATTACATACCACAACACAACTCCTCCTCAAGCCATCACAATACTACTACACAACAATGTCTTCCTGGAGGTCCGACCCTTTTCGAGTGCCGGAGTGGCATGAGCGTCCGAAGTGCCATTGCGGTTTTAGGATGATGCTGTGCGTCTGGACGGATCCACTACCACGAGCCTATTACGGCCGTAGGTACTTCAAATGTCCAGACCTGGATGACGACTTCGTGGTAACGACGACAACTAAATCCTTTGTTTCTCGTTATCGTTCTTCAACTTTATCCATGCCATCTACCACGACACACATAGCCTTGCAAGTTCATCGAATGGGTGGATCGGGTGCCGCCGGCATGGCCACGGAACCCTCGCGAGGTGGAAAACAAAGGACAATACCTTGTCAAGATGGATCAGGCTCGCGAGGTGGAACGACAAATGCGGCATGAGCAAGAGCGTCGCGTGAGGGTGGACCAAATCCGTCTTAAGGGCAAGGAGGATGAGCTGCAAAGGAGGCGGGAGAAGTTAGGTCTGCGTGAAGCAGCCATCAAGCGTCAGGAGGAAGAGCTTCAAGCTCGTGAGGCAGCTCTCAAGACCAAGAGTGACAGGAAGAAGGATGCAGCGGAGCCATCTTCAGGGCGCGACAAAAAGGGCAAACAACCACGCTACACCCAGTAGACAAAATGTAATAATTCCTAAGGCATGTTACGACTAGCGGTGGAGTTCTGAACATTACAACTACAGAGTTCCACACATGCCACTGGTCACATCACTTACCACTTTATGTATCAACCGTTCTACGGTCAATCGTGCCTAATAAAATTTGCCAAAAATTTTTTTGCATCTACAACTTACATTGAACATAAACTTCTATTACAAATTTATCTGATTTTTACGCAGTTTATAACTACAAAATTGACAAAACATACAAAATTCACGCGGATTGCAAACCCTTAAAACATACCAATGTATATATCAAACGTTCTACAGTCAATTGTACTTAAAAAAATTTCCTCAAAATTTTAAATACACCTACAACATACAATAAACATAAACTTTTATTACAACTATACCATATTTTTTTCCAGTTTAAAACTACAAAATTGATAAAACTCTAAAAATTCACGGGGACTGAGTAAAGTCGCCCATCCATTGGGCGACTGCAATTGCAGTCGCTCAACCGTTGGGCGACTGCAATTGCAGTCGCTCAACCGTAAAGCGATTGAAGAAGTCGCCCAACGGTACACAGATTCCCTAAATGTCGCCTCCCGGTTGGGCGAAAGGCAGCAGTCGCCCAATGGGGTGGCGACTGGAGATTATTTTTGTAAAAAATGTTGTCGCGGGTATATTTATGTATTTTCGAATAAAAAACGGATTATCCGTACAAAAAATTCCCTCTGCATCGTACCGCCCTGTTATTTTTGTTATTTAGCTTGGACTTCTTTGAAATCCAAAATAGGCCCGTGGATTATCCAAACTACTCCTTGAAGGCTTCTTAAATTTAAAATCATATACATGTCTATATCAACTTCTATATAATCAATCATCGTATAAAAAAATATAAATAAAAATGATCCCTAAAAATAAAAGCGAACAATCGAAGTCAGGAAAATCTCACGCGCTAGAGCACCTGCGCCGCTGCGCGCAACAGTTTGGACGTACGAACGTGGCACGTCCATCCGCCCACGTGAGTCAGCTACTTTGACGCTTGATGCTTAGATAGTGCTCAGCTTTAAGCTTTGGGTTTTTTTACTGTTCGATATTATTTGACATTTTTTTACTATAGTTACTATAACCTTTTCAATATAATTAAATTTAAAAAATTGAAAATAAAAACAAGTTATCTTATAAAAGACATGCAAATAAATATAGAAAAGACAAAAAAAACTAAAAAAACTAAAAAATAAAATTAAAAAGTTAGAAGGTAAACCGAACAGGGCCGGTCGTCCCCTGAAAAGCGAGCAGCGAGTGTAGCAGGCCATCGTACAGCGCTGTGCATGCACGCCGCGCATCCGTCCGTCCGCTGCATGGCCCACGGGTCAACTCTTTCCCTCCTTACCCGCTGCTCCGCCCCTCGTTAAATGTTGCTCCCGTGACTGAGTAGTAGTAGTGGCACCGAGGCCGAGCTAGCTTTACCAGGTGGTAGTACAGTACATGCCACACTGTCGTTCACGGATGGCGCTGGCGCTGGGAGCGACGAGGCCGGCGTCCGCTCTGCTTCCGCTCGCGGCTCTCGCCGGCATCGTCGCGCTTCTCTTGCCGAACCTCGCCGAGCCCCGCGCCCTCCTCACGCTCGACGACTTCGGCGCCGTCGGGGACGGCATTGCCGACGACACTCAGGTAATCACACGCAACACCACTACATCCAGCTCACATGTACCCTAGAGCAGAACCTTTGGCCACAGTGCGCTTGAGAGCTTGGGAAGCAACTAGCAAGCAACGATATCTTATGTTTTTGTCTTCAGGCCTTTGTCGACGCTTGGAACGCTGCCTGCGCCATCAACGATCACACCATCCTCAACGTCCCCGCCGGCAAGTCCTACCAAGTCTGGCCGGTGACATTCACCGGTCCCTGCAGGGACGAGATAAACCTGTTTGTACGTTCGCGCGCGCGTGTGAAGCTTTCTTGCCTAGTAGTACCTGTGCATTTTTGTTCATCAAGTATTCATTTGTGTTGTGCCGGCTAGATTTCTGGGAATATAATCGCGCCCGAGGACCCGGACGAATGGCAGGGAAGCGACCGCGACAAATGGCTCCACTTCTACCGGGTGGAGGACCGGTCGGTGAGCGGCGACGGCTTCATCGACGGCAGGGGGCAGCAGTGGTGGGCACGGTCCTGCAAGGGAAAGCACCACGAGAACAAGAAGGTAATATTAGCGTCACCTGACTCGGGGAGTTCTAATGTCTTGTGCTGGTGACTGGTGAGGACTGAGGACATGACCAAACTGCCCCTAAAATTTGACATTACATTGGAGAAGAAACCATTAGCGAGGAGTGTTTCAGTACTGAAAAAAAGTTCACGAATTTAAAAGCAAATAAATGGTGTAGTTCATTCACAAATAGATGGCTTCACAAATTACATTATTAATGGTTTCTTTTGTTCTTTTTTTCAGCAGCATTGCACCCCCCAACCTGCTCCCAAGGTGAACCCCTGTCCCGTTTGATTGGAGATTTGCTTCAGCGGAATCACCAGCTATTAGAAGCAATCAGCCAATCACCATTTGCCTTTGTTCTTTGCAGGCGCTTCACTTTTGAGGGTTGCCACGGGATCAGAGTTCAGGTCATCACTCTGCAAAACGCCCAGCAGTCCACCTTGACGTTCACCCGGAGCTCGAACGTCAGGGCGAATTACCTGAGTGTGACCTCGCCGGAGCATAGCCCCAAAACCAATGGGATCCACCTCATTGACTCGTACAATGTTCGCATCATGGAGAACCTGATCTCGACAGGTATGTACTGATGTTAGTATGCAGATTCGTGTCTTCCTGAAAGGAATTTCCTCTGTCAGACACAGTTTGCCCAAAATGCCAAGTGCAGAAAAAGCTATGTCATGTTTAATTGTAGTTGACTAGGGGTTTTAACTAGTATAGAACGAACACTAGAGCACTACAAGCAGCGTTAAAGCATTATTGCCAGAGAAACACCCTGAAAGAACCCTAAATCTAATACCCTAACTAAGTAAGTAATTAGCAGTAAATTAAACCTAATTATTTCATTTAATCAAACTTTATTACAATTAAGATTACAAAACTAAATTTCATTCCTGGCATTGCATTAACAATAGCAAAGTACATTATTTTTACAAGTTTATTTTACAAAAATGGAAATAAAAAAATCCGATCGGCGAGATCTTCGGCATAGAAGCTGAAGCGCGTCTTTTATCCTTTGCCTGCAATAAAAATTTTCATTAGTATCTCAAACTAGATATATTTTTATGTAAATAAAAGATTACATAATTAACAATCCAAGGGAGAATAAATAAATTAAATAAAAATTACCGTCAATGCCCTTGGGCTGCTAGGGCCATTGCGAGAACGTCTTAGAGACTTCCCAGACCGTCCCGGGCCGGTCGACATCTCTCGTCTATGTAGGCGTCATCATTCGGCAATTTTAAGAAATCAAGCCCACGACCCTTACCTTAGCCCAAAAAAACCCCATGCATGATTTCAGCCCATAACCATCATATAAGCCTTTTTAGCCCACAAAAGCCCACAAATACAATCGTTGCATTTTCAGCCCACAAGCCCACACAAAATTTTCCAGCCAGCTCAACCCAAAGCAGCAGTGTTCAAACCCCTCCTTGGACCAGAGGTCCTTCGGCACAGGAGAGGGAGACTCAGGAGAGGATAAGATCGAGTACAGCCAGCTGCAGCCAAGCAAAGCCAGCGCCAGCAGAGAGATGCCAGAAACACCTTCCCAGCGCTTCAAAAACCAGCTCCATACTCTGCATTTGCCTAAGCTCAGAAGAGAAAACACAACCAGAGCACAGACTGACCACAGTCGAGAGCACACCAGAGCCGTGTGCACCTTTCTGTCCAGGGAGGCATGGGCTTCGCCTACAATATGAGGTTCGAGAGCGTCGTGATGAAGAGCGTCTCCAACCCCATCATAATCGACCAGTATTACTGCGACCAACTAACACCATGTGCAAACCAGGTACATCATAATTTCTTTAAACCACAGACAGCAGAGCTGCCCATTATATTGATAAAGCAATAGTAAAAGAAGTAAAGGTAGAGACACCGGTCCCGTTGAGGATAACACCATACAGGGAGGAACCCCTGAAACTCCCTGGCTAACAAGTCTTAACACCAAGGTTGAGGCATACACCATCTAGCACAACTCCGAACCACCGATCAGCTCTCACGTACGCAAAACACACACACCACAGCCAGGGAAGGACGATGCCCCTCACCACCAAACACGTTGAGGCTTCGAACTGGTAAACAAGTTAGACATACTGAGGATGACCTTGGTGTGCATTTCATGATCGATGAGCATTTCTGAATCATCTGATGCAAAGCAAACACATCGTCTCTAAAGTCTGAGCGCATTGCGTTGCAAACGCAAACTCGTGTGCAGACGCAGGCGGTACAGGTACGCAAGGTTGAGTTCGTTCGTCGACGTCAGGGGCACGTCGGCGACGGAGCAGGCGATCAAGTTCGCGTGCAGCGACACAGTGCCGTGCCCACGCGCCCAGGCGCCGTTCGTGCGGCCCACGCGGCATGTTAGCCGAGCAGCCGACGCCTGCGACGGCAGGTAAAAGCGTGGGAAGCCCAGATGCGTCCCCCTCGGCCTAGGCGGAAGGGAATAGTGCGCGGTCCGATTTCTTATAGCCGAATCTGGGTGGGATTTCAAGGGGCCCAGCCCAGGTACCTTCCGTGAGACTTGTTTTAGTAACACCCCAGCCCCGGCACCTCTGCATCGTACCGCCCTGTTATTTTTGTTATTTAGCTTGGACTTCTTTGAAATCCAAAATAGGCCCGTGGATTATCCAAACTACTTCTTGAAGGCTTCTTAAATTTAAAATTATATACATGTCTATATCAACTTCTATATAATCAATCATTGTATAAAAAAATATAGATAAAAATCATCCCTAAAAACAAAAGGGAACAATCGAAGTCAGGAAAATCTCACGCGCTAGAGCACCTGCGTGCAACAGTTTGGACGTACGAACGTGGCACGTCCATCCGCCCACGTGAATCAGCTACTTTGACGCTTGATGCTTACATAGTGCTCAGCTTTAAGCTTTGGACTTTTTTTTTGCTGTTCGATATTTTTGACATTTTTTACTATAGTTAGTATAACCTTTTCAATATAATTAAATTTAAAAAATAAAAAACAAGTTATCTTATAACAGACATGCAAATAAATATAAAAAAGACAAAAACTTTAAAAACTAAAAAATAACATTAAGAAGTTAGAAGGTAAAAGCGAATTTTTTATGTATCTAGCATTGTGCAATCCTGAAATTCCGTTTTTGGCCTCTAGAGCTCCGATTTTCCAATTCTAGCCCCCATGCCGACCGCGCGTTTGCCTGGCGACGACACCTGGCCGGTCGTGCGGTCTGGCACCGCACGACCGCACTGTAGCTGGGTCGTGCGTGTCCAGGACCGCATAACCCCTTATTCACGCGTGGCGCAGTGCTCCGACCGCACGACCGAAATTCCCGACCGCACGACCGGAGCAATTGAATCCTTGCGACCGCACGAAGGTTAGGAATCTGTGACATGCTTCTTCGGATCTTCCTACACTAATCTGTGACTACTTCCAGGGTCTGAACTTTTTTTTCTGACTTCTATTAGTATAGAGTACCCTCTAGCATTATCAATTGCAAAACTGCACATCCTACAGTAGCTGATGTTTTTTTTCTTATTTTTTTATTTCAACCTTAAAGGCTAAAGCACACCCGACTAATCCACAGTCGATTACAAGACCCGGCCAATTCCCGACCGCACGACCGGAGCAATTGAATCCTTGCGACTAGCTGGCCGCTGCCTGCATGCACTTCGGTCGTGCGGTCGGAGAACTGCGCCACGCGTGAACAGCGGGTCATGCGATTCCGGACCGCACGACCCAGCTACAGTGCGGTCGTGCGGTGCCGGACCGCACGACCGGTCAGGTGTCGGCGCCAGGTAAATGCACGGTCGGCACGAGGGCTAGAATTAGAAAATCGAAGCTCTGGGGGCTAAAAACGGAATTTCAGGATTGCACAGTGCTAGATACGTCAAAACTTCGGTAAAAGCTAAACCGAACAGGGCCGGTCGTCTCCTGAAAAGCGAGCAGCGAGTGTAGCAGGCCATCGTACAGCGCTGTGCATGCACGCCGCGCATCCGTCCGCCAGCGGCATGGCCCACCGGTCATCTCTTTCCTTCCAAACCCGCTGCTCCGCACCTCGTTAAATGTTGCTCCCGTGACTTGGTAGTAGTGGCACCGAGGCCGAGCTAGCTTTACCTGGTGGTAGTACTGTCGTTCACGGATGGCGATGGCGCTGGCGCTGGGAGCGACGAGGCCGGCGTCCGCTCTGATTCCGCTCGCGGCTCTCGCCGTCATAGTCGCGCTTCTCTTGCCGAACTTCGCCGAGCCCCGCGTGTCCTCCTCACGCTCGACGACTTCGGCGCCGTCGGCGACGGCATTGCCGACGACACTCAGGTAATCACACGTAACACCACTACATCCAGCTCACATGTACCCTAGAGCAGAACCTTTGGCCACAGCGCGCTTGAGAGCTTGGGAAGCAACTAGCAAGCAACGATATCTTATGTTTTTTCTCTTCCGGCCTTTGTCGACGCTTGGAACGCTGCCTGCGCCACCAACGATCACACCATCCTCAACGTCCCCGCCGGCAAGTCCTACCAAGTCTGGCCGGTGACGTTCACCGGTCCCTGCAGGGACGAGATCAAACTGTTTGTACGTTCGCGCGCGCGTGTGAAGCTTTCTTGCCTAGTAGTACCTGTGCATTTTTGTTCATCAAGTTTTCATTTGTGCCGGCTAGATTTCTGGGAATATAATCGCGCCCGAGGACCCGGACGGATGGCAGGGAAGCGACCGCGACAAATGGCTCCACTTCTACCGGGTGGAGGACCGGTCGGTGAGCGGCGGCGGCTTCATCGACGGCAGGGGGCAGCAGTGGTGGGCACGGTCCTGCAAGGGAAAGCACCACCAGAACAAGAAGGTAATATTAGCGTCACCTGACTCGGGGAGTAGAGGTGGGAGTTGGGCTGGGCTTTTTGGGCCAGCCCGAAGCATAGCCGGCCTGGCACGAATGATGGGCTAGGCCGGGTCTGGAAAACCGGCCCATTGGGCAGCACGGCGGGCACGCCGGCGCCAGCGGCCGGGGCGCCTCGGCCTCTACCTCGCCTCCCCGGCTCCCCCAGTCCCACCTCCTGTTGCCATCGTCGGCACCCCAGTCGCCGCCCGGCCATCCGCCGCTGATGGTTCACTCTCAGAGTAGTCGAGGTCGCCGTCGCCGTCGCTCGGGGGAGGAGGGAGGCGTCGGGTGAGGAGGGAGGCGGTCGGGTCGCCGGGGGAGGTCGGGGAAGGAGGCGCCGGGGGAGGAGGAGGCGGCCGGGGGATGTCGGGGGAGGCGGCGGCGGACGAGGTGGGGGAGGAGGTGGCGGCGGCGTGGGAGGTGGGGGGAGGAGGAGGTGGCGGCGAAGGAGGTGGAGGGGGAGGCGGCGGCGGAGGAGGTGGGGGAGGAGGCGGCGGCGGGCGTGGGAGTCGAGGGAGGGGGCATGGGTGTGTCGCGCGTGGGAGGAGTAAAGCTGGGAGTTGGGCCGTGCCGTGACGGCACAGCCCGGGCCCATCGTGCTTCGTGCCGTGCCGGCTCGCGTCACCTCTGGCCAGGCCCAAGCACGGCCCAAAGCCCACCGTGGCAGTGTTCATGTCGTGCCAGCTCAAGCCCAGCCCGAAGTAACTATACGCAAGGCAGCGGCGACGGTCATCATCTTCCTTTCTCTCGTACCCGCCTCGTTAAAACTAGTTGAAATTGAATTAATTGCATAAAATATGGGCACGCAATGACGTAAATATTTCGGGAAAAAATGGAATTTATTTGAAAATTGAAAAATACAATGTTACTGCCCCGTTAAAAACCTTACGCCACAGAGTGGGGTTTTCTGAGTAAGGAAAAGAGTACAGTAACAATATATGTATATACTAACTATTACAACATGCGTACATAATATCTACTTGTTAATGTCTAGGGGCATGTTCTTTACCTCACAAGCTGACGGCTTTTGGCTTTTCCTATAGTACCTAACTTTCAAACGGGGTATTTTCTTAAGACGGGGTCTACAAGTTAAACGATCTACACGTTAAAAGCTGAATATCTGTACCAGCCAAAATCGCAAGTGAGTATCTCTCTGTGTAATCTGTACCGTAAATAGCCAAAATTCAAAAATTTCAGCCAAAAGCCATAAGCCGCAGCCGAAAAGAACAGGCCCTAGGTCGTTCATGCGTTCGAGGTCAGCATACGCCTGTACGATTTTGGGATTCTCCAGTTGATGCTGTTGCCGCTCTTTAGCTAAGTCTCAGTCTTCCGCACATGTGATTGCTTCCACTATCCTGAGCGTAAGGGGTGATCTTCTCTCTTCGATTATTCTCTCTACCGTACTGAACGCGCTTCTGAAGAGACGGTGGACACTGGCACCAGGAGAACATCCCGTGCGAAATGTGACAGCACAGGAAAGATCCGCTTGTTGTTCTTTTACCACTCGAGCAAGTCTATTTTGCCTCTACCAGTAAGATCAGGATCAATATTTGCAAAATCATGCTCCAAATAGTGGTTCAACTCCGAGACAGAATTCCACTAGGAGGGCGCCTGAGACTGAGAGGACGAAGAAGTAGACTTGCCCTTTAGCTTCTTCCACAAGTGTGATGTCATGCTTGTCTTTCCATGTTGCGTCTATTGTGAGGCCTCCGATCTTCCGCTGCTGCCAAACTTATCATGATACATATGAAAAACACGAAAAATCTCCTCTTTGACATATGCGAAAGCTTCTAAGTAATCAAGGCCAAGGCATTCAGCTATTCCCTCCATACCAATCTGTAAACCTGCCAACTTTTTTGTAGGATCAAAAATAATAGCAAAGCAATACAAGTGTGAAATAGAACCAAAATATTTAATAAATTTTTCTTCCATTGCTACGACGGCATGGCCTAAAAGAGGATCATCCCTAGATTTAGCAATTTTGTCTGCTATTAACCAAATAAAATCTATAACTAAGCAAGAGGTAGGATAATAAACACCGGATAAAACCTTTGTTGCTTTATAAAAAGGTCTTAAAAACTCTCGAAAACGACTAGTAATCTGCCAATCTGAATTAGTAACTACCAATTCACAATTTTGAGAGTTGGCATTGATAAAAACGGATATGACATGTTCGTAACCTTGTATCTTTTTAACATAATATATGTTGAATTCCACCTCACCTTCATGTCAAGATCAAATTTTCTTGGCTCTTTCCCATTAGCTGCACAGTACTCCGCGAACCTGGCTACCACTTGTGGAGAACTTGTGAGGTAACGAATAGCATCACAGATACTGTTCAGATATGGACCAATTACTTGCATACCATCTTGAACAACAAGATTCAAGATGTGGCATACACATCTCTGGTGGAGGACATAATCATCAATATATGTTTGCAATTTTGGGGTGAGAATGTTCATAGCCGTTATGTTTGCCGATGCGTTATCAAGAGCTTTTCCAGTTTATTGTTTAACACTCTGTCCTAGTCTTCTGGCACGATCTCCACGATTCGCACTACCTGAACAACCCATTCCACTAGCCACCACACAGCTTAGTGGATACGACTGGTTCATGCAGACAAACTGCTATCGAACCAAGTTTATGACTGCACACAGACCTGACCTTCTTCGGGTTCTCCTTCAGGTCCTATATCGAATCCTTTGACTATTTCTTGTCGACCAAGGTGCCATGGCTATTTTGACCACAGTTTGTTGATCACGTCTTCAACTACGGCTTCATCGACCGCTTCACTGACTATGGCTTGTCGACCAGCATCTCCAGTAGTACCGCTCACACAGACGGTACTACCGGTCTTCAAGCATGACCAGGATACTGTACTTTACGAGTACCAACCATCGATCACTATGCCGCTACGACTATTGTAGCACTTAGACTCACCGACTGCTATAGTCTCAGACTTACCGAGTACAAAGACTCCATAGCACTCGAACACACCAAGTACCTGACTATGGCCACACAGTACTCGAACATATGAATACTCGACACACGACTACAGTACTTGAACACACGAGTACTCGACACACGATTATAGAGTACTTAAACACACCGAGCACTTGACACGACTACACTATACTCAACACACGAATACTCAACATGACTTCTGAGTACTCAACACACAAGTACTTGACGTTGACCATAGTAACAACAACATAACAATATTAATTCCAACATGGACACATTTGCTCGGCACTTCGACCTCGCCCCAGGCACGCAGAGCTAGTTGGAGATGAGAAAGGATGGCGGCGTTGAAGGATCTTATCGGGGAGGAGGAAGAAGGGTGGTGACAGCGGGAGGGGGGAGGAAGTGGGCAGCATAAGTGGCGGGGAAGGAGCTCGCCGGTGAAGCAGTAGGAGGCAGCGCGTAGGGAGGGATGGGGTCGGTAGCAGCTGGGGGTTGGAGGAGTATGCGGTTAATCGGATGCCAAAGAGCTAGCGTGTGCGAACGCATGGCCGCAGCTACGTACGTGTTTAATCCTACAGTCTAATTTCAGAAATCCGCATCCTACTTGGAAGTTACTAACTTGCAGGTTGGGCAACCAGCATGGTATGAGTCGGCTTCGGATTCCAATTTTCCAGGAGCAGATCGAGCGCATGACAAGTCGTGGATAAATAGGCGGGACGCCACGCCACGCCATGCCATGCCCGGCTTCATTTCTTGCACCTCCACCACAACATCAAGGCTCCTTTCTCCCTCCCCTCCCGGCTAGGGCTGTGCATTTTTAAACCGAACCGGAAAAACCGACCCGAAAAAACCGAACCGAACCGGTCAACTCGGTTGGACCGGTTTTTGGTATTCGGTTCGGTTTTCAAATTTTAGGTGTTTTTGGTATTCGGTTTTTTCGGGAAAATCGATTAAAAACTGAAAAAACCGAAATACCGAAAAACGCGAAACCACGGATGATGGGCCGTGTGACAGAGCCAACCCATAGGGACCAAGGCCCGCTCCATGCCCGCCCTAGTGCTCACTATCTAATTCGATTCTCATTTTTTGCAAAGCATAGCCATGCTCTACTGCATGCAGATGCTGTAAAGATCTAATGTCACCAGCAATCTTGCATGGCTGTAGCTAGCCTTTCACGTCCATCTGATGATACCTATTCCATCGCGTATTCGCGCCGTGTCGTATGGTGTTGTGCGGCCCGGCTGCAACCTGCAAGAAGATAGCGTGGCGGGTTTGCATGAGAAGATGTGAGCCCGAGAGATGAGTGTTTCTCTACTTCAAGTTATAGCTCACTTCAAACAAAATAAGACTAAGAGACAAATATTTCTAATGGGCAGAGAACATCATTAATTTTTATGCTTTATTACTTTATGCATATGTCATCGAATCTCCATACTACATTAGAGTGTTTCTAAAATTCTAATTCTATTGTCAATAGTATATGTATTATCGCCTACTTGTCTCGTTAGTCGCTATATCGTTTGCAATTCGCGTCAACTTTGGTAAATATGGTATTTAACGATACCGCACCCAAATAAATTGGGATTTACCAATACCGAACCGTACTTCTAAAAATACCGTATATTACCGAACTACAAACACCATATTTACCGTATATACCGAACCGATTAAACCAAACAAACCGATTGCACAGTCCTACTCCTGGCAATGGATGTCACGGATCCATTCACCTTGGACCTTCTTGCCCGTCCTCCGCTCCCCGGCTTGTTCGGACCCTTCTCCGGCGTCACCGTCTGCACCGTGGAGGATGATGCCTACGCTCGCACCATCGGCGCGCTACCTGCGCTTCTGCTCGCCGACTCCGCTCTGGCTTCCGCGGAGTTTCCGGGGTCGTGCGAGCTGTACGATACCGGCATCAATGCCTACGTCAGCCCGGCCGTCAACGTGCCCACTTGTCGTCCTCCACCGCCTAGCTTCCCTGCCCTTCCAGTTCCAGAGTGCGCCGGCACCATGTACGCCACTCTCGCCCCCACCCTCAGGGCATCCGTGGAGCTCCCGCCGTCGTGCAAAATGTATGATGCCCTCGATGCTGGCCGGATGGACGTGGGCATCGTACATTTCACGCGACGGCGAGAGCTCCACGGATGCCCTGAGGGTGGGGACGAGAGTGGCGTACACGGGGCCGACGTGCTTTGGAACTGGAAGGACAGGGAAGCCATGCGGTGGAGGACGACGAGTGGGCACGTCGACGGTCGGGCGGACGTAGGCGTCGATATCGGCATCATGTAGCTCGCGCGACCCCGGAAGCTCCACAGAAGCCGAAGCGGAGTTGATGAGCAGAAGCGCAGGTAGCACGTCGATGGCGGGGGCGTAGGCGTCAACCTGCGTGGTACAGACGGCGCCGCCAGAGAAGGGTCCGAACAAGCCGGGGAGCGGAGGACGGGCAAGAATGTCCAAGATGAATAGATCTGTGATATCCATTGCCGGGAGGGGAGGGAGAAAGGAGTCTTGATGTTGTGGTGGAGGTGCAAGAAATGAAGCGGGGCATGGCATGGCGCGGCGTGGTGTCCCGCCTATTTATCCACGAATTGTCGTGCGCTCGATCTACTCCAGGAAAATTGGAATCTGAAGCCGACTCTTACCATGCTGGTTGCCCAACTTGCAAGTTAGTAACTTCCGAGTAGGATGCGGATTTCTGAAATCGGAGTGTAGGATTAAACACGTACGTAGCTGCGGCCATGCGTTCGCACACGCTAGCTCTTTCACGGCATCCGATTAACCGCGTACTCCTCCAACCCCCAGCCGCTACCGACCCCACCCCTCCCTGCGCGCTGCCTCCTACCGCTTCACCGGCGAGCTCCTTCCCCGCCACTTATGCTGCCCACTTCCTCCCCCCTCCCGCTGTCGCCACCCTTTTTCCTCCTCCCCGACAAGATCCTTCAACGCCGCCATCCTTTCTCATCTCCAACTAGCTCAGCGTGCCTGGCGCGAGGTCGAAGTGCCGGGCAAATGTGTCCATGTTGGAATTAATCTTGTTATGTTGTTGTTACTATGGTCAATGTCGAATACTTATGTGTTGAGTACTGAGAAGTCGTGTTGAGTATTCGTGTGTTGAGTATAGTGTAGTCGTGTCAAGTGCTCGGTGTGTTCATGTACTCTGTAATTATGTGTCGAGTACTCATGTGTTCACGTACTGTAGTCATGTGTTGAGTATTCATGTGTTCGAGTACTGTGCGGCCATAGTCAAGTACTTGGTGTGTTCGAGTACTATGGAGTCTTTGTACTTGGTGAGTCCGAGACTATAGCAGTCGGTGAGTCCGAGTGCTACAGTAGTCGTAGCGGCTTAGTGATCGATGGTTGGTACTTGTAAGGTACAATATCCCGGTCATGTTTAAAGACCGGTAGTACCGTCTGTGTGAGCGGTATTACTGGAGATGCTGGTCGACAAGCCATAGCCAGTGAAGCGGTCGATGAAGCCGTGGTCGAAGATGTGGTCGACAAACGTGGTCGGTGAAGTGATCGAAGGCACTGTGGTCGAAACAGCCATGGTCATGGGGCATGGTTGAGGCACTGTGGTCGACAAGACATAGTCAAAGGACTCGATATAGGACTTGAAGGAGAACCCGAAGAAGGTCAGGTTTGTATGCAATCGTAAACTTGGTTCGGTAGCAGTTTGTCACCCCAAAACTTGGTCGACAAGACATAGTCAAAGGACTCGATAACGCATCGGCAAACATAACGGCTGTGAACATTCTCACCCCAAGATTGTAAACATATATTGGTGATTATGTCCTCCACCAGAGATGTGTATGCCACATCTTGAATCTTGTTGTTCAAGATGGTATGCAAGTAATTGGTCCATATCTGAACAGTATCCGTGATGCTATTCGTTACCTCACAAGTTCTCCATAAGTGGTAGCCAGGTTCGTGAAGTACTGTGCAGCTAATGGGAAAGAGCCAAGAAAATTTGGTCTTAACATGAAGGTGAGGTGGAATTCAACATATATTATGTTAAAAAGATACAAGGTTACGAACATGTCATATCCGTTTTTGTCAATGCCAACTCTCAAAATTGTGAATTGGTAGTTACTAATTCAGATTGGCAGATTGCTAGTCGTTTTCGAGAGTTTTTAAGACCTTTTTATAAGCAACAAAGGTTTTATCCGGTATTTATTATCCTACCTCTTGCTTAGTTATAGATTTTATTTGGTTAATAGCAGACAAAATTGCTAAATCTAGGGATGATCCTCTTTTAGGCCATGCCGTCGTAGCAATGGAAGAAAAATTTATTAAATATTTTGGTTCTATTTCACACTTGTATTGCTTTGCTATTATTTTTGATCCTACAAAAAAGTTGTCAGGTTTACAAATTGGTATGGAGGGAATAGGTGAATGCATTGCCCTTGATTACTCAGAAGCTTTCGCATATGTCAAAGAGGAGATTTTTCGTGTTTTTCGTATGTATCATGATAAGTTTGGCAGCAGCGGAAAATCGGAGGCCTCACTGTAGATGCAACATGGAAAGACAAGCTTGACATCACACTTGTGAAGAAGCTAAAGGGCAAGTCTACTTCTTCGTCCTCTCAGTCTCAGGTGGCCTCCAAGTGTAATTCTGTCTCGGAGTTGAACCACTATTTGGAGCATGATTTTGCAAATATTGATCCTGATCTTACTGGTGGAGGCAAGATAGACTTGCTCGAGTGGTGGAAGAACAACAAGCGGATCTTTCCTGTGCTGTCAAATTTCGCACGGGATGTTCTCCTGGTGCCAGTGTCCATCATCTCTTCAGAAGCAACGTTCAGTACGGTAGGGAGAATAATCAAAGAGAGAAGATCACCCCTTACGCTCAGGATAGTGGAGGCAATCACATGCGCGAAAGACTGAGAATTAGCTAAAGAGCGGCAACAGCATCAACTGGAGAATCCCAAAATCGTACAGACGTATGCTGATCTCGAACGCATGAACGACACGAAGCACGATGAGTCCAGACCATGCCGGCACGGCACGACCCAACTCTCAGCTCCATCGGGGAGTTCTAATTATGTCTTGTGCTTGTGACTGGTGAGGACTGAGGACATGATGTGAACATACAAGGGAGGAACCCCTGAAACTCCCTGGCTAACAAGTCTTCACACCAAGGTTGAGGCATACACCATCTAGCACAACTCCGAACCACCGATCAGCTCTCACGTACGCAAAACACACACACCACAGCCAGGGAAGGACGATGCCCCTCACCACCAAACACGTTGAGGCTTCGAACTGGTAAACAAGTTAGACATACTGAGGATGACCTTGGTGTGCATTTCATGATCGATGAGCATTTCTGAATCATCTGATGCAAAGCAAACACATCGTCTCTAAAGTCTGAGCGCATTGCGTTGCAAACGCAAACTCGTGTGCAGACGCAGGCGGTACAGGTACGCAAGGTTGAGTTCGTTCGTCGACGTCAGGGGCACGTCGGCGACGGAGCAGGCGATCAAGTTCGCGTGCAGCGACACAGTGCCGTGCCGGGAGCTGGAGCTGAAGAATGTCGATCTGACACTGGAAGGTGGGGGCGATGCGTCCGCTTTCTGCTACAAGGCTTCGGGCAAAACCGCCGGCGCTGTTGTCCCGGCGTCCTGTCTCGCCAAGCCCGACTTCGTCGGGCGAACGCCCAGCCCCAGAATGCTGAGAGACGCAGCTGCGGACGAACTCGATTCTCGATGGTTGTGGAATGATACGACCACCATATGGCACAGGCTACCTGCATTTTATCTTTGTAAAGCACTTCTTGCACATGACTGAATCATATACGTTCCGACTTGAACAAGACGTAGAAGGTGTTGTCATACTGGAAGGCTGTGGTATTGCGTAGGAACGACATTTGTGTGAAGAAGAATACAGAAATGAATCTAGTGATTGCATCATTTTTTTAGCAGTGCACGGGTACAGTTCAGATTGCTCCTTTCTAGTACGCGATCGATCACTTCGTTGCTCTGGAGTCCGCCGTTCACTTTATACTACAATGCAAGAGGTCTGTTGAAAAGCCCGCTTATTTTGGTCGTCGGCCGATCGTGTTTAGGGGAGGAGTTGTGGCCGAGTCCCAGCGGTTGGTGAGCCGAACAACTTTCTCGCGGCGCAGGTGTGCGCGGTCCATCCACCCCCTGCTCTCGGCGTTGCCCACGCGCCCAAGCGCCGTTCGTGCGGCCCACGCGGCATGTTAGCCGAGCAGCCGACGCGCGGCCTAGGCGGAAGGGAATAGTGCGCGGCCCGATTGCTTATGCCGAATCCGGGTTGGATTTCAAGGGGCCGGCCAGGCCAGGTACCTTCCGTGAGACTTGTTTTAGTAACACCCCAGCCCTGTTATTTTTGTTATTTAGCTTTGAGTTCTTTGAAATCCAACATAGGCCCGTGGATTATCCAAACTACTCCTTGAAGGCTTCTTAATTTAAAATCATATACATGTCTATATCAATTTCTATATAATCAATCATCGTATAAAAAATTTTAAATAAAAATCATCCCTAAAAACAAAAGCGAACTATCAAAGTCAGGAAAATCTCACGCGCTAGAGCACCTGCGCGCAACAGTTTGGACGTACGAACGTGGCACGTCCATCCGCCCACGTGAGTCAACTACTTTGACGCTTGATGCTTAGATAGTGCTCAGCTTTAGACTGTGATTGTTTAGGCTTCAGTTTTTAGTTTCTGGTTTATTTTTTATTATTTATAAATTTCATCTTTTCTGAATTTTTGATTTTTTTAGTTTTTTGCCGGTTCTTTTTTCTCGTATTTGTTTGTATTATACGTAATAGGCTAACATATTTTTTATATTTTTATATTTTTAAATTTAATTATGCTAAATAAGCCTCTGTCAACTACAGTGTTTTTTCAGTTAGCTACAGTGCTTTTCAGCCATAAGCCACAAAAAAGCCCAAATGATCACCACCTAAGCTTTGGGCTTTTTTACTGTTTGATATTATTTGAGTTTTTTTACTACAGTTGCTATGACCTTTTCAATATAATTAAATTAAAAAATTGAAAATAAAAACACGTTATCTTATAACAGACATGCAAATAAATATAAAAAAATACAAAAACTAAAAAAACTAAAAAATAAAATTACAAAATTAGAAGGTAAAAGCTAAACCGAACAGGGCCGGTCGTCCCCTGAAAAGCGAGCAGCGAGTGTAGCAGGCCATCGTACAGCGCTGTGCATGCACGCCGCGCATCCGTCCGTCCGCGGCATGGCCCACCGGTCATCTCTTTCCCTCCTTACCCGCTGCTCCGCACCTCGTTAAATGTTGCTCCCGTGACTGAGCAGTGGCACCGAGGCCGAGCTAGCTTTACCTGGTGGTAGTACAGTACATGCCACACTGTCGTTCACGGATGGCGCTGGCGCTGGGACCGACGAGGCCGGCGTCCGCTCTGCTTCCGCTCGCGGCTCTCGCCGGCATCGTCGCGCTTCTCTTGCCGAACTTCGCCGAGCCCCGTGTCCTCCTCACGCTCGACGACTTCGGCGCCGTCGGCGACGGCATTGCCGACGACACTCAGGTAATCACACGCAACACCACTACATCCAGCTCACATGTACCCTAGAGCAGAACCTTTGGCCACAGCGCGCTTGAGAGCTTGGGAAGCAACTAGCAAGCGGCGATATCTTATGTTTTTCTCTTCAGGCCTTTGTTGACGCTTGGAACGCTGCCTGCGCCACCAACGATCACACCATCCTCAACGTCCCCGCCGGCAAGTCCTACCAAGTCTGGCCGGTGACGTTCACCGGTCCCTGCAGGGACGAGATCAAACTGTTTGTACGTTCGCGCGCGCGTGTGAAGCTTTCTTGCCTAGTAGTACCTGTGCATTTTTGTTCATCAAGTTTTCATTTGTGCCGGCTAGATTTCTGGGAATATAATCGCGCCCGAGGACCCGGACGGATGGCAGGGAAGCGACCGCGACAAATGGCTCCACTTCTACCGGGTGGAGGACCGGTCGGTGAGCGGCGGCGGCTTCATCGACGGCAGGGGGCAGCAGTGGTGGGCACGGTCCTGCAAGGGAAAGCACCACGAGAACAAGAAGGTAATATTAGCGTCACCTGACTCGGGGAGTTCTAGGTTGTGATCAAAATGGCTGAAAAGCCTGTGGCTTATGGCTGAAAACACTGTAGCTGGCTGAAAAAAGCACTGTAGCTGACAGAGGCTTATTTTGCATAATTAAATTTAAAAAAATTTAAAAATAAAAAAAATATGTTAGCCCATCACGTATAATACAAACGAATACGGGAAAAAAAAGAACCGGCAAAAAAGCTCAACAAAAAATCAAAATTTCAGAAAAAGACGAAACTTATGAATAGTACCAAATAAGCCTCCAGCACTGTTCATAAGCCTTTTTGATCGCAGCCCTAATGTCTTGTGCTGGTGACTGGTGAGGACTGAGGACATGACCAAACTGCCCCTAAAATTTGACATTACATTGGAGAAGAAACCATTAGCGAGGAGTGTTTCAGTACTGAAAAAAAGTTCACGACTTTAAAAGCAAATAAATGGTGTAGTTCATTCACAAATAGATGGCTTCACAAATTACATTATTAATGGTTTCTTTTGTTCTTTTTTTCAGCAGCATTGCACCCCCCAACCTGCTCCCAAGGTGAACCCCTGTCCCGTTTGATTGGAGATTTGCTTCAGCGGAATCACCAGCTATTAGAAGCAATCAGCCAATCACCATTTGCCTTTGTTCTTTGCAGGCGCTTCACTTTTGAGGGTTGCCACGGGATCAGAGTTCAGGGCATCACTCTGCAAAACGCCCAGCAGTCCACCTTGACGTTCACCCGGAGCTCGAACGTCAGGGCGAATTACCTGAGTGTGACCTCGCCGGAGCATAGCCCCAAAACCAATGGGATCCACCTCATTGACTCGTACAATGTTCGCATCATGGAGAACCTGATCTCGACAGGTATGTACTGATGTTAGTATGCAGATTCGTGTCTTCCTGAAAGGAATTTCCTCTGTCAGACACAGTTTGGCCAAAATGCCAAGTGCAGAAAAAGCTATGTCATGTTTAATTGTAGTTGACTAGGGGTTTTAACTAGTATAGAACGAACACTAGAGCACTACAAGCAGCGTTAAAGCATTATTGCCAGAGAAACACCCTGAAAGAACCCTAAATCTAATACCCTAACTAAGTAAGTAATTAGCAGTAAATTAAACCTAATTATTTCATTTAATCAAACTTTATTACAATTAAGATTACAAAACTAAATTTCATTTCTGGCATTGCATTAACAATAGCAAAGTACATTATTTTTACAAGTTTATTTTACAAAAATGGAAATAAAAAAATCCGATCGGCGAGATCTTCGGCATAGAAGCTGAAGCGCGTCTTTTATCCTTTGCCTGCAATAGGAATTTTCATTAGTATCTCAAACCAGATATATTTTTATGTAAATAAAAGATTACATAATTAACAATCCAAGGGAGAATAAATAAATTAAATAAAAATTGCCGTCAGTGCCCTTGGGCTGCTAGGGCCATTGCGAGAACGTCTTAGAGACTCCCCAGACCGTCTCGGGCCGGTCGACATCTCTCGTCTCTGTGGGCGTCATCATTCGGCAATTCTAAGAAATCAAGCCCACAACCCTTACCTCAGCCAAAAAAAAACCCATGCATGATTTCAGCCCATAACCATCATATAAGCCTTTTTAGCCCACAAAAGCCCACAAATACAATCGTTGCATTTTCAGCCCACAAGCCCACACAAAATTTTCCAGCCAGCTCAACCCAAAGCAGCAGTGTTCAAACCCCTCCTTGGACCAGAGGTCCTTCGGCACAGGAGAGGGAGACTCAGGAGAGGATAAGATCGAGTACAGCCAGCTGCAGCCAGGCAAAGCCAGCGCCAGCAGAGAGATGCCAGAAACACCTTCCCCAGCGCTTCAAAAACCAGCTCCATACTCTGCATTTGCCCAAGCTCAGAAGAGAAAACACAACCAGAGCACAGACTGTCCACAGTCGAGAGCACCCCAGAGCCCCTTCCTCAGTCCCAACAATAGCATAACACCTTCGGCCAGAGGCCAGAAGGTGAAACCAGTGCCTCGGCAGCGAAGGGCAGAAGAACCCGAAGAAGAAGCGGCAGCGGCAAAGAGGACAAACCGGAACCAGCGAGGACAAGGAAGTAAGGAACAAGTCAACGGGGACCACCACGAGGCAAGACCCCCATTCCGTCAAAAGCGTCAAGCCATACTTCCTTCCCCGACAGCGACAACGTGCAAGCAACAGTGGTCCCCATCAACCCAACTTTCCGTCTTCAGCCCGACAACCCTCACAAGTAGGTTTCCACCTCTTCTTGGTATTCTTTTCTTTCCTCTTTGGAGAGCTAGCTGAACCAATCACATAGGAGAAAAAGTCTCTAGCCACCACCGCCACCATGAAGACCGATGGCCAACCCCACAGCCCGAGCACGCCCTAGAGTGAGGACAACCTAGAGATAGAACATTCCTCAACCTCTAGTACCGCCACCTGAAACCCTAGGCTCGGCCACCGATTTCAGTGGAATCGACTAAGTAATAGAAGATTGAACAAATTAATCAAATACATGCAAAATACTTAGAGAAAGAAAGCTAGCACCGTGGGTGTCCAGTGTTTGACCGCCGTCAACCGACCCCCTAACCCGGAAGCCGACGCGGCCAGTCGCCATGGAACCCAAGCCACCGCAAGTCCAACCTTCAAACCCGGCGAGCACCAGCTCAGATCCAGTCATGGGAACACCGGGTAGGCGTAGATCCACCGGGGAATGACCGATCCAGACCGGATCCGCCCGGATCCGAGCTGAGGAAGAGGGCGCCATGGCCGGATAAGAGAGAGGAGGTGGTGCGGTGAAGCGATGTGGAGCCATGGTGAGGCGGCGTGGCGCGGAGCCGTGGTGAGGTGGCGTGGAGACGTGGTGAGGCGGTAGGATGAAGAGGGGAGGCGAGAAGGCGTGAGAGGCGGCGGTGGATTCGGTGAGAATGAGAAGAGGCAGGAAGTGAGAGGCGGCGGTGGATAAAGAGAGAGGAAGGGGAATCAGCGTAAAGAAAAGGGAAAGGAGAGAGAGCCGCTGCTGCTAGCCGATCTTGGGCCGAGACGCGTGCGTGCGTGAGGCCAGCAGGTTAGGCGGGCCGTGTGCATGCGTGTAAGGCCGAAAATTCAGGCAGGCTTATTAGGACCATATTTCAGAGGCTATCTTTATTCTTTTCTTTTAGTATTTTCTAGCTATAATCCGTTATAAAAATAAACCTTGTTAAGAGCTCCGTCATCGTAAATATAGGAATTTTCTAGCCAGAGATAATTAGAGAGAGAGAGAGAGCGGGGGGAGATTATCTCTCTATTTAATCCCTTTCTAAAATTAGTAGCTGTAAGTATTTATTTTAAGTTTAGCAATAAATTCTGCAGAAGTCGAGCGAGAGCAAATCACAGGAGCAGATTCGATTTTTGGCAGTTCTGATTTACCCTACGTCTCAGGCAAGCTCATTCTTCGACCATGCACGTAGTTATGTTAAAAATATGTGTATTTTCCAGCAATAGTAATAACTCTATTTAAATGTATGAAAACCATTGTTTTAAAAAGAAATCAGAGAATGATGATGTTACGATGAGTAAGATGAGAAAAGAAAAGAGGAGAAAAAGAAAGAGAGAAAGTAAGAGAAGAAATGAATAGTCGTGGTACTGCTGAGAGGAGCAGCAGGCCCACAAGAAGAGAAGTATATGGTGGGTAAAGAGGTTCCGGGGGAAAGGATGCAGAGAGGCTAGGCGGACCTCTTTACATAGGGCTATGATGTAAGGACTTACCCCGTTTTCATTCGGATAGGGAACCGTACTTATCGTACCAACCATTTCCCCGTCTAGGACGGGGAGAAATTAGTATCCCGTTACGTTAACCAGTCCACCACATAGGGTAAGTATTTATGTGTGAGTAAAGAGATGGATGAAGCTCAGGACCAGTAACGCAAGTCTGGAAGTGAGTAAGTCCCAGACGCTATATGCGTTAAGTGGAGTGTTGGGCCGGGAGCCGGTCCAACCAAACACTATTGGAAGTCGGTGGAGCCCAAGTGAGCGACTTGGTACACCGATAGATAATAGATGGGTTGGTGGATGGAACAACGTAATCGGAGAAAGGTGCTGTACTCTGAACTGGATTCCATTCCTAAGACAGTGTGAAAGAACCTAGTTAAGAAGGTTCAGAGCAGCTTTGGGTACAGTGGTACAAGCCTGCGCAGTGCTAACAAAATCATGAATTTATGCCAGTTCTCTGGAATGTGAACTACGGTGATCACTATGGATAGTACCTTACCGGGTGAAAAATAGAAATTATTTGAGAATTAAAAATGCAAGACTGGATATTTTCGTTAGATTAATTTCAGAATTAAGAAGCTAGAATCTGGACTTAAGGACATGAGATCATATCTGTGCATTATTGCTATTATGCTTGCTGAGTACCGTGGTACTCACCCTTGCTATTAACCTCCTTTGTTAGACCCCAATCCGCTCGAGGAAGCTTACGAGCAGGATGAGGGGGAAGCAGATTATGCCGAGTCGACCGAAGAGGAGGATGGCGATTACGAGGAGCCAGGCGAGGTGGACCCCGTAACTTCGGCTGGGATGAGTAGGAGGCCCAGTGAAGCGGGCAGAGAAGCCCTGGGGTACCAGTCTTAGACTTTTGTTATCAGTACTTTTGTAAAACCAGACTGTAGGCCATGTGGCCATTACTGTAATAAAATCTACAGTATCTATGTTATTGTTCTGATGCACAACTATGGTAAAGGTTTACCATTTGCCGGAGCGGTGTTCTACTGATCAGGCAAATAGTAACCCGTTTGTCCCATGAGGTTATCCAGAGGATAATAATGCGTGGGGCACCACAGGTGGTATCAGAGCAATAAGATAGGGCCACGCTAATAACGTAGAGGCTGTAGATAGGATTAAGTGGACTTTCACACTTGCTATATTACACTAAGTTTTATTTAATTCTCATTCTAGTGTCGATTTCTGTTCTGTTCTGCTTCAAAAGTATTATGTTGAAATCTTATCTGTCTTAGAGTATATTTATATATTTAAGCTAACATAGAACCGTTAATTTTTGCAGCATGGCTCGGCACTATATTCCCGCCGATAGGATCCATGGGGAGTACATCTTGATGCTTGGGAGGATATTGCATCACCTGAGGGCGCCTTTTCCTGAGTTCTTTTATGAGTTTCCTGCGGATGGGTCTACTCCGCGGGTATTAATTGTAGTTGTAGGGATTCTGTGTAGCCCAGGCTACAAGCTAGAGTGTACTGCTGACTGGCGCTCAGTAGACGACTACTTACCCTTGCAGGAGGCTGCTCGTAAGGGCGTTCATGCCCTCAGAGCACACTTTAGTGATCAGTTAGTTGATTCGCCTTTCTCAGAGATCCCCCAGTTGCTCTGGGTAGCCACGGGGCACAGTTCGGTCCTATTCCCCATAGACCAACCTTAGCCACTCCTTCTGTTGCTTCAGCTGCCCTCCAGCGAGAGACTGCCGGTACGTTGTTACTTGCTAATGTTTTGCACCAGAACACTACTTATGGAGCCTTATCCCGAGCTGAGGAGTCCTCCGACTTTTGGAGGCGTTGTTGTTTAGACTACGAGAGTGAGAGATTCCAGGGTTTTTACCAGTCCACTGCCCCAGTATCTGGTACACCGACCACAGCAGATATTCCAGAGGTTAGTCATCCCCCAGCCCCAGCTTCCGTTTCAGCTCCACCACCAGTTCCATCCTATCCTGCCGGGACCTCTACAGGAGATGATTTTATTCCCGTGTCATCCCCAGCTCACATTCCTGATCCTTATGCTGACTTTTACGCTAGTACCCCCACCGCCTACCTAGACCCACACTCCTATTTTGCTGCACCCTTACCCCAGGGAGATCGAGTGAGACCACAGGGTAGAGGAGCCCGTATATCGGTGCACCCTGATCCTGTCAGAGACTCCACCACACTCGATGAGCTTTACCGATCTTGTTTTGCTGCCCCCGAAGGCAGTCAGGGGCCACTTGGGGAGAGGGCACTAGTACGGGAGGAGGTGAGAGTGCTGAGGGAGGATAGGATAGGGAGGAGAGCGATCCAGAGGAGGGAGAGCCAGATAGTCATGAGCAGTGAGCCTAGAGGGAGATCTAGTTGGTCTACTGAGCGGCAGCATTGAGATGTTTATGTTGTTGAGTAGTGTATTTTATTTCTGTTATCATGCTACTTGTATTGTCAGTTGTAGTGGGTACTCCATATGCATGTCTTGTAAAGTTATTTAATTAGCATTGTCCTGCTTAGTTAAATGTTGTGGAACCTGGTAAGATAGTCATGCAACATAGGGTAGGTTGTTTGAAACCTAGAAGAGGGCAATTATTCTAAGGTTGTAGTTGTGCCAGGGTTAGTGGCATATAGTTAGAATTCTGGCAAGGTTAATCCCCCGTCCTTGGATAAGATTAAGTTATGCCAATAGCTTTCTTTTCTATTTCCCTCCATTTTGAGAAAAAAATCATCAGTCCTTTAGAAATTGCCTTAACATTATATGAAACCTAGATTAACCTAAGACTGATGATGAAAAATCACTTATCTGATTCTTGCTAAACTGGAGATTTCCCGAACGAGTGGTTCGTGGCGCACCACTGGTGAAACGAGCAAGAATTGGGATTAAGATTGGGCCCAGTGCGCCACGAACCACTCGTTCGGGAAATCTCTAGTTTAGCAAGAATCAGATAAGTGATTTTTCATCATCAGTCTTAGGTTAATCTAGGTTCCATATAATGTTTAGGCAATTTCTAAAGGACTGATGATTTTTTTTCTCAAAATAGAGGGAAATATAAAAGAAAGCTATGGGCATAACTTAATCTTGCCCAAGGACCGGGGATTAACCTTGTCAGAATTCTAACTATATGCCACTAACCCTGGCACAACTACAACCTTAGAATAATTGCCCTCTTCTAGGTTTCAAACAACCTACCCTATATTGCATGACTATCTTACCAGGTTCCACAACATTTAACTAATCAGGACAATGCTAATTAAATAACTTTACAAGACATGCATATGGAGTACCCACTACAACTGACAATACAAGTAGCATGATAACAGAAATAAAATACACTACTCAACAACATAAACATCTCAATGCTGCCGCTCAGTAGACCAACTAGATCTCCCTCTAGGCTCACTGCTCATGACTCCTCTCCGGCCGACTCGGCATAATTTGCTTCCCCCTCATCCTGCTCGTAAGCTTCCTCGAGCGAATTGAGGTCTAATAAAGGAGGTTAATAGCAAGGGTGAGTACCACGGTACTCAGCAAGCATAATAGCAATAATGCACTGATATGATCTCATGTCCTTGAGTCCAGATTCTAGCTTCTTAATTCTAAAATTAATCTTACGAAAATATCCAGTCTTGCATTTTTAATTCTCAAATAATTCTATTTTTCACCCAGTAAGGTACGATCCCTAGTGATCACCGTAGTCCACATTCCAGTGAACTGGCATGAATTCATGATTTTATTAGCACTGCGCAGGCTTGTACCACTGTACCCAACTGCTCTGAACCTTCTTAACTAGGTTCTTTCACACTGCCTTAGGAATGGAATCAAGTTCAGAGTACAGAACCTTTCTCCAATTACGTTGGGGTTGGTCGTCGGTCTTCATGGTGGCGGTGGTGGCTAGAGGCTTTTTCTCCTATGTGATTGGTTCGGCTGGCTCCCCAAAGAGGAAAGAAAAGAATACAAAGAAGAGGTGGAAACCTACTTGTGAGGGTTGTCGGGTTGAAGACGGAAAGTTGGGTTGATGGGGACCACTGTTGCTTGCACGTTGTCGCTGTCGGGGAAGGAAGTATGGCTTGACGCTTTTGCCGGAATGGGGGTCTCGCCTCGTGGTGGTCCCCGCTGACTTGATCCTTGCTCTCTGGTCCTTGCCGGTTCCCCGATGGTTGCCTCCTCGTTGGCTTCTGCTGCCTTCTGTTGCCGATGCTCGGTTTTCACCTTCTGGCCTCCGGCCGAAGGTGCTAAGCTATTGCTGGGATTGGTGAAGGGCTCTGGTGTGTTTTTGGTTGTGGACAGTCTGTGCTCTGGTTGTGTTCTCCTTTGTAAGCTTGTGGCAAATGCAGAGTATGGGGGCTAGTTTTGAGTTGCTTGGGGAGGTGCTTTCTGGCCTCTCTCTGCTGGGGATGGCTACGTCTGGATGCAGCTGGCTGTGCTTGTTCTTATCCCCTTCTGAGTCTTCCTCTCCTGTGCCGTAGAACCTTCGGTCCAGAGAGGGGGTTTGAGCACTATTGCTCTGGGGTGGGCTGGCTTGAAACTGAGGTGGGCTTGGGCTTGTGGGCTGGAAATGCGAAGCTTACACTTGTGGGCATTTGTGGGCTAAAAGATTATATGCTGGGCTGTGGCTGAAATGAATAGGCTGAAAAAAATATAAACTGAGGGCTTTGGGCTAAGGTAAGGGTTGTGGGTCTTTTTTTAAAATTTGCCGAATGATGACGCCCACAGAGACGAGAGGTGCCGACCGGCCCGGGACGGTCTAGGGAGTCTCTAAGACGTTCTCGCAATGGCCCTAGCAGCCCAAGGGCACTGACGTCAATTTTTATTTAATTTATTTATTCTCCCTTGGATTGTTAATTATCTAATCTTTTATCTACATAAAAATATATCTGGTTTGAGATACTAATGAAAATTCCTATTGCAAGCAAAGGATAAAAGACACGCTTCAGCTTCTTTGCCGAAGATCTCGCCGATCGGATTTTTTATTTCCATTTTTGTAAAATAAACTTGTAAAAATAATGTACTTTGCTATTGTTAATGCAATGGCAGGAATGAAATTTAGTTTTGTAATCTTAATTGTAATAAAGTTTGATTAAATGAAATAATTAGGTTTAATTTACTGCTAATTACTTAGTTAGGGTATTAGATTTAGGATTCTTTCAGCCTTCCCCCTTTAGGCTTCACGTAATTCCTCTTCTTTCTCCCATGTAGCTTCGCGGACCGAATGGTTTTTCCATAAGACCTTACAGAAGCGAATGGTTCGATTCCATAATTAGCGATCCTCTATTTCCATAATCTTCACAGGGTGCTCTTCATAGGTCAAATCTGCCTAGAGGGGTATATTTAGGTTGGTTAAGTGTTGAGAAGGTTCACGTAAACACTTCTGAAGTTGAGAGACATGGAAGACATTATGTATCCTGGACAACTAGATAGGAAATTCTAACTGATACGCTAGGGTACCTTTTTGTTGTAAGATCCGAAAAGGTCCTATGTATCTGGGACTTAATTTTCCTTTTACTCCAAATCGATGGACTCCTCACAACGGTGAGATCTTAAGATAGACATAATCTCCAACTTCAAAGTGAAGGTCTCGCCTACGTTGATCTGCATAGCTCTTTTGTCTACTTTGAGCTATTTTAAGTCTTTCTTTGATGACCTTGATCTTTTCATCATATTTTCTTACTAGTTTCGGTCCCATAAGTGGCTTTTCTCCCGTTTCATACCAACACACAGGCGATCGACACTTTCGTCCATATAATGCTTCATATGGTGCCATTTGGATACTAGACTGATAGCTATTATTATATGCAAACTCTGTAAGTGGTCAATATTTATCCCATAGACCTTCAAAATTCAGTGCACAGGCTCTCAACATGTCTTCAAGGATTTGATTCACTCTTTCTGTTTGGCCATCCGTTTGGGGATGATAAGCCGTGCTAAAATTTAACTGGGTACCCAAAGCTTTATTTAAACTTTGCCAAATTCCAGAAGTAAAAACTGATCCTCGATCTGAGGTGATAGTCTTAGGTATTCCATGCTGGGAAACAATTCGTTCCACATATAACTCTGCCAATATATCCACTGAATATTTTTGGTTGATGGCAATAAAATGAGCTGATTTTGTCAGACGGTCTACTAACCCAAATAGCATCTTTCTTTTTAAGGGTTGCAGGTAGGCCAGTAATAAAGTCCATGCATATATCTTCCCATTTCCATTCTGGAATTTCTAATGGTTTTAGCAGTCCTGCTGGTCGTTGATGCTCTGTTTTAATCTTCTGACATGAGTCACATTGGCCAACATATAATGCTATCTCTCTTTTCATGTTAGCCCACCAGAAAGTTTCTTTCAAATCACGATACATTTTGTTTCCTCCGGGATGAATGGTATAAGGAGTGTCATGAGCTTCCCGTAAGATAGTTCCCTTAATATTATCATCTTTTGGTACACAAATCCGGTTTTGCCGCCATAAGGTCTCTTGATCGCAGGAGTCGAGCAAGAGCAAATCGCAGGAGCAGATTCGATTTTTGGCAGTTCTGATTTACCCTACGTCTCAGGCAAGCTCATTCTTCGACCATGCACGTAGTTATGTTAAAAATATGTGTATTTTCCAGCAATAGTAATAACTATATTTAAATGCATGAAAACCATTGTTTTAAAAAGAAATCAGAGAATGATGATGTTATGATGAGTAAGATGAGAAAAGAAAAGAGGAGAAAAAGAAAGAGAGAAAGTAAGAGAAGAAATGAACAGTCGTGGTACTGCTGAGAGGAGCAGCAGGCCCACAAGCAGAGAAGTATATGGTGGGTAAAGAGGTTCAGGGAAAGGATGCAGAGAGGCTAGGCGGACCTCTTTACATAGGGCTATGATGTAAGGACTTACCCCGTTTTCACTCGGATAGGGAATCGTACTTATCGTACCAACCATTTCCCCGTCTAGGACGGGCAGAAATTAGTATCCCATTACGTTAATTAGTCCACCACATAGGGTAAGTATTTATGTGTGAGTAAAGAGATGGATGAAGCTCAGTACCAGTAAGGCAGTAACGCAAGTCTGGAAGTGAGTAAGTCCCAGACGCTATATGCGTTAGGTGGAGTGTTGGGCCGGGAGCCGGTCCAACCAAACACTATTGGAAGTCGGTGGAGCCCAAGTGAGCGATTTGGTACACCGATGGATAATAGATGGGCTGATGGATGGAAAAATGTAATCGGAGAAAGGTTCTGTACTTTGAACTGGATTCCATACCTAAGGCAGTGTGGAAGAACCTAGTTAAGAAGGTTCAGAGCAGCTTTGGGTACAGTGGTACAAGCCTGCGCAGTGCTAATAAAATCATGAATTCATGCCAGTTCACTGGAATGTGGACTACGATGATCACTAGGGATCGTACCTTACTGGGTGAAAAATAGAAATTATTTGAGAATTAAAAATGCAAGACTAGATATTTTCGTAAGATTAATTTCAGAATTAAGAAGTTAGAATCTTGACTTAAGGACATGAGATCATATCAGTGCATTATTGCTATTATGCTTGCTGAGTATCGTGGTACTCACCCTTGCTATTAACCTCCTTTGTTAGACCCCAATCCGCTCGAGGAAGCTTACGAGCAGGATGAGGGGAGAGGAGGATGGTGATTACAAGGAGCCAGGCGAGGGGAGTGGCGCGGCTAGCGACCGTCTGTGGGGAGGTGGCACGTCCGGCGGTAGCGCAAGGGGAGGTAGCGCGCCAGGGCCGCGCGAGGAGGCGCCCTCAACGCCGCTAATCTGAGCTATTTTTTAAACAATATTTTTTATTTGTCCGTTTATAGAAATTTGTAAATATAGCAAATAGGCTTAAAAATTATAATTTTTTTGTAGAGCCTTCGGACACAATGTAATCGCTTGCGTAATTTGTTTTGTAAATATAGCCTTTATGAATTATTCTTAAAAAATTATGTAAGTATGTTATTTGTAGGAATTTTTTAATGTAGGACATGAAGTCCAAACATTATGATCTTTTTAGGGTTCCTTACACAGTATATTTAGTTATGTAATTTTTCTAGAATTTTTGAACATTACGCACGTCATTTTGGCTTGGTGTGCTTGGTTGTGTAATTCTTTTTGAGAATATGACCGTAATGGATTATCCTCGGAAATTAATTTATGCATACTGATCATTACGGAATTTTGCAATATAAAAAATTAGGTGGACACATTGTGAAATTTATTTGGAAGGCTTGTTACATAGTGTGCTTGGTTAATTTATTTTGTAATATGTATGAACCATTACTACAGAAATATTATTAGTAGACGCCAAATCATAGACAGTTTGACAAAACCATCTGTGACGTACACTATCATAGACGGTTTTAATTTGAAGACTGTCTGTGCTATTGGTGTTGGAAAAAACGAGTATCACATACGGTTCTTATCGATGAACCGTCTGTGATACTGGAATCTTACAGATGGTTTTTTATTAATAACCGTCTGTGATAATGTGTGAATTATCACAGACGGTTTTATTAAAAACTGTCTATGATAATCGCCGTTCTGAACCGCATCTGTCTTCATTTCGATCCAGATCTAGTCGGTGCGGCACCTGGAGGAGGCAAGGCTTTCAGGCCAGTTAATTTGGTGGGAGGAGGCAGGAGAGCTTTGAAGATTCATATGTTCCTAGTTGCCCTAGATATGGTTAGTAATGAAATTTATTTTTCTTTGCATTACAATTTAGATCTAAGTTTTGGTGAGTATTTTGAAGATGGTTTACATCTACTTAACCATACATGATCAGTTCCCGTCATGTGGGAGGCCAAATTTGTCAAAATTGTTGGTTATAAGTGGTTCGTCGATCGCTGGGGAAATAGCTGTTGTGTTTATAATATGAATTAAGCTAGCAAAGCCTCAATGCATGTGGTATATATGTAGTAATAATTAATAGCGTAGGACTGAAGCTGGATGTATGCCGCGAACCGTGTGAGTGAAGAGTACATTAATAGCGTGTTTATTTTTTACAAGAGCCGCCGATGAGGATATGTTGAATAAGGGGGTGGAATATATGTACTGTCCATGCACTGACTGTGAGAATTTAAAGATGTTTAAGAACCAAGAGCAGATTGAAGTGCACTTCATTCGGAGGGGTTTCAAAAAGGGTTATACGTGTTGGACCAGTCATGGCGAAGTCAACGATATGCCGCCGGATGACATCGCCGGTGAAGTGAATGATATGCCGCCGGATGATGTCGATTGTTGTTCGGATTCGGATAGGTTGCACGATGACAATATGGATCAGATGCTTCGCGATGTAGGAGAGAACTATGATGAGGGAGAGTATGTTAAACTCCGGGGTTTGATGGAGGACTCGGAGAAACCTTTGTTCACGTGCTGTAGGTCAAAGTACACGAGGTTGTCGGCCGTGTTTGAACTATTGAAATTGAAGGCAAGCAACGGTTGTTCCGATAAGAGTTTCATGGCGCTGCTAGGTCTCTTAGCGGACATGCTTCTGGAGGGAAATGAGTTGCCTAAAACCGCGTATAAAGCTAAAAAGGTTTTTTGTCCATTGGGAATGGAAGTAGAAAGAATACATGCATGTTCGAACGACTGTATCCTCTACCGAAAAGAGTATGCAAACATGCATGTATGTCCGGTGTACAACGCATCTCAATCAGATGACGGCGAGGGAACAGAGGTGAAGAAAGGACCTCCTACTAAGGTGGCATGGTATTTTCCTATAATTTCCCATTTGAAACATTTTTTTGCAAATCCAAAGGAGGCAAAACTGTTGCGTTGGCACTCGGAGAAGCACAAGAAGGATGAAATGCTAAAACACCTTGTTGATTCTGCCCAGTGGAGAAACATCGATAGGAGTTTTGCAGACTTCGGTGCAAAACCAAGGAATATAAGGTTTGGGCTGAGTACAGACGGAATGAATCATTTCAATGCATGAGCAGCTGACATAGCACTTGGTCCGTAACTCTCTGCATCTATAACTTTCTTTCTTGGTTGTGTTTGAAGCAAAAGTATATTTTGCTGTCGATACTTATCCAAGAGCCAAAGCAACCTGGAAATGATATTGATGTGCACCTAGCATCGTTGGTGGAGGATCTAAAAGTACTATGGAACGAAGGGGTACAGGTATGGATGCATACAAATGAGAGAACTTCACTTTGTGCTCCTTATTGTTCTGCACCATAAATGATTGTCATGTCCTTGCTAACCTGTCGGACCAGAGTACAAAAGGTGCCAAAACTTGTACTCACTATTTAGATGGTACCGAGGGTGTGTGGCTGAAACACTCACGCAAAACTGTGTACATGCGTCACCGCCGGTTCCTTCGGAGTGCTCACCCATACCGCAAGATGAAGAAACAATTTTATAGAGAGAAGGAGGACAGTTCAGCTCCAAGGCATTTAATCGGAAAAGAGGTTTATAATATGGTTAAGAATTTAGATGGTGTCCTCGGAGAGGGACGTGAATTGAGGGCTCATGAGAAGAACATCTGGAGAAGAGATCAATATTTTGGGACTTACCTTTTTGGGAGTACCTAGATGTTTGACACTGCATCAACGTCATGCACGTAGAAAAGAATGTATGTGACAGCTTGATTGGTCTCTTACTGAACATTCGTGATAAAACAAAGGACGACGTCAACGCATGGCTTGACTTGGCTGATATGGACATCAGGCCTGACTTAACACCGACAAAAACAGATAATGGACGAACGTATCTTCCTCCTGCGTGTTACACTTTGTTCAAGGCCGAGAAAACAGAACTGTGCCAGTGCTTGCATGGTGTCAAAGTTCCGTTTGGTTACTCCGGCAACATGAAGAAACTTGTTTCGATGCAAGATTTGAATTTAAATAGCATGAAGTCTCATGATTCTCATTTGCTGATGGGACAGATGCTCCATATTGTAATTAGAAATATTTTTCTGATCAAAGTCCGAGAGACAATCATGAGGCTATGTTATTTTTTTAACACAATTGCTCAGAAGGTCATCGATTCTGAAGAACTAGATGCTCTGTAGGACGAGGTGGTGACGACTCTATGTCATCTTGAAATGTATTTTCCTCCTTTGTTTTTTGATATCATGACCCATCTCATTGTTCACGTTGTGTGGGAGATAAAAATGTGCGGGTCCGTATTCCTACGTAGCATGTATCCATTTGAGAGGTTCATGGAAATTCTCAAGTCCTATGTACGGAATCGATCTCGGCCGGAGGGCGGTATCGTCGAAGGTTATGCAATTGAAGAGGTCATTGAGTTTTGTGTTGATTGTATGGCTCAGATTCAACCGATAGGTGTGCCTCAATCTCGTTATGAGGAGAGGCTCAAGGGTATCGGAACTATCCGAAGAAAAGCAATCACTCCAGATATGGACGCGTATGCTCAAGTCCATTTCACGGTCTTGCAACACATGACTGAAGTGACGCCTTATATTGACCAGCACAAGGATGTGCTTCGGCAACAGAATCCGGAGCGGCTGGATGTTTGGATCATGAGGCAACACAACAGTCGGTTCAACCAATGGTTGAAGGAGCAAATCGTTAGGAGCTCGCCAAATGAGATGCTAATATGATTGGCAAAAGGGCCAACATTTACAGTTGTGATATGGCAAGGATATGACATAAATGGGTACACATTCTATAGACAGGCTCAGGATGTAAAGAGCACTAACCAGAACAACGGTGTCCGCATAGATGCGTTTAGTACAGATGGGTTGAAAAACTCATACTATGGGTTCATAGAAGAGATTTGGGAGCTCGACTATGTGGTTTTCAAGATCCCCTTATTTCGGTGCCGTTAGGTGCATCTCCCACAGGTGAAAGTTAACAAGTACGGTATCACTACCATGGACCTCCAATGTGTCGGATACAAAGACGAACCATTCGTACTCGCTAACCAAGTTGTTCAAGTTTTCTATGTAACCGATCCGGCAAATAAAAAGTTCCATGTAGTTCTCCATAGAAAAAGGAGAATTGACGGAGTAGAGAATGTAGTGGACGAGGACGAATACAATCAATTTGACAAGTTACCACCGTTTGGAAATGGCATAAGGGTCGACCACGAACAACATAACAAAACTAGTTACATACGCATTGATCATCACGAAGGGCTAATTTTTAAAGGAAATAAGCAAGTGAAATGAGAATGTGCGATATATATGTGGGCATTTGCATTTATGTATATAACAATGCATGGATGTGATGTATATGTGAATTTGCATTTATGTATATAACAATGCATGTGTGTGATGTATTTGTGAATTTGCATTTATGTATATGTGAAAATATGTGATATATAAGGAAATTTTGAGAATGAGTCATACATATGTATCTCTACGTTCATTGGGCTATTGTAAAGAAATACACTCTGTGAGGTATTATTACAGTTCCTACTAGTTGGTGTAGGTAAAAAAGTACATATATTTCTTATTACAGTGCCTGCTGGTTGGTGTAGGTAAATAAGACCTCAGAGTGTATTTCTTTACAACAGCTCAATGAACATAGAGATACATATGTATGACTCATTCTCAAAATTTACCTATATATCACACATTTTCACATATACATAAATGCAAATTCACAAATACATCTCACACACATGCATTGTTATATACATAAATGCAAATTCACATATACATCACATCCATGCATTGTTATATACATAAATGCAAATGCCCACATATATATCGCACATTCTCATTTCACTTGCTTATTTCCTTTAAAAATTAGCCCTTCATGATGATTAATGCGTATGTAACTAGTTTCGTCACGTTGTTCGTCGTCGACCCTTATGCCATTTCTAAAAGGAGGTAACTCGTCAAATTGATTGTATTCGTCCTCGTCCACCACATTCTCTACTCCGACAATTCTCCTTTTTCTATGAAGAACTACATGAAACTTTTATTTGCCGGATCGGTTACATAGAAAACTTGAACAACTTGGTTAGCGAGTACGATCTTTGTATCCGACACATTAGAGGTCCACGGTAGTGACACCGTACTTGTCAACCTTCAACTGTGGGAGATGCACCCAATGGCACCGAAATAAGGGGATCTTGAAAACCACGTAGTCGAGCTCCCAAATCCATCGGTACTGAGGAGCGTATCTATGCGAACACCGTTGTTCTGGTTAGTGCTCTTTACATCCTGAGCATGTGTATAGAATGTGTACCCATTTATGTCATATCCTTGCCATGTCACAACTGTAAATGTTGGCCCTTTTGCCAACCATGTCAGCATCTCACTTGGCGAACTCCTAGCGATTTACTCCTTCAACCATTATTGAACCGATTGTTGTATTGCCTCATGATCCAAACATCCGGCCACTCCGAATTCTATTGCTGAAGCACATCCTTATTCTGGTCAATATAAGGCGTCACTTCAGTTATGTGTTGCAAGACCGTGAAATGGGTTTGAGCATACGCGTCCATATCTGGAGTGATTGCTTTCCTTCCGATAGTTCTGATACCCTTGAACCTCCCCTCATAACGAGATTGAGGCACACCTATCGGTTGAATCTGAGCCATACAATCAACACAAAACTCAATGACCTCTTCAATTGCATAACCTTCGACAATACCGCCCTCCGGCCGAGATCGATTCCGTACATAGGACTTGAGAATTTCCATGAACCTCTCAAATGGATACATGCTACGTAGGAATACGGACCTGCACATTTTTATCTCCCACACAACATGAACAATGAGATGGACCATGATATCAGAAAACAAAGGAGAGAAATACATCTCAATATAACATAGAGTCATCATCACCTCGTCCTGCAGAGCGTCTAGTCCTTCGGGATCGATGACCTTCTGAGCAATTGTGTTAATGAAATAACATAACCTCATGATTGTCTCTCAGACTTTGATCGGCAAAATATTTCTAATTGCAATAGGGAGCATCTGTGTCATCAGCACATGACAATCATGAGACTTCATACCATTTAACTTCAAATCTTGCATCGAAACAAGTTTCTTCATGTTGCCGGAGTAACCAGACGGAACTTTGACACCATGCAAGCACTAGCACAATTCTGTTTTCTCGGCCTTGGACAGAGTGTAACACGTAAAGGGAAGGTACGTTCGCCCATTATCTGTTTTTGTCGGTGCTAACTCAGGCCTGATGTCCATATCAGCCAAGTCAAGCCGTGCGTTAATGCCGTCCTTTGTTTTATCACGAATGTTCAGTAAGAGACCAATCAAGCTGTCACATACATTCTTTTCTACATGCATGACGTTGATGCAATGTTGAACATCTAGGTACTCCTATTAAGGTAAGTCCCAAAATATTGATCTCTTCTTCCAGATATTCTTCTCATGAGTCCTCAATTTACGTCCCTCTCCGAGGATAACATCTAAATCCTTAACCATATTATAAACCTCTTTTCTGCTTAAATGACTTGGTGCTGAACCGTCCTCCTTCTATATGATGGGAACTGATCATGTATGGTCAAGTTGATGCAAACCATTTTCAATAACACTCACCAAAATTTAGATCTAAATTGTAATGCAAAGAAAAATAAATTTTATTACTAACCATATCTAGGGCAACCAGGAACGTATGAATCTTCAAAGCTCTCCTGCCTCCTCCCACCAAATTAACTGGCCAGAAAGCCTTGCCTCCTCCAGGTGCAGCGTCGGCTAGATCTGGATCGAAATGAAGATAGATACAGTTCTGAGCGGCGATTATCACAGACGGTTTTTAATATTCTAGCTAATACTAGTGTACTAACCAGAATTTTATTTTAGGGTGACAAAGTATCTAGGAATCAATATCAAAGGAGTTATTATCAAGTAGACAACAACTAAGTTTAAAATTGAATTAAAATACATTGAATAAAAATAAGCATGCAGAATAATTTAAAACAACATAATTTTATTTATAAATTAGGATCAATATGGTCAAGGTGTGTAACTTATCTTTTTCCATGGATTGGTGGTAAGAATCGTCGGCGAATTTGCGCTTTTCGAGGAAGTCACAATCTACACGCGAAAAGTCAAAACAAACTAAATTCAAATAAAATCTAGAAATTATAACAAATATACTGGGAGATAGATTATGAATTTAGATGAATTTAGGAACTTAAATCAGTTGATTCGGAGTTCAGACAACTGAGAACAAGTCATCGGAAGTTTGCTGGACGAGAAAATGCTGAAAAAGGAAAAACGAGAGAATATTCTGAGGAATATTCCATCTAGATTTAAAATGAAATTCAGATAACATAGGAGCTGGGAAAGAAGGTTGGCACCGATGAGAGGAGACATGGGAGGTGATGGCAATCGGCAGAGTGGGTTGCTATGGACCAGAGGAACACGTAGGAAGTGACGATTCATCAAACAGAGCACGGTGGCGGCGGCGGCACTTGGGCAGTGGCCGGCAGCGATTCTTGAAAGAAATCAAAATTTTGCTTGAATGAATGTGGGGAATGAGGAGAGGATCATGTGGGTAAAAGGATTTTTGAAAATACCTAACATATGAAGATATTAGGCTTGATAGAATTCTCACTGGAGTTGAGGAAGCAAGTATGGCCGGTGGTGTTCTGGTCAGTGTCAACCAAAACCGCTAAAAGATATTGTAGATAACAGCGTGGGGAATCTCCAGAAAAAATTGAGGACCAATAGAGTGCGCGAGAGCTCACCAAAGGCTTCGCCTGAGTTGGGGAAGAACGGTCGATTGAGGGAGCTCCAAAGGGTTTCGTGCAAAACCGAGAAAAGACATTGTGGGGAATGATGTAAGACACATGTGGCTCAATTTAGAAGCGAAGAGGAGAAACGAAATAGCCGGAATTGATTGCCGAAATTATGGCCAGAAATAATAGTGGCAGTTTTCGCCCAAAAAACAGAAAATGAGCGAATCGAATAGAGAGAAACAGCTGGGAATTGGTTGCTTGCGTAATTTGGAATGGTTTTTTATTTTGCACGAAGGGGAGATAAGTTTGTTTGCCCTGGTTTGGAGCTCACGCGCCATGGGCGGTTCACTGGTTCTGCGGAAGAGGCCACAAGCCAAGAAGATGAGCAGTAAAGGAGGCAAGAGAGAAAAGATGAAGACGAGAGAAAGAGAAATGAAAAGGAAGAGGTAATCTGGTACGGGATCTGGTGAGAAACTCAAGGTTAAGTATCTTGGCTTTGATAGCAATGTGAGGATGAGTGACCACATGGGATTTTTAAAAAATCCCTTTTAAAATAGAAATACCAAGAAATTAAATAAAAGCTTAGAAAATAGCAAATAAAGCCTATACATTTCAAAGAAAAAATCATAGAAATTTCTAAAACTATTTTGAACTTAGGAAAAATATTTTCAACTTAATTTTGTCTTTATTTTATATAAAACACTTTTATCTTTGAAATTGAACTTTAAATTCTAGATATTCACAGAAAAGCCAAATACTTCCAAATAATTAATTTGAATTAGGATTTTTACAAAAAAAAATTCAAATAGCCCTTTATTTACTTATTAATTTATTTTTATTTAAATTACTTTTCAAAGAGAAACCTTTTCAAAAGCTGAAAACAAGCAATTAAAATTTCAAAACTGAGACAACCAAATAATTTTTTAAATTAAATTTTATTTTCACTAATTTTAAAATAAACAACTGGGCAGTGACAGGGCATGGTGCCACGCCTCCCTAGTGCAGCGCCTTTCCTGGTCCTTGCTGTGGTCAGGTGGCATGACACCTTCGTGGGTCTCACCATTTGTCGCACCTGCCCAAACTGTGCCGTGCTGGGGTGCTACCATGGTGGGACAATTGTGTCGCGGTAGGAGACCCGTGTCACATGATGGTTCTTTCGCTGTCGATTATGGGTTAGACTTTCAAATTTTTGGCGCATACAGGTACTTTTGAAAGTTTGGTAGCGTAATAGAGCCAAATAAAAAAATTCTAGCCTATGCTGAGCTCGCCAGCGGTGTCGTGGTGGCTGGATGCTGCTGCGATCGAGTAGCATGGTAGGAGCCATACGTCGGCCGCTGGTTCTTCCGCGCTCGGCAAGGGGTTAGATTTACAATTTCGCGCCGCATAAAGTTAATTTTCAAATTAAGGTGGCACAATGAGGCTAAATAAAAAAGAGAAGTGGTAAGGAGCACTTAAGTGTATTTTTTTTTGGTTAAAAGCCCTTAGATTTTGGGGCGTTTGATCATCCAACGGATCCTCATATCCCTCCCCCTCCAAAAAAATAAATCTGAGATGTTGGATCTTCATCTAATAGATCCCATATACTCCACTCTCTTCAGAAAAAAAATATAAATGTTCTGAATTTAGGACGTTAGATAAAGATTCAACTTTCAAAAACTCTGAAAATCTGAGTGCTTATGACTAAAAAAAAAAACGCTGTGTGTTTGCCTAAAAAAAAACAGTGGTACAACGCTGCACCTGACCTACGTGTCCGACAGTTCGTTCGCCCATGGCCCGCCGGCCTTCGCTTATCCTCCATCCACACTGGTGACTGCTCCTCCCCTCATTTATGCTGCTAGCTGGCTGGCTTACTGGCTAGTACTACATGCTTCGTTCGAGGATGGCACTGGCACTCGGAGAGACGACGACGAGGCGGGTCTCCACGCCGCTTCTGCTCGCGGCTGTCGCCGGCGTCGTCGCGCTTCTCCTGCCGAACGCCGCTGAGTCCCGCGTCCTCCTCACGCTCGACGACTTCGGCGCCATCGGCGATGGCATTGCCAACGACACTCAGGTACGCGCGTACGTACATACGCAAGCGCCCAGCTCACACCCAACAACCTTAGCCACAATTTGTGCAAGAACTGAAGAATTGTTACCTTCTGTTTCTCTCTTCAGGCCTTCGTGGACGCTTGGAAGGCCGCCTGTGCCACCGACGACCACACCTTCCTCAACGTCCCCGCCGGAAAGTCATACCAGATCTGGCCGGTGACGCTAACCGGCCCATGCAGGGGCGAGACCAAGCTCTTTGTGCGTGCGCGTCTGCAGCTTTCCGCTTTCTTGCCTAGCTACATGTGCCCACTTTTGTTCATCGACTTTTGCCTTCGTCAGATTTCTGGGAATATCATCGCGCCGGAGAGCCCGGACGACTGGGAGGACAGCGACCGCAGCCAATGGCTCCGCTTCTACCGCGTGAGGGATCTGTCGGTGAGCGGCGGCGGCATCATCGACGGCAGGGGGCAGCAGTGGTGGGCGCAGTCGTGCAAGGGAAAGCTTAACACGACCGAGGTAATGGTGTTCTAATGTCTTGTGAATTGTGATGGTGAGGACTGAAGACATGGCCAAAATGCCCCTAAATATATCTTGACATTGCATTGTAGAAGATCTGAAGTTCTGAACACTAATGGTTTGTCATTTCTGCTCGTATTTTTGCAGAATTGTACCTCCGAAGCTGCTCCAAAGGTGAACTCCTGCGTCCCTTTAATTGGAGATTTGCTAGCTTGAGTGGAATCACCGGAGGCATGCATCATTTGCCTAATTTGTTCCTTGCAGGCCCTTCACTTCGAGGATTGCCACGATATCAATGTGCAGGGCATCACTCTGCAGAACAGCCAGAGTTGCCACCTGACGTTCACCCGGTGCTCGAACGTCAAGGCGAACTACCTGAGGGTGACCTCGCCGGAGGATAGCCCCGACAACACCGGGGTCTACCTCGTCAGCTCGCGCAATGTTCACATCATGGATGACTTGATCTCCACAGGTATGTATTCGTGTTGTGTTATCACTTTCCTCTGACAGACCCAGTTTGGCCAAAGTGCCAGTTGCTGAAAAAGCTGTCTGTCGTTTGATTGTAGCTGACTAGAGGTTTTAGCTGGTATGGAATTAACACTAGAACACTTTATACATGTTTCTGAGAGCCTGAAACTTGAGACTTTCATTTCGTTTAAGCATGGCATGCCCTGGTTTTAGCACTAATCCCAAGTTAGAAAAATAAATTCGCTTTATTTTTTTTCCCAAAAAGGGGATAAAATTGATGCTGCTTTTGCCTTGTTTTTCCTCCCTTTTTCAGGTGACGATTGTGTCTCGATTGTGGGCAATTGCACAGATGTCCGTCTAAGAGCCATCTCATGCGGACCTGGCCACGGCATCAGGTAGGTGTTTCATCTTGCTGGTAGAATTTTCGTCAAATTTTGAACTAAATCCCAAGAAATCTCCTCTATCCAAACACACTCCACATGTTTATTAGTTTACTAATAGAGCTAACAATGCGTGTTTGTCAGTATTGGAGGCTTAGGCGAAAACCAAACTTTTCACAGAGTAGAAAAGATCAAAATGGATACCTTGTTCATCTCAAACACCGCAAACGGTGTTCGCATCAAGACCTGGCAGGTAAAAGCAATGCCTATTTCTCCACCTGAATCAAGAAAAGCCATGAAAGGATCTCAGCATGATACTAAAGTCAATCTGTGTAACTTGTGATGTTCAGGACGGCTGCGGTGTCACCCGGAAAGTGAAGTTCGGGAACATCTTAATGAAGAACGTCTCAAATCCCATCATAATCGATCAATACTACTCCAACCGAGGAATTCCTTGTGGAACCCCGGTACGCTGAATTCACAAACCCCCATCACCGTCTGATCATCTGATGGATGTACACAGAGCACCGTATCTCTGAACATTTCATTGCAAATTTTGCAGACGGGAAGCGCAGTGGCAGTGGGGAAGATCAACTATATCGACATCACCGGCACGTCGGCGTCGGAACGGGCGGTCACATTCTCGTGCAGCGACATCCTGCCGTGCAAGCGCCTGTCGCTCAAAAACGTGAACCTGACGAGGCTTGGTGGACAAAACGCGTCTGCTTACTGCCATCAGGCGTTCGGGAAGAGCATTGGAGTTGTCATCCCGGAGTCATGCTTCGGCAAGGAAGACTTCATCCAACAAGTCCCGAGCACCGGAATGCTGCAGGGAGACGCAGCAACGGCCGAAGAAGAAGAGGACGAAGAAGATGCCGATTGGTGAAGCTACCTGTAGCAGTTCGCGCGTGGCAAAGCCTGTGTGATGTTGTAAAGTGATGCTGTAATGTGATGCAGCAGCAGAAGATTGCAATTCTGTATGCTCTGTGAATCCGTGATTTTTGGTTTTGAAGTACAAGAAGTTCTTGTTTCCTAGGTCAAATGTAGGTACCTGTGTCCACTGAAGTCTGAACCATGTTGCTGCCATCTTTGGTGTTTTTGTCATCTGATGTATTCCATCGTTTGTGCAGTTGTAGTGTTGCCATTTGTGTATCAGATTGTTGTGTCAGGGCATGAAGGTACGTAGAGTTGTCAGACCTTGTGTTGCATACTTGAATGTACCCGCATAAAGATGCATGAGCATTTTGACTTCCGTTTGGGGTGCAAGACAAGAACGAGAGTGCACAAGACACATGACACGACAAAATTAACTTCTTTAAAGCATACTAAACATAGTTAGCCTTGGTTTAGAGAGAGCCTAAGGGCCTGTTTGGTTGGTGCCTAACCTTGCCATGCCTAAGCTTAGGCAATATGTGGCTGCCACAGAAAGTGTGGCTAACAAAATCGAAGCCACACTTGTGGCAAAGTTTGGCAAGAAACTGAGTCTATGACGTGTGGGGCCGAGTGCTAAGAAAGTGTGGCATGCCACAGTTACGTCAGTGAACCAAACAGCTACCTAAAAACTGTGGCACGCCTAACTTGTGGCTAGGCAACTTCTGGTCATGAACCAAACATGCCCTAAAACCAAGGCTAGCCCATGGCATGCAACCACCAAACCAAAAAAAGCCATGACCATGCAAGCTCACAGCTGCTAGCGGCCTTGCTCATTTCGGCTTTAGCTTCTGACTTCTAGCTTATTTTTTATTATTCATAAATTTCGTTTTTTTCTGAAATTTTGGCTTTTTTGATGGTTCTTTTTTTCCCGTATTCATTTGTGTTGCCCATGATGAGCTAGCATATTTAAATTTTTTTAGATTTAATTACGCCAAATAAGTCACATTCAGCTACAGTGAAATTTCAGCCACTACAGTACAATTTCAGCCATAAGCCACAGCTTTTCAGCCCAACCGAGCGGGGCCTCCCCCTTCACCTCTCCTATATAACCAGATTCTCCTATATAACTAGATTCAGTTTGGAGGCAAAGCCATTGATCAACCAGTTGCCTCACAATCTTTTTCTATTGGAACTAATCTTGTTTACGAATCTGTGTACGAGTTTGAGTTGTATACGTATACGTGTAAGAGTTCGTGACGAGCCTGTTTCCATTTCTAAGTCTATGTATTTGAGCATAAGTAGAGGGAGGTAGGCTTATAATCAGAGTGAGGCGAGAGAAAGCGAGTCGAGAGGAAGCAAGGATAGCGAGAAGTTGGAGATGATCGGTTGTGATCGAAAGGGTGTTCGGTTATGATTAGGTGTAATGAGAGGGAGAGAAATAAAGAAAAGCAGAGTGCTTTAGCTCCCGAAAAGTATCGAGTATTCGTGAAGCGTTCAAAGTTTACGAGCGGAGGTGTTCATGGAGCTAGAAGATGTGGTCATAATCGAGTTACAACTACTGTGATCGAGTCTACTACGTGATCGTATTCTTCATCACGAAGTCTTTCGCTAACTACCAAGGAAGGCACGATTGGCTCGTTTATCATGAGTAATAGTTGATTTTTTGAAATTTGTAACCGTTTTGTGACCATTTATGAATTTAAAAATATGAAAAATTGAAAAAAAAATCTCAAAATATTTTTATATAAATAGGCACCATATCCCCTCATTCAGCCACACCCTCACCAACAATTCTTCTCCAATTCTCTTATGAAAATTTTGATACACTTTGTGACAATTTGGTAAAGTTCAAAATAATTTTGCCAAAAATCCAAAAATTCGAAACTCGTTCTACAATCATGAAAAGATGTAACAATATTAATTTTCATGTACTTATATCATTATAGTCAATAAAAGAGGTAACAATATTAATTTTTATGTACTTATATTGTTCTTATTTTTCTTTATTGCGATATAAAATAGGTAATAGTGTAATTTTTCTATTTGCATTTTGTAGTTTTCTACATTTCTCAATGAAAAATTTTGACCATTTTTCTGTAAGTGAACACGGAATTGATCTAAAAGAACTTTAATCCTTTGGGAATAAAACGTCTCCGCCTCCGCCTCTACCTCAAATGGCAGACAGACCCTAACTATACCATTGTCAGACTCTACCAGTGCCTCTGTGTCAGCAAGCATTGGAGCAAAGAATTTCAGACCTAGCACGCTAGATGTATGGGCAGATTTCAACAAGATAATGAAGCGAGACGTGCGCAGAGATCAGGTAAGAGTTGTTGTTTGCAAAATATATGATCATGAATTGTCTCAAAAGTCTTTAGGTGGAATCAGGCACTTGCACATATATGCTCAAAGATGTAAAGAAAAGTAAGGCAAAGCCATAAGTTAGACGTAGCTGTAGTACAAATCCGACAGTATGGCATATAACTAGAATTCTAATCTCAACAAAACTTGAGAATCTTTAGCCCGTTTATTTGCCTCATAAGATTTTCCTTTAAACTTTTATACATCAGATGCATTCAAAACGTACATCAGAACTACTCATAATTCTAGATTTACTTATATTCTAGATAAACAACAAGTAGAGATTTAGTTAAATACTACAATAATGGTCGTGATAAAATTAAAAAAACTATTTGGAACCTGTACATTTTCAGTAGTCTTGATCTCGGACATATAGAGTGGTCAGTCTAGAGGATTATCTTAGTGTGATCACTCATTATATAAATGATGATTGCGTATTGGAAAAGAGAATCATATGCTTCAAACTAATTGACATAGCACATACAGATGATAATATAGCAGAATGTATTATCAAAGTCGTGCAAAATTTTTGGTCTTATAAATAAAGTTTTTGCAAGTACCCTGGACAATGTTGTAGCAAACTTTAGAGCAATGGATATTCTCACTCCCTTATTTAGTACATACGCCGAATCATTCTTACTACATTACTACATTAGTGATGCGTCTACCATATTATTGATCTTATAGTTAAATGTTGTTTGAAGAGGTTGGATCCATATCTTAAAGCTTTTTGTGATACAATTTCTTTCTAAATAATTCTAACTAATGAATTATAGCATATAAGACCTACTGCATTACAATGGATATATGCCCACGAAAGTTCGATGTGGACATGTCAATAAGGTGTAACTCAACTTATCTCATGCTACAAAATCTTTTACGCTATAAGCTTGTATTTTCTATTTTTATCCACACACACTATTACAGCCATACCGGCAACACACTACTAACTGAGCAACACTGATATGTTGCTGAGAAGTTACTAGCATTTCTGGAGCTTTTTACGAATTCATTGCTGTTTTATCTATAATGTACTATCCAACATCTCCTGTAATTGTGTATCATATTCTTACATGGTTATTAAGGCGGTGTGGCGAGACACGGCGACTAACCACCTTCACACAACAATATCGCTTATGGCACACGGCGTGGTGACGCCATACATACAACAATATCGGACTTCTAGAGAGCCTAGACAGAAGAAATACAAAGAGAGAAGGACTTTATTGCAATTTTAGAAAATTGAGATGGCTTAATTGCAAAATGCTGAAATCACCCTCGTAATCCTAGCCGCCACCTAAGCTCAGCATTTCTCTTCCTTCGCCCCTCATTGCTTCTCTCCCTTTTCCTTCCCCCATCTCCTCCACCTCCAGCGCCGGTGAGGCCGAGCCAGCTCGTCGGCGCCTTGTAATGCTGAGCTACAGGCTGCACTCTTTTTTTCTTTGCCAAGGTTTTGTCAATTTAAGTTTTTACTTGGCAAAGTTTTTAACGAGGCTGGAAGTCGAAGCAGTTGAAGGTAAGAGGTGCTTGATTCGGTTGAAGATTTTGGCTTTTAGCTGAGCTAATTTGGTAAGTGTCTAAAGTGCCCCTAAGGCAAATGATGGCTTATTTGATATCGATAATTATACTAGTAAATCTTAACAACAATAATCACATCATATGATTACACAATTAATCAATTTCATTATTATACTAGCAATTAGTCTATATCAGAAAAAGACGAAAAAAGGGAAATGACAAAAAAAAGATCTACATGAGCTACAATACAGCGCTCTCCATGAAAAATTAAATAGAAATTTTCAAAATTATATTGAAAACATTCTAAAAACCATTTTCAAAAACAGAGTGTTTGATTTGGCTACCGGTTTCAAACGACTCTCTAAAGCGGTAGCTTTCCTTATAAAAAAACATCTGTATTCCGTGCAATAATAAGATTTATACGGTGGCACCTACAATAACCGAATAGGACAATCAGCGATTGGGGCGAGTTCTGCCGGACATCCTCCTATTTTTACAAGCTGATGAAACAATCCCCACCGTACAAGAGTACACGAAGCCATTGTGCTGTTCACAACCAACGGCCCCGATTACGCGACTGGAGTCCGCGGCCACATTCACCTCCGTTACCAATCAGTACCAATCAATCAATCTAACACCAGGAACAGGAGGCCGGAAAAACGGGCTGCGGCGGCGGCGGCGCAGTCGAGCAGACACCACCGAGGGGAAGGAAGATGGCAGCGGCGCTGTCGCGGCTGGACGACGAGATCGTCCGCAGCATGGCCATCGGCGCAGTCTTCACCGACTACGTGAGTTCTCTTGTGAAAATCCCCAAAGTGCTTGCTTCCTCCATGGTTTCTGCCCACACTAATTTGCTGCGATTCCTACTCGCATCGGTGGCAGGCTGGGAAGATAAACTGCCTCGATTTCCACCGCATGGAGGATCTCCTCGTCACCTCGAGCGAGGACGACTCCATACGCCTCTACAACATCACCAGCGCGACGTGAGTACGCTGTGCCCGCTTGATTCTACATCTGTTCTGTTACTTCTGTATTCTTTAGACCTCGGTGTATAAGAGAGATTGCATCATCTCGATGGAAAGAGTCTGGACTCTAGTGCATTTTCAGTATTGGCATATAGATATGACAGTTTAACGATCAGCTTTGTGTTGGGGATGTGATTTGTGGTGATTCTACTGTTTGGGGGTGCCAATATACTGGTACTAGATTTCAGTACTTTGCTGTTTTATGGTATCTTGCGGTGATGCTTCTTTTGGTTGATGTCGATAAATTCATGGCGATATACTGGACATGTACAATATCATCAGCTATTGATGTCAACCCCTAGTAACCTGATGTAGCATGTTGACTAGTACAGTACTACAGTCTGCTTGATGAGTCCTTTTAGACATTGTAATATTGTTTTCTACCCGATTGACCATATTGCTAGAGGCGAGGTGCTTACACTGGCAGTATTTGCTCGTCGGTTATGCAGTATGTGATGGTCTCCTTTTCTGTACTCCTGTAATCGTTCCTTTTTTATTCATTAGATTTAACCCGTTTTAAGTAAGCTCTGTATGATGCTGGAATTTTGCTTTGTTTCATGTAATTGAAGTATTGATTATTAAGTAATTCATTGTGTAACTTTTCTGATTCGTTAGTAACTAATGCTAGGACCTGGACTATTGTCTTAGGTCGTTGAAGACTACATATCATAGGAAACATGGTGCTGACCGGGTCTGTTTTACTCATCACCCGAGCTCCATCTTATGCTCCTCGAGATACAATCTGGAGTCAGCAGAGTCACTTCGTTATCTATCATTATATGACAACCGCTGCTTATGATATTTCAAAGGACACAAAGACAGGTTTGGTTTTTTTTTCCTTTCCTTGTTTGTAGCAAAGGGGGGTGCTGAGAGGTGGTTTCCTTTTTAAATTTCATTTCAGGGTTGTTTCACTATTTATGTCGCCTGTCAATGATAGCTTTATGTCAGGGTCACTTGATCACAGTGTCAGAATATGGGATCTTCGTGTAAATGCTTGTCAGGTTGGGCCACCAATCCTTAGCAAGACTAAGTTAATGTGATCATGATAGCAATCAAATATGCATAATTTATATTTAGCCGATGAAAAGTACCACATATCCTCTGAGTGCCTTCCATGCTTACTTATTTGGCATTCAGGGTATACTACGCTTGCGTGGTAGGCCTTCTGTTGCATATGATCAGCAGGGTCTTGTTTTTGCCGTAGCTATGGAGGGAGGCGCTATTAAGCTTTTTGATTCTCGGTCATATGACAAGGTCTGTATTGAACTTGAATCTGGAAACCACATTTCTAGAAGGCATGGGGAATGCTTATGTTGTGAATCAAATCCAATTTCAGGGTCCATTTGACACTTTCTTGGTTGGTGGAGATACAGCTGAAGTTTCTGACATCAAATTTAGCAACGATGGCAAGTCTATGGTTTTGACAACAACTAACAACCATATATATGTTCTGGATGCATATGGAGGGGATAAGGTGAGTTAGCGCTTTCATTGCAAAATTTTGATTCAGATATTGAACTATTACGTGCATAATTTCAAGTAATTTTGTCATTGACATCCTCACACCCTTTTGCTAATCTTTTACTTATTCATCTTTGTCTACTAATTTGCAGAGGTGTGGCTTTAGTTTAGAGCCATCTCCCAACATAACAACTGAAGCTGCTTTCACTCCAGATGGTCAATATGTAATTTCAGGTAATATTGTATACTATTGTCGTTTTTCCATTTCTCTGGCATCTATATTACGATATATTCTGATATGTACTAGTTCTAAAAAATTTTACCCACTGGTTTCCCTGTAGTTAAAACTTAAAAGTTTAAAAGCATCTCTAACCTCTGCGTTTTGTATTTGTTGCATCTACTTGGAGAACTTACAGGAATCATCAATATGTTCTTCACTTTCAACTTTTGTTTAGCCATTGACCAGTCATCTGAATAGCAATATTTTGTCAGCATGAGAGAGGCACTTATATACTTCTTTCATGTGCCAAAAAAAAAAACTATAGCGGATGATCATTGTTTGATACAGTGGTATGTTGCCCATTCAGAGTTCTGGAGCACTATTGCTGAAAGCGAAAGGGTTATATATTCTCATGCAAAGATAGACAGAAACATGTAAATTTGCCAGAATGTATTTTCATAAAACAATGGCTCGGGTTGCGTGGTGAAAGCTGTTGCTGAAAACAATATATGCTTTATTTTGCAGGATCTGGTGATGGTACCTTACATGCTTGGAACATCAATACAATACATGAGGTACTCTTTCTTAAATTATTATGCTTTAAATGTGTGTTGTTATTTGTCTTAGTGTTATATTTCTATTGCAGGTTGCTTGTTGGAACAGTCATATTGGTCCTATCACTGCTTTGAAATGGGCCCCTCGCCGAGCAATGTTTGCAACTGCATCAACTGCACTAACTTTCTGGATTCCCAACCAATCCAATTCGAATTAGGTCCCTGGGAAAAAAAGATGGAATGCGGGATATGCTAACTTACAAAAAAACTTATATCCTGTTCTTTCGTTCACAAGACAGGTATCATGTATGAAGTATCACTTGCTTTATTACCATTTGTGGAAACAGTGACAGAATTCCCGGTAGATTCTTTTTGTAGTGCTCCCTTTTCTTATTTTTGTATAATATTACACACTTGCCCATTATATTCTCGTATGCTTCTATTGTTAACGCACATATAATCACCCTGAAATCTCCCTGAACTTCTCTCCAGTGCATTTATCTGCATTGAAAATCCTGGCACTTGTTCCAGATTCTTTTGTTGCTATTGTAGCCATCCACAGAGCATGGCCACGCAATGTTGGAGAAGCACACTTTTGCTTAGAATATTATGAGCTAAACATATTGCTCAAGCTCGTGGGTTTCAGATCTCCTAATATTCTTCATCATGTGTGCTTTCCCACCACGACAATTTTATATCCAAAAGATGTAATGGTGAAGTCGGACAAGATGAGGGCATAATCTTCAAGCCCCTAGGCTCTTCCCCTGAGGCCATCGCACAGCAACTGACACCTTACTCTCAGAAAAGCCAATGATAACTATTCTTGTGTTACTAACTCTTGAACGTTTGAACAGCATTGACAGATCGACTGTATTAAATTTGCATTTTTTATTGTTTACTTTATTTTGTGATATGCTGAATATGACCTAAGGCGGCGAAACCCTTTAAGAAATCAAAATGATTACAGCAACTTGCGTTTTCTTATTAATGAAACTATAATTTTTCAATGTCCTGGAGGATCATTACAGAAAATCGTATCTTCAATTTAATGTTATGGTATTCAAGCTAATGCAATGTTCTGTGCCTTTGGGTAGGCCTAGCGTTCATTTGCATGCAAAAAATCGAGTATGCAAGTTCAATTTACATCCCATCTATTCCACCTGATCGCGTCTATTTCTAGTACCGATTTTCTTAACAATAGCATTGAGGTTTACAATGGAAATATACGTGAAATTCACTTCTCCAATTCAACCAGGAAAAATCACTAAAGAAAAGGGTTGGGGTGCAAATTACAGAACAAGCAATGTACTGTCTACAAGCGGTCCATCAAACCCGAAATAGCACCTGGCTTCATTATTCTCCGGAGCAGCAAGGTGCAACATACAACACTAATTGTAAAACAAGCACTAAATCATGAATCAACATCGCTCTGGTAAGCTATCAAGCACTAAATCATGAATCAACATCACTCTGGTAATCTATCAGGCATGCAATAATGGAACAGCTTCCTGTCCAAGAGACACCCTACTTCTGTCTCTTGTAGATCTTGTGCAAGAAGGACTTCAGGACATTCTGAACAGCAATGCTTGGCTGGGCTTCAATATCCGCAATCAGTCTCTTGTAACTCTCATTCTCATAGTCATGAAATACAGCCTAGAATGAAATAATCATAATAAAATGTCAGATTAGGTTATGGACTCGAAATAGTTGACATGTCAAAATTTGCAAACTATGTCAAGCAACTAAACAAGCAGATTATGTTGACAAGTCTAGCAAAAAGTTTCCAATCGGCATACCAAATCAAGCACACTTGAGTAAATGAATGTGCATAGGCCATGGTGCGCATGAAGGACGTCAAGTGAAGTTCTTGTTTACAACATACACGAGGGGAAAGGTTACTTTGATGGGTGCTCAGCAGAACATGTCCTATTGGCATGTTGCTACAAATTAAACATGCTTAAGCGAATGAAATGACATGACGCGCTATATTTTGATTCTTTAATCCGTATGCATTACATCCATGGTGGTCCTACTTGGGCAATTATGATCCACAGATAAATACAAAACAATATCAAGAGTTAAGACAGACCTCTAGGTTAAGTTCTTTGTAGAGATTCTTCACTTTTGCCACACAGGTCGGATCTTTCTTGCCATAATTTTCCTGCAGGAGCATTAAGTGTTTAGACAACAACCTTCGTATCATTGGGAAGTAGCGTGGAGATGACTTACAAATAGAATGCGCTTTTGGTTCTCATCAGCGCGCTCAAGAGCTTGCACAACCAGCCAGGAGCACTTGTAATCTTCAATATCAGTTCCGATCTATAAAAAGATTTAACATTGATCAAATCAGAACTAAAGAAAAATTATCAATATAATAATTGATGTTCATTCAAGATACTACAACAGTTAAGTGCATTAACCTTGCCAATAAATTCAGGATCGCCATAACAATCTAGATAATCATCCTGTAAGAAAACAAACACATTAATGCTCAGTAAACTAATGCTTGTGGAAGGAAAATGGTTAATATTGTTATGTGTAGCAAAAATAGGAGTTACCTGGACTTGAAAGTATGTTCCCATCTCAACAAGAATGTTCTCTACAGCACCATAGTTGTCCAAATTCTCACCAGATAGCAGCAGTGCACATGCAACCTTTGATAAAGCAGCATATCAGTACCACTTGCATCTGGTATCAATTAACAAAAAGGTTTATATAGAAATAAGATACAAAAAATACAATGTAAGTTTTACCGGCAGATAAAATGAATAGTAGGCTGTCTTGTATTGAACAATTCGGCGGTGGCTGCAAAAATATCAGTTGTTTGAATTAACAGTACATAAAGGGTATATCCCAAATCAGAAGTCAAAAATACCAAAGATATATTAGATAACAGCAGTTCGTTCTAGAGTTATATGCCACAAAAACATGAGAAGAAGACTAATGCTCCTAAGAATAGGCACGATAGAACACACAAAAAAAGTTTTTTTTCCAAAGTTATTACAATATTAACTTACACTGATATGCTATATTTTGTTAGATCTTTTTCTCCCTCGTGAGTTGTGATAAGGTCCAACAGTTGACCTGAAGCTGTCTTGAATTCAACCTAGAAAAACAAGACAAGTTAATTAGTACACGTAGTAAGCTGTAACTTCAGACAGAACATATATGTACATCAGAATATAATTACCTCATTGAATAAATCCAGAAGATCAGCGTAGTAAGGTTTTCCCTTAAAGTGACACCGAAGGATTCGCGAAATATGGTTGCGAAGGATAATTCCATCATTTACAGCAATGAAGCCAACCTATTGCATAACAAAGGGCACCGTTAGGGATAAGCTTCATAGGTATAAGTTAAAAAAAGGTACTGAAGTGTTCTCAAACAAAGTTACTTAACAAAAGAAGTAATTTTCAATAAATAGATAAAAATTTTAGTATTCAGAGAGGACGAATTCGGCTTCACCAACCTGGGGCACCCTAAACCAGCAAGGATGGCCACGTCGAGTGTGGGAGTCATCCATGATATCATCAAGCACAAGAAAGAAGGCTTGAAGCTGCACCAACAACAGCAAGCTTAGAGGACCAATTTTGGTTGCTTTACAGCCATTCTTCAGAACAACACTGGGGAGAAAACATTACCCATTCAATGCACCAACCAAGAGTACAGGCAAGAAACATCTCCTCCTCACCCAGAATATCGGCACCTTTCAACTGCTTATAGCTATCGACCACGGAGAGCCCACGGTTACATTTTCCTATCATCAGCAACAACAATAAATCATAAAACTTGGTATCTTCTCGAATACTTAAAAGAAACACTTCAAGTCAAATTCATCCCCTCACCTCCCAGTACATTGTAGTCAACCATCTGCTCCAAAGAGGATCAACAAGTTAAATTGGCAATGCAACGTTCCCAATAGCAGCAATTGAACTAATAATATCAATACTGCACATCCAATCTATCAACTATCTTATGAAGCATTCACATTTTTTGCCTTCACGAATTTTGATAACTACTTCTAGGCATTATTTTCCGATCGACTCAGAAACAGCCTTGGACAATCCCATTTGTCGATTGCAAACTTATGATTCAGCCTTTACCAGCAATCCCCCGTATTGAACCAAATTAATTGCACTCCCACCCATCAAGAACCCGATCTTCCACGGACCGGGAGAGCCCACCGATCCAGACTCAAATATAATAAAACCCCAAAGAACCCAAAAAAAAATGGAAAGAACATGTACGTATCAAGTCCAATAGGATCAAACCGGGAAGCACCAACACAAAAGGAAAGGCAACGACAGAGGAGGAAAGGAAGGGAGCATTACGCGGTCGATCCACTTGTGCGACTCGTCGGTGAACTCGAAGGCGGGGTCCTTGAGCAGCTCCTCCTTGAGCGTCTTGTAGATCTGCGCGAACGCCGCCCTGGTGTCGCCGCCCGCGCCATTCCCGACAGCCGCCATTGCCTCACCCCTCCTCACACGCAGCGAAACAGGGTATGCAAGAACAAGAATTGAGAGCGACCTCTCGAGTGGAGCCCCCCGTACTGCACTGCGCGAATTTGGCAGTAGCGCTACGTGGGACGCGGCTTATTTTAATGTGGCTGGGGATGACACAACACTGGTACGTTATTTATATACTAGAAGAGTTCTTTTCAGAACAGAAAAGGGATCTCTTCAGAGTTCAGAGAGAGGAGACAAGCGACAGGGGGCAACAAAACAAACTACCACTATTCATGTGGATCCAGATCTGCTGGTGTTGTATTCCAGCTCAAAACCCTACTTATTTATAGTTTCCAGCACGTTGCTGGGTGGCTGGCTGGATCTTGTAGTGTCGGGTTATGGCTCCATGCATGGCCATTGTTAAAACTTTGATTTAGGAGAAAACATACATATTACAAATAAACAGAAAGAGAACACAGGAAAATTTTTGAATTTTTCTATTCTCTTAATAAGTGGTACGAGATCCTAGATCAAAGATTTAACAAGTAGTATCAGAGCTTAGGTGAGAACCGAGTCGCTGAAAAAATCGTCTCAGCAATTCTGTTTCGCACTTGTCTCGAGCGGCGCTCCCGGCACACGGCGCTCGGTCCGACGGAAAGTCACGTCATGGTAGCAGGTCATCTGTGTGGCGCGTCCGCTTCTGCAGCAAGGGGAAAAGGTGCAGTACTTCCGAACACGAACCAGCAGCACAGTGGAAAATTGTGTCTCTCTGTAAAGTCTCCGGTCGGAAGCAGCACACGCAAGAATAGAAGAGAGAGGAGCACGTTGTTGCTAGCATCAGGAAAAGAGCAAGGACGGAAAAAAAGCCAAAGGAGAGAGAGACAAGTCAAAGAAGATTTTTTCTTGCGCAAGAGAGAGGAGCATTGCTTGCGCATGAAAAGTTGGCTCGCATGCATAGGAAAGAGAAGAGGAAAAAGACGCATGTGCAGGACAGAGAAACAAGACAGTCAAGGATGTTTTCAACAGCAAAAGAAGGGAGAGAAAAAGACAACAGTTTATTTTGCTCTCTGTCTCTTCCTCAATCCGTGCGTGGCAATGTCTCCGAGTCTTTTTTGTCCACTGAATCCGAGCCGATTTGTCTCCGAAGCCAAGGCGTGTTTGTCTTCAAAAGATCAACAACAGTAGCGTTAATAAAAGACGTCAGTCGACGGCAACAGAGAGCGCAGAGACAAGGAGTAATAAGTCACCAAGAAAAAAAGGAGAAAAACAACGCAGTTTTTTTCTCCGTTCCCTCAGTCTAAGAGCCACTTCAAAGTAGCTCGAGTTCTTGATACGCGCTCAATATCATGTCGCATTCTCCAGGAAGTGGTGTCACCGGTGACGAGGCATCATCCAGTATGATGGCGAGGGAGAGTTCTACTGTCTCGTTGCATTATCCGATGCTCACGACGAGCAATTATGCAACCTGGGTAATCAAGATGAAGAAAGCGTTTCTTGCTAAAGCGCTCATCGATGATGAATTAACAGTGCTCTGATGAAGAATTAAGTCAGATACGTTGAGAAGATGTGTCGCCATCCAAACTCAAGTAAAGTGAAAAGAAATCAGAACGTTGAGGAGATGTGTCACTGTTCTGTGTCAAGTATGAGTTTCGTAGTTGAGACCGATTGCTTCAATGTTTTAGAATCTTTGCATCCGGATGGACCCGTACCAGTTGAGTTGAGTTTCTATATGTAGCTTGCATGTAGAACGCTTCATGTGGTGGCATGGCTGGTAGTTCATAATGTATTGAGACTAAAACTAGAGTATGTCAAGTCAAGATTAAGGGGGAGATTGTTAGAAATAATCTTGACTTAGAGTTTAAGACGTAGTAAAGTCTGTTTCCGTGTGTGACTCAAGTTGAAGTTGTGTCCAACTTGAAGTCCGAATACGTATGCTAGTAGAAGATTATTAGTCTATATATTAGGGGGGCTTGTAGCCAATTTTGTAAGACAAGTAAGAAAAAAAGAGAGCAAATAAGAGATCCTGGATCAAAGTTTTAATAGTCATAATGCCAACAAGTAAATTTATCGTAATTTAGTCTGGTAACTCAGTTATTTTTATTAAAGGTGGTCAAATAGGCCATGCCAGCATAGCAGCCCGAAGCACGGTACTATTGGCATGGTCTAGACATAGCATGGCCCACAACATAAATGGGTCGGCATGGCGCAATGCACTGGATCATATTTGGGTCGTCACCCTAGCCCTGCGTGCCACCTCGACACGACATAAATAGTGCCGAGCCAAGCATGGCCGATTAGGCACGACACAAACAGGCACGATAACGGTCTATTTAGCCCGTTAGGCACGGTCTGACACGAACACAATCATTAGGCATGGCACGAATAGACACGTTTAGTTCGTGAGGCTTGGCCCATTAAGCATGATAACGGTCCATTAGGCATGTTTGGCATAGTAGGTATGACCCGTTTAGCATTATTTCAGCCTGTTAGGTACGATAACAATTGAAATTTTGAATATTCTGGGTGTGTATAGCTGTTGGGGAGCTTAAAAACGCAAAAAAACCAAACAAAATCTCAAAATTTTGTCTATAAATAGGCAGCAAACCCCTCTCATTCAGTCATCAACTCATCATTCAACCTCCACTCTCTTCTTCGAATTCTCTTGTGAAAATTTCGATCTAATTTTGTGATAATTTGGCAAAATTCAAAATATTTTTGCTAAAAATCCAAAATTTTGAAATCTGGCCATAGTCAAGAAAAGAGGTAACAATACTATTTTTTATAGATTTTTATTGTTTTTATTTTTCTTTGTTATGATGTAAAATATATAATAGTGTTATTTTCTATTTGCATTTTGCAGGTTTCTCCATGGAAATTTTGATATTTTTTCTATAAGTGATTCAAAATTCCACAGGATAATTTTTCTATAAATGATGCGTCTCCACCTCAAACGGGAGAGCACGCAATACCATTGTTAGGCTCTACAGGTGCCTCTATGTCTGCAAGTAACAGAGCAAAGAGATCCAGACCCAGTACATCAGAGGTGTGGATAGATTTCGATTTGATAATGAAGCGAGATGAAAACAAAGCTTAGGTAAGATATGTCATTTGTAAAATTTTCATCATGAATTATTTGCAAAGTATACAGGTGAAATGGGGCACTTGATCAAACACACCTAAAGATGTAAAGAAAAACAAAAGATAGCCATAAGATAGATGCAGCTGTAGTACAACTCCGATGGTATGGTACGTAGCAGGGATTATAGTCCTGAGGTAGTTTGAGAATCTCTTTATCATTTAATTGCCTCACAAGATCTACCTTTAAATTTTGGTGAGTCTAAAGCGTTTGAAAACTACATTAGGACTGCGCATAATCCAACATTTTCTGCAGTTTCTAGACAGACAACTCAAGATTTATTTAAATACTATAATAATGGTCATGCTAAACTAAACAAACTCTTGAAGACCTATATAGTTTTTATGGCCTTGACTCTGGACATATGGAGTAGTCAGGCCAGGGAGAATTATCCTAGTGTAGTTGCTCATTATGTTAACGATAACTGGGTAATAGAAAAAAGAATTATAGGCTTTAAACTAATTGATGTAACATATACTGGTGAAAATATTGCAGAATGTATTATTGAAGTTGTGGAAGTTTTGGTCTTAAAAATTAAATGTATGCAATTATTTTGGATAATGTTGTAGCAAACTCTAGAGCAATAGATATTCTCATTCTATTATTTAGTACATACGTCGAATCCTTCTTGCTACAATAGCTATGCACTTATCATATTATTAATCTTATAGTTAAATGTGGTTTAAAGAGATTGGATTTGTATACTAATGGTTTTCACGATGCAATATCTTTCCTGCATCATTCTAACCGACAAATAGCTACATATAAGAACTTTTACATTGCAATGAATGTATGTCCAAGAAAGTTTGGTTTAGGTATGCCGGTAGGGTGGAAATCTACTCATATGATGCTTAAGAGCCTTTTACCCTACAAGAACATGTTTTCTATTTTTATTTATATGCACTATCATAGCCATAACGGTAGCACACTATTGGCTGAGCAGCATAGGTTTGTCACTAAAAAATTATTACCATTTTTGGAACTCTTTTATGATTCTACTATTGCTTTATTCGGAGTATATTATCCAACATTTTCTTTAATTGTGCATCATAATCTTGAGATTGTGAGTCACTTAAAGGCTAATGAAAATAATATAGTGTTATAAGATGCTATCTATGCTATGAACTAAAGGAACAAGTCTATTTTTGGCCCTTGAACTCTGGTTGGAGTCCAATTTTCACTCCTGAACTTGAAAACCAGTTGTTTTTCACCCCCCCCCCAACTTCCAAACCTGTGCGAGTTGTATGGCTGCTAATGGGCCAAAGCCTAGCATAAGCCTGATCCAAACCCCAAATTTCGTTAATTTGATCAAATCCAATTCAATTCTAAAATAGCAAAGCCTTGGTCCAATCCAAACACAAATAAAGGATTGGGCCATTGATCCAAACCAGACCAAAGCTAGCATCTGTCCCTCCTATGTAGCCTCCTCTCTCCCTCGGCGTGCTCTGATGGAGTCACGGAGGAGGAAGAGGCAACCAGTCACCTACCTCCTCTCTCTCTCTCTCTCTCTCGCTCGATCTCCCTCTCGTCATGCTTTGATAGAGGAGGAAGAGGCAACCGGCCAACAAAGGTCACCGCACGGCGGTGGACCTCAGCGCCACTGTGTCGCCGCTGGATCTTGCCGCCTTTGACGACGACAGCATCGGATTCACCCTCCCCCGACTCCGTCGGCATTGGATTGGCCTTTACCAACTCCTTCAATGCTAGATCCTTCTTCTCTAACATCGTCACCACTGTCAACCCCGTCTCCATGACCCTTGTCGCCTACCTTGTCATCGATTTCCACCACGGCACCGTCGTCGTCAAGTAGTAGCATAGGTCTACGGGGCGCCACTGGACGCACAGAGGAATAGACAGGCCGTAGGGGGCAATGGTGTTAGTGCATCACAAGACATGAGGGGAGGCAAACCTTCTTGTCTTCAAAGACTGATGTCGATCTCTGAACAGAAAATGCGATGCAAGACTACGTCCTACTACAAAATTCGAGGTCCATGGACTGGTCCAGGTCCACCCTAAATCTAGTCCAAAAATTAACAGGTATAAATTGATCTAGTCTAATTGAAGTTTTGGGTCAGTCTGATCCACAAAAAACTGGACGGGTCCACACCCATTAGCAGCCATAGCGATAGAGATGGCAATGGGTACCCGATACCCGAATACCCGACGGGTTTTACCCGATAAAGAGACGGGTATGGAAAATTTTATGTACCCATGGGTATGTTATTGGGCGAAATCCTCTACCCGCCGGGTAGACGGGTGCGGGTGTGGGTATATACTACCCATACCCGCCTACCCGCGGGTAATGAATACCCGCATTAGACAACTAGATATCCCACTCAAATGTTAATTTTATTATCTACTTGTTGTTGATTGTTTATTTGTTTGTCATGTGTTGATATGGTCATATCAAGTATGTTTATGTGATGTACTAATTTTGATCATTAGACGCTTTTGTGCTTGGCATGTATGATTAATGAATGTCTAAATTGATGATATTCTTATGTGTTGAACCAGATATGCTTGCAGGTACGGGTTACCCGTCGGGTAGTAATACCCGCGCGGGTACAGGTACGGGTAAATTTTCCTACCCGCGTGCGGATACGGGTAACCCGACGGGTGAATTTACACCTAGCGGGTACAGGTATGAAATGACAATACCCGATGGGTATTTACTCGTTGCCATCTCTACATAGCGAGCTGTGGTTGACGCCAAGGCGTCAACAGCTTCGCCATGATCCAGGCCTACAATGTACGGTATATATGGACTCGTCAGTTAATGCCTATGGGCCAATTGGCAATGTATTCTAGAGTTATTATACTTAAGGCCCATTTTGTTGCCCTTTCTGTTAGAAGGCCCATGTGTGAGCGATACTAGAAACGTGATTAATGTTAGATGCATAAGCAGCTCCAACTAAATCTGCGAATAAGCATACGGCATGTGGTTGCCAGTTGGTATACCCCGACCGAGATATTTTGGGCTGCCACACTAGTGTGAGAACATTCCACCGTGGGCCGTGGAAGCCCCAGCGCTCGCTTCATCGTGCACCACTGGCTGCTGGTCCCGTGGATAGAGGTGAGCATTTTTATATCGAAATCAAAATACCGAACCAAACTGAATTAAAAAATTAAAAATTATGGTTTATTCGGTGCATGGTATTTAGTGTGATTTATATTTTTAAGCTATTTTTCGGTTTTCGGTGCAGTTTTTAAGTCATAAAAACTGAATTAACCGAAATATTATTTTCCCTTTTGTGAATTTGTAGTAAACAGGCCTATTCTCATTTAATTTAGTAGGTATTTTTCAACATCTCAAAAGGAAGAACATTAGTAGCTTCTAGAGATATCATTCGTTCAAAAACAATTCCGATATGATAACACTAGACTAAAGAATGTAATTACACGTTAAAGTATTGTGCATATTTCGGTTAACCGAAAAATCGAATTAACCGAACCAAAATAATTTGGTTAATTAGGTTTGATTTTCTATTTTAGTTTAGTTAATTTAGTTGTCAATTTTTAAAAACCAAAAATATTTTTTACCAAATAAACCAACCGTATAAACCGAATGTCCACCCCTATCCGTGCAAGTGGAACACCGTTGCATAGTTTACTTTCCCGTGGCTCGTGTCATGTGCCGAGCTACACCATCCATGCATTGGCTGTGCTGCGCGCGCGCCTAGTTGGCGCCACTTAGGGCGTCCGCAATGGTAATAGCTAGTACTAGCTATATAGTCAGCTGACGTGGAGGTGAGAGACAAAAGCAAAGACTATTTTATACTGTTGGACCCACATGCTCCTCTCTCATGTTCTTGGACTACGTGAAATAGATCAGCTATTTGCTCGTCGCTAGGACTACTCTCTCTCCTACTTTTTCCTTGCCACATCAGATCTAGCTAACTAAATAGCCAGCTGTTGAAGACGCCCTTAGTAGGGCGTCCGCAATGGTAATAGCTAGTACTAGCTATATAGTCAGCTGACGTGGAGGTGAGAGACAAAAGCAAAGACTATTTTATACTGTTGGACCCACATGCTCCTCTCTCATGTTCTTGGACTACGTGAAATAGATCAGCTATTTACTCGTCGCTAGTGATTACTCTCTCTTCTACTTTTTCCTTGCCACATCAGATCTAGCTAACTAAATAGCCAGCTGTTGGAGACGCCCTTAGAGAGCTCAGGCCCCGCCCAAAGAAGCCCCATGCCATCGATTGATTCGTGTGGCTTGGCTGCTCATCCTCCTGCATAATTATGAATTAGCCAGCACATGAAGGTGCAGCTGGGGGTGCTTATCCGCTGCTAATTAATTGCGCACATGAGGCGCCCTCTCGCCGTGAGCTGGTCCGAAAACGATGCCCGCAAAAAGTACGCCCCCGCGGTCTCAATTCCGCATTCAATCTGAAACCCAAAGCGTTTTGGTTGGTCTCGGCGTCCGCTACGTCGCCGGAGCGCCCCAGCCTTTAATTCCGGCGCGCCCGGACACTCCATCCACGGTGTCGGGGCAGCGATGACGATTGCCAGTTCGCCACCGGCTGGCCGGCCAGTGCCTCGCCGGGCGAGCGGCTCCTTTCGCCGGCCCCTCGGCTTAATTAGTTAATTTGACCGCTTTTAGTCTCCGCTCAGTTGGACTAAAAAGCTATGACTTAGGACTAAAATTGCATTGTAGCGACTGAAATTTTACTGTAACTAAATGTGGTTTATTTGGTGTAATTAAATTTAAAAATAGAAAAAATATGCTAACTCAACACGAACAACGCAAACGAATACGGAAAAAAAGAACTGGCAAAAAAAGCTAAAAATACCAAAATTTCGGAAAAAGATAAAATTTATAAATAGTCAAAAATAAATCAGAAGTCAAAAACTGGCGCTGAAATAAGCGGAGCCTATACATCACCGATCGCCTCGCGTGGCTCTGCGCCGCGAGCCCATGGGGCTAGCTCGACCGGCCGTCGATCGATCGGGGCGCGCGCGACCGACGTCGTCCGCGCGACGGGACGGGGGTGATGTGAGTCCGCCATCGTGCATGCGGGGCCAGTGCGTGTCTTGTTGCTCCGTTTATTCGACCTCTGCTCGCTGCGCCATGCCTCGGTCCCGACAAAATTGACGTGCTTAAATCCTATCACCTTACTACTACTAGCCACTCTACTGACTCTTGTTTTGGATGCACATCTTTACCGGTCACTTTTTAATTACATGTTAGCAAAAAATAATTTTAAAAAACTGGTTATAATATTTCTACATGATAAATTCAAATGCTTTTATACAAATTAACAGTCAAAATTTTAAAATGTTGGTTGTACATATTCTAAAATAGAATTAAAAAAGAATGGAGGGAGGGAGTACTGTATGTTTCTTGATTTCTTGCTGCTAATCTTTTCTTTCCTGAGCTACTAGTGTGCTAGCCTTACGAAAATGGAAGCGGAACTGGTCAAGAACAGTGGAGTCTTTTGTCCCTGTCGGAGCACCCATGGAGTTGATCGTTGACAGCGTCCTAGTACCGTCGTACGTCGTGGCATCATCGACAGACCTTGCCGGGAGAATTCCACGGGAAGCTAATGGCGGTAAGGCTGTGCATGTTCCTCTTGAAAACTAGTTTTTAAATAAAATATTTTTTAACATAAATTTATAAATTAATTATAATATACACTATAACGACTTTATTTATATCGATTAAAACCACACATGAGTTTTTCTTTTTTCATACTCTTTTTTACAAATAGTTTAAAACTATATACTGTAGCCAGGGGCATAGGCAGCCGAGTCTGGGCCTCGGGCCCAGCCCACTGCAAAGAAAAATCAAGATTTTTATTATTTAGCGCTACAGTAAATTACACTGAGTTTTTTAGCTGGGCCTTAGACCATTGTCCAGACAGCTCGAAGCCCAGCTCCGCCTCTAACTGTAGTTATAAATCATAAGCTGAAAAAAATAAATCCATCGATGAATGGATGGATGGGAGTGTTGTGCAAGTACTATTACTAGTAGTAGTATTAGTACCCGAAGAAATAATTGATTAGGTAACATGACATGGCTGGTACTAATTTTCAATCGCCGTACTACTGCTTTCCTTCCCTCTCCGCTTTCGTGAAACACAAATTAAGAAGAAAAAAAAGCTAAAACGTGACAGCAACCAGTGTAATGCAAGCAATACTCATAATTCCTTCGTCAGCAGAGAAAATCAGAATATTACACAGGTTTTCAGTGATGCGCAGATATTAGTACAAAGTGTAAGAGGTTTATTTTTTTTACAAAAATCTTGTAGTACACAATCTTCTCGTTTTCTGTACCGTCTCTTATTCTAACCAACCAGAAACAGTATACATAAAGAAAAAAAGTAAAACAGTGTGAGGAGAGGACTAGAGAAAATTAACATAGTACGTACAATCCCTAATCTTCCAATCGTACTGCCTCTTGTGTAAAATATATGGGAATGGATAATTCAAGAAGGTAAAAAAAGGAAAAAAAATTAGAAGTATTCCAAGCTGAAGTCGAAGTGTGCCAGGCTCTGTTCTTGGCAGAGCAGCGAGAACTTGTGCTCCAACGACGCGTCGCCTTCCACCAGCCCTCCTCCATAGCCACTGTGCTGCTGCTCCATCTCCGCGAATGGCTCTGCCTTCGCGGCGCCGCCCGAGGCCCAGTGCAGCACCTCGCTGTCGAGCACATTGCTCACCTCGGCGCAGTTCCAGTTGCTGCTGTTGCTCGAGCTCTCGCCGTAGCCCAGGTTCTCCGACACGTCCAGCACGCTGCTGTAGTCGGCGACAAATCCGGCGTCCGAGGCCTTGCCGTCGAACTGGCTGTACAATGCCGCCATGTTCGGCGCGCCGAGGTCGAAGCCGCCGCCGAAGTCGGTCACCGGGAACGGGTCGAACACCGACTGCTTCGGAGCGAGGCCGTCCGAGGCCGCGGCAGGGGGCTTCTTATCTTGACCTTCAGTGTCCGGCAATGCCGCTGCCGCCCCCGCTGTGGGGGCGATGGGCTTGTGCGTGCTCGGGTCGATGCCGCGCTGCCGGAGCTTCTTCTTGAGGCAGCTGTTCCAGAAGTTCTTGATCTCGTTGTCCGTCCGCCCCGGCAAGTGCGACGCTATCTGCGACCACCTGCACACATTTTCATTTCCCTGAAATCTCTTAGCCCACTCGCTTGCTATCATTCTGCTCTTCGCATTGCACATTCTGAATGCATTGCATAACCGACCTGTTTCCTAGGATCCCGTGGAGCGCGACGATGAGGTCCTCCTCCTGCTGCGAGAAGCTGCCGCGCTTCAGGTCGGGACGGAGGTAGTTGATCCACCGCAGGCGGCAGCTCTTGCCGCAGCGTTGCAGTCCTGCACGTACGCGTGGTGAGGCAAATTAGCCAAGGCGATAATGGCAGTAGAATAGCGGTGCATAGTGGAGCAGTGAGCTGGGGTGATCGGAGTGTGACTGTGTGAGAGAGCTTGCTTGCCTGCGAGCTTGGGGACAGAGCTCCAGCATCCGACGCCGTGTCGGATGATGTGGTTGTAGAGCTTCTCGTCTTCCTCGGGAGACCACAGCCCCTTGCGGAGCTTGGGCTGCACGCCGCCGCACGAGAGCCGTCCCATCCCTCGACCGGCTGGAGCTAGCTGGTGGAGGCCTCCTAGCTACTCCGACGACGACGACAACGGACGGGGCGACGTCGATCGATGTAATGGCGATCTATCGATGGTTGCTTCCTCCCGATCGTTGCCTGCTGGCTATATGTATGGTCGGGTATATATGGGGAAGCGTACGTGCCAAGAACTGCAAGCTGATCACTCAGTGAAGAGAGGGGAGCTAGGTGTGGTGAGGTGAGGTGAGGCAGCGATCAAGTGGGTTCTAAGCAAGGTGCAGTGTGTGCACTCGCAATGGATTGGAGCTTAAGATACCTCCGGTTTGTGGCAGATGGTGGGATAAAATAGTGCGCCATGCGCGCGCTCGCCGAGAGAGAGAGAGGTGAGCAGTGTAACAGGAGAGCTCACAACGACATCGGAGGGAAAGGGATGAGAAAGCTTTCTCTCTCTTCCTGTGTTAGATGGAGACATGACTTTTCTCAGATTTTTTTTCTCCTTTCCTCCCCCTCTCTCTCTCTATACTTTTGGATGTGTATAGGTATCACCTGGATATTTTCTTCCTAACAATCATCCAAATTTCGGACCGTTGGATTAGAGATCCAACGGTCTCTTTTTTTGGAGGGGATGGGGAGAATTTGTGGCCCTTGGATCTCTAATCCAACGGTCACAAATCTGGATGATAGTTAGAAAGAAAACATCCGGATGATGTTTATCAATACCCTTGACAGAATGCAAGAAAAATTAAGAAAATAAAAAAAATACTCGTTTTGAAAAATCTCCGTCCAAAATAACTCCTATAGTAATCTTATAAACAACTTATAAAGACCACCCCGTTCAACTTCTAACTTCTAAAAATCAAAGGCTGTGATCGTTTTGGCTTCAACTTTTACCTTCCGGCTTATTTTTCACTATTCATAAATTTCGTTTTTTTCTGAACTTTTGGCTTTTTGTTGAGCTTTTTTGCCGGCTCTTTTTTTCCCGTATTTGTTTGTATTATACGTAATGGGCAAACATATTTTTTATATTTTTAAATTTTTTAAAATTTAATTATGCTAAATAAGCCTTTGTCAGCTACAGTGTTTTTTCAGTCAGCTACAATGCTATTCAGTCATAAGCCATTCAAAAAAAGCCCAAATGAGCACTATGAAACAGGACCTAAGAGCGACTTAACACTGCTCATCTGTAAGCCATTAATCTGCTCGAGGACCTGCAAATCTTGGTGGCACGGAGCAATTAAAAATGGCGTCATACAATTTACTTGTGCAACTTGATCACCGCGTCGTGAGCTTCGAGCTGAGATCACTGTTCATTGCGGTCATTTTACAGCCAATCAAGTCACCAATCTCGCCAATCACGTCGAGTAAATAACCCGCCTCGCTGCCGACCGCTGCGTTCCGTCGGATTCGTATCTGGGGCAACAAAAAAGGTCTCGTCCGCGCGTCTAAATACGGAGATTTTGCTCGTCCGGATCCGCTAATTAATCGACGCAAATGTGGAAAAATCGGGTCGCCGTCACCCGTCTCCCTCGGCGGATAGCGGCCGCCGACGGGTGGAGCTGCACTGTCGTTCGAGAAGAGAAGGATTAACGCGCGCGCTCGCCGCTGCAGCCTCGCTCACCGCACTGGCGCTTCGCTAGCTGCTGGAGTGGCGGACTGTATCGATCGTTTTCGGTTCGCGTCGTGGAGGCAGTGACAACGGTATCTCGGGGACGGATTTAACGTCCTGCCTTCTCCCAATCGCGACCAGCGAGAATCGATGCGAGGAGAGGAGAAACCGAGAAACAAACCAGCAAACTAACTGGACTCTGTTCTGACAATTCTTACTGCTCTGTCTGACTGACTGGTCGCCCGTACCCAAAAAATCCTGACTAACTGTCGTGCTCACATAACCTATATTTGTCGATGAAACGGCAATTGTAGGGTCTGTTCTTTTTAACTGTGATTTGTGTCTTTTGGGCTATTTGTACTAAGAGATTACAGAGTAACAGAAACTAACGTGCGGTTTTTATCGATATAAATAAAGTCAATAAAGTATGTACTACAATTAACTAGTAGACCTTATCTTGAAAAAATACTCTGTTTAAAAACTAGTTAATGTAGAAAAGCCGAAAAGCAACTTTTAAAAGCCGAAAAGAATAGGTCGGTAAATTCATCGTTGGCATATGGCCTTCTCATTACAACCGTGCAGTTGTAGAGAAACAAAAGAAAACTGATGAGAAAGGGCTGTATTGCACAATCATTTTGGGATGAGAAAAGAAGCAGCGTCGACAATACTGTTCATATAGACGTGCTCAACTCCTTTTAATTCTTTACCGGGCCAGTCATTCATCGGTAACTAGTGGGTGCAGCTCAATTTTGACCTTACCGAGAACAATACCTTGTAAATCGTGTCGATCATACCAGTATATATATAGGACCATTTGATATTGTCGGAAGAAAGAACAGTCAGCAGAGGTAAAGGCTGAAGCCTGAAAGTTACTGGTGAAAATTACATTGTGGTTACTTTGGTTCGAGCAAAGGGCGCACAACAGGACAGCAAGGTCGCCAGAGGGCCCAGACCAGGGCAGAATAAAGAACAAAAGCACCTGATCCTTGTACTTGAAGGGAAAAGGAGATTTATACAGATGTTACACGAGCCCTACATAGGCAGGAGTAGATAGATCATAGATAGATACAATAGCAAAAGAAAGCGAAGATAAAAGTTCCATGAGTCGCATGTACGGCATTATGTGGCTGTAGCTTCAAATGTGATCGATTCTCCGATCATCCAGCTTTCGACGATCCACGCACCAAACACGCGTCGCGTTGAAGCCTTCGAGTAGCATTAGCTAGCACATGTTTTGCATTTTTCGGTAGTCGTAGCAGCACCGGCCGGCTTGCATTTTTCAATGGTGCAATCAAAATTACGAGAGAACATGCACACTGGTGTTTCATCAATTCCACCCCCTTGATCGATCAACCCGGAGCACGGATCTTAATTTGATCGCACGGCGAGTTGGACGGCTTGCAGCCTGACTTGCAATGTTGCATATCGTATCGGTTTAATTTCAGTTCCCTGGGCGGTTGGTGAAGGACACAGAGTGCATCCATGCTTAGTGATCGATCAGCTGTACTACTACTACTACTACTACTAGATAGTGTCATGGGAAGTGTACGTAGCTCGCGGAGTAACGGCAAATGATGGGTCTATTTTCTTCGGATTTTAAAAATTATTTTTCAATTTTTCTAATGTAACTAACTTTCAGACGCATTATCCTTTTAGATAGGGTTTACAAGTTAATTATAGTACACACTGTAGTAATTTCATTTATATTAGACAAAATCATACATAAATTTTTGTTACTCTATAATCTCTCTCATGAACAGCTTAAAAAGCATAATCTGTGGCCAAAAACTATAAGTTGAAACAAAAAAAGGTTTTGTTAAACATCATCCGAATATTTTTTCTTCCTAACTATCATCCAAATTTAGGACTGTTGAATTAGAGATCCAATGACTATGAATTCTCCCCCTCCCCATTGAAAAAAATCTACCCTTTTAAAAACAAGGGGTCCCTTGATCTCTAATCCAACAGTCACAAATTTGGATGATAGTTAGAAAAAAAAATCTAGGTGATACTTATTTGAATGATAGTTAGGAAAAAAAATATCTAGGTGATACCTAGACACTCAAAAAAAAAAGCCCGGTAGTGTCTACTCGCTAGCACCGAGAGGCCGGCCGGCTTGAGGTGACTTGCAAATGCTACAACCACAAGGGGAAGGAAGCGTGAGTTGGAGAAAGCTAAGCTAGCCAGGCTCGCACGCTTCGCTTCCCTTCCCTCGGCGACCACACGGCCGGTCGTGGTAAAGCGTTAGGTGGCCGGTCATGGTCGCGCGCGCTGCATGCGGACCAGGTCCGGCCGTTCGTTCCGTCCATCTCTCGTGCTCCGGCCGTCCGGCCGGCCGGAGCTCGGTCGGTCGGTCGCTTCGAGCCTGGTCCAAGACTCCCAACGAATCCATAAGCTGACAACTGTTGCTGCACTCTGCGTGGCTGGTGGCTGGTGAGGCGCCCGTTTACGTAGACGTACGCGCGCCATCGATTCGTATGCGGCACGTATATATATACTCGCGTACTCATTAGATCGTTTGCATGTTCATGCGAAACCGACGTTCATGTGATCGATCGATCTCACTCCTCAGGGGATCGATGCTCATGCTAGCTGCAGATGGAGAGGTTTATGCAGAAACGATGATAGGATCAGTTGGAGGCCACTTGTTGCAGCTGCAGAATTGCTCAGCGTTTTGGTGATTTGGAGCAAGCCATTACATGTCCATACTCTTTGCCGGCACGACGCTTGTTGGTTCGTAGAGTTGTAGCTTGTCCTGTTCTCTTGGCAAAGTTTAAAGCTACTTCACCAAGGTAGGCAGACTTTCCTTTTCCAATCAAGTTGCGAGAGCGGTTACAGAACAGCGCCATTTTTCAAACCAAACAAAAAGCTAGGGGGGAGAATGGGATAGTTCTTCTGCGAAGTTTCGTATACCAATCATCTCGCCCAAATGTGTAAGTTGTCGGTTACTGATCGATGAGTGCTTCTACTCATGGAGAAATGACTCCTCACATCTAGAGTACTCGACCTAATTTCCGATGCCGACTGAACATGATTCAGATACCTGATTAGTCTCCATCCCCTATAAATTTATATAAATAAAAACAACTAGTACGATTTAAGACACTTTCTTCATTTGAGTATAAGAAAATCCCACAATAACTCTAATTTTTTTTTACAAATTCTCACATTAATTAAGAAAAAAGAGAAATATCTCAACCACTTACTTTAGTAGGGTCAGTTTATAACAGTGCAGATTAATTATATACACATACATTATTCTATGCGCATGTGTAGAATGCGCGCTGGAAAGTTACTGCCAGTTGTGCAGTGTTACAACCGGTAGTAGTTATACAAGTGTTTAGCAATAACTTCACTCCCGCACGGCAGCAACTTTCCGGCACACACAGTGCGCGCAGGCGTAGAATAGTATAACCATATATACATACATACATACATACATATATACATGAGTTATATAGTAAATATAATTGTATTTTAATTATAAATAACAGAGTTGTATATCAAAGATAACTGTATCATAATATCTAACTATGCAATTACATGAATAAATTTGCTAGTTTCTTTCTAATGCAAAGTTAAGTTTCGTTTCATATACCGAACATCTCATCGACATATTTGAGAAGTATAGGACAGTCATCTCTAGTCCTATTACAAGTGCAGTGTAATGTGTTGACGCCTGTATGTACCTTCTGTTCTATTCATTTCTTCAAGAAAACTCCTTGCAGTTTGCTGTTGGCTAAGCTGTATAGTACAGTCAGTATTCTAGCTAGTGACATTCTTACAGACAAGTGGATAAAGGACACCACTCATCATAGGCTTATTATTACTAAACTAGGTCGTATACAGATTCCATAACACGTAGAATGGCTAACCGATTAATGTCTACAAGTGCATGTCCCTATTGTGGACAAAAAGATCCAGCCAGAATCTTTACATGAGGCCTGTCTTGACTTGCCTCCTCCAGAAAGGAAAGGGAAAGTGAAAAGGAAAGCAGAAAAAAGAAGCATGCATCATGCTGGCTCCTCTTCGAAGTTATGCAAATCCAAAGATAAAATAAGTACCAAAATATACTTGCATTACATATCAAATTCACAATCATATAAAACTATAAATTCGAGCTAGCCACATGTTGATTGTTTATTCATCGCGACGTTGCCGGGGGAGAGGTTGGTGTGCAGTGCTAGGCCGTTACCATCACAACAGATAGCGTGATGTGCACTTGCCTTGCATGAGTAACCTGCATGATTAAGTTGTTCGGTACAATGGCCGGAGAGCCAGCAGCGTTTATTCAAGCCATGCAAACCAAACTGTGCACTAATTAAGCACCCTCACCTAATTTAGGCTGCCCTTTTCCTAGTAGGGCTAGTACTGTTTCTGCATCTTTTTTTCTAACTTGGTCACAGCAAACTGATTAGATAATGGACTAGTTAAGGTAGATAATTATGATATTCCAGTGAATTATCTGACGCCATATGAAAGTTTGGAAAGGGAACAAATTGAAGAACACTATGAAACTGTGCTGTGCCTGTTTTCTTCTGCCTAGCCCTAGGCATGTTTGGCATGGAAAGAAATATAAATGTTGTTTTAGCAGGACTGCAGGAGTGCTAATCATAAAGCTAGATCATATTTTTATTCAACAACCATGCAATCTAGAAACGGAATTAATTAGGGGTGATGCGCTTACCGACTAATAATTCAGTGATTGATTTCCCAACGGTTAAAGCTCCTGTTCTCAGAATCTTGCCGATCTTGATTTCATATAAAAAAATTGCACTGCACTACTATACAAAATTTGATACTGTGCCACTAGTCTTAGTATTAAACCATGATGTAAATTGCAAGCAATCACTAGGAGGACCCTGCATATCTTGCTCTACTAGTCAAGCAACACATATTGGTTAATTAGTGGAGCTCAGCATTTACAGGCAATTAATTTGCAGAACCTATTTTCTCAAGAATAAGAAGATGAAAAAGAAGAAGAGCAACATGGTTGCACATCGTGCTTCTGACAAGCAGCTAGAGATATGTAATACCGCGGCCTAATCTCTGAGCCCGGAATGCTATCACTAAACATTAACAATCTCATATTAGCGCTGCTATTAAAAATTTCGGCAGCACATTCCCTATTTATACGACAACAAACAGGGATAATCAACAAATATTGATAAAACTACAATAAAGACAACTGATGCTAAAATGATGATAAACATAACATAAATAAAACTTAGGGCTCCATGCCTAAGATCGCATAGGACACCGTGCCTGAGAAACGCTCGCAACTAGACAGCAATAAGTCTATCATAGTGTACAACGTTCTAAGGTTCAATATTACGCATTCTAGAATAATACTATGTTTCAAACAGAAAGAGTTAGTTTACCAAACTAGAGACAGGGGCGGACACACCATGGGACATGGGGGTACAGTTGTACCCCCAAATTTTTTTGCAAAAAATCAACTATATATAATATATATTTCATATATATATAAAAAAACTAGAAGTGCAGGTAATTTAGCAAATTCAGTCCACTAGCCAAAAGGCCCAATTGGCATTTTCTAACCTAACCCTAGCCTCCTGGCTCCTGCCTCTGCCTGGCTGCCTCCCACGCCGCCTCCTCTCCATCTCTGCGCGCCCCTGGCCTCCTCTCCATCTCTGCGCGCCCTGGCCTCCTCTCCATCTCTGCCCGCCCCTGGCCTCCTTGGCTCCGGCGACGCGGCGACCGGCGAGCTCCTGCCTCTGCCTGGCTGCCTCCCACGCCGCCTCCTGCCTTGCTCCGTGCCTGCCTTCTCTCCATCTCTCTTGCACAGCCGCCACAGCCTACAGCACGCCCCTGGCCTCCTCGTCTCCGGCGACGCGGCGACCGGCGACCGGCTGCCGGCGGCGGCGCGGCGCCGGGCACCCACACCGAATGGCCGACACGGCGTCGACGGCGAAGAAGTCCCCACGGCCAGGCGGCCCATGCGGCGGCGGCAGCTCCTCTCCTATTCCAGCTTGAACGGCGGCGGCGCTCCCGACGGCCATGCCGCCCCTGCACACAAGGTTTATTTGATTAACTATATGAGATATATATATTATGTGTATCAAAATTCTCTATCTTATATATATACTCCGTAGATTCTTAACTTCGTACCCCCATCTCAAAAGTTTTGGGTCCGCCACTGACTAGAGATACTACATTCAAAAACGAATATCTAGGAAATGGAGATTTGCATTAGTGTTTGCAAGTGATGTGGATGTGCTATTTCCCCTTCTCGTTGCATGATGGCTCCAAGGATCACATAAAAACTAACAAATAAGCAAGGATGACTCCAAAGACTCAGCAGGTTCATAGCAAAATAGTAAACCACAATCACATGTATCATTTATTATCCATCAATAGTCTCTTTAACCATTCATTATCATTTAACCCTTTTCATTTTCCATTAACCATTTCTTATGCATTTGCACCTTATCTTTGACACAATGCAAATGCATATATGCATGCACATCTCTTTAGCTTATACCGATATAGCGGAGTGAGCACCCATCGATGCTCACCCAAACCTGCTCTCTTTCATGCGGGGACCTCAATAGCATATCCTGTTTCATACGGGGACCTTAATTTCTACTCCCATAGAGTGTTTACCGAAATAGGTCTTTCCTCACTCCCATGAGGTGCCTACCGAAGTAGGTCTTTCTCCACTCCTGTGGAGTGTCCACACAAAGTAGACTATAAATGCCATCTATTTTCATGACATGAATGCATGCAATGCAACCTTTCATTTAAGCATATCAGCACGTCCTGTTCCATTAACCATTATTCGGCAACATATCAGCATCAATCATCCATGTCATGTACAATTACCCAGTATTCATCAATATGTCAATATGTAAACAGAAAATCAACTCATGATAGCATGATAGGTAGTGTATCAAAATTCAACTAATAGCAATCACTACTCCGAATTTACCACTTTACCATGCACCTGCCTATCAACATGAGTAGTGAGATGATGTGTACACGGCATCAACCCAGAAGCAACACCTGAACAATTATTACCCAACCTCAACAGCAAACTAACAATATATAAATAAAGAAGAAATAGCATCTCTCCCATTAGGTGCCCATTTCACATTTAATCATGATCGTTCTTTCACTAAAACTAAATAAGGTGGTTCAATAAATCCATTAAAAAATGGCCAGCTAGGCCTTTGCCTTGCAACAGCAAGGCTCTTGCACCCCTCTCTCCATTCCTCCTTTCTCTCCATTTCCCTCTCCTTCCATGAATTAACCAGTAGGAAGGTTGGGTTATTGATGATAAGATGGAGCAAGATAAGTAGCACCACCACCAAATAACCGCGACTAGTACTTGCTAAGGAGCAAGCTGTCCTAGTTTAACAACTAAATGAGTAATTTGCTAGGACCCATCTCAGGAGTTAGGATTTGTTAAAGTATCTCCAAGCCCAGGAGGCAGCACCAAATTCACCATCCAAGCGTCCATATCATCCATACATCCATATCGACAATTAGGATAGGAAGCTAGGAAAGGGACCAAACCTTGAAGGCTAGGTGGCCAGTCCGAGCTGTAGAGGTCTCTAGGCAAGGTCATCAGTTGTGGTGGTGATGGTGCTAAGAGGGCGAACCCGAGAAGCGGCCAAATTCAGAGGTAGATTAGGCATTGGTTTAGCCTTCCATCTTCCTCTTTTTCCCCTTCTTGTTTTCTTCTTTCCTCTTTTGTTCCTTTTCTTCTTTCGGCCAATGCCTTTCTTTCTTCTCCTCCTCTTCTTTTCCTCAGACAACTCCCGACCCGCCTTCTTCTTTTCCTCTCGACAGCTTTTGACCTTTGCTCTTCGTTTCCCTTCCTCTCTTCTTTCTCTCAGCTGGTTAGCTCCTCCCTTCTTCTTGGCAGGCGAGAGGAAAGGTCATCGCAGGTGGCAGTGGCGGTGGTGGCGATGGCTCCGTCTCCACCAGCAGTGGCATGGGGCGGAGCAAGGGGGCGCAGGGCAGAGTAGCGGCGATTGGGTGAGCGCACAGGAAAGCTGCAATAGCAGCAGTAGCACGTGGCTGGGCAGAGTGGTGGTGTCATTGGCGGTGGAAGGCAGCTACAGCACGACCAAACTGCAAGGTGCAGGCGACGACGCAACAGCAAGTGAGGAGAAATAGAGTAGCGGTGGTGTGAATCAATTTTGCCTCCTCTTCCTCCTAGATTGCACTTATGGAGTGTAGGGTTGTTGATGGTAATCAAAGGGGGTGAATGATTGTCATCCGCAACAAAAACTTTTTCTTCAAATCTACTATCTTCTAATTGTCCAGCCTGCTAACACAGCACTAACCAAAACAAAAACAAAAGATAGTAAAAGGAGAAAAATTTTGGGTTACTGCAGCGAATTATTGTAGCATACTATAGCAAATATTGTAGCATACTGTAGCAAAATAATATAAAATCGAGATGTTGCTTTCGTTGGTTGAACTTGTTACTGTGCACTCCTTTGAAAACTCAATTGCATGCATGTAACACTCTGCCTTCTGGACATTAGGCCTGCTGTGTGATCTCTTTTCTCCACGTGAAGGACAACCAAAACAATGTCCCTATTTTTGCTTTTTCCCATACACAACAAGCAACACCTCTCCTTACTTTGCTTCCTGTACGCGAAGACAACACGCAGCGCTTCTACTCTGTTGTCTCCACATGATGCACCCGCCATGTGTTACGTTTGCTATAGTGACATGAAATTGCCTAAGACAAATGATTGCATAGAACACACATGTTGCGCACGAGGAACGGAAGTGCCACCACCACCAGCCTTTTCTTCTGAATAGATCTATTCTTTTATTCCTGGATCATGTTTGTGGCTATAAAGTGTCCTCCTGACACCCCTCAAACCCTAGCATGAAAATTACATCTATTAACATTAAGGGTTAGCCCCTAACCCCATCTCTATTTATAGTCTAGAGCCCAAACAAGCTCATATCCAATTCCAACAAATAAGAGATCCAAAACCCTTACATAACACAGGTTTTTAACCTTTCCACTATCCAATTTTGGACATCCCAAAATTGTCACGTGTCGTAGCCTCCGGACCACACATCCGTAGCTCCAACACATATCGTCCATCTTCAATCTCCACGCACTCTAACTTGAGCACGACCATATCTTCCAGCATCCTTGACTCTCTGAACCATGACTACGCACTAAGCCATCTACCGGTCCTCACTGTAGACTACGATTGCCTTCGAGTTGCCCTGCACATGCAAAGACCAAAACAACATATTTTCTCGACACAAGTTCTTTCTAATTTTACCGACATGAGTCCACACATGCCACATGGCTCAAATAATATCAATAAACAATATTGTAAATTATTCATCATCATATATATTCTAGATCTAGCCACATGATCCATCAATCTTTCCCTTAATAAATACATTGACAACACTTACAGATAACATGACTTCAAACAAATCTAAGTGAAGAACTAAAGTCGAAAAGACATTTTAAGCCACAAGCCACAAATCTCTAATAAAGTATACCAAAAAAGCATTTAGCATTTTGAGCCATAAATCACACGAATCTCTCCCCATTTGGCAATGTAAGCATCAAGGCATAAAATGAAGAAACAACAAAGATAAAACTCACAACAAGTATCATTGATCCAATTTTTCCTAAAAGAAAAATACACAGCATGAAAACTTAAAAGATTATTTAAACCAATTGAATTAATGTGTACAACATCATGCTCTTCTAAAGCTTGCTCGATCATAAACATGCATATATAACAAAGTAGGCCAAAAGAATCTTATAATGTGATTAAGCAAATTAATGTACATGGCAAACCTTCACAAAAATAACCAGGTAAGAAAAAGATCTCACTAAAGAAAATAACCATATAAAAATACAGATTTAAATCTAAATGTTAGAATCAATAATTAAGTGAGCCACAAGTGCCAAACCGAAGCATAAAGCTTAATATAGATTTACATAACTCAACATGTAGCAATTTATTATTGACACTTGATTATGGCTTATCTCATTAAAGCACGTCCAAGATTAGGAGCCATCTACAATGATGTCCTGAGATTCAACCCAAATTAATTTCAACACATTTATAATGACCTTTTTGAGCCAACTTGAATCACATTTCATTAATTAGGTTTTATGATCTTAGTCATACAAAACTCCCTCCAGGTTTATATCTAGTGCAATGGTAAGCTATCTCATGGGAAAGAATATTGAGAAGCATACATAATTAGTAATTTTACCACAATTTGCCACATGTATTTCTAGAAAAGCTAAAAGTGATTAAAAAAGGAACTAGAAAGGCTCAAATTTAGACTTGACATAGAACCTGGATTTAACTAGTTATTTAAACATGACATATCTCAAGAAGTAATCACTCTAATTAAAACTTAACCAAAAAAATTTAGCGTTGCCATGTTGTTTGTTCAAGTTGACAAATTTTAAAAATAGCTAATTATGGCCTTGCTAAGCTACACATGTAAAATCATGATCAAGAAAGCTTGAAATACGCATCATGACTTGTTTGGTGGTTATTGAATTAAATAATAATTCAAGTTCTCAAAAATAAAAATAAAAATAAGGATTTACAATGATATACAAAAAGAATTCCCCATAAGAACAATTCCATTGGATGACATACCCCCACTCACTCTGTAAATGAATAGACCGAGAAGTATCAAGTGGCTTAGTGAGAATGTTAGCAATCAAAGTAATGTCTTTGAGAATGAATTTATCATTAACTCGCACTGTACCTTTAGCTATCATAATACCTATTAAGGCACCCTCAAAAGTGATCAACTCATCACTGGATGCCTTAGTGAAGGAGGAGAATCATCTTGAATCACCGGTCATATGCCTGGAACAACCTAAATCCACTAGCCACATATTTTCCTTCCTCATCACCTGTACTTACTCACAATACTGAGGTTAGTGAAATAAGATCTAGAAATCTAGTACTGAGACACATGACGTGGAGGAACAACAACAAAACTAGAATCAAAATCACGTGCATGTAAGCGATCAGAATGCCAAAAAAATGTGAATTATTTGAATTATATCCCAATCCAGCATGTGAAGCAGATTTAAATCCATCGTAAATGTTCTCTAAAAAAATCAAGGTGTTGCCCTCGCTAGTTGAGCTCATTACTATGCACTCCTTTTAAAAATCAATTGCATGCATGCAGCGCTCTGCCTTCTGGACATTAGGCCTGCTGTGTGATCTCTTTTCTCCACGTGAAGGACAACCAAAACAATGTCTTTGTTTTTGCTTTTTACCGTGCGCAACAAGCAGTACCTCTCCTTGCTTTGGTTCTTGTACGCGAAGAAAACAAGTAGCACTTCTGTCTCCACATGATGCACCCATTGCGTGTTACACCTGCTGGAGTGGCGCGAAATCGCCCAAGACAAATGATCGCACAGAACACACATGCTGCGCATGAGAAATGGAGGTGCTGCTGCTAGCAGCCTTTTCTTCCAAATAGATCTATTTTATTGTTGGATCATGTTTGTGGCTACAAAGTGCCCTCCGGACACCTCTCAAACTCTAGCACGAAAATTACATCTATTAACCTTGGAGTTAGCCCCTAACCTTATCTCTATTTATAGTCTAGGGTCCAAACAAGTTCTTATTCAATTCCAATAAATAAGGGATCCGAAATCCTTACATAACACGGAATTTTTATTTTTTCACTTCCCAATTTTGGACACCCCAAAATTATCACGTGTCATAGCATCCAGACCGCACCTCCGTAGCTCTAACACACATAATCCATCTTTGATCTTCATATGGCCCAACTCGAGCACGACTGTCTCCTCCAGCATTCCTGACCCTCTGGACCATAACTATACACCAAGCCATCTCCTGGCCCTCGTCGTAGACCACAACACATCCGAGTTACCCTGCACATGCTAAGACCAAAGCAACATATTTTCTCGGCACAAATTCTTTCTAACTTTACCGATATGAGTCCACACATCTCACACGCTTTAAATAACATCAATAAACAATATTATTTATTATCATAAATATTCTAGATATGGGATGCGCTGGACCAAAGCCAGCCCTGTCTCCCTCCTCTCTCTCTCTCTGGGGTATTACAAGATACATGTTGTGCAGTTTCTGCTGCGTCGTCATGCGTTCCATAAAGCCTTGTTACATTTCTCCATTTGTTGCATTGCAGCTCAAACCCTATCGTTGGTGGGTTGCCCTTCCCTTTTGGTGATTGTCATTTCTCAAGTGATATTTTCCGGTGATCAAAAGATGACACCTCAAATCCAAGTTTCCATCACTGTCACTCTGAGGCATTATTACTTCAGTGAAAAGGCACGATAGGCAAAGCCATCGTAACCACCTTAGATAATCTTATCGAATAACCCTATCAGCCACACACAAACCAATATTCTATCATTGGAAGGTGCATGAAAATCTTGCATGCCAGTTGCTTCCCATGAAATCCTTCTTTGACGTAGACCTTAAAATTTCTCGTGGGAACCACTGTGAACACGACATTTGTATTGGCTTCTAAAATCTATTTTTTTACAGTAATTAATTTTTAAATGGAATATCTTTTCAAGATGAGATATACTAGTTGATTGTAGTGCACATTACAGTGATTTTATTTATATTAGTCAAAATCACACGTAAATATCTCTTTTTATAACCTTCTTTATAAACTATTATTATTCATAAGTTAAAGTCAAAAATCAATACGAACAGAGCCGAAATCCCCTTATTCCTTATTTAGGCCCTGTTTGTTTCCACTTAAGATTATTATAATCTAGCTTATAAATCATAAATGGAAACAAACAGCCCAGATTATAAGGTAACTTATTATAATCTAATAGCTCAGATTATTGTAATCTAATAAACTCAAAAAAGGAGCTTATTTCAGCTTATAGATCCACCTTTTATCTTAATGACCATAAAACTTTAGGAATATTACCCACCTTTGCCATTCATCCAACCCCAAGGCCCCAACTCCCGTGACTCTCTCCCAGGGCATTGTAGTCTTTAAACATTCGAATACAATAATCCATAACTCTGATAATCCAGGCTGCCAAACACCTGACAGCTTATTTCTCACCAGCTTATTATAAGCTAGCTTATATAATCCTCACCTATAAGCTAGATTATAATAATCTTAAGTGGAAATAAACAGGGCCTATGTACTACTACAACCGACAGCCAACGGCGCTGCAGTAGATGACTCAGCGGTACAGAAACAAGTGCCAAAACATCAGTACGCAGCAGTTGTCCATTGCATCACACACAGGAGTTGGGAATTCACTCAACGCAGCCCTTGATCTTCTTGCCAAAGGATAATATCACCATAACGCTGTACATAACTTCTTCCTGCAAATTAGACAGATTCTGCAGCAAAGACCTTCACACAGATATGCCTTTGTCCTTCCTCTTGGTCATATTGTGCCTGTGTGCATGGACAAGGATGTGCGTTGTCGTGTTGCACACTTGAAGGACGCTTCAAGTCGCTGCCTGGAGCAGCCAGTGACAATCTGCTCCTTTCATCTTTCTTTACACACGAAATTCTGAGCTGAGCCAAGAACACGGATGAGAAATGGTCACAGCGATCACACGTTGCTTTCCTACATGGGACGATCGATCGGTACGCCTCCCATGGACGTCAACGCCGGAAGCTTCTCCCCGCCTTTTTTGACGTGGAGCGGCGCGGGGCCCGCGTGCCATATTCGGGAGGTTGACCAGTGAAGTGTCGGCACGAGCAGGCAGGCGTTGCAGCTAGCTAGGTAGCCGCAGTGAGCGGCTCTTCAGTCTTCGCCACCTTCTCCTCAGTTGCGTTGATCTCGTGCTTCCGATGCGCGAATTCACCGGTCGCGTCGACGCCGCAGCAGTCACCACCGTGTTCGATGCCGCAGAGGACCCTGCGCGTCACTCAGGAGGGAGTGCAGGCGAGCGCATTTGTCAAACAGAATTGAGAGGAGGCAGATATACTTGTCCCCCATGGGACAGGGTTGAAACATTGGATGAATGAAAGGCGATGTAAAAGCATGGAAATAATGGGGCTGCTTTGCTTTGCAAATTTGTGCTTGTCAGCTGTAACGCTCGCGATCGATCGAGCCATCGTGCTGCCGTCCCCAGGTTGTCGCGGTAACTAAACTAATAATTAATCAATCAATAATTAGCAAAAAAAAAGCACTAACTGTTCATGGATATGTCATGTATGCATGCGAAAGTGCGATGAACATGGAGAAACTAGATAACATCACAAGGGACAAGGTTCATCGCACGTCGCGAAAAAACGGCCTGATCGATCGATCGATCGGACTGTTTCTGCTGGAATATATCTAGTCTCTGTCTGTCCTGAGAGAATCAGAGAACAGCAAACTGAATGATCTGTTTGGACGTTCCCCGGCTCGTACATGACGATGTATCTATCCGCCTTAAATTTTTGGTGCTCGCTTGTTTCAACAGACTTCATTGCTGCGTGCTCCCTCCGATCAATCAATTATTGATGGACTTCGACGAAAGGAGCCCCAAACTCCCGATCGATAATACTACTGCATTGGTTTGCAAATCGTGGTCAGGGCCGTGCGGCTCATTGACTTAAGTGGCTCGTTAAGTGTGATTTGCGAGAGGTAATTCGACGCCTGGGAGGCTGGGACTGGGAGATCAACGTGATCACGAAGGCAACTGACTCAATGATTTTCTTGGGTGCCTGTTTGTTAGCGCTGCATCTCGTCGTAGTCTTCATCAACCAGTCAGGAAATGGAGGTTCGAGAATCTAACTCAAGCGTCGATGCCTCTCAGTCTGGTAATCAATGAGAAAATACTGACAGTACTGCCAAGTGTATCATCGATCTTGTGCAAGATTCAGAAAGCAGCAAAAGAACAGAATCATCGCATTCACATCTCAGCTACGAAAACGAACACGCAGTTAGGGGAAACTCCTGCACTCTGAGACGTTCGGAGAATTCACATTTTCCATCAAGATGTTACTGCATTGTAACCCCTTAGGTCCAAACCAGCTTAGATTTAACCCTATTTTAGATAGACTACGCATATATAGCAACCCATTTACGTTTTTGAAATGAAATCAGAAAAGTTCAAATAGAACCTCATACACACACCATACACCCTCAAATCCGCCCCTGTGGTAGGGGATATCGTGCTCGTCCCCATGTCCCTGTGAGAAAAAGATGCCACCTTCCTCCTCCTTTTCCCCAGTCTCTTCTCCCCTCGACGTCAATGACATCATTTTAGCTTGACATTTCGAGGAAAGGCCCGGCCACGTCACCTCCCTTCCAGGTTTTCTACGGGCTGTGACAACACTGCACACGGCGATGCAGGGATCGAATTAAAACGGCGAGGGCCACCGCGCCCGCTGCTTTACGGCATCTATCTCACAACTTGCACGCCAAAATCGCCCTGCTGCTGCCTCGCTAACGTGCGGTTTTAGTCAGGGAATTAAAGGCGTGTGCCACGTATGAGACGTACCTATGGGCAAAAGGTTCGCACCTTTTCTTCAGTCTTACAATAAGAGGAGGGTCCTTTTTCCTCCTACCCATACCAGAAAGAAGCTTTTGGGCGCTTTGTTTTCTGGACGGAGCAGGGGTGGGAATTTCCCCGTCGGAGCCGGGGGGGGGGGGGGGGGGGGGGGCGAGAATGGGGACGCTAGGCTTAGGACAGGATCATCCTCTCCTGGAGAGATACGATCAAAATAATTTTTATAATAAATAATAGTTTTTAATATAGAAAATGTATTCTTTTCTTGTGTATTTGAACCAAAACTTGAATCTATACATTAGAATATATATTTTTTGAAAAGTATATCTAAATGATATAAAGTAATATATTATTTTTCTTAAATTAGTTTAGCCTTTTTTAATCCCTACAGGGAACGGGATTAGGACGGGGCCATGGGGCCTCTCCAGGACCTTTGGCCCCGTTTGCCACCCTAGAACGAAGCCATGTAGAGGACGAGGGAGGATTGGCACTAGACAAGCGTGTGTGCCCACAGCGGAGAAGAGACCAATGCCTATTGGTTACGGTTGATAGTTTTTTTGTCTGTCTTGAAAATGACGATGAACAGTAAAGGCGTCGACGTAGACGGCGCACATGATTTTAAATTCAGAAAACCGTTTGAAGAATATATTTTAAAAAGGCTATTCCACTTATTTCGAGTTTAAGGGAAACCAAAAGTTAAAATGACCGAAAGAACAGGGCCGTTGTTCCGTGAATCGCGATAGGTGGCTGTGGCGTCGTGGTGTAGCGTACGCGAGCGCGCCGCGCGCGAGTGGCTTCACTGCGACGACGACGTGCGTTTGTGCGTGCGTCCGTGCATGCATGCACGGTGGTTCGGCGTGCTGCGCGTCGCGTTTCGGGTTTGGAGGGCAGCACGTACTGCGCGGCGATGCTGCAGATGTGCCAGGCTTTTCTGCTCGGAGTGACCTGGAGACTATCCCGCCGTGAAACCAACAGTTGTATCAATAGCAGAATGTTCCATATCAAACAGTAGATGCGATGTAAATTTGGATTTGGAATGGATCTGCATTGTTGCAGACTTGCAGGGGAGTGTATGTTTTGTAAGATGGGAGCCTCCGATTCGACGGCGTGGGTGGGGGATTGGCGGAAGAGAAAGAGAGAGAGAGAGAGAGAGAGAGAGAGAGAGAGAGAGAGAGGGGGGGGGGAGAGGCGGAGATGTGGAGCGAAGGAGATGCCGTGCAAATCACTCGGTTTCAACCATCAGCTCGTGATTTTCAAGTGGAGGGGTGAGAATAGATGAACCACCAATTGAAAATGGTGGTGATAAGTGATGATCACTATCAATTTTTTCTTTAAAGTAGTAAAGATATACCGTGAGTATAAGCTCACATATAGGCCTCAGTACAAAGAGTAACAACATGGCCTTGTGTAACAGCGACAAAATACATTGCCTCTTGGCCCATAGACCAAAACTGGTGCCTCCATACCACATACTCTCTTCGTTAGATATTTTTTTTACTTTTCATGGTCTTCAAGATTAAAACTTTGACTGCAACTTTTATAAGGTTACACTAAGATATACTAATAAAATTATAATATTATAAAAATATTTGCAATGACAAATCTAATGATATAATTTTTATATAGCTAATCTGAATAGTTTTAAATCTATTGATAGTCAAAATTTAAAAAAAACTGACGGCACAAATTTTACAAACTCAAGTAAAAAAACAGAGAAAGTACGATGGCAACCTAAAATGACGGTCACCGGTTTCAGTAATTGGCCATGCATTAACCATCTAGCCCAGTCGTGGTCTGGACCCAGCAATTTGATCCTTCATTCTCTTGCCAACATGCGAAGTGGAGTGCTGCTCATGGCGCCATCACCGTTCTGTACTTAGCAACCAAACTTAAAAGACCAAAAGGGCAAAAATTTCGTTGAGGTTAGAGCGGGGGTACACTAGCTAAGCACCAAGAATGCTAAGATCAATACAATGCTTCCTGTTCAGCAGTCGCATTTTTACAGAAAAAAAATAAAGGAAGACCACGGCAGTGTATCCAAAGGAGCCTGCGTTATCTCCCGGACCGCTCATTTTGACTGAAAAAAAGTATCTTATAGCTGAAATTACTCTATAACTGATGATGGTTTATTTGGTATAATTAAATTTAAAAAAATAAAAAAATAAAAAACTGATTAGCCAATCACAGGTAATGCAAATGAATATGGAAAAAAGAACCGGCAAAAAAGCTCAAAAAAAGCCAAAAAGTCAGAAAAAGACGAAATTTAGGAATAGTGAAAAACAAGCCAGAAGGCAGAAGATTAAGTCAAAATGAGCGATGCCTACAAACAGGGAATTCAAAACATCCGAATATATAAATCCCAAATTGTTAGTGTTTTCAGCCTTCAGTGCGACGCCATTGCCTCCTGCTGCGTGTTGGTTTCAACGCGTAGGCTGTTCTCACGTCGGTAGAGAGATTTTGCACCCTGATTTTACGAGGAATAATAAATACGAAGTTACTCATCATGTTATCTGCTGATTAAGTACCAAACTCACTGGCAACAAGCCGCCATAAAAGAAGAATACGTGAAGTGCACAGAAGACACTGAAAGCGAAAAGCTACAAGTTTGAAGTTTGGTACTAACCTAGGAGTAGTTTCTTTTAGTGTCTCACTTCAGTTCCCCAACAAAATAGCACCTCAATACAAAGTAAAGCAAATCGTCTATATCCCATAAAACAGATTTCCAAGAATTGCTTGAGATTTGAGGTAGTTATTAAAAGAAACAGCCATGAAAAGCATTCCATAAAATTTCTATACTGAACTATGTTCTGTTTCCATTTCCATTTATAAAAATCAACTGTCTCATGTATCAAATTCCGAGAAACACTGGAGACTGATACTAGTAAGAAGTCTTCTATGCATAACTATAGTGCATGCCAAAAAAAAAATAACCAAGGGTAAAAAAAACTGAACACCTTCACGTGGTTTGATTGCAATGATGCACTGTTGCACAAAGAGTAGGCATATTGGTGTAATTCACTACTGATGATTATGTATAAGACTAACGTCTGCAGGCCAGAGGTGAAATACGAGCAATTGAAAGTTTGTAATTCTTGTGGCTTTCCATGAGCATTCTGTCCTCTCTTCAATATGCTAGATGAAGCAAGCAGAAGGCTAAAATGAAACTTACTTGGAATATCGTCCCAAGCTTTTTCAATGCTTTTGCTCGCAACTTCAGAATATCTTTTGAGACTGTGTTATCTTTCAGGACCTGAAGAACCAAAGAGATTAAGAAAACATGATGCTTGCACTAAAATAATCCATATATATATTCCTATCTACTTTTTTAAGGCATATTTCTTTCTACTTGGATATGCAAAAAAATGAAAAACCAGCATAATTGCATGATAACATGCAAGCTTTGAGCCAAGAATTGGGAGAGAAAAAAGACTTACTGCTTGGCAGACATGGGTAAGTGTTGACTCAATATCAACCACATTAATTTTCCATAGAGAATTAAGCATGGCATCTTTTTTCTCCTCGAAACTCTTCATAAGCTGCTCTTCCTTATTGTCACTTTCCACCAACTTTTTCATTCCTTCTTGTAGCTGTATCAGAGAGATAGCACCTATAGCAGGAACTCATTATCAAGGAGGACTTCACTCGTACATTAAACAAAGAACTAAACAATGTCTTAGAAATTACCTGAAGCAGCATTAACCTGTGATTTAATATGGTGACCCTTGTCTCTTACCCACTCAGCTATGAACGGAACACCCATATACAATTTACTCTTTCCAAGTTCTCTTGCTGCTTGTCGTACATAAATATATCCTATAGTGTGAAGCATAGCCTCGCCAAAAGCTGAAAATTTTGTTTGAAGCAATTCAACAACTTGAAAAGGCCACTAGTAAAATACTAAAAGTTAAGGAATAAAAATAAAATTATCGGGAGAAAACCATTATAACTTTGGTGCAACAAGGAGTTCTATACAGGTTTTTGAGACCCACAAAAGTCTTCATCTATGTGAATGAAACAAAATCTAGTTTTTTATGATGATGAAAGTGGCACTACTTGAAAAGTCATCACATGGTATACCTGCTTGGGACAAACGCCGAGCTTCCCCATTTGCCCAGTCTATAAATTCATCCTTTCTCCCATCCACATATGGTTGAAGCCGATCCTTTAGGCTCTGAATAAGCTTTTGCTCTCTTTCTTTTTGCAACTCCTGTGCCACAGGTAAGTTATTTTAGTTTTGATTGATGTATCAGTGCTAGAGCCTAAATTGAACAGTAATTTCAATGCAGCTGATTAAGCAAAACAGTGGGTAACCTTGGGAGTAACATACTTTTATCTTCTCTTGAACCTTTGCTCTTGCCTCTTGACTGTTTGAGCCTTCTTCAATCTCCACTGAAGCTATGGATGCCAGCGCAAGCTGGCCAACATAATCTTCAAAATAGTCACTTCCAAAAAGCATTCCGAAGACAGCAGCAGGATCTACCATGCTATCCCTGAAATGCCATGTTAAGTAATTGAGTAAGAAGACAACTTACAGCACAACACATAGCTGATTTACATTTTATTGCTGCATAAAACTATAAGTAGCTTCTTAGTTGAAAATATCATATCCAAAAATTACTAGCTAATTTCAATCAGATGTCAATAAATACTCGTCTCTCTTCCCTAAAAATGATGTTCTTTTATAGCTAGGAAATTTTCATCTATCAACCCATAAATCCGAGCAGTCATCTTAACTCCATTCCCATTTTCCCATTCCCCAGTTCCCTCAAGCCTTTTTCTTGCTGCACCCTCTTCTTATCTCACCATCAAACAATCCACCAAATTACCCTGCTCTATGCTCCGCCAGCTAGTTCAACCAGAATATTCCTTGAAGGAGCTGCTATCCTTTTCCTTTTTCAAAAGAATATACATTGTTTACCAAAACTCAAATTCACGACTTACTGGGGAAGACCCTCCTTTCCATGCTTATCATAAGCCTCCTTTTTCACAGGATCGCTTAGGACTTGGTAGGCCTCCCCGAGTTCCTGTCAAGAGCAAGCTATTTAGTTCAATAATTTGCAGCGGTAAATCATATAAAGAGGCATTTGATGCCAAAGACACATTTACTCAGAAATAATTTACACACATTAGTTTCGGTATTTACATTGGAGATCTACCAAACAAGCAACACTCCATCCACAAAATGAAGCGTCATCAGAGTGAAACGAATGTCCATAAGATGCTCGCACCAAATACCTCATTAGATGCTACCCATCGAAATATGCCTCACAACGATTATCAATAGATGCTACACTGAAAATCCAAACAAACCTCAGAAAACTAATATTTTACCTCTAGCCTATGGACACGCCATTTTATTTGTCCGCTGTCAAATACAACAGATTAAATAGAACAAGCGGCAAAGAAGACCCGGAAAATCTACCTGAAATTTCAGTGCAGCGTCGGGGTTCCCGGGATTCTTGTCCGGATGCACCAGCTTCGCCTGAAAGGAAGAGAAACCCAGCAATTTGGCACATGGAGATGAGCTGAACAGCTATCTACATGACACTGAAGGCAAAAAACCAAAGAATTCAAGAGCGCAAAGGTATCACCTTGAGGTAATAGGCCTTCTTGATCTCGGCGGGGGAGGCGTCCACGCTGACCCCCAAGACGTCATAGTAGGCGCGGTCCTTCACCATGGCAGGCAGCTCCTGGATCTCGTCTACAAGCCCGCAACTGTAACACAACAGCGAATGCTTTACAACCGGAGGTGTCGGCATAGATTTAACCACAAAAGAAACCCGAGAAAGATTGATACCAATGCCAGTTCCAGAAGCTTCTGGAAGGTTCCCGGGGAGGGCAAGAATAAAACCAAAAGATTTGGGGGAAATTTTCTAGCCGACAGAAGACGGCCGATCCTCTCACCTGGGGTAGGACGACGCACGCAGGTAGACAAGGGAGTCGTAAGATTGATACCAAGGTCGGTTCCAGAAGCTTCTGGAAGGTTCCCGGGAGGACAAGAAGAAAACCAAACGATTTGGGGAAAATTTCTAGCCGAGAGAAGACGGCCGGTCCTCTCACCTGTGGCTGGGGGGAGGAGGGCGCACGCAGGTAGACAGGGGAGTCGTGGATGGTTCGAGGGCTGGGCCCACCCGTCAGTGTCGCCCCGTCGCGGAGGCAAAGCACCCTGGTGATGCGCTGGCACGCCCGTCGCACTGCCCTCTGCTTGGCCGCTTGGACAGTGGACAGTAACGACGGTTACGGCAAGCAGGCAAAGCTCTTTCTGTTCTTGCAACTCGGCGGTGTTCTTGCACATTAATTGCAGTTTTTTCCCCAGAGTTATGATGGTCTTCTGATCTTGTCTCTAAAAGAGTTGTGATGGTCGCAAAGCAGAATCTGCAGTTTGAGCAGAATTTGGGGCCAAGTTCTCTTCTTGCAACCTAGCCACGCACCTTGGATTTGCCTATGACCTCTGCGTGTAGTGACGATGTGGCCAAGTGCTCTGGTATAATAGCATCTTTCAGATGGCGCAGATGACACGCGCGGCTAGTCATACGGGGATAACGATACCACACGAAAAGGAAAAAAGCACTAGTGACACGGCTAAGAAAATCTTTGGCATTTGATTGTTTCTGATATACGGAAGAAATCAATAAAAAAAGGTAAGTGGGAAATGAATACGTGCTGGGATAACCAAAGGAAACGGGACCATCAGTTCCAGAGATCGGTAGGAAGCTCACCTGACAAAACAATTCAGGATCATCATCCTCTTCAAACTTTATACTTCTGTAATAATTATAGAGCAAATGCGACACGCTGATAACCTACATGATAGATTTAAGCTGATAAATATAAGATATACCATAACAAAGGAAAGAATATAAGCAAGCTGCACACCTATCCTATAAGATATCCATAGAAGTGAATAACAGTTGATGAACATACATGAAGAAACATGAAATAAACATGTTAACTTTGGGCATGAACAAGGCTGTGGTTTATTATTGACAATGTAAAACAGCAACAAAAACAAACGATATTGATACAGAGTGCACAGTGCAGATTCGTCTTGTTTGCAGCAAATGGTAAAGTATATTGAACTGTTGAAAGTACTAGGTGATGCAATGCTAGTAATGCTAAACTGATTCTAGCTGCATCTACCATTTCACAGTGGATCCTAACAAAACAGAAACAATGTTTACATTTCAGAAATTTGGTGGACATTAAATCTAGATTTGCATCAGTTTTAGCATCAATACTGCTCTCGCCTCAATCCATGCGCCACAAAACTCTGTAACTGGTGATCGATAAACCTTCACTTGATCATCTACAAACAGCCAGCAAACAACTGAAAAGTCTCTCCATATGCACCAGACCAAGAGAGGCAGGCCCGTTGATGAGGGTGTGCGACCTGGGCGATGGCACAGGGCCCCCAATTTGGTGGGGCTCCCAAATTGGATGATAAGAATTTGACGGCTGCTTGTGTTAATCTTGATGATGCACTTAAGAATGGAGAACACAAAGATATTGATGGACATGAATTGTTTGCGGAGTTAACTTTCATCCAAGATTTACTTGAGGAATCTATGGGTCCTCTTGATATTCTGAAGTTTTTGAAGAAGTGCCCCTTTTATCCTAACGCTGTTATTGCATATAGAATTTTGTTAACCATTTCTGTGACTGTTGCATCTGCGGAAAGAAGCTTTTCTAAACTCAAGTTGTTGAAATCCTACTTGCGTTCTACTATGACACAAGAAAGACTCAATGGGTTAGCGATAATAGCGCTTGAAAATGATGTCTTAGAGAAGATTAATTATGAAGATATAATTGGAGATTTCATTTCAAGAAATACAAGACGTATGATGCTTTTTAGTAGAACATGAGGTTAGTACTATATTTTTTTGGTCTTAATATTTGATATATTTTCAAATCTTGTATGGAGTAATACATATTGAAGTTACATCTTACATGATTGTGCGATAGTATGCCTTAGTTATATTAGACCAATATTTTTTTAAAATTGAGGGCCTCATTTTGCAATTCGCCCTGGGGCCCCAAATTTCTGGAGACGGCCCTGAAGAGAGGAAACATGTACAAAGGAACATCAAACATCACTCAGCCGACGTTCACCGTTGTTACGGCCGGAGTTTTCTTTTCTTTTTTTCCCATGTCATTCTGAGCCCTGCGCCCCTGCCTCTACTGTAGGGCTGTAAATGAGCCGAGCTCGAGCGAGCTCACTGCCTCAAGCTTGAGTTTGTTAGAGAATCGAATCGAACTCGAACCGAGCCTCAGAATCACCCGAGCCTAGAGTTAGGCTCAAGCTTGGCTCATTTATCTTTCGAGCCGATCTCGAGTCGAACTTGAGACGAGCGAAACACGAGTAATTCACGAGTCTTTAGCTTTTTATCTACCATAAACTTAGCCAACTGCAGTCTATCTTGTTCTTAGGCTTAAACCATTGTCTTATTTATAAGTCCGGTGTGATTTGGACAATACAATTGATAAAAAAAGTGAAATACATGTGTATACACTTTAAAGAGTCATGCTTAGCAATAATGAACGAGCCTACTCGAGCTTTTCGAGCTCGAGCTCGATAAGCTTGCGAGCTTCAGCTCAAGCTTGAGCTTGGCTCGTTTATAATTTGAGCCGAACTCGAGTCAAGTCTAAGACGAACCGAACCCGAGTAGCTCACGAGTCTCGAGCTTTTTTTACAGCCCTACTCTACTGCTACTGCTGTCGCTGCTGCCGCCGCCCCCACCACCACTACCACGACTATAATAACAACAACAACAACTGCAGCCTGCCGTCGGTGGGGACTGGGAAGAGTTTGACCGTTTTGAGTCCATGTTTGAGTTGTTTCCTTCTCTCTTTCTGCCGGTGAAGCTTGAGCGGTCGGCTCAACGCAGTACCAGCTTCCCATGCGTATTCAGAGACCAACAACTTTTCATGCCGTCCTTGCTTCATACAGGCTACTATGCATCATTCGATTGTTGCGGTTAATTGACTCTTGTCGCTGGCTCTTGGCACTGACAACTCTCGTGGCTTGTGCCGTGACGCGACATGTATACAATGAACTGCTCCTGAAGAGTGGAGAGCATCTGAAACAAAGCAAAATTTTGTCAAAATTTGAATTTGGTTTGAATTGCCCTTGGTTTGAGCTCCATCTCCTCCACAGCCCTAATCCCCACCAATCTCAAAGCAAATCTCCCCACTAATCCCAAAGTAATCCCCTCCCTCCACTGTTACCGCCATTGTCACTGTGCAAACCGAAAATATCACCCCACGCCCCGATTTTTCTTCGGCCGCTGCCTCCTCTCGCGCCTTCTAGTGGCTGCCAACCTACCAGCCAGCTGCAGCGCTGTACCCTCGCCATCCCCCTACCCGCGCAGGCACTTGAGTGCCCTCCGCTCTCACAGCCGACGTCCTCTGCCGCCACCTCCTCACCTCAATCCGGCCGTCTGTTGACCGCCTCCCTCACGGCCGACCTGAACCCCTGGCTAGCTTTGACAGCTCCCCTGCGACGCCCGAGACACCTCGGCATCCGACCCAACCAGCTACGCGCGGTGCCTCCCCCTGCCCCGCGACCGCCTTCATCCCCTCACGGCGCAAACCGCCTTACGGCCTCTATAAAAGGCAAGGGATCGCTCCGACCCTCTCCTGGCACACCCGTGAAGCGTCCCCCTCGCCCAATTAGCTCCCTGCTTCTTCCATTGCCGGTAATGGCCGTCATTCCCCCAAACTGTGCCCTAATCCAATCCTTGTTTCCCGGCCAACCAATTTCCAATTGCTTGCCCTGGCAGCTCCCATGGACCCCTAGGAACATCCCCAGCCGGCCGCCATAGCCTCCCGATCTCCCATCTTCCCTGGCACCGTGAGCCGCCTCACCTCCAAAACCGGCCACCGTGGCTAGCCTTGCACGAGCCTTCCGAGCTTCGACCGAACCCTCATTAGACACACACGAACCCCAGAGAAGCTCAAGAACCAAGCCAACTGCTTAGAGCCCCTCCCGTTAGCGCGCAATTTCAAAATTTTACCGTGGGAGGAGAGAGCTCGCCGCCGGCGAACGCCGCCTCCACCGGGCCCGCAACCACCCAAAACGGGTCCCTGGCGTCGCCCCGAACCCATCCGTGTCCTCCACCGCCGTCGCGCTTCACTTCTCCACCGCCGGCAGCCGCCGCCACCCTCCCCTGCCTCTCTGCGCGCACGCGTGCCGACCGGGAAGAAGAACAGTGCCCCGGGCACTGTTCCTCCGACCGCGCCCGCTCGAGACGGTTGGACCGAGTCCGCTCACCCGCGCCGGTCGCGTCCGACCCAAGCCCGATCGACTTGGTCGCGCCGAACCCAGTCACCCGAGCCTGAGGAACAGTGACGAACCCGAGGAATAGTACCCGACCGAGCCCGATGAATAGTACTTGACCCAAACCCAAAAATACAAGTTTATACTCCCCGGATTCGTTTCGAGCCCGCCAACCCAAATCCAAGGCCCATTTCCCTATATAACCCTCCTATAAGCCCAAAATCCAATTTTATTGGAGTTTTTCGGATTTTCTTTATTCTTCTATTTTCTTTATTCCTATCCTAATCCTTCAGGCATGGAATTAATTTATTTTAATTGTTTTACGCTAGCTTCCGAAGTCGAGGATTCACAGGAGCGGAAGGGAAAAGCTCAAGTTCAAGCCCGGCCCGTCGACAATTACAAAGTAATCAAAATCGTAAATCTGCAAGGCAAGTCACACATACTTTGATCATATTGAACCTACATTTTCGCTATTTATTTATTAGTATTTTCATTACGTTATTTGCGCTTTGTTATTTTATGTATAATAAAAGCTTAGAATGACATGATACTAGTTATGCCCTACCACCAAAAAAAAAGCCCAGTCTGATTTGATGGACATATTCACCTTGACAAGACATAGTAATATTAAATGTAGTAATAATGTAAATATGATAATTTAGAGAATTGATATCTTCTGTTGCTAAAAGAAGTGGTATTTATTTGGAAAGTGGCTCTATGGTAAAGCGAGAATCGCTTGATCTCGTAACCTGGGGTGAAGGCAAATGTTACAAATCAATGGGAGTGTTAAAGCACTGGACAGATTTGTAGAAGGGAATTTGCCACCGGTGAAAATACAAGGACTAGACCCTTATGCTGAGTAAGAAACATAGTGACCGCCCAACCACAAGCGTTGATACGTCAAACCTGGTCTAGTAACTGCTCAACTTCGATTGAACCTTTACATAGGCGGTTGGAGGCAAAGTGTGAGTACATACGGAAGGGAGTTAAGGGAGGGCCGTATGGAAGTTGGCACCGTTATTGTTTTTACTATTATTTTGATTATCGGGTGTCCACACAATAGTAGGCTGAAGTAAGTCAGAGGTTACGGCCTGGGCTTGTTGAGGAAGTCTACTAGGTAGAGGCTATATAAAGAATTGAGCAGTGAACAACCTTGTTTTCTCAATTCAGTCATGAGGATTGAGGAATCTTGTGGGTAAAGCAGGGCAACTCTGCAGAGTCATAAAATAATGGTATTCGAATACGCCGTGCTTCCGGTAAATGAAGCTGTGTTTAATGGGTGATTCCAACAGCAAAGCATAAGTAGATTTGGAAAGGATTTGGAAATGTTGGTAGTCTGGTAATTGAACTTTGAAAACCCCCCTAAAGTCTATAGAAAGTTATGATTTTATGTTTAAAGTCTGTTTACAACTAAAACTGCATCCACATGAAATAACAAACTTCCCCCATCACTTGATATCCCATACATGTAGCTATTGTTGGATTCCGTGTGACCTGCTGAGTACGGTGGTTGTACTCATACTTGCTAAAAACATTAACAGAAATAGCCAGCAATGAGGAGGCAAAGGAAGGCAAAGGACTGAAGCTCTACGAGATTGAGGTTACGTGTAATTAGGGTCGTCTTCCGCTCAGGCATGCCTGTGGCGTTCTTTCATTCTGTATTGTACAATTTGGCTTTTATGCCCTTATATTGCAATAAAGATGGCTTTTATCTTAAGCATGTGTTGGCAATGTTATACACTCAATTGATGTAACTCGCAGCTGAACAGTCCTGGGCAGTTGCGAGGGTTTCATAATACTCCCAGAAATGGGGGTGTTACAGAGTGGTATCAGAGCCTGCCTGCTTGACCGTAGGATGACCCTAAGTGTGTTAGATGTGTTTGGAAAAACTATTTTGTTAAAAAAAAATGAATTGCATAAATTTAGGTAATACTCCTGTATAATTTCTTTTCCCCTGTCTATATTACTGTTATTTAGACCTAAGCTTTGTTTCCTAAAACTATTTGTATCCATTCTTGTCTAAGTTCAAATTGGCGATGTGAGTAGCGGGAAAAAAAAAGTTAGAAAAGGTAGAGTTGTATGCGTTAGTGTAGTTGTTACCCTTTTGGTTATAGTATCTTTCTGGCTGTATAAAACAAGTTAAGATGTGTACCTTGTATGAATGGTACGTGTCCAACTTGTATAAAGAAAAAAAACTATCTTTGCCTATCTGATAATTTGTTTGCTATAAATATCTCTAGTCTTACCCTCTTCAAATCTCAGTCTTTCTATTTCGCTCTAAGTCCTTACCTATTTCAATCTAATCTTGTCTTATGTTCTGAATTCTCACTTCCCTATCTGACTTTCTCAAAAACTCGCTGCAGACCTAACACCCAATCCCATCAAGAGCAATCAAGATGACTGAAACTGAAAATGGATCACAAGTGCAAGGCAATTCTTATTCAGAAGAAGCAAGGCAGCCAAACATAATAAACCTATTGGTAGCAATGGAAGAAGACCGACATCAAGCGGAACTTCGTCAAACCAACATGATGGAACAACATGCTAAACTATTAGAACAGATTGCTAAGGAAAGTGAAGGAAATAGTCAGCAGGGACTGCCTGTGCAATCAAAGTGGACAGATTTTCACAAGACTAGACCTCCAGTCTTTTCTTCATCACCTGACCCGATGGTGGCAGAAGATTGGTTTAGAGATATAGAAAGAAAGTTAAATACTATTCAATGCAAAGACAAGGAAAAAGTGTTGTATGCCTCCCATCAGCTGCAAGGCCCAGCAGCAACTTGGTGGATGAATTATCAAACTATGGTTGAAGGTCGAGAAATAACGTGGAAAGAGTTTGAGGATTCTTTTCGCCACACCCATATACCTGCTGGAGTGATTGAAGCTAAGCGTCGAGAATTTCTCGCGTTGAAGCAAGGAGGACGTACAATCATAGAGTATCTTCATGAATTCAATACATTGGCTCGTTACGCCCCTGATGACGTGAAAACCGAGGAGAAAAAGATGGAAAGATTTAGAGAAGGATTGCAGATATCTTTAAAGCATCATATCTCGGCTATGGATTTTAAAGATTTTCCTTCAATGGTAAATAAGCTTATTATAACAGAGGAAACCCAAAAGGAGTTAGAAAATACACCGAAGAGGAAGATAGCACAGGTAACATCACCAGATGCACCTCGAAAACGAATAGTCTTAGCACCCCATTCCAGAAACCAACCAGACAGAGAAATCGTAATTACCTTAAGACCACAGATTCAAATGGACCAGAATACCATAACTCCACCACAAAATACAGTGACAATCTCAAATCCGAAATGCTTTAGCTGTGGTGGGAACCACCCTCAAGAACAGTGTCCACAGTGGTCTCCTGCTTGTTTCCATTGTGGCCAAGTTGGTCATTTCAAGAATCAGTGCCCAAGAAGGGGACTGCCTTCTGAAGTGGCAAAGGCCCAAGTCAGGACACAAGCATCTTCGTCACAGAAGAAAGAAGACCAGAGCCAACAGTCTACAGTCAAGACAGCAAGAATTCAGACGACAGCTACAATGCCAGCAACGGACAAGGACAAAGGAATACTGAGACCAGTCCAAGGAAGAATAAATCATATTTCGACAGAAAAAGCAGCTAGAGCCAACGACATCATCGTTGATGCAATGAGTCAGAAGAGGTACCATGGCGAACAAGGTCTGATAGCAGCATTAGAAATCCAACAGACGTTGACAGATCAGATTAAGACAGCTCAAGAGAATAATGAGGAAACTCAAGGACTCGCAAAGAAAAGTCAAGAGGAAAATTCAACCGATTTTGTTAAAGATGATCAAGGGATCTTGAGATTCCGAGGTCGTTATTGTATCCCCAATAATAAAGAGCTAAAGGACTTGATATTACGAGAAGCCCACTCCTCTCAATTCTCTATACATCCAGGAGGGACAAAAATGTACCAAGACTTAAAGAAGAGATATTGGTGGAGAAAAATGAAAAGAGAGATAGCAGAGTATATTGCACGTTGTGACACATGTCAAAAGATAAAAATAGACCATCAGAAGCCCTCAGGGTTGTTAAATCCTTTACCCATTCCAGAATGGAAATGGGCGGATATCGGTATGGACTTTATCACAGGATTCCCAAAAACCCGCAACGGTTACGATGCTATTTGGGTAATCGTAGACCAACTGACGAAGGTAGCACATTTCATACCGATTAAGCAAACCTATGGCAAGAATAAACTAGCAGAGTTATATTTAACCAAGATTGTGGTGTTACACGGAATTCCAAAGAGGATAGTATCTGACAGAGGAGCACAATTCACATCTATTTTCTGGGAAAAATTGCATGAGGCAATGGGAACAGACTTGGCATTCAGTACAGCCTATCACCCACAAACCGGAGGACAGACAGAACGAGTAAACCAAATCCTAGAAGACATGTTGCGAGCCTGTGCGCTAGTGTATGGAGCAGCTTGGGATATGTGCTTACCATTTGCAGAATTCTCTTATAATAACAGTTATCAGGCCAGTATTAAAATGGCACCATTTGAGGCTTTATATGGAGGAGCGTGTAGGACGCCATTGAATTGGACTGAAACTGGAGAACGAAAGTTCTTAGGTCCACAAGTCGTTCAAGATGCAGAAGCACATGTCAGGATCATTCAAGATAAAATGAGAATTGCCCAGAATCGACAAAAGCGTTATGCTGACACTCGTCGAAAAGATTTGAATTTTGAAGTTGGAGATTTGGTATATCTCAAGGTCACGCCATTTAAGTCAGTAAAGAGGTTTCAAGTTAAAGGAAAACTAGCCCCGAGGTATATTGGCCCGTTCAAGATTCTCGAAAGAATAGGGGAAGTAGCTTATAAGTTGCAGTTGACACCGAATCTGGCAAGAGTACATAACGTATTTCATGTATCCCAGCTACGGAAATGCCTCCGCCATCCAACAGAGCAAGTGCCAGTTGATGACATAGACTTACGAGATGACTTATCATATAACGAAGAACCAATTCAAGTCCTGGAAACTACAGAAAGACGGTTGAAAAATAAAAATGTCAGATTTCATAAGATCCAGTGGCGAAACCATACATCAGATGAAGCAACATGGGAAAAGGAGTCAGACCTACAGCGAGAATTTCCCAACCTACTCCTTGGCCCGAGTTGATCTCGAGGACGAGATCCTTTTTAAGGAGGGTAGGTTGAAACAAAGCAAAATTTTGTCAAAATTTGAATTTGGTTTGAATTGCCCTTGGTTTGAGCTCCATCTCCTCCACAGCCCTAATCCCCACCAATCTCAAAGCAAATCTCCCCACTAATCCCAAAGTAATCCCCTCCCTCCACTGTTACCGCCATTGTCACTGTGCAAACCGAAAATATCACCCCACGCCCCGATTTTTCTTCGGCCGCTGCCTCCTCTCGCGCCTTCTAGTGGCTGCCAACCTACCAGCCAGCTGCAGCGCTGTACCCTCGCCATCCCCCTACCCGCGCAGGCACTTGAGTGCCCTCCGCTCTCACAGCCGACGTCCTCTGCCGCCACCTCCTCACCTCAATCCGGCCGTCTGTTGACCGCCTCCCTCACGGCCGACCTGAACCCCTGGCTAGCTTTGACAGCTCCCCTGCGACGCCCGAGACACCTCGGCATCCGACCCAACCAGCTACGCGCGGTGCCTCCCCCTGCCCCGCGACCGCCTTCATCCCCTCACGGCGCAAACCGCCTTACGGCCTCTATAAAAGGCAAGGGATCGCTCCGACCCTCTCCTGGCACACCCGTGAAGCGTCCCCCTCGCCCAATTAGCTCCCTGCTTCTTCCATTGCCGGTAATGGCCGTCATTCCCCCAAACTGTGCCCTAATCCAATCCTTGTTTCCCGGCCAACCAATTTCCAATTGCTTGCCCTGGCAGCTCCCATGGACCCCTAGGAACATCCCCAGCCGGCCGCCATAGCCTCCCGATCTCCCATCTTCCCTGGCACCGTGAGCCGCCTCACCTCCAAAACCGGCCACCGTGGCTAGCCTTGCACGAGCCTTCCGAGCTTCGACCGAACCCTCATTAGACACACACGAACCCCAGAGAAGCTCAAGAACCAAGCCAACTGCTTAGAGCCCCTCCCGTTAGCGCGCAATTTCAAAATTTTACCGTGGGAGGAGAGAGCTCGCCGCCGGCGAACGCCGCCTCCACCGGGCCCGCAACCACCCAAAACGGGTCCCTGGCGTCGCCCCGAACCCATCCGTGTCCTCCACCGCCGTCGCGCTTCACTTCTCCACCGCCGGCAGCCGCCGCCACCCTCCCCTGCCTCTCTGCGCGCACGCGTGCCGACCGGGAAGAAGAACAGTGCCCCGGGCACTGTTCCTCCGACCGCGCCCGCTCGAGACGGTTGGACCGAGTCCGCTCACCCGCGCCGGTCGCGTCCGACCCAAGCCCGATCGACTTGGTCGCGCCGAACCCAGTCACCCGAGCCTGAGGAACAGTGACGAACCCGAGGAATAGTACCCGACCGAGCCCGATGAATAGTACTTGACCCAAACCCAAAAATACAAGTTTATACTCCCCGGATTCGTTTCGAGCCCGCCAACCCAAATCCAAGGCCCATTTCCCTATATAACCCTCCTATAAGCCCAAAATCCAATTTTATTGGAGTTTTTCGGATTTTCTTTATTCTTCTATTTTCTTTATTCCTATCCTAATCCTTCAGGCATGGAATTAATTTATTTTAATTGTTTTACGCTAGCTTCCGAAGTCGAGGATTCACAGGAGCGGAAGGGAAAAGCTCAAGTTCAAGCCCGGCCCGTCGACAATTACAAAGTAATCAAAATCGTAAATCTGCAAGGCAAGTCACACATACTTTGATCATATTGAACCTACATTTTCGCTATTTATTTATTAGTATTTTCATTACGTTATTTGCGCTTTGTTATTTTATGTATAATAAAAGCTTAGAATGACATGATACTAGTTATGCCCTACCACCAAAAAAAAAGCCCAGTCTGATTTGATGGACATATTCACCTTGACAAGACATAGTAATATTAAATGTAGTAATAATGTAAATATGATAATTTAGAGAATTGATATCTTCTGTTGCTAAAAGAAGTGGTATTTATTTGGAAAGTGGCTCTATGGTAAAGCGAGAATCGCTTGATCTCGTAACCTGGGGTGAAGGCAAATGTTACAAATCAATGGGAGTGTTAAAGCACTGGACAGATTTGTAGAAGGGAATTTGCCACCGGTGAAAATACAAGGACTAGACCCTTATGCTGAGTAAGAAACATAGTGACCGCCCAACCACAAGCGTTGATACGTCAAACCTGGTCTAGTAACTGCTCAACTTCGATTGAACCTTTACATAGGCGGTTGGAGGCAAAGTGTGAGTACATACGGAAGGGAGTTAAGGGAGGGCCGTATGGAAGTTGGCACCGTTATTGTTTTTACTATTATTTTGATTATCGGATGTCCACACAATAGTAGGCTGAAGTAAGTCAGAGGTTACGGCCTGGGCTTGTTGAGGAAGTCTACTAGGTAGAGGCTATATAAAGAATTGAGCAGTGAACAACCTTGTTTTCTCAATTCAGTCATGAGGATTGAGGAATCTTGTGGGTAAAGCAGGGCAACTCTGCAGAGTCATAAAATAATGGTATTCGAATACGCCGTGCTTCCGGTAAATGAAGCTGTGTTTAATGGGTGATTCCAACAGCAAAGCATAAGTAGATTTGGAAAGGATTTGGAAATGTTGGTAGTCTGGTAATTGAACTTTGAAAACCCCCCTAAAGTCTATAGAAAGTTATGATTTTATGTTTAAAGTCTGTTTACAACTAAAACTGCATCCACATGAAATAACAAACTTCCCCCATCACTTGATATCCCATACATGTAGCTATTGTTGGATTCCGTGTGACCTGCTGAGTACGGTGGTTGTACTCATACTTGCTAAAAACATTAACAGAAATAGCCAGCAATGAGGAGGCAAAGGAAGGCAAAGGACTGAAGCTCTACGAGATTGAGGTTACGTGTAATTAGGGTCGTCTTCCGCTCAGGCATGCCTGTGGCGTTCTTTCATTCTGTATTGTACAATTTGGCTTTTATGCCCTTATATTGCAATAAAGATGGCTTTTATCTTAAGCATGTGTTGGCAATGTTATACACTCAATTGATGTAACTCGCAGCTGAACAGTCCTGGGCAGTTGCGAGGGTTTCATAATACTCCCAGAAATGGGGGTGTTACAGCATCTGCCATCCAGGGAACGCCAAACTTCTGCGCCCATGTAAATGACCACTGAATCACATGCTTATATGGTCCTGCAATTAAGTGCAACAGGGAGTGTGAAGCGTAGTTGTCTGTCCTCAATTACAGAGCTCCTTTTGATGTCCTTGAAGTCACAAAAACCAGTGCTACTCATGCATGCTTCTTGTTAGCAACAAATGTAAATAATTGGAGTCGAGCATTTACATTTGCAGCTAGTCTGCTGCATCTTTGCTCCATCCTGCCTGCTACTAGTACTATATTGACATGCTTATGCTGTTTCAGAAAAGACTAAGCATCACTTCAAACTCTGCATCCATCAAAGAGTCCATTATCATAAGCAACGCTTCGGATGAGGGGGAACAGTATCATAACATTGACAAATGTGTAAACGAGGGAGCAAGCGAGAGGGAACGATACGGACATAATGACATTAGTGCGAACAAGAAAGCGCGAAAGAGGGCACAACACACAGAGAGTAACAATTGTAGGAACCAGATAGCAGGAAATAAAATATAGCACGATTGGCTGATACATGCTACTTCAAAAGATGCTTGAGGATCGTTAAATTCATGATTAAGTTAACCTGAATAAACATGGCAAACTAAAAAATTACACAATAACTATAACTATGTCGGGAGGCTTCACATAAAATTTCATACTTTTTGGAGTTCGTTTGCTATATGTAAAAACTCGTAAAATTATCAAAATTTTATGAATTTTGAGCAACATTCGCAACGGATAAAATTACCCAAAAATTATACTGCGAGCTACGTTGTGTCGGAAGCCTATACATAAATTTTTGAGCTCAGCTGATATATTTAAAAATTCAAACAAACACTAAATGTAAAAAACATAGAGCAGTTAATTAAGCATATTAATTAGCCGACTTAATCACCTGCCGCTCCCTCACCAGACGGCAGGCAGCCTGCTGTCTGGTCTATCATCCCCCACTGGGCGGCAAGTTGCCTACCGTCTGGTGAGGGGGCGGCAGGCGCCTGCCGTCGACGGCCTGGCCGCATGTCACCTAGCCAGCACTGTCACCCGTCCACCGGACGGCAGACGGCAGAAGTGTCATTTTTGCTAATACGGTGCACATATGACTACTTTTGTAAATATGATACGCAACAATGCTAAATCTGGCTGGAGCGCTTCAACGAGTTCACGGATGATTGCATTCAGTGTAACAACTTGCTAAAGATGGGCAAGTAGGTAAGGAAATCAATGGAACATAGGTGTAGACAAGGACAAAAAGGCCATATTCTTTTTCAGCTTTTGGTTTCTGCTTTTAACTTTTCTACAATAACTAGCTTTTAAACAGAGTGTCTTTTCAAGTGGAGTCTACTAGTTAATTGTACTACATACTATACTAACTTCATTTATATAAGCAAAAACCACATGTGAATTTATTTTATTCGGTTATCTCTAACACGAACAGCCCAAAAGTCATAAACCGCAACCAAAATTCATAAGCCTTATCGAAAAGAATAGGCCCAAAGTTTCCTTAATCATTGGTGTGCATGCAGCATGCCCCATTTGCCTGGGCACTGTGCTAGATTGATGCAAACAGAAAACATAGGACAATAAGCTGAATGGATTTTTGTATCCTAGCTACTTGTTTTTTAGCCGAAGAGAGAACAGTCCATAGGGATCGGAGGCTACCTGCACTACTTTAATTTCTTGTAGTACTTCCAATGTTCACAAATATGAGTTATTGTGGATTGGTGAGGTTAATTTTGAAACGTTGATTATTAATATATGTTAAAGTATATAGATTGATTATATAAAAATAAGTAATTAGATTTGTCTTTTAATATACTTTCATAATATATTTTTTTCTTATTTTTGTTAGTATATTATGAAAATAAATTATAGTTAAAGCCTTGCGTTGGAGATAATAAAAAAATAAAAAACAACATATATTTATAGACGGTGAGTATTTACTAACCATCTCAACAAGAAACTACCAGTATCTTAAACAGGGTTTGTGGCTGGTAAAAATAAAAATGCTCCAACTTGTGTCCATTTAGAGTTCAAAGTTGCAGTGCCTGATTGATACATAAAAATTTACCATGGTGAAACCATCTATGAGCAAAACTACACCCAACTATCTATCATAGGCGGCTGATATTGGGGTGTTATTTTAGACTTCGTCCGATGATTTTTATCTGTAGTTTTTGATATTGTAGCAGACGGTGGAGATGTCGACGCCGATGGTGCAGTGATATTGGGCTCAAGAAGCCATTTGAAGAATCCGGTTCAAAAAATCATCTTATTTCGACGTTTATCCTTTTAGCTTTCGAAGAAATAAAAAACAAAAGCAGAAGACAAAAAGCTAAAACAAATAAGCAACTCCAACCGGTTCTTTATCCTGCTCTTCATTGTATATTTACCTAATATGACTCAAGAAATGGACTCCAACCGGTTCTTTATCCTCCTCTTCATTTTTATCGAGTCGCTATTTTCTCCCGGCCGCTAGCTAGATTTGGCGAGCGCCTCCTCACTCGCTTCTCAAATAGCTAGGCCATTGGAATGCTAACTCAAATAGAGAGCTGAAAATAATAGCTAGTATCTTCATCCTAGGAAATAGAGAGGGAGAAATAACTAATGGGATGGAGTTGCTCTGCCATTGGCATTCTTCGTTGTGTTCAAGAGGCAACCATTAAATTACAGTGTGTGTTAGCCAGCAGGGTTTTCAGAACAATGTTAATGTGCCGACAGAATCAGTTTCAGAACAATGCTAGGTACTATTTAAACTACAGTGTTGCTATTCTACACTTCGGAACAATTTAATTAGCAGCGGTGTTAGCATAAAAAAAAGGAGTGAAGGAGTTGTCCACCGCCTCCAACTAACAAAGTCTGACCTGGCCAAAATCCTCCACGCGTCACATACCGACATATCTTCCTGAACGTGGTCTATGGACCTGAAACCCATCACAACCGTCCACACCTTTGATGGAGTCAGTGGCACAGATCTTAATGAGGCATTTAGTGGCCTAAGGTCTACGAAATCTGCGCGGCTTCCTCAGATCCTATCCCATGTAAACCCAATGCTACCAGACGGCTAGAGATACCTGCGTGTGCCGAGTCCATGAACCGAGCACGTGCACGTGTACAGGTCAGCCGTTTGGAGTCTATGGACCGGGTCTACGTCAAAAGTAACGTAACCCCTCGTCTCTTCTCTTCTCCCTCCCGAGTCTCCCACCCATTAAAATGCACAAGCTTCGCATCTTCTCCTCCTGGTCCAGAATCAGCACCAAAAATCCAAAACTAAGAGGTAAAAGAACTTCCGAAAGATTATACAGATTGTTTGTCTCCTCTTCATGTATCAATCTCTTAAGTATTCACTGAGAAATAATGGAAATTTCTTTCTTTCCATGTAATATACCAATTTAGCGTTCAAGCATGGTGCTTTACTGCTTTTTCCTTGAATTTTTTCGCGGGAATATTTCAGTGGATTTTGGACTCGGAGCTTGCTCGGGAGATCGATTTCGGTGTCGGAGGAAGGGATGTCTGGGCCCCTCGATCGATTTGCCAGACCATGTGAGTATAAAGTGTTTCTTTCATATAGGATTTTTGTTTTTGGTTCCTCTTGTTCTTTCTTGTATGCGTTTAGTTTCTTTGATATTGTGGCATTTCAATTGGTGCCTACTGCGATGCTTGCGCTCCTCAACTCAATTCAATTCTTACTGGAAGACATACTGAAAAGTCTATGATTACATGGTTTATAGGATTTGGGGCTACTAGAATTATTTTCTTCATTTAACACCAAGAGTTACCTATAAAAATCCAAGTATTTTATTAAAAAAACCCCAGGCAGAAGTCCATTCTGTTTCCAATTGTTTAGTTTTACTCGGTCTCACTAGAGGGCATTATAGCTGATGCTTGAAGCTAATCATCTTCAAGGATTAACCACAAAAGGAAAGTAGTAAAGTGTAGATCAATGCAGAGAATCGACATATAGTGATGTTGATGTCACATGTACAAACCAACAAATTCATAAATCATTCAACCAATCCATGTACTGGTCTTTTTGCCTTGCACTCTTTATGGCGCTAAACTAATTTTTGTAGAGGTCCCTGTGCTGAATCTTCATACTAACACCTATAATTACACACTATTGTTTAAGCACCATTATCTGCCTAGCCCACTTATCGGTTACTGTTACTAGAGTAACACTGGCTGCTTTTGCTTTGATTAAGAGATGGAATATTAAGATATTATTACTGGTACAGGTTTCGAAGGGTTTACTCATAATGATGAAAGAAAAGACAACAGATCTGATGCAGACAACTCAGAAGGAGAGAAGAAAACTAAAATGGGATCTTTCAAGAAAAAGGCAATTAATGCAGGGAATAAATTCAGACATTCCCTAAGGAGGAGAAGCAAAAAGAAGAATGAAAATCGGGTTTCCATCGAAGACATAAGAGATGTTCAAGATCTTGAAGCTGTTGAGGCATTTCGACAATGCTTAGTTGATGAGGATTTGTTGCCACAACAGCATGATGATTATCACATGATGTTGAGGTACAGCATCCGCTGATGTCACAGTTTTAATCTGATCTTATTATGTGTATACTCTTTTTCATATCTTTCCAATAGTCCCACCGGAAACCCTGTACCAACTGCCCATGTGTGCTCAAGACTCAAGAAGTCAAGGTTGTCATGAGAAGAACATTGATACTTGTTATAGCCATCTGAGATTTTCATTTTATATCATTCACATGTAGGTTCCTGAAAGCACGTAAGTTTGATGTTGAGAAAGCAAAGAATATGTGGTCAGAAATGCTTAGATGGAGGAAGGAATTTGGGATCGACAGTATAGAGGTAAAGCTGAAAGTTGAACAAATATACCATAATATGTGTTTTGTATCGGTCTTTGCTTGGAGTAACTTTCGTATTGTACTTTTATGACATATGTTGGTCCGTTTTCCTCAGGAATTTGACTACTCTGAGTTAGGAGAAGTAATGAAGTATTATCCGCAGTTTTATCATGGGGTGGATAAAGAGGGAAGACCTGTCTACATAGAGTTAGTAGGTAAAGTTGATGCCAACAAGCTGGTGCAAGTAACAACTATAGACCGGTACGTAAGATATCATGTCAAGGAGTTTGAGAGATGTTTCCAGATGAGATTTCCAGCTTGCTCAATTGCCGCAAAAAGGCACATAGACTCATGCACTACTATTCTGGATGTGCAAGGCGTGGTATGTCTTGTTATGGCTAAATATTGCTCTTACCATATGAAAGCCACATTTTAAATACTTTTTACTTGACTTGTTTTCTATAATTGAAGGGATTTAAGAACTTCTCGAAAGCTGCAAGGGAACTAATCACACAATTGCAGAAGGTTGACAATGACAACTACCCAGAGGTAGGTCATCCTGTCATGGATATTTGGTGACAGAATTCAGTTGCAGTCATTTGTTTTATATTTTGGGTGAAATGTTTCCAGCACTTTGTTAATAAAAGAAAGTTTTACTTTATGTATAGGTCACTCTTCTTTGAAAGTTGCAATACAGCCTCCTTGTCATTATATTTCTCTTGGCCCAACACTACAATATCTAATGCATTCTGAGTGATGTTACAGACGTTGTGCCGGATGTACATAATTAATGCTGGCCAAGGCTTCAGGATGTTATGGAGCACAATAAAATCTTTCCTTGATCCAAAAACTGCTTCAAAAATTCATGTAAATACTGCTATTATGTAGCATTTATTTGATTGCATCATTGTTGAGCAATTCTGTGCATAGATAATGGTTGTATTTGTATCTTTTCACTTGAAGGTTCTTGGAAGCAAGTACCAAAACAAGCTACTTGAAATAATTGACGCGAGGTCAGAATCTTTAATCTTGTCCACACGTCTGTGTTGTTGGCGTCCATCCTAATTTCTGTTTACTCCATGTATGCAGTGAATTGCCAGAATTTCTTGGTGGCAAATGCAAGTGTGACGAACATGGAGGTTGCCAAAGATCAGAAAAAGGTCCTTGGAAGGATCCCAACATAATAAAGGTTGTAAGCTCCTCTTTCTCAAAGAGAGGATATTGCATGCACACTGTTATTCACAGGGCATCTTGTGTTTGCTAATGTGATGCATCTTCAATTTATCCAGAGGGTCCTGAATGGCGAGGCAAACTACGGCAGGCAAATTGTGACCATATCAAGCACTGATGGAAAAATTATTGGTTATGCTAGGCCACAGTACCCAACTGTAAGTCTATAAGTATGCTTCAATGTGAAGATTTATAGAACCATCCTATTCGATTTCAATGAATACTTACTCTGTTATCTTACTGAAGCAGAGAAAAGGCAGCGATGCATCAACTGAGTCTGGGTCTGAAATGGAAGATGTTACATCTCCTACTGCACCAAGGAACCTGATAACAAACCATCTTTTGACCCCTGTTCATGAGGAGGCAAGTAGCTATGCCTGCTCACCTTAGTGTACAATTATGAAACCTGGTATTATCAGCAATTCAGCATAGTCTACATCAGTAGCATCACCAATTGAATATTGACTAATGGCACCATAAGAACAGCAAAATTGTTGACAAGATCAGCAAAGTATGATTATTTTGTGAATACTTGAACTATACATTATCTGGCACCTTTCCCAATTGTGTTTACTAATACGAAATTTTATAAGTAGGTTTTCCAAATAATTATGGAAGGTATCTTAGGGCTACTGTGAGATTCTTATGTTAATGCTGCCTTTCTTAGGGCTACTGTGAGATTCTTATGTTAATGCTGCCTTTCTTAGGGCTACTGTGAGATTCTTATGTTAATGCTGCCTTTCTTATTACATACCTGTTGTTAATAGGTAACCTCTTTTGCTATTTCCAGTCAAAATCGACAGCGCATGCTTCCACGTGTGCTGCTCATCCCATTATTGAAGAAAGCATTCCTGTTGTTGACAAGGTTGTGGATGATGGCTGGAGCAGCCCCCGAGCTAGTCCAACATATTCGTCCTCAGGTCCGTTAGGTTGTTGCTATGCCTTTTTTTCCCTATTTGGAAGCCCCTGTTAGTTCCATGTGTATTCCCATTTAGCAAGTTCTTTTATTATTCGCACATAGTTAACAAATTTGCCAAAAGTAGCTACAGATGTACTGACGATCCATAAACATTTCTATCGTTGTACCCAGTGAGCTAATCGGAGAAATATTCACTGATTAACCAGTTTGCTCTAGTTATTGCTGTTATTAGAATGTAATTATCAAAATTACCCCCAATACATGACTTGTAGGCAAGTGTATTGGCTTGGGTTTTTGTTGGCTGAACCTGATTTTTTTTACATAAACACCAGGTTCATTATCCTTGAGTAATTTACCAATCACGTTTGAAGGACTTCGGGCTCTGATTATCACATGGCTGACAGTCTTGATCATGAGTCTTTTTGCCATGCTTTGTTCTGTCCCAAGCAGAATGGCTAAAAGGCTCTCGAACCAATCCATTAATCATGATCAATATTATGTGGACTATCCTCAAGAGCAAGAGTACAAGGAGGAATTCCGGCCTCCATCTCCTGCTCCGTCTTATACGGAAAAGGATGTACTTTCATCTATGCTAAAACGGCTAGGTGAGTTGGAGGAGAAGGTGCAGGTGCTTGAAACAAAGCCATCTGAGATGCCGTTTGAAAAGGAGGAATTGCTCAATGCAGCCGTCCGCCGCGTGGACGCATTGGAAGCTGAGTTAATTTCTACAAAGAAGGTACTTTGTTTTGTTCAAAGTACAGTAGTTTTACAGCTTCAATCTGAATCGACACAAACTAGAGTGATTCATTATTACAGTATTACTCCACTGTATATACAGTAGATATAAAGAGATTACTAGTCTTTTTTAACAAAATAACGAGGTGATAAAGTATCTACTCCAATTTTCATGAACAGGCCCTCTATGAAGCGTTGATGCGGCAGGACGAGCTGCTTGCGTACATCGACAAACAAGAGCTGATCAAGTTTCGTGTACGTTTATCTCATGCTTTCTTTTCTTTCTATTGAGATACATGCGTTTGATGGTTCCGTTCCTCCAGTACATTAATTAACGACCGATCATACCTTTTTAACGTATTTCGGTACTCGGTCAACTCTAATGTGTAACCTTCCTACATGCCTTTGCAGAAGAAGAAATTCTGCTTCTAAGAGCTGAACGAGGAGCAGCCATTCTTCATACACATGTTGGTCTTCTGGACCGATCGCCAAAAATACGTATGCATGTTCGTTCGGGTGTGAAAGCATGTAATTAGTAGGGGAAAAATGGTGTGTCTTCTGCCCCTACCTATTTGATGTTTTGGGTTGAGGACTACTGTTCATGCCTGCAATAGAGTGAGAATCCGAGAACACCAAAATTGTGAGGTTGGGATGCTGTTTGCGTGCTCTTTCAGACGAGGTATCCAGTGCTTCCTGGCCTAGGCCGTGTAGCCAATTGTATGTTAATTGTTGTGAATGAATGAATGGATTGCGTGTGCTGTTGTACTACGCGTATGCTGCTTGATGTTTCGTCAGGACTCCCCCTCATTCCAGCTGCACCAAACAGCCCTCCTTATCTATCCATGCACTGACGGCGAGGCTTGCCCGCACCGGCGGCGCACGGCGGGCAACGCGCACGGGCCGCGGGCGCCGCGCGGCCTGCATGGCGGGCTCGGCTCGAGTGGAGCTGGCCTCGCCGCGCACTTGCCGTACGTACGGTTGGAGGCCAAGTGCCAACTAGCTAGCGGTCCACTTCGGCGCCGGTGCATCGCGCGCGCTCGGCTCGGGTGGCGCGGGCAACGCGCGGTTGGAGCACTGCACCGTAGGACTGTGCAATCGGTTTAATCGGTTCGGTATATACGGTAAATACGGTGTTTGTAGTTCGGTAATATACGGTATTTTTAGAAGTACGGTTCGGTATCGGTAAATCCCAATTTATTTCGGCACGGTATCGGTAAATACTATATTTACCAAAGTTGACGCGAATTGCAAACGATATAGCGACTAGCGAGACGAGTAGGCAATAATATCGCATGGACTAGGAGAATATGCTGAACAAATTGTTGCATTAAGGATTAGGAACCGGCTCAAAATTTCCATTTTGCTAACTTAATTAAGGAATGTGCAAAGTTCAGAAGAAGATTGACACACTGCAAGCTACTGGCGTACTGCAAGCAAAGTTCAGGAATGTGCAAACTTTCCATTTTGATGCTTGTACTAGAAATTAGCATATAGCATGGCGCCAGAACATGTGCACAGACTGAAAGGCCCAAACTTTCTATTTTGTTAACTTGACCGACCAGAGAACCGGCGGGAGGTGCATTAATGCACTGCCATTGTTGCGTCACTTGCGTGGAGTATATCACCTATATCATCCCTCTATACAAAGCCGGAAGCATTCGCGGGCAGGGAGGCTAGCCACGTCGCCCCCAGCGCTCGGCCGGCCGGCGCGTGGCGCCCGGTTTTTGGTACGGTCTGGTGAGCTGTTTTGCGAAAAAGTCCCTGCATTTTCCCGAAATTACATAAAAGTCCTTCGTTCTCGCGAAAAGGTCCCTGCCAGTTTTCTTTAGCCCCTCCACTTTGCAGGATAGCCCCCCGCCGTTTTTGAAATTGCGCACGGGTCCTCATTTGTTTACATACAGGTCCTCCATTTTTACAAAGAAGCCCTTTAACTTTTTCAAAAATACGAATGTGCCCTCGATTTTTTTTAAAAAGCTCCTCACAAATTATCGCCTCTTTTATTTTGGTACGCACGGTGGCTGGCGCGACGTGCCGCCGCGCCTATGAGACTAGTAATATATTAAGCCCCGAGGCAGAGCTGACTGCTGAGCCTAGCTCAGTTGGCAAGGGCGCTCGTGGCGCTCGTTGCTCGCCCGCGTTCGAGTTCGTCTCTGCCTCCCATTTTCGGAGATTACAATGCGCTGGCCTATGCAGCCCACTCAGCGCCTTTCGGTAGATCGGTTTTTTTGGTTTTTAACCGGTTTTTCCCAAAAAAACCGAATACCAAAAAAATCCAAAATTTGAAAACCGAACCGAATACCAAAAATCCGTCAAACCGAGTTGACCGGTTCGGTTCGGTTTTTTCGGCTCGGTTTTTTCGATTCGGTTGAAAAATGCACAGCCCTCTGCACGGCGCGGCGTGCGCGGTTGGGTGCCGACGGGCGCATGGTTGCTTCTGGTGCGGCCACGTGCAGCTCGGCCGTCTCTCCTCGGTGCAGTGATTGACTCGGGCAGACTAGGGACTGTAGTTTTTCAGTTTTTGGTTCCTGTTTTTGACTTTTTTTTATAGTAATTAATTTTTAACAAAATATCTTTTTAAGGTAGAATCTACTAGTTAATTGTAGTATATACTGTACCGACTTCATTTATATTGGCAAAAAACACACGTGAGTTTCTGTTACTCTGTAATCTCTCGCACGAATAGTCCAAAAGTCACAAACCGTAGTTAAAAGCTATAAGTCGCAGTAAAAAAGAACAGACCCCTATAGGTAGGCTATAGTCCGATGGCTAAGATCAAAAGAACATCAAATTTCTTTTGAAAATCGCAAAAAAATACAGTTTCAACCCAAAAATAGGTGCACAACCTTAGGTTTTAGCCGTGGCTAGCTCGGCCGCCTCTCCTTGGCGGGTTCCTCAGGAAGCAATCGCACTGGCCGGGGTGTGGAGCTGTGGATGGTAATTCGCGAAGAAGGCTGGTGCGGCCGGCGCCGCGGCGTGAAGACCGAGGAGTTGCGCGGGATGCGCCGGTTTTGCGGACGAAGCGGTCGGCGTACGGGCTTGCAGTCTTTCACCCGAGGCGCTCGGCGTACGAAGTGGCAAAGTGCGGCGAGCCCCATGTGCATCAGTGCATGAAGATGCTAGGGTCACAGCTCAAAAATTAGATGAGCGTAATGGCACACTTCTTAGTTCTTACCTTACATTCATACCCAGAAAAAAGAATTCCTTTATATATACTTGCTTGAAGCATGTTTGTTACATAATTACATTGTTCGTTATAATCTAAGTTTCCAACAGATAGGCCCAAGTGAATGGAAGTAACACCGCTGTCAAAAAAAGAAAAAAAAAAAGTAAGAAAGAAGGTGAACATCAAAATAATAAACAATCGCCAGTATCTTCAGGATCTATTTCACCACATCAGCAGGCAGGAGCAACCCTCCAAGTAAAATGCATAATTTTGCTCGTTTATCGTTGAAGTGCATATCAGCGCCGCGTTATGCAACACTTCTCCCGACAGCTCATTCAAATCAAAGCTCAGAAGGGTGGAGGATGCTATTTCTCATGAGGAACCTAGTTAATTGGATGGTTGTATTTCCTGAACACCCTATCTTGGTTCTCCCTCCACCATTCCTCGGCCTGCTGCTCGGCAAATCTCCTCTTGCTGACCAAAAATAAAACAACTCATAACAAATGCTCAGCTTCGGAATTTTGTCTTACATTAATGGTGAATATGAACAAGTGCTACGGAGTTGAGTGTTATGTGGTAAAAAGATAGTTGATGGATTAATCGAGTTCAGATATATGCTGCATGTAGGAATATGGTTGGGGATGGAATACCTGAATCGGACACGTTTGAACACCTTGGTACCATCTCTCAGCTGCATAAGTGTCACATACACTCCTGGTTCAAACTGCTCAATTAACTGCACTTCTCCATGAGTACCATACCTTGGTGCCAAGTCACCCTGAGCCCTCGCGTTGTTTTCCATGATACGATGGCATGGTGATTCGCTTGCCATGGAAATGCCAGAGCTGCTAGCATTTCCAGAACTGCCATCTTGAGACATTGCCAAGTAACCTATGCTAGTTGACCTATTGTGTGCAATACCATGTAGTCCACCACTTGAGAGGCGAGGCTGTTCATGTACAGTAGGTCCTGTGACCTCTGGTGGATGACTACTTTGTCCTGTAAGAAATCTCTCTGAATGACTTCTCAAGGTTTTTAAGCTGTCAGCAATATCGCTGGGCACTCTATCTGCAATACCCTTGAGCTGAAGGATGAAGGGATGTGATAATATGAGTGTCCTCTAATACATAGCAAATAAACACAAACTTTAAAGCAACTCTTACTATATGAGACACTAAGATTGCACCAACTCAGGTTAATATTTCTATTAATCCAACAATAAATGCTTTTATATTTTGCTGGTTTAATTTGAAATATCACTGAAGTACACCCCCTAATTGTATTTGAATGCGAACGGGCCTCTAGCCTGATGGTTAGGGCGCTCTAGTAGCACCCCCAGGTCCTGGGTTCGACTCCCAGTGGGAGCGAATTTCAGGCTGGGAAAAAACCCCCTCGCCTGCTACCATAAACCAAAGCACAGGTCTAAAGGTTGTTGCCAGGTCGTTGGGTCGTTCTCACGGGCAATGATGCCGCTGTGTTAGGGTGGAGCAGGGGTTCGGAGGTTTTCTCGATCTGCGTGAGAAGATCTTCTTCTTAATATAACGCCCGGGGGTCGTCTTACCCCCTGCGGGTCGAGTTTTTAATTGTATTTGAATTGAATTATAGAGAAGTGTCAATACTGTAAATGGAATACAATAGATGAAAGTATAAGTACTGCAGCACAGTAGGCAGTTAAAAAATATATCATGCGAGCTCTAATAACTAGCTCAAGAGTTGCATATGTAGTTTCGGCAGCAATAGTTTACTGTACCTCACTGTCAAGAAACCTAATAAACTCCAACACAGCACTGCGCCTGGCAGATTCTTCTGCAGCTATAGAGGCATCATTTTTAGCTATTCTTTCTGATTTCTGCAGTTGCTCATCTTGGGCTTCGCATTTCTGTTTTAACTTATTAACCTGTAAAAATACAATGGTTTTATCAAAATAAGCTAACCACAGTGAAGTAGAAAATTCTACAGTATTATAAATCATACCTGAGATTGCAACTTCAAGATATCTTGATTCAGCATGTCGTTAGTCTTCTTCAAGTCATCAGTAGAGCAGAGAGGACTTGCGGTTGCAGGAGGTGCACTTTTCCATGTGTGTAGAGATGGTGACATCGAAGGCACGCCCATTGCCATTGGAGCTGGCATTGTCATAGGCTCTAAATTAGTTGGAATTGAATCGAATGTTCCTGTAAAAGTGAGATCTTTGAACTGTAACATTGAAGGGACTTGGGATGCCCTCATCATGGACATAGGATCTGGTTTCATCTCGTTTCTAAATGTTTTTGTCTCTGCATGCTTCACTGGCTCTGCTGGTGCTGTCGTTGCAAGCCTGGAAGGCCTTATTTCTGGCCTCTCTGACTTGTCTTTGATATCAATGGAGCGACGAGTGATGACATTCCTTTTGTTATATGAACTGTTGCTGCAAGTATCTGCAGCTTTCAGTTTCACGAAACATGAATCGCATACACGATGTGGTTTGCTAGGGGTTGGTGCCAAAGCAGCCTTCAGCACTTTTCTTGAACTACATGCATGGCAATGAACAAGCCCGCAATTGTAGCAATTGTGTCTCTTTCTTGTGAAACCAAATGGTTGCCTACAGCCTGAGCAGACAGACTGATCTGCACCTGAAACCCACTTATGTATGCAAATGCATGTCGTGAAATTTGAACCACATGATATACTTTTAACATGACGATCTTTTAATGCTTCGACAAGAGTTGGTGTTTTTTTATCTTCATTGTCACCGTGTCCCAGCCTTCCATTGGCCCCCATACCCCATGTATATACTTCACTTCGTGAAGTCAAGACTGCAACATGGTAAGAGCCACATGAGATCTCTTCAACCAACTCACCAGCCAACCTATCTTTTACTAGGCAGGGTTGTTTACCGTCAGATTTTGGGTTCCCAAGTTGGCCATAGCTAGAGCTGCCCATTGTGAAAACATGACCGGATGTAGCGAGGGCAATAGTCATACTGTGTCCACAAGTTACCTGATGGAAATTATGGTCAACGAGTGCCTGAACACAGGTAGGAACTAGCCTAGCCTCTTTATCCCCATGACCTAGGCGATTCTTATCTCCATCACCCCAAGTAAATAGCTTCCTGGACACCACATTTACGCCTGCCTGACTACTGGTCTCCACAATTGCCACGGAATGCCAAACTCCACAGGCAACTTTCATCGTTCTAAATCCACTCAAAGTTTCTACTTCCTTTGGATATGCAATGTTTTCATGATTTCCATGTCCAAGAGCGCCAAATGTGCCATCACCAAAAGTAAATACTTTTCCACTTGACATGGCCAATGCTGAATGCCATGAGCCACATGCAACAGACAATACTTGAAGCCCCTCTAAAGGCCCTGAGACTCGTTTTGGAAGCCAGTGGCTAGCTCCAATGCCATGTCCAAGCAATCCAGCATTGTAAGATCCATCACCCCAAGTGTACAAATCACCAGAGGCAGTTACAGCACAAGTATGAAACTCCCCACATGCAATATATTCCACATTAGACACTGCTAAGGATTCAACAAGTTTGGGACGACTAATATCTGCATCAGTTCCATGACCTAGCCGCCCACCAAGTTCTTCGCCCCATGTGAATACTTCTCCTTGCCTGGTAGTAAGAGCAATGTGCCTCGAACCACATGCTATCTGCTGTACGTCCAAAACAACATCTGATTCCAGAGGTTTAGGAATTAAAAAGTCTGCTTTGGAGCACAAATAGTTTGAGGATCCTTCTGAGGGGATCACATCAGTCCACACCTCACCCCATACGTAAACATCACCAATGGATTCTATGTCAACTGGTCCAGAACCTTGACTGGATGAACTAGGGGCACTGGAATTACTAAGCCGGCTACTGTCTCCTGTACTTGCTCTTAGCATATTTGCATGATCTGATCCAACATCTGCTCTTCCAGAATTGAAAGAATTGACTGTGCTAAAACCAGCTCTACATGTAATACTTGAGGCGATATCTAGTGTTGTATCATACAAATTGCTATCTTGATACTGTGAGACTTCCTGAAAAAGGAAAGATGTGTTAAATAAGAATATTCTGCAACTTATGATCAAATGTAAGGCGCACTTCAATCTCAGACTACAAGGAGGGGTAAGGTGGATAAGTTAGTAGTGGATCAGAACTAAACGGTACCTCAAAAAAGATCGCTTTGAAAAGAAGCTAAGCTTTCCCAAACAAGGCCTAATTTATGCACTAATGATATCTCAATTACTTTAACCAAATATCACAGCGAAATTCTATAATATTTGAATTAATTGTAAGTAATGTAGCAAATTATTTAGGAAAATCAACTCACGTCTGAAAATGATATTCTATCGCTTTGACCGTCAGTCAAAGAATTTATACGGCATGAAGTAATTAGTGTCTCAAGTGTTGAAAACCACACTTCAACTTCAGCTTGATCCTTGCAAACCTGTAGATCAGCTAGAATTCTGTGTAATTATTGTCTTCCATAGATCATATTACAAGGCAGTTGTAGAGGTAAAGCATGTAGCGTCAGTTAATAAACATGAGTAAAGAATTTATCTTTTACCAGATCAAGGGAACGTTGGCCGTTCTTGTATATCAGGGAAAATGATAGGTAATCCTTCTCAGGGCGTAAAAACCTCCTAAAAACAGCCTGATAAAAAACAATGTAAATGCACAAGATCCCAATTTCAAATGTCAGATAAAATTAAAACACTCCAAACTCTGAAAGTCTCAATAAACTTTTGGATATTAAAACCTGTTCCTGTGAATGTACACCAGCAAAGTAACCACCAACAGTTATCAGTGGTAGTTCAACTTACAGTTCTCTGTCCAGGAATGATTTTACAGACAGAAGACAGTCTGAGGCACTTTTCCTTGTTGTGGGAATACCAAACTAAGGTTGTCTCGTCCTGCAATGGGAACATCATGGGGCTGTTATTTTTATCTTGTAATGAAGCACTTAACATTGATATCATTTGAATGCACATATGAACTTACACTAGCAAGTCTGAACTCACGAATCTTTGGTTTTCTTCCCTTCCGGCTATACTTGATAAGGTTGCTGCCTTTCTTTAAAGTAATAAGGGCCTTTAGGACATAAAAGAAGGCCAGGATTAGTACTGCCAATTTTTTAGCAGATAAATGTTTGTTCAAACAAAGTACAGGGAAACAAGACACAATGCCAGTATCTGGAACCTCACATTATCATCTGGTGTCATCTAAACAGCAACAGGTCAACATTCTATTTTCAACTCTTGGTCACCTGCAACTGCACAGACAAATTTATATTGGGGCATTGGCATCAGAAGATCTTCTTCTTCTTTTTGAAACAAATCAGCATCAGAAGAATTGGTTTTAGAACAAAAACAACAAGCCAATATCAAATGTCTTTTTTAACAACATATGAGAGAAATATACAATGATAATACCAAAATGGGTTCCTGAATCCATTGCAATTGCTATGGTGCCAATATCTGTATGGTTTCTTTGTGCATTTGCAGATGCTGTGCCACGGGATATGATCTGTTAAGAGTATCCAGTTTGATTCCTAATCGCTCATATTCTTATCTGATTATTTCCCCCCATGCGCATCTAGATCGTTATTGCTCCTTCCTATCCTCACAAATCCTCCAAATTTTACAGTTTTGCATATAGAAATGTTTTGATATTTCCATCAGAACAGATTAACAACTCTGCACATGCAGAAGGGATAATATAAAACTATACACATGCAAACAGATTTACAAAATGCTGAACACGAGATGAACAGAAGGGATGCTTCTGGTTTGTATTGAGGCGGCGGGAGTGAACGGAACAAAATGAAACCGATAAATCAAGATCGCGGGCACATATACGACGGAATCGAGCCTGAAGGTGCGAAATGTGAGGGCAAATTTACACGATCTTGGTGGAGAATGGGAAAAAGGAGCAACCTTGCTCGTCGCCGGCGTTCCCCGGTCAGACCGTCGTCAACCCTTCTCCTCCTCCGGCGACAACGACGCATGTCCTCCGCTCCCGAAGCTAGGAACGAAATGGAAACGGAAAAACTGTTCTTTTCTCTCCTTTTTTTTCGAGAGGAAAAATTGCTCTTTTCGAAGGGACGAGACTGGAGTACTGGAACAGAAGAGATCCGCCTTTCTCTCGGAATTAACAAGTCACATTTCCCAGTTTTTTCTGCGTTGAGATTTGGCGTTGCAGTCCACGTGTCGACCACCATTAAACCGTAATGTTACCGTGCGATAGCGGAATTTTTTTTGTACGGATAATTTTTTTATTCGAAATTACATAAATATACCCGCGGGAATTTTTTTTACAAAAAAGGCTCCAGTCGCCTAATGGTTGGGCGACTGGAGTCTTTCGCCCAACCATTAAGCGACACATAAAGAGTCTACCAACCGTTCAGCGATTAACTGCAATCGCCCCACCGTTGGGCGACTTCCATGAAGTCGCCGAACCGTTGAGCGACTGAAATTCAGTCGCCGAACGGTGGGGCGACTGGAGGTGGGATATAAAACCGCGCTCAGCCACCGTCGCACCGTTCGGTTCATTCGGCCGCGCGCAGTGGAGGCCCGTGCTCCTGGCGGGCTGTCCTCACTTTGCTGGCGTGACCGGCCTTTCTGACTGGCCCGCCGGAAGCTCGTGTACCTCATCTACGTGGAGGACTACGCACCCCAGCGGGTGATGCGGCAGTTCGGGCTACGGCAGCCGGTTCCTGTACCAGTTGGACCATCGCTTCCGCGGCACGTGCATGGGTGAGTGATCGTTTCTGCTAAATATGTACATACTTACTACTGCATTCGCAAGTATCTCACATTACGTAATGGTTCTATACGCAGGCACAGCGCGAAGGGAGTGAAAAGAGGCACGGACTGGTCGTCGAGGATGCAGCCCTGGGTCGAGCAGTGGGTGGGTGCGCTCGACGACCGCGTGGAGGAGGACCGCCCCTACGACAGCAGGGAGTACGTGCGCTGGTACCAGCCGCGGACCCATACCAGGCTCGTATATGTGGTAGACCCGCCTGCCACACACGTCGCCGCTCCGACGGACATGTACCCCGCGCAATTCGCGCGCGACGCTCACATCGCGGTACGTTACATGTCATTTCAAAGATTCCTAAATGGTAATGTCGTTTCGATAATTGACCATTTCATGTCTTTGTGTCCAGGCTGACGTCGGTTCTGCCCTATGGGCCGACTCCGGCGCACTACTGGAGAGGGTCGTCACTGGTGCGCAGCTGACCCATGAGGAGGGCGTCAGCTTTGCACGTCGGATGCACGAGGGGTGTAGACGTATTGTTAGCCTACTGTCCTGCACGAGGCTACCGGCGGTCTCCACGCCCACCGCTCCGACTGCTCGTCCACCAGTGCCACTCCGACCAGCGTGGCACTACTCCGGTGCACCTACGTGGACACGTCCTCCACCACCTCACCCGGAGCAGCCAGGGGGTTCAGCCTGGGCAGGGCCTCCTTAGGGCTGTAAACGAGCCGAGCTCGAGCGAGCTCGGCCTTCCAGGCTCGAGCTCGGTAGAAGCTCGAGCCGAGCTCGAGTTGGGGTCCGAGCCCGAAACCGGGCTCGAGCTCGGCTCGGCCTAAGCTCGAGTAGGCTCGAGTTCGGCTCGTTGAAGCTCGATAACAATTAAAATAATTTATTATGCATTATTTTTTAATAATAAAAAAATTTTAGGTTCGATCTCGGCTCTAATAAACTCGATAACAGTCAAAATAATTCAAATACACACTAATTTTTAATAATAAGAAAAGCTTGAGGTCGAGTTCGGCTCGAGAAAGCTCGGTAAGAATTAATATATATTACTATTTAAGCTCGAATCAAGGCTCGCGAACTATTCGAGTTCGGCTCGGTAAAGCTCGCGAGCTCGAAATCAAGCTCGAGTTCGGCTCGTTTAAACCTCGAATCGAGCCTAGAACGAGCCGAACTCGAGTAGCTCGCGAGCTTCGAGGTTTTTTTACAACCCTAGGCCTCCTACACCGGTTCACTTCACGCCTCCTACGCACACCCCTGTCTTTCCCACCTCAATGGCGCCAGCTACGGGTACGCAGAGGGTCTTATATCGTGTTTATCCGAAGACGACATGCAACAAACTAACGATATTAACATTGCAGGTACTTACCAGCAGCACGGCGTCTCCCCAGGCCAGGACGAAGTGGACCAGTTTTTTGCGGAGTGGCCCGAGCAGTTCTCCGACGCAACACCGGAGATTCTCTCTGGCAGTGCCCTCCCCGGTGCACCGGAGGGCACACAGCCAGAGGTGCAGCTGACTCCACCAGCGCAGGGGCGGGATAGACACCCTCCTGCTCGTTTTACTTTTTCGGATCGTCCTAACCCGTTGCACCGGAGGAGGCCCAAGCGAGGCCGTATGGGAGGACGCGGGCGCGGTGACGGGGCACACCAGGGTGGCGACTGAGGCGTGTTGCAGATGCTATATATGTTATACATGTAATGACAAAACATGCCGCATGTTACTCACAGTTATATTATGAAGTTTATTTAAATTTACATAAGTCTATCATCTCTTCTCCGCACATAAACTATCTCACTTAACAGTGCATGTATCGATCGTTCTCTACTCAATCTTTCATAAAAAAAATTTAAAAAACTTTTTACGCGCCTACAATATACAATGAACATAAACTTTTATTACAACTTCACCGTATTTTTTACCGGTTCAACATTACAAAATTCACAAAATCTAAAACAATCACGGGGGCTACATGTAGTCGCCTAACGGGATGGCGACTGCATGCTAGTCGCCTAACGGAAAGGCGACTGCATGTAAGTCGTCGTACGGAGGAGCGACTGGATGCAGTCGCTCTACTGTGTAGCGACACAAATTTTGTCGCTTAATGGTTGGGCGAAAGGATTCAGTCGCCCAACCATTAGGCGACTGGAGCCTATTTTTGTAAAATTCCCGCGGGTATATTTATGTAATTTTGAATAAAAAAAGAATTATCCGTACAAAAAACTCTGCGATAGCGTCTCTTGGCCATCGCTGATTTGAGATAAATGAGATATTGGGTTGTTCTTTTTGTCTTTTGTTTTCTTCCAAGATCAAAAAATTAAACGTTGAAACAAGACAAACTCTTGAACCGAATTCTTTAAATGATATTTTGAGCCCAAAACCATATAAATCATTCACGTCGATGTCACTGTCGTCCGCTATTGTGTTAAAAAATGTAGCAAAAAACTGTCAGCCATATCAAAAATCATCAGTCGTAACTCAAAAGAACACCCCATTATAGCACGATCACTACACTACAATGAATCACTGCAGGAGTTAATTTTTTTCCCCTTTTATTTCTTTTAATTAATAGGCTAAATAAAGAGGCAAAGGATCTTATTTCCATCTATTCTAAGCATTTGTGCATGACCACCTGCATAAAACTATTACCCTTAGTTTGTATTGAAGTATAAGTAAATTGTTCATTTTTTATCAACTTAATTTTTTTAATGAATTTGTTAGTACATGCAACTCAATATAATATTAGAATTAAGGGGTTTTAGATTCAAGACTCAGCTGGCGCAATAAAAAAATTATAGCCACTTTTATTCCATATCTTAACCTTAAGAGAGTCTACACGTGAGTAAGAGTGTTAAAGTATAAGTGAATTGCTCGTCTTCTCTCATCGGTTTAAGTTTTTAGGTGAATTAGTTGGTACATGCAACTCAATAGTTTGGAATACGAAATTTTTTCTCGGTTTTATGTGAGGGCTGAACTATTTCTTGTAAAGTTATTTGTGAAATTACTGACTTCCAAACAAACATTTATCTTTCGAAAAGCACTTTATGGAACTATGGAAGGTCACTAAGGTTATTTTCTTTTACGGATTCATCAAATTTAGAAGCTTTTAACCTCTACACTCGGTCAAAATATGCCTACAAAATGGAGCGGAGGAAGTACAATTTTGTAGGGCACAAAATCACCAATCCTGTAGCAGTCTCCAACACATGTGCTGACTCCACGATTGAAAAATGTATCAGCGTTTAATAAAACAGGTTCGAATAAAACGTGTTCTGCAAAATCATACCTTGGAACTTGGTCAGCCAAAAAAAGAAGCTCCAAAGCGTTCGAACACGTGCACGTTAGAACTTGAGGTCACTACAACGAAGGTCGCGAGGCCAGTGAGAACTCGATCCAGATGTGAGCTCGTGACTCTGCTTTACCGGGTCGGCGACGGCGAGTCGGCGTTGCCTCCGGCCGCCCATCCAGCACTTGACATTTCAATTGGCTCGCCGTGTTGAGGAGCACCTACTGCTGCTATGCTTGCCTGCAGCTTCCGCTTTTAAAAACACAAGAATAATATCATCACTAAAAGACTCGTAGACCAGCACTACTACTCCATCCATTTCCATAGTCCACAAAGCACGAGCTTATTATAATGCTGCTAATCTCAGTATCTTCCTAAACTGTGTTGGTTCGTTGGGTAAGCACGTACTTGTTGAACAGTCAGTCTAAAACAGTTGCCAGTCCAGACTGATGAAATTGCAAAATTAGGGTGGTGATCAGTTGGGCTTAAAAGCTCATGGATTATGGCTGAAAACACTGTAGTTGGCTAAAAAACACTGTAACTAGCTGAAAAAAACATTGTAGCTGACAGAGGCTTATTTAGCATAATTAAATTTAAAAAATTTAAAAAATATAAAAAAATATGTTAGCCCAATATGTATAATACAAACGAATACGGAAAAAAAAGAACCGACAAAAAAGCTCATCAAAAAGCCAAAAGTTCAGAAAAAAACGAAATTTATAAATAGTAAAAAATAAGCCAGAAACTCAAGCCGAACCGATTAGGGATAGCATCTTTCCGTGCTGACTCGGAACTGCATTCTACTCATTTGTTGTTTTATCCACTCGTGAAGAAGAGTCAAGTTGGTTCATCCTGTTACCACTGCGTGGAGGCTCATCTAGTCATCTGAACTGTACCGGACTGCCAGCCAAGAATGACTTGGAAAGTTCTGAAACAAAATGGGGAGACTTGGAAAGCTCCAAAAGGAGGAGAAAGACCGGCAGCTGCAGGCACACACAGCTTTGTGCGTCACAACCGTCGTCAACACCGAGCATGCTAGTTAAGCGCTGACGCACCACGCAACTTCATGCCCTACGACCAAATTGCGCCATCTTTTTGCTTCTTTTTTTTAAGAAGCCAGAAATTGGTATTGTGGTCTGAACTCTGAAGAGCTCTCATATGACTTTCGGAGCTGACCTGAACTTCAGAAGGACGCAACTGGTGAGATAGGCGACTACGCGGCTGATGCTATGCATGACGCATGCACATTGTTGAGTATTATGTTTTCATTAGTTTATGCTTCAGGTTCTGGTTACTCAACCAACTTCGAGAAGTCAAATTAAGGTGTTAATTTTCGTCAAACAGGAGATCTTTCGTGCAGTGGGATGCTGACTTGATACTGGATGCTACCTACGCTACGCATACAGTTAGGTAGGTGCATCTGCCTTTTGTGCTTTGTGAGATGCAGTACACCTGGATATGCCTCCAGATGCAGCTGGGCCACTGCTAAAAACTTGCATCCCCCTTGCTCCTCAAGAAACAGGGAGAAAGTTCTTTTTAAGGTAGTTCAAAAGCGCAAAGGCAAGTGACACTGACACATGCCAAGGTTGTCGACAGTTTCCAGCTGTTGAGTTCACTGTGTCGAAGCACTTTCCTTGAGAACCACTCTGTAGTGGCACAAAAGAAAGTGCGATTAGTGTGTGTATAAATCAAGGCTTCAGGCCTTCAGCTATTCGCAGTGCGATATACTCGTAGTAAGCAGTATAGTCAACTGGTCTCCAAAAAATTAAGGTGGTAAATATCAGCTAGAATAACTGCATGTAGTCAATGCCAGTCTTTCTGAAAATTAACTTCTCTAAACGCATTGTCATCAGTAAATGGTCAGACTAGGAATAGAAAGGGTTAATTGTGCTAAAAAGACAATAGCTGATCAGCAGAGATCTAGAAACAAGAGCAAGAACTCCAAGATTGTAATATAGAGGATTTGGACAAGTGTCACACATCTCTGCAACCTAGCAAACGTGTACGACTGCTGTGTTACTGGAATCATATAAACGCTGCCACTTGGACGACGTCGCGTGCAGACAGGTCTTGTTCCCGTGTCCACATTTCCAGACTTCTCTTGCCGGGAGAAAATTTTCTGAAAGCCGAGCAGCGACGCCATATGACACGATCGCACGAGTTCGATCAGGTCTTGAGCGACAGAAGGAAGAACAAAGTTGTTTTTGTGATGTTGTAGTTGTAGGGGTACACCTGTGATGAGATGGTGAAGGCCCCTAGCTAGTTGCTTGCCACATTGGCAGCAATTCCTAAAGGTTGCCATGAAATTATTCAACCTTTTTGGTGTTGCTTTGAGTTTGGGATACGGGTAGATGAGATATGGTCGAATTGGATTTGTGAGTTGTGGAGAAGTTATCGCGGTCACAGATTACTGTCACTTTCATTTGCTCCAACCAACGCATTTCACTCAAAACAGTTACTGAACACAGAGTTTACCGTTCCGCTGAATGCTGATGCCGCATCAAGTTCACATGTTTTGAGAACGAGGTTTGAGATTTCTCATCTTCTAAGTTTGAGCGCGCATGGAGGCGCCGACAGAATCTGAGACGGTGGGAAGATGGCAGGAAGGCGACGGGCGTGGAGCCAGTGGGGAGACAATGGGAAGGCGGCAAGCATGGAGACGGCGGGGAGGCGGCGGGGAGGGAGTGGGCATGGAGGCGTCAACTGGATCTGAGGTGGTGGAGAGGCGGCGGGCATGGAGAAGGCGAGCGTGGAGACGACAGGGAGGCGGCGGGCGCGGAGCGGGTGTGGAACCGCCAATTGAATCTGAGACGGCGAAGAGGCAGCGGGGAGACGGTGGGCATAGAGACGGCGGGTGTGGAGACGATGGGGAGGTAGCGTGGAGGCGGTGTGAAGGGAGCGAGTGTGGAGTGTCGGTTGGATCTGATATGCTTTGTATTAGGTATATCGTATCAGCCAAGTATCCACAAAGTATCAGAGAAGTATCGGGATTTATTTTCTTTTTTGAATAATTATAAATTTAAGATATGTGCAGGATATGTATCGGCGTGTATCAGGGCAATATCCGTATTCTATACAGTATTCGATACCGATATATGATTTTTGTGAAGTATCGGTGCAACGTAGAACAGAGGAAGAGGAACACAAGCAATTTGACCATGACAAAGAGTTTACTTTTTCTTCATAAGAAATATCAACACGAAGTACAATTGGATCACTGGTGAAATTCGAATAAATATCTTCCTGGTGCTGATCCATAAAAGCATCAGCAACCCCTACATTGTGCACGAGCTCATCACAGCCATCCACGTCGGCACCAAGTGGCCCAGCATCCATCTCTGCTTGCAATTCTTCATCCCAAAAACCTCCGTCATACGTCGTCTCCCAAGCCGGCGCAGCCACCGGCGAATCGGGAACTTCACAGTGCGTCTGCTCGGCCCGTGTAGCCGCCGCCGCGCCAGACTGATCGCTCCACACTTCGATCCAACCATCGTCCGACTCCCAGTCCGGCAAGGCCGAGCAGGGGCCCGCCAGTGCCCTGATCCTCTCGGCCGTGCTCTCTGCCGTCTCCACGTCCTCGTCTTCGGTGTCCGACTCCCACAATGCGGCGTCCAGCGTGCTCTTGGGAGATACCCACTTGGACTTCGTCTCCTCTGCCTTGATGTCGCAGCCCGCGAATGCCAAGAACGGATGCTCCAGCAGCTGCGCCGCCGTCCACCGCTCGCAGGCGCGCCGTCTGAAGCACTTTTCCAAGAAGTCCTTCGCCTCCCGTGACAGCCACTCTGGCGCCTCCGGCACGGCGTCGGTGTACCCGATCAGGCGCACCGCAGCGACCACGTCGTACATGTCGCTCCACGGAGCGCGACCGGTGGCCATCTCGATGACGGTGCATCCCAGCGCCCACACGTCGGCCGCCGGCCCCTGCTCCTCCCCGCGCGCCACCTCCGGCGCCATGAAAGCCGGCGTGCCTCCGATTGCCCCCACCGAATCCACCCTCCGCGCGCACCCAAAGTCCGCGAGCTTGGCCCGCCCGTTGGCGCCGATCACCACGTTCCTCCCCTTGACGTCCCCGTGCACCAAGGACTCCCCGTGGAGGTACGCGAGCCCCCTGGCCACATCCGCGGCGCACGCCCGGACGGTGCCTTCCTCGAGGCGGCCCCCATTCCTTTCAACCTCGTCGGCGAGCGAGCCGCCTGGGGCGAACTCGAGGAACAACTGGTACTCCCCGCCCGCGGCGGCGCGGAAGCCGAGGCAGGGGAGCACGTGCGGCGAGCAGAGCGAGGCCAGGATGTCCCCCTCGCGCCGCAGCCGCGCGGCCCCGGCGGCACCCCCCGCCGACTTCACCGCGAGGAGCTCGTCGCCGGCCGCGAAGAGCGACACGACGGCGCCCGACGAGCCGCGTCCGAGCGTGCGGAGGCGCGTCAGGTGGCGGCCGCGGATCCCCGCGTCCTCCATCCTAATCCCTAGGTTTCTTGCGTAGTTGCGCTTGCGGTTTCTTTGGCTAGGTCTCGGAAGTTCTGGTCTGCGTGGTGCGACGCCGCTGATCCGGCTGTGCCTCTCCCCCGCGTCCAGCGAGTATTTATACGCGGGGAGAGTGCCAAGTTCGGCGCGAGATCTGGCGTGCCCACCGCACTGGCGGCTTCAGGTTTGGATTGCGATCGGGGCTCGCGTTTTCCTCGTGCGGAGACTGACTTGTGGGCCGCTCAAAATGGGCCCCGCGTGTGGAACAGTAACAGGCCACGTGGACGTGGGTTTTGCGCGCGAGGCAGGTGGAAAACGAGGGCTAATTGGGGCAAGAGGAGTGTTGGCTTGGGAAGGAGGCTCCATGGGCTCTCCTGTGGATGTGAAAGCGTAAAAGCGCCCAAAATAAGGAAATTGCAAGAAACAAAACTTGGAAAACAGGGAATACCTTCTTGGCTATTTAGATCAAGCTCCTATAGAGGTTCACTGGAAACAAATCTCAAATATCTAAAAATGATAAGTACCGCTCCTGTAGAAGCTATCAAATTGTTTTACTAAAATCTAGGTGCATTACGGGAAGTTATCTAAAAGTGGTAAGAACCGGGAAAGTTGTCTGGTTTTGGGAGTCCTGGCCCGGATATATTATTGTACATGATAGGTAGGACTTACATTACAAGTACACCCTTGCCTTTTTTTTTAAAAAAAATAACATTATAACTATTTTTTTAAAAAAATTAACCTTTAAATATTTCTTTTATAAACCTAGCCCTCTCTTGACAACTGCTATAAACGACATGTGTTAATTATCACACTACAACACCTCGGCAGGTCTTACCGAGCAAATGTGGCTCGGTAACATCCTACCGAGCCCCCACAAATCGGCAATGGCTAGTTTAATCTAATTGGCACCAATTAATTACTGTGGTTGCTGATGTTCTACTCGTCGAGCTCTTCTAACTCGATAGGTACTTGATAAATTCAAAGAAGAGACTAAATTTATAAAAATAAACTTTGAGGACCGAATTGGAAGGAAAAAAGTAGCTACGCAGCCTACGCTACTATTATGTCTGAACAGTACATCTCATACCATTGTAGTTTCTGCGACTCTTGCAAAAACAAATTACAAGTGCTTGTTAATTAAGTTGACATTAGTTGTTTACTGCCAAACCAATCATATTTAAGTTACTGTTTTAGCTAGCCCATCGGAAAGCAATAAAGAAAGATCAGGAGTTCTCTCTATCTCTCTGTGTGTTCAATCTATTCTTCTGTGATTCTGTGATTGATTCGTTCTTGTTCTAAACAGAGGAATCGTTCGGACTGGTCGCCAGCGACGGTTTCTCAACAGCAGTACTGTTGGGCACGCGTGCGATTGTGTACGGCCGATGCGTGGTGGCCGCTACGCGACTCCACCGGCGGAACGAGCGGCGAGCCGTGTTGATATGTTTCAGAGGGGACTGTACATCTGTGTGAGCCGTCCAGTTGAAAATTGCACTTTCGAGGAAAAGGAAAGCGAGGCTTTGAGGGGCCTAGAGTTTGTCGTTTGCTTGTGTGATCAAACGGCCGGCAATCTCATGTATCTGTATGACTGTACGTGCCGTGTGGACTAAACGGCAGTTAGGGGACATCTGAGACGGCTAGATCTTCAGGCTTTATAATACTAACGGTTAAAAGTTGAAGTGGCTGAAAGTGGCATGTGTTTGATTTTGCTGGAGCTTTTGATTAAGCTTATTTCAGAAATGTCCGATTTGTCTATAAGGTAAATGATGATTTATTTGATGCCCATGACTACAATAGTAAATTTTAAAAATAACTATCACATCATATGATTGCATAATTAATCATTTTCATTATTACGCTAGTAATTAGTCTATATCAAAAAAGATGAAAAAGGTAATGACAAAAAACTAGGTCTACACAGGACAACGTTTTCCATAGAAAAATAAATAGGAATTTTTGAAATTATTATTCACGATATTGCAAAAGTTGGTTCTAAAAACTAAGTGTTTGATTTGGCTCCTAAAAATCAGAAGCCGAAGCCATTTCAAAGACCATCATTCATATTATCTTTTGCCTTCGGCTTTTAGTTTTGCCTTATATTGGACCGTACGGCAATAGAGGTGGGTTAAATAGTGTCAACTCGAATTCTCCCCCAAAATATTCAAGATTCTATTATCATGCAACTACAGAGTTGCAGAAAATAGAATTTTCATTCAAAATCGTAAGACAAATGACTCAATAACACAAAACCTTGAAGCGCATAAGTGTGCGTCTGCTAAATCCTTAGCCTTGATCTGCCTTGATCAAACCAGCTCCACCTCGACCTAAATCGATCTCTAATGCATCGCCCATGCATTGCAGTTTTGATCCAAGATGGTTTTTGGTATTTTGGTCAAATTGCCAAAATACCCTTTCTTGACCCGGTCATCACCAACCATTGCAAGCAATCGCCATGCTTACCAATGTGTAGGTACACCACTAGCTTGCTACGTGTTGCCAAGTTTCTCCCGTCCGATTCCACCGAACCACGGCTCACTTGGCCCGTGCAAGCTACATGGCGACATCCTACCATTCAAACTCGCCTTCAATATTTCCTGCCTTTCTCGTACCATGCTTGAGCTCACCGTCTCACCCCGCAACCTCGATCGTTTTGGGCCTTAACTCCTCCCTGAGCCTAACTCCGATCATCACCGTTGATCACAGTTAACTCCAAGCGACCCTGTACATCTAAAGATAAAGAAATCGTTTTCAGGCACAAAAGCTCTTCACAACTTAACCTACATTAGCCAAAATACACATCATGCAACCTTAATCCGATGACTCAGGTCATCCTAACTCAATTCATGACTCAAAACCCAAAATCCTATTTTTCTAAAAAAGATTGATAGTACCATACTTACAATACCGGTACTACCGCACTGTGGTACTACCACTTTCTAGGACTTCTAGAAATCAGTTCAAATTAAATGCATTCTTTGCAAAACCATTTGACCACTCTATAAAACTTGCAATGGTTTATCATAACAATATCATGGACCTTCTCACATGGTCATTCACCTTATGAATAGTAACAGCTTGTAGAGAAGTTTGAAGAGAGATACCTGTGTGCGAGTTTAATTGATATAAATGAAGTCGCTGTAGTGTATACTACAATCGATTAGTAAATATTGCTTTAAAAGACATTCTGTTTAAAAGCTAGATACTGTAGAAAAATAGTTTTTGGAAATTAATATAAGTTATATATTTTAAAAAAAATAGTTTTTAGAAGTTAATATGAATAGAACCACGTGTGTAATCTCTGGAGCCTTTTCACAGTCTAGAAATATTGGAAAGCATGGTGTTGAACCCACGGACGCAGCTGCCTGCTTATACCGCACCGACACGCTATCCAGAACCACAAAGTGCACGACGAGACCGCAGTACAGCAGCAAAAGGGTGCGGAGTTGGAGCCGGACAGTACACCGAAGGAGGCATATCCCATGCCGGATCCCCACCGGAAGAAGCAACCGCAGCAGGACGCGTCGCTTACTTGTAAAAGGGGCACTTGTTTCTTCTTTCTTGGTATCGCCGGCTCGTTGCCTTCCTGGACCCAGGATTCCAAGTGCCAAGGTTTTTGACCGCGCAGTCGAAGTTGCTGGCTCCCGGGAGGATCCTTTCTACGTCCGCCCTGACGCTGCACTTTCCGTGTCGACTCGGCCCTTTTGCGATGGAAGCTTCGGTGTGTGCCATAGGGCGCAGCCAAGAATTTAGATTGCAAGGGGATCAAATAAACCACGCAACGTAATTATATTTGATAATAAAGAAGACAAAATAATAGTAATATAATTAGAACTAGCTGAAAATCGAAAAAAAAGAAATGTTAAGATCGAGGACCAGGCCCTGACAGCTCCCTCCCCCTCCGCCCCTGCGTGACGGGGAAGCAGGGGATTAACGCTGGGTTTCTGGGACGCCTTCTTTTCCCCTCCATCGGAGTCACGTCTTCTACGCGGCCGCGCTGCGTGGTGTTACAGGCAAGCAGTAATTTTTTCACTGTTACATCCTGGTCACTGCGGTGAGTTTTTTTTTATTTTAACTCTGTAGTTTACGAGCGAAAACGTAACGCTAGTGCTCAGGAGTGCTTTTGCGCAGGAAACGGACGGGCTGTAAACGAACAGGAATTTCGAAGCTCGAGAATGGAGGGAGAGAGAAAGGAACAGGCGAACAGAGAAGCAGAGCAATATTTGTGCAAAACCAAAATCCATTGCATTGTCTGTGCTGCAGAATAATTTACATGAAACTTTATGGCAAACTAAATTCAAAGACAAATGCCTCTCGTGCTCAAGTGAAGCATCGGCTTCTCCGAAATTGTGGGCACTATCGCCACTGTCCACATCAATGTCGAGGAGGTCGGCCTCTGCTCTCAATTCTTCGCTCCGGACACTACCGTCGGGTTCAGTCATCTCCTCGGCCGGCGCGGCCATGGCGTCGGATGCTTCGCTTGGCGTGGAAATCACATCGATCCAGCCCTCGTCGGAGTTCCAATCCGGCAGCGCTGAGGCAGGGCAGGCCAACGCCCTGATCCTCTCGGCCGTGCTCTGTGACAGCTCGCCCTCCTCGTCGGTGTTCGACTCCCAGAATGCCACGTCCAGCGTGCTCTTGGGAGACACCCATTTGGTCTTCACGGCTTCCAACTTCATGTCGCAGCCGGCGAAAGCCAAGAACGGGTGCTCCAGCAGATGCGCGGCCGTGCACCGGTCGCTGGGGCGTCTTTTCAAGCACCTGCCCAAGAAGTCCTTCGCCTCCGCCGACAGCCATCGGGGGACCTCAGGCACGGCCTCCGTGTAGCCAATCCGGTGCACCGCCGCGAGCATGTCGTCCATGTCGCTCCACGGGGCGCGGCCAGTGGCCATCTCGATGATTGTGCAGCCCAGAGCCCAGACGTCGGCCGCCGGTCCCTGATCCTCCCCGCGCGCCACTTCCGGCGCCATGAACGCTGGCGTGCCGCCGATAGGCCGGGCAGAACCTGCCCACCTTGCGCACCCGAAGTCCGCAAGCTTGGCCCGGCCATCGGCGCCGATCACAATATTCCTCGCCTTGACGTCCCCGTGGACCAGCCCCATCCCGTGGAGGTACGCGAGCCCCCTGGCCACGTCCGCCGCGTACCCCCGGACGGCGCGCTCGTCAAGCCGCCCCCCGTTCCTCGCGGACTCGTCGGCGAGCGACCCGCCGGGGGCGAACTCGAGGAAGAGCTGGTACGACCCGTCGCGGCCGCCGCGGCCGCCGATGCATGGGACGACGTGCGGCGAGCGCAGGGCGGCCATCATCCCCTGCTCCCGCCTCAGCCCCGCCGCGTCCGCCGCCCCTACGGCCTTGACCGCGAACAGCTCCCCCGACGCGTCTTCGGCGGCGAGGAAGACCTCCGCCCCGGACGCGCCGCGGCCGAGCGTCCGCACCCGCGTCCATTGCCCGCTCGCGGCCATCGCCATCTCTGCTCCCCTTATTCCTGCTTCTCCTCTGCCTCGCGATGCGGTGGTGGTGGTGTGGTGGTTTTCTGCTGGTCCTCGTCTTGAGCTTACTTGTGCTGTGGGCTTTTCCGTGGCGGGTGCGTTTATATAGAGGGGAGAGGAGGAAGACTTGTACTTGGGCATTAGGAAGGATTGCAAGTTTAGAACACGGAAGGCGCTTGGCGCGGGGCCGCTCCATCCGCCTTATGGCCGTTGCCGGTTCGGGTGCGGCCGTTAGTCTTTTTAATAATTTAATTAAAAATGAGATATTCAGGGAACAATTTACTTGTCAAAGTCTTGGTCGTTCGTACTTGGTCGTGGATGACACACCAGTAGCAAAGCAAATCGTGTGAAACAGAGTAGAGAACTGGGGTTGGTGATTTGGATGGCAAGCGAAGACCTTCGTGTATAAACGAATCAATGGTCGAAGTCAGCGCGCCCACCTGAAAGGTGCTGGGGCCACGGGTGGTGGTTAGACACCGTGTGGCCTGCTGCAAGTCCACCGCAAAGTTAAGTTATAGTGTAGCGCCACGGGGTCCTCCATGCAGCAGCTTCTTCTGCGTCTGCCCCCGACATCTAGAAACCATTTTGACAAAGACTTTGAAGAATCAAGTTCGCCGCCATGAACGCAAAACCGAACGCAGCAGCAGCAGCTTGTTCCAGAATTCGAGAATGTATGCGACCCTTCGAATTCCAAGCTGGAATTCGCGTCCTATCTCGTTCTGTGAAGGCGGCTTGCTCACGAACACTTTCCAATAAACTTCCGTGCGTGCATGCATGCGTTGATGAATTATGGCAGCCGTCAGTTCTATAGTGGATCTAGGAATTTCAGGCTGTATGTTTAAAATTAAAAACCAACGGACCGGGCATATCTACACCACAGGGTTCTGCAAGGCTCTCATAGCAAACCTCAGCTCGTCATGATAATCGCTGAGTCTATTCATGTCGGATCGTGTATTCATGATGGACATTTGGGCTCGGAATAGCACAGTAAACTTTGGACTTAGAATAGCATAATGAACTTTGAACAACAGGGCTCAGGGTACATATCAGTTTCAACAACACCAATGTGGCCTTTCTATTCTTTTGTCTAACCAAAATCATGGAAAGCATTTTGTTAAATTGTTTCTCTAGGTACCACTAAATTTAGTTTAAGAACTTAAGGTTAAATAAATTGACTAATAGGCCATTCCCCAGTATCTCTGACTACTCGATGCTCACCTGATCAAATAGAATTATCGTACAAACAAAAATGCATCAAATGAAGATTTTTTCTTGAACGACGATGAAGGAACTAATTTAGCTAAAAACAATGTCTGGGTTTTGACAGAATTGAATCATACGAAAATAATGATTCAACGAACAACCCATTCTACTCATCAAAATTATAGTCCCCTAATGTTTGGTGCAGATCTAAGCAACTAGATCGAACAGGTTACCCTAACTTTACGCAATAAAAACCTCCCAACTTTTTTTTCCAAGAAATGCTCTAGATTACACCACTTCACCCACCAGACCAACATCTAAACAATAGTAACTACTAATTGTCCATTTCACCCTTACTGAGAGAAAGAGCAAACAAACTTTAGCAAAGATCAGCTAGTTTCACTAGAATCGCCATGGAGAGCACCAACCAAAGATGTAAGGTGGTGATCGGTTCGGCTGAAAAGCTCATGGCTTATGGCTGAAAACACTGTAGCTGACAGAGGCTTATTTAGCATAATTAAATTTAAAAAATTTAAAATACAAAAATATGTTAGCCCATTACATATAATACAAACAAATACGGGAAAAAAGAACCAGCAAAAAAGCTCAACAACAAGCCAAAAGTTCAGAAAAAGACGAAACTTATGAATAGTGAAAAATAAGCCAGAAGCCGAAGCCGAGTTGGTCAGGGTAATTCCGTTCCGGTTCCCACCGGAATGTTCCGTACCGGCAAGAAACGGCACAATGAATCTTTTATCCTCGTATTGGCCTTGATATCGGTCAATACCGGCAAATACTGGTCCATTCCGTTTCAATCATCTCGGTACCGGCTGTAATTGGGTATTTAATTTTGAGAATTTGTCGTTCCATCTATTTTGGTACAAGTATAATTGAAGTGGCCACTCTTTTTTTTTTTGCTATGGTTATGTATTTAAAGTAAGATTTTAAGTGAAATTATGGCTGCATATAATTACATATATATTTATGAATAAATATATTAAACCCGAAATGGTACGTCGATATAAACCGGTACCAAAACGTACCATTCTAAGAATCAAACCGGTATAGCCTCTGGAACAGTATGTACAGTTATGTCACTAACACCACTGAAAACCACATTGCTAGCTAGCCTCAAGAAACAAAAAGAAAGGGAGATCTTCACACATGACATGCCAACCAAAACCTTCAAAGATTCATTGTTCTAACCCCACTGAACCAATCACATCACCGAATCTGGGCGGAAGCGCCCTAAACACTACACATTTTTTTGGTATCACCCGACATATTACAAGCATCTGTTTACTAGTGGTAAACAACAAGAAGCCAAGAAGAGAGCAGCACCTGAGGACAAGGGGGCTCTGGTTAGCCAAGGAGTAGGGCAGTTTAGGGAATGGCCGAACGGGGATGGCTCATGGCTAGGCAAATCTGCAAATGGGCCAGTAGGATAGGGGAATGGGACAAAGAGTACGTGGACATATTGGGCTCATTGGGTACGAAGATAACGAATTTAGCCAAACTAAATATATACATATATTATATCTTGTATATATTGCTTTTGGTAAAAAAAATTTAGATATTTAGCTGAAAACCCATATACTATGCGAGGTCTGCCCCAGCGTGAGTCCTACTGGACCCATTCGCCGGGAAGCTCGTCACAGATGGCCTTAAACGTCGGTGGCTCCTCGGGGAGCAATTCCATCGATCCATTCCGATCGGATGCATGGTTAATAAAACACCTCGTGCCTCCTCGGCATTAGAGATGGCAACGGGTAAATACCCATCGGGTATTGCCATTCCATACCCGTACCCGCTAGGTGTAAATTTACCCGTCGGGTTACCCGTATCCGCACGCGGGTAGGAAAATTTACCCATACCCGTACCCGCGCGGGTATTACTACCCGACGGGTAACCCGTACCCGCAAGCATACCCGGTTCAACACATAAGAATATCATCAATTTAGACATTCATTAATCATATATGCCAAGCACAAAAGCATCTAATGATCAAAATTAGTACATCACATAAACATATTTGACATGAGCATATCAACATATGACAAACAAATAAACAATCAACAAGTAGATAATAAAATTAACATTTGAGTGAGATGTCTAGTTGTCTAATGCGGGTATTCATTACCCGCGGGTAGGCGGGTATGGGTAGTATATACCCACACCCGCACCCGCCTACCCGGCGGGTAGAGGATTTCGCCCAATAACGTACCCATGGGCACATAAAATTTTCCATACCCGTCTTTTTATCGGGTAAAACCCGTCGGGTATTCGGATATCGGGTACCCATTGCCATCTCTACTCGGCATCATATGCGGCGTTCCACAGGGATATTCCCGCGCATATGCATACTATGCAGCGGCATGCATGTCCACTGACTGCGGCACACGCAATCAAATCATCTCGACGCAGGCTGGTTAGTGATCAGCTGCATACGCCGCTGTAACGCACCGGCATATGCCGCCTCGGCCGGAGAGGAGGAGGTGCATCGTCGGCATGTACGTACGCGACGTGCGCCAGGCGTTGGCCACGTCGAGCCGGGGACGCGGTGGGGGTGGCGCTCCTGGCCCCATGCCCCGCGCCGACCGAAGGTGGCGAGGTGGACGCATGCACTTTGCGGCGCGGGGCGGCCAAAGGGATAGCTCGCCGCGCGTGAGTCAGATGCGTTGCTTCCTTACCCAGTTACCCAGCGTGAGCTCACTCGTCCATGAGCTGCCGCGGTCGGTCCGGCTCGGTTGATTCCAGCCCCCTTCGCTTCACCACTGCGCTAAGTAAGAATCGGAGCCTTTGCCGTCGTCTGCAGTGGTAGGGCTCTGCCGCCGTTCTTACAGCATCTCACGATTCTCATCCATCGTATCAGAAATCTTGTGATAATTAAATGCCAATATTTAGGTGGATTCACAAATCTTGTGACGGCATTTTTTTGCGATCAAATCCACATCCATCTTTAACCGTTTACCTAATTTCCCATTAGACACGCAAGAGAACGGCACACAGTTTTCTTTTCTGTGTGAGAGAGTGTGACTGTAAACAGCACAAAGTTTTGTACCAGTACACTTAAACTCGATTTTACCACAAACTGCCCGTGACGGTGTGCCAGCCTTTGCAAAAATGCAAACGCGTCAGATCTGATGATGCGCAAAGGAACAACGGCTTCCTCAGACGGCTTGTGTACGTGAACTGAACTTTTTGAGATCCGGAAACTTAGGCCCGTTCAAAATGATTTTTACCAATAGTGTTTGGCTGCGTCTGTTGGCTAAAATGGATAGCATAGCGACTGTTAGTTTTTGACTAAGATATTCAATTAAAAATACGGTTATATCTCTACAAATAATAAAAAAGAAATAAAGAAAAATACGACGCTAAGAAACCAACATGTTTAAAACTACTTTTAACTTCTAAAGGCTAAAAGCCAAAAATCAAAAAATGTTTTGAACCGAGCCTTACTTTGCTCAGCCGAACTCAGGGTAAAATGTTCACTCCAAGTCAAACATCTGAGATGCATACAAGTCAACCTTTACTGTAGTTTAAGGTCCGAAAACTTAAATGCCTCGTCAACCAATGCTTGCATTAACAAATTTCTTTCCAGCGTTCCAGTGCTATTCCATTGGACATTCCATTTGTTAATCCTGTTGCGCCTGTTGCAATCATGCCAAAAGGTCAAGGGCTCCTTTTCGTTGAACCGGCCCCAACTCGTTAGCAGGTCAACCGTTTTAACACCTCTCACTTGGTGATTTTTTTAAGAATCAATTTTAGTTATGAATTACATTATCATATCTATTTTTATTTTTTTTACAGTTTTAATCATATGTCGTTACACGATTAGACGACTTGAGTTAGTCGCCTAACCGTTGGGCGATATGTGGCCATTTTGTCCAACTATTGGATGACTAGTCCTTGTCACCCAACCGTTGGACGATTAGACCCTACTCGTCCAATGGTTGGGCCACAAGCCCCTAGTCACCCAACAATTGGGCAATAGGAGGTATACCCTAGCGCACGCATCGGTCGATGCTCTATGCACTCATTCGGCCGAGAGCAAATAGAGGAAGGGGAGAAGAGAAAGAGATGAGAGGAGGAAAGGAAAGGAGGAGAAGAGAGGAGAGGACAGGGAGGAGGATAGGAGAGGAGAGGGAGGGGAAGAGAGGAGGAGAGATCTGCGTATCGACGACAGTGAGTCCTTGCATTTCTTTGTAGATTTACTTTTGAAACATGATACGATAGCAACTAAAATTATTAGATGTGTAGTTTAGATATTAAGGTAGTTAGCAATTAAAATTATTAGATGTGTTTGGTACGACACATATAGTTAATAGTTGTAAATAGTGTGGTTGTAGAACTAACAAAAATTTAATTATTAATAGTTGTACTTTCGAAACCATGGTAGGTTAGCAACTAAATTCATTATATGTGTAGTTATATCGAGTATGTCGTATATTGTTAATAACTGTAAGTAGTGCAGTTGTATCGGGTACATCGCATATTGTTAATAATTGTAAATAGTTGTGCAAACTCTAAAATTATAACTTGTCCACCAATACTGTTACGAAGAATAATAACTTCTGCATACTCCAGCTGACAGGGGCATCAATGTCACTTTCCCCATCTCCATTATAGTTGACCGCCAATGGTGCCGAGTTGTTGAGAGATAGGGTATTTAATTATTTGTATCTCTTTTTGTATTTAAATATTTGTGTTTAAAACTATAGCCTTGTGTGGCTAACTACTGTATTAAAGTACAATATTTTATTATAATTTTACTGCGCAACTCTAATAAAACTTAGTCCTTAATTCGTTGAGATTAGAGAGTAATAATTCATTACTCGATGTCATGTTGTGAGAATAATCATACAGGGCGTCTCATATCGCAAGTCTCAATTGATCCAGCAGTTAAGCAGATGTTTATTGTTCAGTATGAAATGCAAAAATAATTCGAGAGCCGCAGGAGCCTTCGCATTTACCATGCGGTAGTTAACCTCGCTGCACGCAACTCTCTCGTCAATAATTATTGCATATATTAGTACATACATGCTCAGTTACATACTTACATTATAACATAATCACTACTGTTTTACGATAGCTAGAAAGTTCAGTCATACGTCCAAACTACGGGCATGTCTGGAACACCGAAATTTCAGTGGAAATTGTTCAATTGTCGTGTTCCAAACAAAGCCTACAATTGCAATATCGTGAAGAATCTAAAAAACCTTCACATAGAATTTTTTTTTTTTTTGAGAAGATTCACATAGAAATTATTCGTTCCCTTGCAGGATCGTCCAATCCTTCTTCATGTAGCTGCTCGTAGGGTAGGAATATCATCCGTAGACAACTAGAAATCCTCACAAGGAATCCTCATCACAGTATCAAGAACCCATATATACCCACATATAGAGGTGGCCAAATAGGTTGTCTGTGTCAGACTGATCCGACATGGCATAAATGTACTAGGCCTAGCACGACATAACCTAGACACGATCTAGCCCAGTACAGTTTTATTTTTTAAATATTTATATTATTCTTTCATTATATTTTAAAATTTTATATAATTAATTTTGTAAGTATGAATAATTTTATTTTGTATTTTAAATTTTTGTATGTTTAAAAAACTCATGTCAAGTGGCTAACTCTATCTGAGCTTAGCATGATAGGCTAATCGTGCCGAACCAGATCGGCACGCCCTGTGAAGCTATCAGACTATGAACCAGCGTAAGGCAGTCTATTTAAGTAATGGGCCAGATGGCCCGTGTCTAAATAGGATGCGCCCGGATGGCCCGTGCCGTGGTGCCATTGGGCCACGTCTGCCCACAAAGAACAAACGGGAGCAGGACAAAGTGAAACCAAAGCCTGTTCTCCCCTCTCCCTAATGTCACCTACACGGCTACACCAGAGCCCCAAGCACGGCTAAAATGTTGCCTACACCGTGGCCTAGCCGCCTAAGCAAAATTCAAAGAAAATCAGGGACAAATCTTTTCCCTATCTCTCAGGATCCGTGCCGATCTCCCTCCATTTCCCGTTTCCTGAGACACGATAAAAGCGGCAGCCGGCAGGCAGGCAGACAGAAGAGAGAGAAACCAAAGCGGTTTGTGTGCTCCATCCATGCGTGCCACGGTTCAGAGGGGCAAACCGAAAAGAAGAGTTTCTTTACGTGTGGTCCCGACACGAAGTCCTGTGCAACATTTTTGAGTTCATAGTGTATAGTTTTCTCGAATAAATAAATATGAAAGTTTCAAAGTTAATACTTCTAAATAGCTTATTAGAAGTATAGTTTTCAGAGTGTATAGTTTTCTCGGATCTGGGCAGACCAGTGACTGGCGGTCGTCGAGTTGGCTGGCGTTGGCGGAGCTCGGGCGAACGACCGGGTGGCCGAGCGGCGGCAGTCGGGTGGCTTCGAGCGCGGGACCGGCGTCAGGCGGAGCGGCCGCGAGCGCTAATCGCTTCGAGCCGGAGGCGGACGACGGGCGGCGAAGCGCGGCGGCGGCCGTCGGAGGCCGCGGACGCTGGCGGCTTCGAGCCGGAGGCGTCCGACGGGGAGGCCGAGCGGCTGCCGGCAGCTTCAAGCGCAGGCGGCGGACGCTTCGGTCGGGCTTCGGGCGGCGACCAGCTCCGGGCACGAGTGGCGGGGGCCGGCCGCGCGACCGGCGAGTAGCCGGCGACTTCGGCCTAGTGCCAGGGATAGGCTCGCAGAGCTCGGCGACTGGGGGTCTGATCCGAGCTCCGTGCATGATCCGGCAGTACCGGTTGTGGATCTGGTGTCACCGAGCACGATCGTCGGTGTGGGATTGTGCGGTGGTGGCCGTGGTCGTGGTTGATGTGCAGCCATCAACGCTGGATTGTGCTAGTCGTGGGCGTGCTGTCGTTGGGAGTGGGTTGGGTGCCAGGCGAAAGCCTTTGTCTTGCTGTTGGGCTGACGATGACGATACCTTTGGGAGCCGTTTTACTCCTTGGAGGCGTCTGTCTGTAGATGCACCCCGCCTCTCTCGATGTGGATCTTGCGGGAGAAATCCCTGTCCATGTTGGACGGGCAACGGCGGCGTGGCTACGTCGTGTTCCTTCCTGAAGGCGTTGTCTTTACAGTTCCACATGTGGTTCCTACTTTGGTGGCTTTGTTTTGGTATCTTAGTTTCTAAGTAAACGAGGATGCAAAGGATTGCTACTGCACAAGATCAAATTTTGAGGCCTGACATCAAGAGTTTCTAAGTAAACTAGGATGCGAAGGATTGTCAGTGCACAATGTCAAAGCAAGTTTGAAGTAAGGAATTAGAAGTTAGAATTTTAGTCTTTCTAGCTTTCTTAGTCTTTTTGCTCTTTGTTTTTTGCGTACCTCAGTTTTGAGGCTTTGAGTAATTGAGTCTAAGGGCTCCTGTAAACTTTGTCTGCGTATATCCACGTGTGGATATAGAGGCCGGATTTCTATCCATTATCTAAAAAATACTTCTAAATAGCTTATTAAGATAGTTTTTTCGAAATAACTTACAAGCGTTCATGCTAAAGCTAATCATAAATCGCAGCCGAAAAGAACACACCCCTGTTTTTAGGCTACGGATGATGACTTTTGGTTGCATTTTACATATGATAACGAATGACAGAAACGTGGACACGGCCGGCATATACAATTTTAAGTTTAGAAAGCCGCTTGTAAAATCTGTTTCAAAAAAATGTTTTAACTTTTGAAAAAACCCCCCAAAAGAACGGATAGACCTCCCTACTAATGAAATGCTCTAAAAGGGTAGAGCAGCAAAGCAAGCAACAGCTAAACTGCAGCTTGAGAAATTTCAGGACAGTAATAAGGCGCCACTTGTTAAGGCTTGGGCTTCTGACTTCCTATTTATTTTTCATTATTTCTAAATTTCGTCTTTTTCTGACTATTTGGATTTTTTTGAACTTTTTTGCCGGTTCTTTTTTCTATATTCGTTTGCATTATACGTACTGGCTAACCCATTTTTTTCCTTTTTAAATTTAATATGTCAAATAAGCTACTAACAGCTACAATATAATTTCATCCAACTATAATAAAATTTTAACCATAAACCACAAAAAATCAGCCCAACCAAACAGCACCTAATTCTCCTCTCTCGCAAGCATGTGGTTCTGATGTTGAGTGGCGATGTAACACAGTCACTGACAGCTGGTCCAGATAGATAGCCCACTTTCAGTGATTAATCACCATGGCATGGCAAGTGGGCCAGAGACCATGCATCCTTCCTAGGCTTGCAGACAGAGGTAAATGCAGTGAGCAGTGAAACACTGCAGACCGAAGAAAAAGCAGGAAAAATAGCTGACAGCCATCGCCCCATCCTTTCCTTTTGCACCTTGCTTCTCTACAAAGTACTACCACTGCTTCCTTTCGTTGGAAGACGCACACGCTTTGTTCTGCGCCCAGCTGCTTGCTTGGTTGCTCCTTCGTTTCTCATCATTAATTCATTAGCCCAGTGGCTCAAGGGTAAGGAACGGCAATGGCGATGCCGCAGCTCGTCGCAGGAGGTGGTGCCTGCCAAACTGCACCCGGGCCTCCATGGCCTCAGCAAGAGCAAGAGGATGAGCAGGTCAGCGTGCAAACATTACTAGTCCAAGTCACATCTCATATCCTTGCACGTCTTTTGCTTTTCCTGCTTCTGTTATGTTGTTTGGTTACCTGTCATGGTGGAGGAGGAACCGAAGAAGCGCAGAAAATGCCATGGATTTCTCGGAAAATATTTGTCTGTGTGCTCTTTAAAACAAAGGCTAAGGTTTGTCTGTGCATGTAGAATATATACATGCCATCTTTTTGCGACAATGTAGCATAGGTCCAAGAGTTAGCTTTCTTTCCAGATGGTATAAGTACACACACAAATTAGGAGATGCAGATGGTATAACAATCTTGTCATGCGAGTATTATGAGCTGGTTATTGGATTGGGCATCCTTTGTGATCAGGCATCCAGAGAACCGAGAACATCATTGATTAATCCATTTTTATAGACAGATTACTTCAATAGCAGCAAATTTTCCATGATTCTTGATTGGTATTTTTGGTTTTAAAGCGTCTGTTTGGTTTGTGATGATGCATCCAATTGAGCTAATCGATCTGTGAAGGAAATAGTTGAGTGCATTAGTGCTGTAGAATGGTAAAGACGAAGCTGCAAAGAGATGCGACTTGTGATTTTTACTGCTTAATTTCATCTGCGTGCCTTGAGGCTGTTGTAGTCGATTACAAGAAGGTTATCGAACTATAAATCTTTCCCATCATTGAGTTTTTGTGTGTGTCTGTGTTAATATTTTGCTGTATGGAAGGGTTATGATAGCAGATCATGAGACGGGAAGTTACACTAGAATTTGCCAGCTGCTTGTGAGATGAAGTTGCAAACGACTTTTCCTAGTTTCATTAGATGTGATAGCCACGAAAGGTTCTAGACTTCCAGTTTGCCCTTCATCTACAGCCCATAGATTTGTGCGTTTCTTTTTTCTTAAGATGTTTGTCCTGACAGAGCTAAATACCTCATTGCAGAGGTGTTAGTTGGCACTGCTGTAGTGCTGTGCTATCAATGCACTGATTTGTTTTCCTGGATTGTCTCCAGAATTAATTGTATGTACGACCCCCCTAGATTTATGTGGGCCATTTTGGTTTTCATGTCCTCCAATTGTCGTAGCCGTTTGCCTGTTCATGATCTGCATGTTGGGTCCTAATGCTGCGCAATCATATCATTGCAGAGAGAAGTGACACTGACCATCTTTTCAAAACCTGTCTTGCGTTTGCAGGTGACAAATCCATGGTGATCACTAGTAGCGTTGCATCCGCCTATCGCAGAGCCGCAAGTCTCCAGCACCTCTCAATCTTCTTGCACGGAGAGGAGGTGGAGGATGAGGATGGCATGAGTAGAGCAAGTAGGGAATGAAGCCGTACCGGTCCGGGAGCACGTAGTTTACATAGTAATATTTTTGTGTAACATTTTATAAGTTAACAGCTGGTATAACGCCCTGCTCATTTCGGCTTGAGCTGCTGATTTATTTTCACTATTCATAAATTTCATCTTTTTCTGAACTTTTGTCTTTTTTTTATCTTTTTTGCCGGTTCTTTTTTCCTGTATTTATTTGCGTTATCTGTGATGAGCTAACATATTTTTTATTTTTAATTTTTTAAAAATTTAATTACGCTAAATAAGCCACTTTTAGTTACAGTGTAATTTCAGTTCAGTCATAAGCTACTATTTTTTAGTCCAACCGAGTGGGACCTAAATCCTAGCTTCTGAGCGGGACCTAAATCCTAGCTTCAGCTATAAGTTCCTGGGTATTCTTTCGCTAGCAACTGTCCTGCAGCCTCACGAATGGATAATTGGATATCATGTTCTTCAGCTGTTACGCCTCCGTTCCTGGCCGCGTAGGCCCCGGCGTTTGGTCACCCACGGAGGCAAGTGAGCTGCGAACCGGCACGCGCGCGCACGGCTGCCGTCCCCGTCGGTGGGCCACGGCGTGGTGGCGCCCGCCCGTGCCCTGCCCGCCGTATGGCGAGCTGGACGCATGCGGCGTGCGCTTCGTTCCGTGCAGGAGCCGTGGGCGGACGGCCCGGACCGGACGCCGCATGTGCCGGCATGATGGCGCGGTCGTCACGGCAGCCGGCCTGGGACGGACGACGCGTGCGTACGTGACAGTGCTCGTGCTCTCCTCTCCTCGGCGGCGCGCGTCGTGGTCGTGCCGCTGGTACGCCTCGTCGTCCGTGTCCGGTTCCCTTGGCCACGGCGTACGTACGATCGGATCGAACCGCGCTTCAGGATGCCGCGCGCGGCGTGTGCATTGGCGGAGCCAGGACGGAGGCGGATTGCCGGTGGGTTGGATTGGGTTGGCCAGCGCTGCGCGTGCGCGGCCCAACTTGGCGTGGGCCCGGTTTGGACCGGCCCGCTGATTAGCCGCGGAACCTGTAGCCAGCCGGTCTATGGGCTAGATTCTTTTGCTTGTGGATTTTTGTTTTTCTACGTTAACTAGCTTTCAAACGGTATGTCTTTTTAAGATGGGATCTACAAGTCGATTGTAATAGACACTATAACGATTTCAGCTATACCATCCAAAATCACATATAAACATCTCTCCCTTTGTACCTCTCTTATAAACATCCAAAATTCAAAAGCCAAAAGCCGATCTGCCTTCCATCAACGCATGGAAATGCATGCTTGGGTGGGCCGACTTTTGTTCGCTCGGCCGAATTTGGACAGCACTTTTTATTCGCGATCCAAATTTAGGTGGGCCGATACGGGTCGTGCTATTTCTCCGCAAACCAAACTTGATTGGGCCTCGATTTCCCCATCTCAGCCGTCCAATCTGCACTCCCTTTCCTAAGCCACCTGATCGGAACACCAGGGATCGCTTTCCATCGCCTGGCATATTCGTGGATCTCCTTTTCAAACGTCTTTTCCATTTCCACCCTCGCATCAACGAAGTTTTTACTGTCCTGACTCCGTGGCGACTCGTTTTTGCATGTTTGGCTTTTATTGTTTTTTTTCTTCCGTTTTTGCCTCCCTGAATCACTAATGGCTGGCGCGTGGCAAATCAGTGCTCGTAGAGCACGGGAGATTGGATCATATACCCTCTATTTAGTTGAAAAATTAAGGATTTACCCTCCACATCTCAATGACACGTGGGGTCATTATAAGTCACTGACATGTGGGTCAGGAGAATAAATCCTCAATTTTTATCTAAATGGAGGGTATATGATCAATTTTTTCCGCGCAAAATGGCAAAGCCACGCTTCCCGGCCACGGACTAAGGACGTCTTGGTTCTCCATAGCCCACGTTTGTATCTTTTTGCTGTAATATTTTGTGCATGATACTTGGTTTTTAGAGAAGAAATTAACATGAAGCCTACTTATATGTGCAAATCATGGTACAATATTAGGAAGTGACGAGGCGCCTGAGTTCCCGGCTGGGAAACACGGTTTTGCCATTTCGGTGCTCAGGGGCCGCTGACTTCGATGGCCTCCATGAGCTGCGCGCACAAGCACCGCTCTATAGGCGCTGATTTGCGACGCGCCACCTGTCAGTAATTCCACGCCCCGAGGGAGACCAAAAATAGCCGCAGAGGCACACATGCAAAAAACGAGCCGCCAAGCGGCTAGAACAGTAAAAAATGCCGCATCGACCGCACACGCGGCGCAACTGAAACGGTTTCCGATGGAGAGCGGCGACGAGACCTTCGCCTCCCCCACCGTTGCCGCCGCCGAGTTCGCGCAAACCCTAACCAATGGCAGGGGCGCCGACGAGGGCCTCACCACCATCCACCCCACCAAGTCCTAAGACAGAGCCGAGATCGATGCCCTCCACGCGACGAAGCGCGACCTGGAGGAGAAGCTCGCCGCGGAGGCCCACCGCCTCGAGGGACTCGTGTCACAGGCCCGGGAAGAAATCGCAACCGCTGAGCACGCCGTCCCTCCGAGGGACTCGTGTCACGTGGTGCTGATGCTGTCCAGCACGGTCGCCGTGCTTGCGAGCGGCATGTGGCAGGTGGTCAAGACGATCATCTTTGGTGGGCAGATGGTCGACGCCTTTGGGGGTGCCACTCCCGACACCATTCTTCACCGAGTCGACAAGGTACTACCCCCACAGCCCACATCCAGGAGACCAGGAGGCTACCCATTTGCTTCTGCGTGACAGCAAGAAGCTGCAGGCCTGCAACATCCCTGAACCTCGTTACAAGAGATTCATGCATTGTCATGGTCTCAATTTATATAATATAAGTAATAATAGTCAAAATTTGTCATACAACGACCACCAATTACCAGCCAGTCATCCTACTGATCTAACACGAGTGCTCGAAGTACTCGAAGATCACAAGAAGTGCAGCACTCGCACCAACAATGAAGTATACGAGTACCGATCGTGAAGCCTACAACAACTGATCGCAAAGCCTTCGATTAAACCCGAAGACAACGACAACAGTTCACAAAGTCTACGACTATGACGACAAGACTATGAAGACTACGACTATGACAACAGTCCGCAAAGTCTACGACCATTGACTACAAAGCTTTCGACTATCGACCAGTAAAATATACGATCATGAAAAAGTACTATAACTACGATTATGAAAAAGTATTGTAGCTGCGATGATCTTCATTGGTCATTCTGTCATGGTCAAAGCTGGACATGGTTGAAGTCTGTCGTGGTCAGAATGTCGTAGTCGAGTTACCGTGGTTGAAGCCAGGCGTAGTCGAAATGCCGTCGTAATTCAGACACGGTTGAAGTCGGTCGTGGCTGAAGTTGGATGTAGTCGTAAAACTGAGCTATGCTATAATACTCTTCCGAGCACCAGTTGAATCACTGTTCACCGCCTTGTACTGTTCTTTTGACCGTACAGTTTTGACCAAATCATTATAGCTTCGGCCATACAAAAAAAAATGTAGCTTTGACCGGTCCGTCATCTAAATTTTTGATCACGTTGCTCGAAGGCCATCCAATCTTCCGGTGGTACTCCATGTCACTGAAAGAGTCTTCCACCGATCTCTCACTCCTTTCTCACCCCTCACTCAACGTAACGTGAAGTAGGGAGGAGAATAACGTGGGTCTTGACAAGTACAAAATATACCATCCTTTCTCTCTATATTTGGCATAATGTGGGCCCCATCATTACAAAATGTGCCATCATTGGATCACTTACAAAGAGGGCCTTGTTCTAGTATGGTCCACATGTCATAGACTGCACCTGTGGAAAAGTATGAGGTATGGATTTGAAACGACGGAACCAAGGGTGGCTGGATGCCGTGAGAGAGTTTTTGGCACATATAGCGCGTTTTGCATTTATATTTACAAAAAATAGTTATATATATGTGAAAATAATAAAAACAACACTTCTGTCGTCCGATCACCGGGCGGCAACGCCCTGCAGCAGACATGTAGACTACCGGAGCCTAGCCACCGTGCAGCAGACGCCTGCCGCCCGGCCATCATACGGCAAGTGGCCTGCCGCCCCTCCACCATACGACAAGTAATTAAGCTAGCTAATTAGCCAGCTTAATTATCTGTCTAAATTAGTTTTTTTATAAATTATATTTGTTTAAAATTTTAAATATAGCAAATAAGTTCAACAAATTACGAATTTTACGTGCAGGCTTCTGACACAACGTACTTCATTATATAATTTTTTTGTAATTTTTTTAAAATTTTATATGCTCTGAATTTTTTTTGACAATTTTATACACTCTGAATTTTAAATTAACATGAATTAACATGGCAAATTCAGATCATATAAAATTCACAAAAAAAATACAATTAGGTTAATTGTATCAGGAAGTTGCACATAAAATTTTATAATTTTTTGAACTCGTTTGCTATATATAACAACCCCTACAAATATCATAATTGTACGAATTTTTGAGCAACATTCAGAGTGTATAAAATTGTCAAAAATTACACTATGAAATATATTGTGTTAAGGGATTGCACATTAAATTTCGTAATTTTCTAAACTCATTTGCTATATTTAAAATTCAAACAAACACTATATGTAAAATACTAATTTAAACAGGTAATTAAGCCGGCTACGGTGGCCAGGCGACAGGCATCTACTGCACGGTGGTTGGGCCCCGGTAGTCTACGTGTCAGCTGCAGGACGCTACCGTCCGGTGACCGGACGACGAAAGTGTCATTCATTCTCGCGCGTATAAGATTATTTTTGCAAATACGTGCTATATGTGGCAAAAATTCCACATGAGAGAGCAGTATAAAGTGTTCCGTATATACAAAACGGCAGCAATACGCAGACGGTATTGCAACTTGCAAGATAGGCTAAAAGACGAGCACAAACATCGAGAATAACATGGACGGTACAGCCAGCTGAGCCAGGGGAGGAGGACGTCCTATGGGGAGGACAGAATCCGTCTCCGACGTTTTTACAGAAGAAATGGGCAACGTACAGAGCTGGGCCTGTCTACTCCTCCCTCGGTATCCACCGGCTCCACCAGATGCTTTTCCGCTGGCTGTTAAGCTCATCCATGCTCTCGTTGATTGTTCTCACGATCTTTCGCTGCACACGCAGCAAGGACGCAAGCACGTTGCGCTGAGCGCTGCCTTTCTTCGGTTTGATTTCCTGTACAGAAAAACACACAAGTGGTCAGTGTTCTCCACTTCTCCTAACCAAACCATATGTTTATCCCAGTATCCCTCAGGTCAGAATTCTGTAAACGCCATGAAATGTTTGACGGCAAACTGCTTCAACAACTCCTATCTTTAATAACCAGTATGTTCTTGTCATGATGTCAAACAAATACGTACCCTAAGCTCTTGAAGTTGTGCTTCTGTAAAGCCCCCTTCTGTCTCCGTTCCTGATCTTGCCATGAGGCCGACGACCCACCGAGCTGCTTCGCTGTAGTCCTTTTGGGTTGCACGAAACAGTTGCAGCCTCAAGTTCTGCATGACAGAGAGGCCAAGGAGCCCTTCACGGTTGAAATACGGATGAGCCAACGCGGCCTTAGCACTGGTCCTTTGCCGCGCTTTGTACCGGACCATCGACGTGAGAAGTTCCCATCCAATACCACCATCCAAATCCAAGATGTCAAAGCCCCTCCGAAGCTCTGGGGTAGCTCGTGGTTCTACCAAATTCCTCCAAGCTTCTAGGTCGTAGTTGCATCTCTTCAGTTGGCGGTTAAATTGTATGAGGCTACTGTCAGTCCTCAATGCTGGAAATGCCTACAAAAGAATGATGTGTTAAATAGCATCAACAACTACAATGGTTTTTATGGAACTCTACAAAAATCAAGATCAAGATGCAGTCCTGCAGTGCTTTGAAAAAAAAATATAAAACAATAGTTACTGTAATGTTCCTATCTTTCCAAGGAATAGCTGCGTCGTAACGACATGCACCACCACAGAACATTCCTTACAGCTCACACATGTTACATTTGGTGTCCTTGACATGTATGGATGGTGTTAGCTGAAGCGAAGTGTGGAGATGCAACTAACACTAGAACATGCTGTTAGAGATATATGTATAGTTTGTTATTCCCCATTGTTATGAGGGGTTCTTTGCATATTTACCACCTGTACTTTGTGTATATATACCGGCCCATTGGCCTCATATGAATACAAGCGCTATTCATAACATGGTATCAGAGCCAAAACTAGGGTTTTGGCTTACCTAGGGTTCCGTGCGCCCGTGTGCCGCCTCCGCCGTCGTCGCCGACTCCCGGCCTCCGCCGCTGTCGCCGACTCCCGGCCTCCGCTGCCATCACCGCCCGCTCGGTCTTCACGGCCTCCTCCACCGCCGCCTGTCGGCTTCCTCCGTTGCCGCCGTCGCTCTGCCCGCGTCGCCGTCGCTCCTCCGCCCGACGTCGCCGGCCGCTCCCTCGCGCCGCCGGCCCTCCGCGCCGGCCGCTCCTCCGCGCCCGACGACGCTCCCTCCGCGCCGGCCGCTCCTCTGCTCCGGGCCGCTGCCTCCCGCGCCGAGTCGCCGCCTCCCTCCGCGCCGGCCGCCGGCCGCCTCCCGCGCCGAGCCGCCGCCTCCCGCGCCTCCCCGCGCCGCCGCCCGGGCCATCACCAGATCCGCGCCGGCCTCCACCGCTGTCGTCCCCGCGCCTCCATCGCCGCTGCCGTCGGCCGCCTGGTCGCCGCCCGCCGCCGAGGTAGGCCGCTGCCGGAGCCGCCGCCGTCGGCCGCCGTTCCGCCCCCGCCGGACTCCGGTCCGCCCGGCCCGCCTCTTCCGCCCCTGACCGAGGCCCCCTCGGTCGGTTTTGTAGGGCCGGTCGGTTTGACCGGTCAAAAGAAAAAAAAGAGCAGAAAAAAAAGAAAAAAAGAAAAAAAACGTTGTTCTAACCGCCGCGCCGTCCAGCGCCGCCTGTTAGACTTCGTTGCCTTGGTCGCCGCGCCGTCCAGCGCCGCCTACCAATGGGCACCGTTTCTCTCCCTCGCTGCCCGGTGATCTTTGATGGTGTTAATTACACCGATTTCGTGTCTCACATGCGCATTCACATGCGTGGTCTTCGTCTCTGGGGCGTCCTCTCTGGCGATGTCACCTGCCCGCCTTGCCCTATTCCTCCGACGGAGCCTACGCCTGTTGCATTGCCTCCGACAGCCGATAAGGCTGCTGCTGATGATGACGCTGATGATAAAGCTGCCTCTGCCTACCAGGAGGCTCTGGATTCCTACAAGGATCGTCTGACCGTCTACACTCAGTGGTACGATGACGACGCTCGGGCTGCTGCTGTCTTCATCGCCAGTGTCCAGCCTCAGTTTTCTTCTGAGGTTGTGAGACTCCCTTCGGCTTTCCAGATGTGGACTCATCTTCGTCAGCGCTACGAGCCCTCTGGTGATGCCCTGTACCTGTCCGTGGTCCGCCAGGAGCACTCTCTTCAGCAAGGTGATGCTACTGTTGACGCCTTTTACGCTCAGAGTTCTGCTGTCTGGCGTCAGTTGGACTCACTTCGCACTGCTGGCTGTCGTACCTGTCCGTGCTGCCTGGAGGTACGTGCTGATCTGCAGTTTCTGCGGGTTTACGAGTTCCTTACTCGCCTTCGTCCTGAGTTCGAGCAAAGGCGTGCCCAGCTCCTTGCACGCCACCCTCGTGTCACTCTCCTGGAGGCTCTTACCGAGATACGCGCAGAGGAGACTCGTTTGAGTGGTGCTGGTCTGATGCCACTCCCCTCTGTGCTCGCCGCTCGTCCGCCTGCTACACTGCCTCCTCCAGCGGCTACCACAGGTGGTGGCGGCCGTCCTCAGTCTGGAGGTGGCCGTCCTCACTGTTCCTACTGCGACAAGGATGGCCACACTGAGTCCCAGTGCTACAAGAAGAAGCGGCATCTTTCACGCCGTTCTTCTACTGGCACTAGTGCTTCTACGACGACGTCTGCCTCGACTTCTTCAGCAGTTTCTCTCACCGAGCAGGAGATAGCCAGACTTCGACGCCTACTTGCCGCTTCAGGTTCTCCCTCGACAGGTTCTGCAGGTTCTGCTACTGACTCTTCAGGCACTGAGAGACCACCTCCTACACAGTCAGGTATCTCCCCGTGGATTCTTGATTCTGGAGCATCTTTTCACATGACTCCTGATTCTTCCACTCTGTCTTCTATTACACCTCTTGATTCTCCTGTCAGTGTTCTTACTGCTGATGGTACATCTCTTTCTGTCTCTGGTCGAGGATCTCTTAGCAACTCATCTTTTCATGTTCCTTCTGTTGCTCATGTTCCTCGCCTTACCTTGCAGCTTCTTTCTGCTGGGCAGATTACTGACCTTGGTTATCGAGTTATTCTCGACTCTGACTCTTGTTGTGTTCAGGACTGCCACACGGGAGCTCTGGTTGGTTCTGGCCCTCGGCGCCGTGACTCACAGCGTCTCTGGGAGCTTGACTGGCTTCATCTTCCTTCCGCTGCCACCACCGCCGCCAGTCTCTCCGCTTCTGCCACTTCGTCTACCGGCTCTTTCCAGCAGTGGCATCACCGTCTTGGTCATCTGTGTGGATCTCGCCTGTCGTCCTTAGTTCGTCGTGGTCTTCTGGGGTCTGTCTCAGGAGACGTGTCTTTAGATTGTCAGGGCTGTAAGTTAGGTAAACAGATTCAGCTTCCTTATCCTCATAGTGAGACTGTGTCTCAGCGTCCTTTTGATCTTGTTCATTCAGATGTTTGGGGTCCGGCTCCCTTCGTTTCGAAAGGGGGTCATCGTTATTATATTATTTTTATAGATGATTTCTCTCGCCACACTTGGATATATTTCATGTCTTCTCGTAGTGAGGCCTTGCCTATCTATAAACAATTTGCCACTATGATACACACACAGTTCTCCACTCCTATTCGTGTCTTTCGTGCTGATTCTGCTGGCGAGTACCTCTCTCGTCACCTGCGCAGCTTCCTTGCTGAGCAGGGCACTCTCGCTCAGTTTTCTTGTCCTGGTGCTCATGCTCAGAATGGTGTCGCTGAGCGCAAGCATCGTCACCTCCTTGAGACGGCTCGTGCTCTGATGATCGCCGCCTCTATTCCACCTCACTTTTGGGCCGAGGTTGTTTCCACTGCCACCTATCTCGTCAACATTCAGCCCTCTTCTGCTCTTAAGGGTGCGATCCCTGTTGAGCATCTCTGTGGTCTTCTTCCTGACTACTCTGCCCTTCATCTGTTTGGCTGCGTTTGCTATGTTCTCCTCGCCCCTCGAGAACGTACCAAACTGACCGCTCAGTCTGTTGAGTGTGTCTTTCTGGGGTACAGTGCCGAGCACAAGGGCTATCGGTGCTGGGATCCTGTTGGTCGTCGGATACGGGTTTCTCGGGATGTGACTTTCGACGAGTCTCGTCCGTTCTACCCACGTCCTGCCTCTCCTTCGGCTTCCTCTGTGGAGTCTCTGTCTTTCTTGACCTTTCCAGATACTTCTATATCTGTTTTGCCCTCGTCCACCTGTCCTACTGAGTCTCCACATATTCCCCCTGTGGCCTCTCCGCCGTTGTCGCCGCCTGTGTCGTCTCCTACGACTCCCCAGGCTCCTCCCACTATCGTCTACACTCGTCGACCTCGTATTGAGGATCTTCCAGATGAGTCATCTTCTTCTGATGTTCCATCTTCTTCTGATGCTCCATCTTCCCCTGATGGGTCATCTTCTCCTCGCTACGCTCTCCGCGATCGCCAGTCGATTCGGCCTCCTGCCCGTTTTGCCTTTGCTGGCGCAGCTACTCGTGAGCCTGTCTCCTATCGGGATGCTGTTACTCACCCTGAGTGGCAGCTTGCCATGGCCGAGGAGATTGCTGCCCTCGAGCGTACTGGTACTTGGGATCTTGTTCCTTTTCCATCCCATTCTCATCCCATCACATGTAAGTGGGTCTATAAGATTAAGACTCGCTCTGATGGCTCTCTTGAGCGCTATAAGGCGCGTCTTGTTGCTCGTGGTTTCCAGCAGCAGCATGGTGTTGACTACGACGAGACTTTTGCTCCTGTGGCCCACATGACCACTGTTCGCACTCTTCTTTCGGTGGCGTCTGTTCGCCACTGGTCTGTTTCCCAGCTTGATGTCAAGAATGCCTTTCTTAATGGCGAGTTGCGTGAGGTCTACATGCATCCGCCACCTGGGTATTCTGTTCCTGAGGGCATGGTCTGTCGCCTTCGTCGCTCTCTCTATGGCCTTAAGCAAGCCCCCCGTGCTTGGTTTGAGCGCTTCTCCTCTGTGGTTACTGGTGCTGGATTTTCAGCTAGTGATCATGATCCTGCGCTCTTTGTCCACACTTCGTCTCGTGGTCGGACTCTTCTTCTCCTGTATGTTGATGATATGATCATTACGGGAGATGATTCTGAGTACATTGCCTTTGTTAAGGCTCGTCTTAGTGAGCAGTTCCTTATGTCGAATCTTGGTCCTCTTCGTTATTTCCTTGGAATTGAGGTTACTTCCACTCCAGATGGTTTCTTTATGTCCCAAGAGAAATATATTCAGGATCTTCTTGATCGCGCCTCTCTCACTGATCAGCGTACTGTTGAGACTCCCATGGAGCTCAATGTTCACCTCCGACTCTCTGATGGCGAGCCTCTTTCTGATCCGACTCGCTATCGTCATCTTGTTGGGAGTCTTGTCTACCTTGCTGTTACTCGTCCAGATATCACTTATCCAGTTCATATTCTGAGTCAGTTTGTTTCAGCTCCCACTCAGGTTCACTACAGCCACCTTCTTCGAGTTCTGCGATACCTTCGTGGGACTATCTCTCGCCGTCTCTTCTTTCCACGTTCCAGCTCGTTACAGCTTCAGGCCTTTTCGGATGCTACTTGGGCCAGCGATCCCTCTGATCGCCGGTCTATCTCTGCTTATTGTGTTTTTCTTGGTGGTTCTCTTATTGCCTGGAAGACGAAGAAACAGCCTGCAGTGTCCCGTTCGAGTGCAGAGGCTGAGTTGCGAGCTATGGCTCTCTTGACAGCAGAGATTACTTGGCTACGGTGGTTACTTGAGGATTTTGGTGTTTCTGTCACTACACCGACCCCTCTCTTGTCAGACAGTACAGGTGCTATCAGTATTGCTCGTGATCCTGTGAAGCATGAGCTCACCAAGCACATTGGAGTTGATGCTTCTTTCATGAGGACTTGTGTGCATGACCAGGTGATTACTCTTCAGTATGTGCCTTCAGAGCTTCAGATAGCGGATTTCTTCACGAAGGCCCAGACTCGAGCACAGCACAGCTTCTTCCTCTCCAAACTCAGTGTTGTTGATCCACCATGAGTTTGAGGGGGGGTGTTAGAGATATATGTATAGTTTGTTATTCCCCATTGTTATGAGGGGTTCTTTGCATATTTACCACCTGTACTTTGTGTATATATACCGGCCCATTGGCCTCATATGAATACAAGCGCTATTCATAACACATGCTTCACAAATACTAACACGACACGTGCAGAATGTGCTAGCTGGGCTGGCAGAGGTAGAAATGGAGGTCAAAGGAAGAAAGGGAAAATATACACTTGCAAGTTGCAAGTAATATAGCACGGTATTGTTATCTCAAGTTATGTGGCATAGAGATCAACACAAACTCAATACTCAACTATGTTCTCCCATGTTGATAACTATGACTGTAGTAATATACCGGTCCTAATGACCAGATGAGCAAATATTGACTCATCTTCCAAGTCAGTAACACAACAACCACTGGAAGCTTATAGCTAGAAACAGGAAGATATTTCAACAAGAGATGAACAGAGTAGAAGAGCCTGTCCAAATAACAATGTAGTATAGAGGGGAGAAGTATTATGATATTCAAATCAAGAGATAAGAAGCTTCACTGTTAGTTTGGAGAGTGGAGGATAGTTGAAGAACTTGTAGTGCAACTAAAAATTTGTGGCTCCATAGTTGTGTGCTAGACATTTACATGCTCTTCACCAATACTGTAATAGCTTGGTATACTACTTTTTGATGCATAAGGGTACACTGGCCCCCTCTGGGTTTACTAAAACAAAAGGACACAAACGTAGCAAACACATAAACACAATTTCCTGTAATCACATACCATCTGTAAGAATATGAGGCCCAAGCTATATATGTCAAATCTGTCAGGAAGGTTCAGCTGTCAATGAAAAAATTGCTTCATTAGCTCAAACAATTATCTTTATTGGAACAATTATCTTAGAGAACTGACAGAAAATAAAACAGTTTAGTCAAGGATTTAAAGAATACCTGCCACAGGACTGGAGATAAAGCAGCTGCAACTGGAGCAGAAGGTGCAGAGGGAGTTTGTGTGCTCATGATATATTGCTCTGGAGCTGTATACCTGAGAAGCATTGATAAAACTTCAACCAAATCCCAAGTCAAACTATGTTTTAGCACATGATACCCTAAACTTCAAAAGGTAACAGTTATCTTTGAATTTTTTTGCCAGCAGTTCAGTTCCTGATCATGAAGGTAGCTGTGAGTACCTTGGATCCAGAAGGAACTCCTTAGGAATATAGTTGATGCCCACTCGTAAGTCAGCTGCCGCTCCAAGATCGATAATTTTGAAGGTACGAGATCCTATCAGTAGACAAAAATTGAAAAGGTTAGTGCAAAATGTTTTAGCAAGAGATAGCAAACAATATATACGTGGTTATTACCTTCTGAAAATATCACATTCTGGGGTTTTATGTCCCTGTGGACAATCCCCGTCGAATGAAGTCCATCAAGAGCAAATAAGAGTTGTCTCATCACTGTTTGAATAATCTTATTCTCTCTCGCTATTCCCTTTGGCAAATCTTGAACATCTCCAAGAATCTTTGTCTCAGCCTGGATAATCGCAAACAGATTTGAACAGTCAAGTGTTAACTAAAGAAGAAGTACTCCATGGTAATGTAATTGAGAAAATCTAATGGACGTTATACCGTATGAGTCCATCCTGACGGCATACCATCTAACCATTGCTTAAAAGCTATACGACATGTTCAAACCGTTCGATGCGCTCTGTTAAGGAGATAAGGCATATATGGAATAGAATACAACTCTATCTCTTAATACAACTCTATCTCCTTAACACCCCCCTTCAAATGCAAGGCGTATGCAATAGCATTGCATTTGAAAAAGGGTTAACACTAAAATAAGATAAATCCGAAATCCGAGTCCTGATGATTTCGTCGTTGCGTGCAGTTTTTGAATAAACTGTCAAAATCAAGCCGAAGAGGAATAGATAGATGCATGACGGCGCAGATCGAAGCCCAAGAGGTGGCGGCGCAGTGCACAGAGGACGCGCGGCGGCCTTTGAAGCTCGGGGCGGCGGCTAGAGAAGCGGCGGCATCATAACGACTTCTACGATCTGCACGCGACTCAGAGAGTAGAGCGGCGGCTGCTGCCATACAAAATAAAATTCCTATACTTCTATGACTGACAATAAATTTGTGGACTTGCACGGCTTGAACGAACTAAAAATTAATACGGACTTGGATGGACGCAAGAAAAGACGCACGAAAATAACTGAAGACTGACACAGATATCAACGAGACGACGAGATAACTGGCCGTGACTCCTCTCTCGCCATTATTGCATTCCAATACTCGCACTCCCGTCCGCCTGCTCTCGCTTCACTCCCGCCCGCCCGCGTATCCCCCTCACTCGGAGAGAAGAAGGAGCAGTGGGCTCCCCGGGCGTGGGCGACAACGGCCGCGTGCGAGATGGCGCCAGTGGCCGGGAGAAGGCGGCTCCCCGGGGCCAGGCGACGGCGAGATCCGGCGGCGGCGGCGACTGCCAGGAGGAGCATCGGCGCGACGGCGGCCGGATCCAGGCGAGACGATGCCAGAACCGAGCTCGGCGGCGGCAAAGACGGCCGGATCTGGCCCGGAGGCGGCCGGATCCGGACTTGGCGGCGTCGGGCAAGGGAGAGCCGGTGGCGGAGAGACCGGATCCGAGGCGGCGCCGGCCGGATCCAGGCGGAAGTCGGCCTGGCGACGGTGGTCGGCAGCCTCAGGCGGCGGCTCCGGACGGCCAGATCTGGCCCGGAGGCGGCCGGATCCGGACTTGGCGGCGTCGGGCAAGGGAGAGCCGGTGGCGGAGAGGCTGGATCCGAGGCGGCGCCGGCAGCGACCACGACGGCGGCCGCGTGCGAGACGGCTGGCGGCCGGAGACCCGTGCGTGGGCGCGCCGGCGAGAGGTGGAAGAAGGTGGCCGCCCCCCCCCCCCCCCCCCGGGGGAGTGGAGCACATTCCTCCCGGGGGGCGGCGGCTGGAGCGGAAGTAGGTCTAGATCGAGGTTAGGGTTTTAACCTAAGCTCTGATACCATGTTATGAATATTGTGTGTATTGATATGAGACCCAAAGGGCCATATATATAGGAGAGTACAAGAGGATATGTCATATAGAGATAAGGCATATATGGAATAGAATACAACTCTATCTCCTTAACACGCTCCTCATCCATCCGCTCCTTATCCATTCGCTTTAGCATTGTTCTTACACTCCTCTCTCCACGTCAACGGCAACGAAGGGACGCCGTCGGCAGGGAGCTACCCACTTGGGCGCTCGCCAAGGTCGCCGCCGCCGCCGACCGCATCGCCGCGCTCCACATCGCCACGAGCACCACCGCTGTTGCAGATGGTGTGTGCTTTGTCTTTCTACTAGTTAGTTAGTTAGCTTGACATTTGTTGCTGCGATTTTGTTCTTGATTCATAGGAGCATTGGAATTGGAAATAGAGGAGACGATCAGAGCTATTGATTCGCTCGCCTCGAAGCTCCGCGTGTACGACTGCTTCTATTTCATGAAAAAAATTTTAGCGGATTCATAAAATTGGAAGTTTTTTTTAATGGGTTTATGAAGTTGAAGTCCAAGTTTCATGAGGTTTCATAAAGTTTTAGGAGATTTCATGACTAAGTTTCATGAGTTTTCATATCTAAGTTTCATGGTATTTCATAAAATTTTAAGAGATTTCTTGTCTAAGTTAATTAAATTTTATGAGGTTTTATGTCTAAATTTCATAATATTCCGTAGGGTTTCGTAAAGTTTCATGAGGTTTCATATCTAAGTTGACTAAGTTTTATAAAACACGTTCGAAACTCTTTGAAACCTTGTGAAACTCATAAAATTTAGATGAAATCCGATAAAAATTGCCTATACCGTTAGAATCCTTTCTAATGGTATACGGTACACTAGCATGACTCAATGTAATTTTGTTATGACTTCTATCGAGTTGAAATGAATGACATGGACTTAACCTGCCTCCTTACAAATAGATGAGAGAAGAAAGAAAAGGTTGCCATGCGATGAGAATGATGACATTAATAAAACAAACCTATCTGAGTGTTCTCACTAACTGCAGTCGGTTCCTACACGCCCTCTAGTAAGGCATTTCATCATAAGCTAGAGCTAATGACCCCTGATAAGCTCAAAAATTCCAGTTTAGGTCAGTAAGGTAGCACAGTCCCGGACAAATATAACTGAACTCTCACCATCAAGTTGACAAGAATTGGCCAATTAACTGCATCATTCTAGTGCATCTAAGTAAGTTAACACAGTTCCAAACAAATATAATTGTCTCATCATCAAGTGGCTATAATCGGTTCATTGACTGCAGTTGATGCAGACAAGCAAATAGCATAACAAGCCTAAGAAAAAGAACTGGTTGACTGATGTCAATGCAAGCAAGCAACCCGACCGAGTACCGACCTAAGATTATCATTCAAGTCTGGTGGTAGCACTTACATTGTAAGGGAACTCCTTGCTTTGCATGAGATCAAAAAGCGTATCCTCACCTTCATAACGCCAAATTAGCCAATATTCATCAGCTCCCTTACCTTTAGCTTTGCTCTAGAAAGCAATATGCAATGTGAGTTTTACGAATCGATCAAATTAAAGCAAACAAAACTAAGTCTATAAGAGGATGGAAAACAAGCTGTAACATAAGCACCCAACTGATAGTATACCTCACGGAAGCCATAAACAAAATCTGCACAGCTGGTAGCGCATGCCCTCCTGACGCGCTCATTCATCCATATCTCCACCGCGCCATACTCCGTTGCCTTCTTCACGACCACATCGCCTTGCTTCAAGATGAACAAAACAAGTCATAGCCATTAGTATGCATGTCCTATAGCACATCCACTTGACTGACACATAAATAAAGTGAATACGTTGTACTCTTTTAGTGCTCTTCAAAAGCTTGTTTCACAAAACTTTCATAGGGTTTTTGATACAACCAACTACGCAACTGATCTACAGATCACAATAACCATAATATTGCACAGTCCCCCCTTGTTTACATGATACTATCAACATGTACTCACAAACACATTTTTCATTTCCTTCGTGAGCAACTTCAGTTTGTCCAAGTCTATAAACACTTCAATTTACCCAGTTACCCCAATTTCTCCACTAAGACAAGCAGCAACCATCAGCAACCAAAATTCTAGTACAAAATTGAAGTTTATACATGCAGATGCGCATTGGTGTTTACCTTCTCCGCCGCTTTGGGGTCAGCCAGCGACGCCTTGTACACGACCCCGAACGCGCCCTCGCCGAGCTTCTTCCCGAGCACGAAGTCGTCCTACCCGAGCAACCAAATCAGCACGAATCGAAGAAGCGTAAAGGACTTAGGGCTCGGAAGTGTGAAGCGCGCACCTTGCGGAATGTGGGGAGGAAGAGGCGCTCGGCGAATGCGAGGACGAACATGTCGAAGAAGCCCGGGGCGACGCCGGGGGTGGACCACAGGTAGGATGCGGCGGTGAGGGCGAGCGCGACGCCGGGAGCGGTGATGGTGAGGCCATCGTTGCGGGGGAGCGTGCTGCGGTAGATGACGTCTCCGCAGGCCATCACGGTGCAGGGGAGCCCCACGCCCACCGCCTCCACCAGCTGCCGCCCCAGGTCCGCGCCAAGCTCCGCCGTCACCGGCCGGAACGACGCGGCGGGGCTCCGCGGCAGCCGGCGCCGGCGGCGGAGGAGGGTGTCGCGGCCGGGGAGGAAGGAGGTGGAGAGGCTAAGGCTACTCGTGGCCATTCTGTTTTTCTTTTCTTTTTTTCTTGTTCAAAAATACGCCTTACACCATTTTATTCTTGTGTACGTTTTGTTTTTCGAACTGTCGTTGCGACTCGCGAGATACTAATTCAAACGTGTGGGATCAGAGGGCTTGCCACGTGGCATTGGGTCTACCTGTCAGTTGCTAAAATGCAAGTGGCCTTGGCGCGCGGGCTCCGAGCCTGCAGGTAATGGGTTACACGTCATTTTTTTTTCTTCAGAAAAGACAGCTGAATTTCTCGGACGTTGGGTTACATGTCATTTGCCCCACATGTCAGTGATTGTAGGAGTAGAACTGGTAACTTGGTTATGTTGCTGTTTTTATTCTAATTCATTCTTAATTATCAATTGTTTGTTTAGTATTGCTATGAGGCATTGGAGAAGCAGTGTGGACTCTTCAGATTTTTTGGCGATAACTTCAGTTTTGTGCACAAAAAAAAAACAAAAAAAGAGGTGATAATTTGTGGCTAAGGGAAGATGGACAAGGAGAGAAGCATCAGCTTCAGTGAACTAGTGGCTACAATTAGCGGTCGGAGGCTGATACAAGACAGACCAGTCAATTCTTGTGTGCGATTGACTCGTCGGACTACTAGTCGAGTTTGCGCAGTGAAAAAAAATATCCGGGATGCAACTACCCAGATACTCAAACAACTGTGCTTGCATCAAATGCATAATGTTAATCAACAACAATACTTTCGTCATAAGTGTAGAATCATAGATAGCAATCAGAAGGACGAATGATTATCATCGTTTTTTAACACCTGAAAACAAATCTCAAACTAATAGAAAAATAATCTAACTTACGGAGGTAGAATTCAACCGCAAGACGATCCGCTTGACCTCTTTGTTTGACTGTGCACAAGCTCAATTCACCTTTGCACGTAGTTGTACGTTTTAGCCCAATCGTAATCACCAGCAATTTTCAACAAATCACAAACCAGATTGATTCAAAATGAACTTTATTGCTGGGTTTCTGTGGATTTACAAAGTGCCCACCCCTAAAAGCATTCTCGACGAAAACCCTCAAAAACAGGTCACGTTAACCCTTAGGCTCTCCCTACTTTTATAGGCCAATATCCCAATTGTGTTCGCCTCAAACACGAACACAAACTCTATCTCTTCCTCAAATCAAGGAACTTGAAATCCTTCATAACATGGGTTTTATTCAAATCCCTATCTCTTCCAAGTTACGAACTCTATCCGTAACTCTCTCAATTTTCCTAGTTATGGACTCCATTCACAACAGCTAACTCACCACGTAATGAAACCTCTAGGATCGCACCTCCTGTATCTTCATCACGCATCATCATCGCTCGTGTCGAAGCCTCCTGGACCGCACCGCTCGTACCTTCTCCACAAATCACCACCTTTGATCTTCACGTGCTCCAGCGTGAGCCTGACCAAATCGTGTGATATCCTCGACCATTTGGACCTTAGACTTCTCAATCCTAGTACCGGTCCTCCTCATCACCGACCATGACCGTCTCCCCGCCAACCTGCACATGCAAAGACCAAAAAAGTTTTCCCGGCACAAATTCTTTCCAACTTGACTGACATCAGTCCACACACTTGAAACACTCCTTTAACCAACCAATAGAGTTTCGGGTCCCTTGATTTTCGGAACAAATAGAGTTTGGTGTCTATATTTGATGAGGACACGATTTGAGGCGTTAACCTATAAAAGTAGAGAGATGGTAAGGGTTAATGTGTTATTTTGTATGGCTTTTTGGGGAGAAAGCTTTTAAAGTTTTTGTGCTAGAGTTTGAGGAGTGCCGCGAGTGCACTTTGTAACCATAGAACATGATTTAGCAATAAAAGATCATATATATCTTGAGAAAAATTTGTCGACTCTGACGGCGTATTCTTCTAGACATCATCTTCGACTCGTTCTCGTTCCTAGAAGTGCATGGCGAGATAGCGTCCCTCTGTCAACTTCACTTCCCTCGGTCACGCACTATGTTGTCCACTCGATCGTCACCAGCAGCATCGGTGTCGAGGCGTTCGAGCGAAGGAAGATTACGACTATGTGCAAAGGGGTCAAGCAAACGGTCGAGCGAGCGGTCGAACGCCGAGCAGTTGAAACTTTCATCAAGCACGTGCCAAGGGGTCGAGCGAGCAGTCTAGCATCTTGCAGTCGAAATCTACATCTGGTAAGATAGGTTGTTTTTCTTTTGGTTTAAGATTTATTTTCAGATATCAAAAGGCGAAGACAATTATTTATCCTCTTCGATTACGATATTCCATCCTACACCTCAGACTGAATTCAAGGAGGGCGCCTGAGCTTAAAAATAAAAACTAGACGCAAGCATGAGGCCCCTCCACTAGACATACATACACGTATAATTTGAGTGAGTTCGGGGTTAAACTCACGATTCTCTCGTGGAGATAAATGCTGTAAGGATATATTCATATTAGTTTCTATTTTTTAGCTTTTATTTAAAAAAAATCAAAAGTCAATACGAATATATGGCTTCTCGAAACCGGTTCTCCACTTCTCTCGCTACCAACTCACTTTGGATATAAGACAGAGGGCCATGGTTGTATCACACACCCCACTCTTCTCACTCCTGTTACACGCATGTATATCTCCCTCACTTTTCCTACTGCTCGCGTCTTTCTTCTTAAAATTATTTTTTTTCAATTATTATTATTATTATTTTTAACTAAAGCCAACAGTAAAAGTCAATAGATGCACTCCTCACCGTAGCAGCGTGCATCTGCCTGGAATGTTCAATTTAATCAAATAGCAAATGCTACCTCTACCGTTACCTTGTGATAAGCTAGTTTTTGCGTACCTGCGTGCAGGTCGGTGGAATAAAAAATCATTGATCATCGGATCATGGAATGCTAGTATGCCAGAACATAGGCGCAAGTACTTGTTTATCATGGTCAAATGTAACTAAGCTGTTCGTGCAATGGAGCAGAGCTAAAAAAAATTTCCTGTACATTAACTGGCATGCATGCATTCTGTCCATGAGTTTAAACTTTATCTCTAATTGGTTATTGTGGTGCATGCTTGCTGTGCTCCCGAATACAAAATGTTTTTTTTTTGTTTGCAGTCAATGGAGAGTAGCTTATGTAAAGTTTGCAATACATGAAATGAAATATTGATGCTGTTCTTGTTTAGATATTTCGGCATTGTATAGTGCATCAGCCAGATCACAAGGTCACGTAGTCCGCAGTGCAAAATAGAATAATATTTAAACACATTCCTCCCGTTAAAGAAATATAATTGAACGCATTCCTTCTTCCTTGTAGTTTTTGTTACTTAGCGTTTAATTTGGCTCTAGGTCACCTGAATACTTTCTCAAAACTGAATTATGATGTTATTTCTTTTGAGTATAAATGAAAATTATATCATGAAACATAAACTACGCACACAATTTCACAGTTATTACATAATGCCTATGAGAGTTTTTACCATTCTTAGAAAGTACTAGGATGTGCTGTTGCCTCGTCACCAAATTACACATAAATTTTTTGTACCTCTTGTTATCTCATCACCAAATTATATATAAATTCTTGGTACCTAGGTACCAAGAATTTATATATAGTTTGGTGACGAGACACCAGTACCTCTGGGCACCTTTCTAAAGATGATAAAAACTGTCAATGCCTATAGCTTGATTTCTCGCAAAAAAAAAGTAGGCTATAGCACAATAAAGTGTTGTTCAGATATCCTGGATATGATTTATTGTCCCTGGGATGACTAGGATGAGTAGGATCCTTCTAATGAAGCTAGCTTGTAGATAGAATCTATAATAATGTATATCCTAGAATTATTTAAAGATATATGATAGTTTGTTAGGATACTAGACAAAAATATCTTCTGAGTTTTGGCTCTAAACTTGAAACTTTGTTCCTTTGTGGTGGCCCATGACAGAAATATGCTTCAGTTTCAATTGAGCAAAAAAAAAAGTTTTGTCCTGAAAATACAGTATGTACTTATATGCATATACTTCTAAGTTATATATATTATCCACCTATAGCTATCATCAGAATAAATCATGGATGCAATTTCTTGTCTTGACAATGGATGTTTCTTTTTAAACTGATTGACAATGCATGACTAACCCTTCTATGAAACAAACATGGCAACAGCAATAATCCATATAGGAATCTCTTATCAGAACTCTGAAACAAAATGGAGCTGTCCCTACGCACATAATAGCGTAAGATAGCACCAAGCAGCAGGAGCCACGAGGTAGCGAGGAGCCTAGCTGTGTTCAGACGCGGCTCGCATGTGACACTTGTGATTTTCGAAGATTGCCGTACCATCACCCATAAAAGAAGGGGCAATAATATGTTTTTAGCGGCGTTTCCGTCGTACGAAAACGCAGCTTAAGCATAGAATCTGCGCATGTGATTGTCACATGACCCGAGCAGACGGAGCACGACTTGACTGTATCGGCAACGCAGTTCCTACTCCATTAATCCGGCTACACATGAGTTGCGCAGCAGTTTTCTAGAATGGTTGTTTTGCAACTACAGTTCAGCATGCATTGTTCTCTGCATTTTTAAGTTCTGAATAATGTTCATTCGATGCAGTATAGATTATAGAAGCATTCGTCTGCATGCAAGATTGCAACTATGCTGGAAGTTAAACGAGTCGTTCTTATTTGAGTTTTGCCCGTGCAATTAACATGTCATTCACACACGCATATGCATTTTAGCACTGTAGTGCACAAATGATCACTATTGTAGTTCACGCCATCTAATCTTTCCTTTCAGATGCATATTTGTACGGCTTCGTACTATTAACAGCTCAACGAAATCATTCATTCATGAATAGAAAAGTACTCTCTTGAATTTCTGATGGAATATTTGAACCTCACATATACTGATACACACAATATCATTAATCAATATTATGTTCCAAGTTGAGGGCTGAACCAGGATTGTGTGCACCCGACCACGACAGTACTGCAAACAGAGGTGCCTAGCTAGCTACTAGCATCGTCATGGAATCAATTTCATTCATCTCAAAATAGCTACTAGTAGCAGGTAGGAATATTTCGCAGGACATGAATCCCAGAGGAAGCTAAGCTAGTATTGGCATCCTAATCATGGAATCAATTCGGTGTCAAGAGGGGCCGTTGGTTTACAAGCTTCAGAGGCATTGTCCCCTGGAGCGTCATCAAAATTCGTGCAACTTGGCAGGACGCCGCATGTGTCTGTGGAGTGGCAGCTTCGCACTTCCAAGAAGGGGTATATGCCTCTTCGAAATGGTGCTTATGATATGCACAAGTAGGCAATGCTTGGGAGAGACAAGGGCAAAGATGTGAGAGCATTTCCCCACTATATAAGCATACCAATTGCTGCACACTTGACCACACCACAGCAGAAGTAGATCCAGTAGTAGTGGAAAAGAGCCTTTTTTCTCTCTCAGCTCCCACCCTCCTCTCTCTATTCACTGAAGATGAATAAGCTGAGGAGCCAGGGGAAGCACAGGGGAGGAGGCCTTAGCAGGATGCTGAGGGAGCAGAAGGCCAGGTTCTACATCATCCGGCGATGCGTCGTCATGCTCCTTTGCTACCATGACTGATCTGCCATCTTTGCTATTCTTTCTGGTCATTGGCTCTAGGTGTTCTTGCTTTGATTTTTGTTTTTAGGATTTAGGCTTAACAATTCTTTGATGTACATAGGATAGTTCAGATATCTACTGACGGTTTTGACATCTTTACTTTTGTGTGTCACTGTGTTGTGGTACTCCTAAGTCCTACAATGGCAAGGATGTACATGCATCTGTTGGGTGTTGGCATCTTTCTTGTGTATTTGTTCTATCAAATTTCAGAAATTCTAGATCAAAAAAGTTGTCTCTTGGTATTTCCTTTTGTCTGTACTGATGATGCATATTTGGGAGTCTCTGGCTAACAACCTATTTGTTAATGCAATCATGCAACCTATGAGAAATGTGTTCTTTCTTGATTCAATTGGATACGATAGTTTGAGCGATTTTTCTTCAAATCCAGATGAAACTGACTAGAATAGTCTATATCTTTGTTCAAATAGTTGTGCACACATCCAAATAAAAATTCAATATATACTAACTCTGATTTCTGAAGATAGCATTAACATTTTCATCATGCCGAGTGCTATCCTCTCAAAACTGGCAGAATTTGCTGTTTCTTCACGTGTTTTGTGGTGCAAATTTTTACTTGCATTTTTTAATTCAGTATTTTAGTATTGCACAGATGGGTTGGAACTTGGAAATGGCAAGGTTCATCTTAACCTTTGTCCAATTTGTAGTCACACTGAGCAATTATATACGTGACTTCCCAGTTTTCAGGGGGCATGTAAAGCACCCAAATTGGTTGTATATAGTTACCCATGGGACTTTTGGCTTTCTAGCAGCAATCAAGTGTTGTGAACGTTGGTTCGCAATATCCATCTTTAAAAAATTAACCATAGAAACCTGGCACACAAAAAAAAAAAGGTATACTGGCAGCACTGGACCACAAAAATGAAAAGTTTCAAGGTACTTGCATACATGCAGCATTGTATATGCTCGAGTTCCTATCCTTCAACACCTAGAGCATACGAGAAAGGTTGTCGTAAGCCGCCTTAAAAAAACCAAACCTCCTTTACAAAGCATTATGCTTCACACACCATGCCTTCGTATAGCTAATCTTGTACTTGAATTTCGACTCGATAGCCACCATGATGTGTTTGACCTCCAGGTCCTTCTTCACTATCTCTCCGTATATGAGATTGGCTAAATGGTGGACGTTAGGTTGCGATGCTTCGGCAGAACACTACTGAGCATGCAGGAGTGTACCTCCACCTTGAAGACAATTCAGTGAGTCTCGTACTTAGGTCTACATGCGTGCACACGACAAGGACAATCAACCTGCTCGTAGACCACGGTGTACTGCTCCTGGGTGAATTTTAGGATCTGAAATGTCTGTTGCATGGCCAAGACCCACAGCTTAATGTCATCTTATAGTGATTCCTTGTCAACAAATATTGCATGAAACCAAATCTCCGTACCATGGTATTCCCATAGTGGTTCATGCTCGTCCTGCATAGTAAGACCCGCAACGTCCACCCTATTCCATCCATGCGGGATGTGACCTTCGTCCTCATCGAAATAGTCATCGCCATCCTCTTCTAAAGCTTCCTTCTCGTCCCAGGCCATCAGGTCATTGATCTCCATCTGACACATTATGTTGTCGACATACTCTCCTGCGTCTACCTATCTAGTGGGTTCAACGTGTAGTGTGCGATCTTCCTGTTCTATCTCAACCAAAGTTGCCATAATCGTGATCCTGAATTAGATCAGAGACACTATGATAGGATCGCATTCTAGGATCGCATTCTAGGATCGAATCATAGAATCTAAGATCCCACATGATTCTACCAAAACATATTTTTTTTAATTTACCACGTATTCCAAGAGTGATATTAGTGTTTGTTTGGTTATTTGGCATTTAATTTGATTAATAAATGTATCTTATTTATGTCTAGAGTCATGGTTTAAATTTTATATTATTAAGAGCTACGACAAAAAGAGTGATGTTATCAATATTAAAATAAACTGACATTTTACATAAAAAGTAAAATAAATAAATAATCAAATTAATTTTTATTATTCCAAAATTTTGAATTTTAATGTCTAAACTATTAACTACTTAGTACTTAACATATAACTTGAATTGAGAAATATGAAAAAAAATCAAACACCTAAGTCTTTCATAATCTTGGATAATGCATGATTTTACATGATTCTATCACAATTCTACTGCGATTCTATACGATTCTACGACTAGAATCGCGATTCTACCACGATTCTACCAGATACAACTCAAGATGTGATTTGAGTCGGATTGGTTCCGTGGAATCATAGAGTCGTACAATTCTACGATTATTCACAATTTTAACAACCTTGGTCTCAGCAACATCTGCATCCGCCTATCCAGTGGGCTCAGTGTATGGTGTGCGATATTTTTGTTCTGCCTCCATAACATCGGCCACCGCATCCTCTTCATGAACCACGCATTGCGCGCCCAAGCTGCTCCCACCAACCGGACGATAGCTGTCGGCAGGGCCTCGTGCGGCTCCCTTTGGACATGCTTGTACGAGTAGCACGCACTCAAATCCATGTCATCGGTAGCCTTCCACAAAACACTTCCATGTAACCATGCGCACCAATCTGCTTAACTCCCACCAAATGTGTGTGCCAGATCAACTCTAAAACTCATGTAGGATGACACTGTACACCTTGGGGTTCAAGAAAAAGCTGCATGTGAGCCAGTGCAGGGCATCTCCGATTAGAGCGTTTTTCGCTTCTGGGTGTACCAAATTGACTTGCAAAAAACCACTTAAGTCAACATCGTATAGACCTTCACAAAATCGTACCAATACTGTAATGCACTTTTAATCTTGTGGGCTCGGACATAACTGATTTCTCACTACAATATTACCATTTATCAACATACATTTACTAAATACGTGCTAAACCAATAAATAGTGACAGATTGTCTATATTCGGATGAGAATAAGAATGAATGAGACTATGACCTTCACACGAAGATCCTTTCTCCCTATCAACGAGCTTTCTTTGTCTCTCTCTTACCTCACAAGTTCCTCTCCTCTCCTTCTCTCTCTCCTGAGCTCCTCTGCTTAGTGTAAAATAAAATAAAAAACGATATTATAGTACTGTAAAATAAAAAATGAAGTTATATTACAATAATTTAGAATAAAAAAATAGATTACTAAAAAATTCTGGCTTAGTTGATGTACTTCGACCAGTAGCTCTGAAGTTTGGGCAATTGCTGCGAACCAAAGATCTGAACCTCTACCTTCATAGCTCCCACAGCGGCATCACGCTTTGCCTTTTCAATTGCTATCGTAAAGACTCAGAAAATAGATAAGCAATTGGTTGGTATCTGAGTCGGCAATTCAGCATTGTCTTCGAGAAACCAAATGCAAATATGCAATCAGGTATCCGCATGAACTATGTAAACCTGTTAATCTAGTTTGCTGGTCTCCAGACCATAACCAATAGCAGAAGACGAACATGGTTGGTTAGCTATAACGACCTCTGAAAGAATTGCAGAAATGCTGCAGGATCAGGGTGAGTCGCTTCTTCGAAAGATATGCTGAGGATTTGATGCTGTAGAAGATTAGACATCACTTTGCATTGTTCGCATTTCAGAATATCAAAATGTTTGACCACAGCTCATAGCATCTGCGGTGAGAAGTTCTCATTGTATGTGACTGCTCATACTCTTGTAAAGTCAAATACTTGAAAAAGGTCATCACCATCACACAGGTCCACTGTTTGGGGGGGGGGGGGGGGGGGGGGCGCAGTCAAATAGCTCGATAGTATTGTTTAGTGAGGCAAGTCAGAAGCCATTGTTCGGATAAAGGAATATCAAAGTGTTTGGTTGGTCGGGGGTTGTCGCTCATGAACTGGAGCTTGTTTACTATTGGTGGTGAGTCAAACTGATTCAACCAGTAATCATACAAGTATGTACCGAAAAAGATATTCGAATTTTGAGGACCAATTCGTAGCGAGGATTTTTGGAACCTATGCACACGACTGACGGTCAGGCAAAAAACCCTATGGTGGCGCTGTCTTTTGGTGGATCTTGTGACGCTTCGGAAAGAGAAACTCGAGCGAAGCCTGCCTGTTAAGGTTCGACATTTCGATTGTAGTGGCCTCCGGTCGATGGCCCATGGAGTCCCTGTTCCATAAGACAAAACCCGTGTAAAACGTGTTAGCCTTTTAAAGTGATTTTTTTTTACATTACCAGTGAAGATATAAAGGCACTCCCAATGGTACTACGTAAACAGTGTCTATTACGTTAATTAGCATGCCATATAGAATTAGTGTTAAGGTGAATAAAAAATTAATGAAGGAAGGGAGGAAAGCAGTGCCTTATGTAAGACTAGTAGTGTGCCCGTGCTAACGCTACGGTAAAATACAAAACAAGATAAAATTTGTAAAAAATAAAACGAACAATCAGATTCATTAAGATTCACATCTCATATATTGTATAATCAAATATTTTTGTCACATAATGAATATCACATAACGACTGATCCTTTGAGGAGGCAACAACATCATTGGACAACAACATTAAGAATTAATCACTGCATTAATTGACAGGGAATTAACAGCACAAGGGGAAACATAAAAAGTCACAATGGAACTGGGCCAAAAAATTCTTTGGTTGCCTTTCAGCTACTTCATGAACATCAGCATAAGTTAACAAAAGTTTATATTCTCAGGCATTTGGAAATGTTAACCAAAATGCGATAGCTTCAGGTTTTCCTCTTTTTTCAAAATACTTGACTAAAGACCTATCTGAGGCAACATAGTATACACAAAATTTGGTGTGTTTTCTGTGCACTTGAAGAATAAAACTTCATAGCAACAAGGCCTCCTAAATCTCTCTATTCATCTGTGACTACCTTTGAATTATAAGCAATGAGAAATTAAATAATGATATTGATACATTCAGATATCTTGTGTATTAATCAGTGATCTAAAAGGCGGGCTGGGCGGCCTCCTAGGCCCCGCCTAGGCGCTCGGCGGCCACCCGGCGCCTCGCCTAGGGGAGTTGGGCGGGGAAGAAGAGGCCAGGCGGCGAGTCGGCCCAAGGCGGGAGCAAGACGGGGCCAGGCGGCCTAGGCGCGGCGCAGAGGGAGCGGCGTGGAGTCTCCGGCTACGGAGCAGTCAAATGTACCGGCGCTAGCGCCAGCGGAGGTAGTGGCGCAACCCACACCCCTCCATCGACACATTCGCAGGCGGTCGGGGATGCAAAGCGGGATAAGCTTCTAGCTGCCGCCTTGGCTCCGGCTGCTCCACTCCTCCTGCAACCGTTGTCCACTCATCCGGGCTCCGGTATACTCCAGTCCTTCTCATCTACTCCCTCTCTCTACTCTGTGATAGCTTATTGTTGTGGGGATGACCGTAAGAGTAGTGCCCATAGGATGGCGATGGGAGGTGGGAGGCGAGGCCGAGGCGGCCGCCGGCACAAGCGTGCCCACCGTGCTCCCCGTGCCAGGCCGGCCTGAACATGGCACTATTCACCGAGCCGTATCGTGCCGCTTGACGGGTTGGCTTTCTAAACCAAACCTAGTCCACCGTTCGTATCGTGCCAACACAGCCTGTCACATGACATACCTATGTCGTGTTTGGGCATACCGGGCTGGCCCCGAAAAAGACGGCCGTCTCCCACATCTAGCACGGATCGAACCAACCCAACCACGCGTGAAGCTTCTGCTGGTTTATGGCGCTCCCGACGGTGCGATGCCTTATCAGCTGTTACACGCAATACACGGTGCGCGCGCATGGCTTGGCTAGCCTGACGACTCGTGGCTGCGACCGCAACTTTCGATGACACGAGAGAACAGGTGTAACTAGGTAGGGTATAACCATTACATTGCCTGTTAGGAAGTCATGTACCTAGCAAATGGGTTGGCTAACTGAACCGACTTCAAGTGAAAAACCACCAATCATAAGGAGTCCATTTGATGTTTCCTCGAAAGCATTAAAGCGTTGGCGAACAGTCCCATGTGGCATTCTGAATGTAATTAGTAAAAAACCAAGAAAAATGAATGCTAAAATTGTTGAAGAAGTAGATTGGGCTCAAATGAACACACCATCTGCGTGCACCGGCAGTCAGATGCAATGACAATGCTCCGAACCCGTGGAACCCAAGTCAGACAAAGGTGACAAAGGAATTATATATTGATCTGGACCTCACCCAATCTGTGATTGGCAAAACCAACAAATATATTAAAAAAACTATCTACATATAAGTAACACATTAGAAAAATTATAAGCAGTAAAAATTATGACTGAAATACAAAAGAGATGCTAGACAGGATATCTTTGCTCAGTTGCTCTTGTTTCCTGTTTATATATATGGGCTACTTTGGTGAAGGTGTAACAACATAACAGAGATGAATAAGCATGATGATAAACCTCAAATCAAAACCAAGCATCTATAAAAAAAAGATGAGCGAGGCGTTAGCATTTCTGCACTAAAGTGTACGGTCCCAATTTCCATGGAAAACATGCATTTATTTCGGTTAATGTATGCAGAACCGCTAAGACTTCTCTTGCTTAGTCCAGAAGCATTTACGACATCCAAAGCCATTTCATTATATTCCTAATTTCTTAGGTAGAAACGGAAGAGATTTTAATATGTGTAGAGACTGTATATTCTGACATCACAATTTTGTTATTTTCTTTTCGCACAAGAAGTTCAAACTAAAGCTTCGCTCGTGCAGGTCGACTTGAAGAAAGGTTAGTAGAACTAAACTAATCCAATACCCAAACACATAAACAATCTATTGCATTGCAGCCACAGGTAGGAATAGCAATGCGGAGAATCCAATTATGCCATGGATATCCTGTGTTGTTTGATAAATTGAACATTAGATGGTGGAGGAAAATGCAAAACAAAATCACATATATCCAGCCTTGGTGACATGATTACTTATTCCTACTTTCCTATCGAGATTTTTAACATTTTTGTTACTGGAGAGCTATCCCTTCCTCAGACATTGAGTTGGAAAAATTAAATGATATCGAAATAGAGGAGAAAAATCCTACACCAGTAACACAGATGATTAAAATGTACCTGTTCATCAACAGAGGAGATATTGCCATTGCATTTCCCCTGAAAAGAAAGTTTTGGTAGCACATTTAGAGAACATTCTAAAGCCTTGGTACTCCCCGTTCTCTCTCACACACACGCACACTAAAAGACATAGAGAAAGCAACTGCACATGATTCTTCATCAAAAACTCGGTGTAAGAGTGGCTATCATCCACTTCCTCAGAAGAATTGCCTTCATCACTTGAAGTATGACCAGATTCATGATTACAGCCATTAACCTGGTTTGAAGAATCTGAAAAAAAAACACCCAAAAAATCCGCATCAATCTTAAGAAAGGTCATCAAGGAGTCTGCGGTGTTTCAGCATCCTAATGCCATGAAGGTATCTGAATATCTCACCTTTGATCAATTTCTTCGAATCTGAGTAACTAAAAATGTCTTTGCTATCTGGACTACTTTCCCTGCTAACTGAGAATGCTTGAACTGATCAAATTATCAATTGAGTGCCAAGTAGAGCACAGGATTGTCTCCCTTTCTATATGTGAAAGTAGAGCACAGGATTGTGTGCATCTTGAGGATATCATTCAGTGGTAGATCAGCTTCTGCCTGCAAAGCAGATAATTCTTCATTGCGCTCAGCTTCTATGATTTGAGCTTCATCTTCATCGATTGTGCGCTCATCATCTTCCTGCAGCACCAACACATATCAGTGTGATTCATATGTCACAAAAAAATGAAGAATGGTTCCAGAGAGAAAAGAAAGATGTAGTCCTTGTATTAGAGAAAAAAAAAACTTTACTATATGGCATATTGTATTATATCTTCTGTTATTTTGAACAGTGACTAATCAACAGAAAGCAGTATAAAAAATAGTAACATAAAACAGAAAATAAAATAAATGGTAAACTGGCAATACAAAAAAAATTATGTTTCTCGTACTCACAACAATAACAACTGATACTGGGATCCATACGATTCATACAGTTGTATTCATACGAACAAAAACATGAATAAGGAAAATTAAATAATAGCTTACCGGCTCTTCATCCAAGGAGCTATTGTAATCATCATCAGTTTCCATATCACGAGGTTTTCAGCCAACATTGTCGAATATCTGGAAAGTTCACATTGAATAACAAAGGTTAGCATGTAGCGAGGGCTGAGGAACTAAAATAAAAATGTTAAAGTTCAAAATAGCCATAACAAAAGCAAGCAAGAATAGATGACAGTACCTTTCAGTCTGGCCTAAAAGGAAATCAAGTTTCTTATCAAGGGCCTTTTTCTTCCATTCCTCAACCTCTAGTTGAATCTTATAGATAACCTACACTCCCCGGCATTCAAATAATATAGTTCAATTGCTTGGGAAACTTGACATCCTAAAGTAAGTGGTACAGTAAGCCATAAAATTAAATATGTAAAATGAACTTGCCAGCTTCTCTATTTTGGTCCAGAACTTCTTCACATCCTTAGAAATATTTAGGGCAACTTTTCTCAGGTGATGTGCTTCCTCCTGTAAAAGAACAATCATCAAACTAAGATAAAAATCCATGAATATTGGTACATTATGTGCATAGTACAAATTAAGGAATCAATGGACAATATAAGTTCATCCAGTAGCATTTTGGAACCAATTAAATATACTTAAAAATATAAATTAGTTATATCATAGACAATACAAGCCTTCTGTTTTTTCTCGTCTTTTGTTGCTTGGTCAACTACACCCTTATTGGCTCCTTGAGCAATCTTTTTAGCCATGGACAACTTCCATTTGCGCTCAGAATCAAACTCCTACAAGATATTTAAAATTAAGCAAGCCAAGAGAAGGAGGAATTCTTCATCATTTTGTAGCCTTGACTGAGCCATGTACTAATAATGAGGCTGAGTATCAAGCGCTGATAGCAGGACTTGAAATACAATAATTATAGTTTTGAGATAAAATTATGCAGCTTTGCTCGATGAGAAAGGACTGCAATTTGGCAATTGTACTGATAGCAACTAAACTTTGCCAGCCAAACCATTTCTCCGGGGAAGATGCTCACGTGCAGCAGCGCGCCGGGGGCGGGGCTGGCCTTGAGCGGAAGCGTCACCACCGACGGCTTGAACGTCTCTGCGTACTCGGCCAGGTTCACCGTCGCCTCCCCCAGTAGCGCAGCCTTGCTCGACCCCTGCGCGCCTTGCCGGAAGCAGAAGAGGAACCAAAACCAATCGGCGCCGCCACAAGGCAAACCCAAAGGAAGCATGCCAACCAAAGAAGTACAACGGCGCCGCACCAAGGCAAAACTCAAAGGAAGCACACACAGAAAACACAAGAGGGAAGTTCGAACCAGGGCCGGGGAAGGCAACGACGAGCGATTTCTGCACGGCCGAAACCGGAGAAGGAAAGGGAACGGCGAGCGCGAACACCGCAGGGACTGACCGGAGCGAGGGCCGCATGGACAGGTCCGTCGTTTGGACGCAGCAACGACGAGGAGCCGAACGAGCACGCGATCGGATCGTTGATGGGCCGAACGAGCACGCGATCGGAGAGGCAAAGCCCAACAGATGGGAGCGACACGCGCTGTTCCGAGGGCAAAGCCCAACAGATGGGAGCGACACGCGCTGTTCCGAGGGCAATCGGCGGGCTCGTACGGAGTCGTCGAGAGGCCGGCAATTCCTTCGCCTATACAAGGTTTATAATTTGCTCTCGTGCACAGCAAAGAGTGCCCCTGTTGCTCCTGCTTCGGTCGTTGCTCTAAATGCCATGGAGTCACGGATTATTAAGGTCATGTTTCAAATAATTTCTAGTTTTTAGCTTTGAAATCGACTTTTGAATATAGTGATTTTTATAAGTGGTTTATAAGAGTCATTATAGAAGCTATTTTGGACAAAATGATTTCTCAATATAAGTATTTCTTATTCTCGATCTCTCGCTATCAACTAAAAGTCACAATACTTTTGAACACGATCTAAAGCAGAGAAGCGGTTGGAGTATTCTTAGGACTTGCTTTGACTGTCATCTTCTTCCTTTCTATTATCTATGAAAATATAACAGTATTTTTAATTTTTTAATTAAATATTTTAAAAAACTAACAGTCACTATTATAGTGACATTTAGCTAAAAAGTAAAAGTAAATACTACAACACTTTAAAATAGTACCTAAATCAGTGCTGTGGAGTAGGGGAGTAACTCTCCTTGGTTGGGCCGGACCGTATCGACCGACTGGCAAAACACGTCTACGGTCTACTAGATGCGTTTGAACGCCTGGGTACCGAGGAAACCAAGGCCCGGTACCAGACCCACTGCTCATTTCATATCATTGAACATAAGATCAGTCATATATTCTCTGCATCGCCACTATTGGATATAGAGTATATTTCATAAAATTAAACTAAGACAGGGTTAATCTGATCCCTCACAACACACTCATATCATCCCTGTTTTACACACGTTAGAAATTTAATCGAAGACACTCAAATCTTCACATAGTACGAATACGCAATGTTCCATTGAACATGTATACATATGTATAATCTTAAATTGATGGACACCGACAAGATTAATCTGTTCGATGAGATAAACTAGCACTGTTCGAATCCTAACAAATAGGATCACAGGTCAGCAGAAAAATCCTGTTTTTTAGGAACTCCTGCCATCGCGTTTTAACCATAAAACTGAACGAAACACCAAAACCCTGCAGGTTAATCAGCAAAACTTGGCCCATCGACACGCGGGTTCCACCGTCTCAGGCTCGAACCGGCCCATCAATTTGCTAGTTTTCCAATGAGTTTGTTTTTTTTTCTCTCCGATGGGCAACCGTGCATGCATATCCATCTCCGACGATGGTTTAAGCCTCGGCTGCCATTGGAATCAGTGTGGTGTAGTAATCCTCATTGTTTGAGCCGAAGACCGTATTTACCCGGCCGGACCACAACATGTGAATCATCAACGGGTTAAACGCCTGGGTGAATAAAGAGGAGGTCCTCGGTGCTCGATCGGCACGCTAGCTGCTCCTCTTCGCATGCATCAGTCTGTGTGGTCTCTCTCATGGTCATGGAGTATACTAGCAGTACGGTTCCTATTTCATACGTTGTTAGATCAGATACATGCACAGTAGTACAACATATTACTACAAAGCAGTAGAAGTACGCGTGTTGTACAAATCCTAGCAAGTAGCACTTACTAAGAAAGAATTATATTAGACTTCTCATCAAAATCGTTAGTTTTAAATACAATCACAAACGGATTAGGTTTAGAAACCATATGTTTTGCTGCCAACATGCAAAACCGTCGGTTCATAGTGAGCACCGTTTGTGAAGTATCACAGACAATTCTTACCGAGAACTGTTTGTGGTAAAAAAAACGTCTGTGATGTTTAGTAATATGACAGACAGTTTGTATTAAAAACCGCATGTGATATGTTTTTCGCCTCGTAATCCTCTAAAATTTCATAATCTCCTATCTGAAGCCGAGTAGGATTCCGTTCCAAGATATCTTTAGTAAAACGGACATAACTTTTACATACGGTGTCTGTTTTTAATGTTCTTATACTCGTTGAAACCTAATGACAAGCTCGATCGAAAAAAATGACCCACTTGCTCTAATCGCCGACTAAGACCCCTAAAATTGGCCATCTTTAGTCTCAAATTTGCGTCGCAAGTTTTCGGTTTCTATTTTTGCCAAAATTTTTGATCTTTCGTTCGGAATTTGAGGTTTGTCTCAACTACGAAGTTATAGATCTCATCGAAATCTTTCAAACGAGCATATATAAGCCATATAGAACTTTACCATTTTATCTTTTGAGACTAGTTGTTTATATTGTACCGGTATATGCATATATTATCTTTGATAATTATGTATCACAGACGGTTTGTGATTCAAACCGTTTGTGATAATTAGGTATTAAAGAGGGTTTGTGGTTCAAACCCTCTATAATAATTACGTATCACAGATGGTTTGTGATTCAAACCGTCTATGATAATTATATATCCCTGATCGCCGAGCCCGTCGATCCACCACAACCCAATCCCAACCAATAGAAACCCACTAACCCCTATCCCACGGATTGTAACTCCATCTCTTCGCCCTTGCGCCCACTCCGCCAAAATTTTTCCCACTCCCGCCTCTTCCTCCTCTATACATATTCACCCAAACCCATCCTCTACCGTGCTCAAAATCTCTCCAGCCTCCTCACCGTCCTCCTCCTCGACCCTGACCCTGATGGCCCTTACGAAGTAGACGGCATGTAAGTCTACGGACAGAAGGCGCCACGGAAGCAGCTATCTACCAAGACGGCGCTCAAGTCAGCGCCGGCGACGGCAGGCATCAAGAATATCCAACTCGCACGCTGCATCAAGGGCGAGAGGGCCTAGACATAGAGGCCTTATCGGCGCGATTGAGTTTCTACTATCTGTTAAGATCTCTACTTCTATATTTTTGCCATATTTAAGAGTTGGTTCATAAGATTAGGAGATATGTTCTTGCATGTTCTTTCTGTGTTAGATGGGTAACCTGCTCATTATCTTATTATGCTGTAATATTGAATTCTAATCTTAATGGAAATAAAATGTGTTGTTATGTTTGCTACTGTATTTGTTTGTTTTCAAATGACATAACTAATATTTCTTGAGGCTAGCTAAAAAACAGAAAAAATAGTTATAAAATGAACTATCACAAACAATTTTGTGGTATAATTTGTCTATGAAAGACAATCACCAACAGCTCGAACAAAAAATTATCTGTGATAGAACCGTTATGATACTTTCGCATCACAGACGGTTGGTAGATAGAACCGTCTGTGATGTGCGAGTATCATAGACGATTTTTTGTTCGAGCCATCTATGATAGTGTTCTTTACAGATAGTTGATCTAGTTACAAACCGTTTATGTATTTATCCTAGACGGCTTACAAACCGTATGTGATAATCTCTGATTATCTCCTACTCATAAATTCAGATGGTTCAGAAAATTATCAGTAATAGCAGTTTTAAATCGTGTCTGATGACTTTTGTAGTGTAGAATCCACAGGGCAAAAGAAAAATCCGATTTTTTCGAAGCCCTGACACGCCGCCGTTTACCCATAGAACGGAACAAAACACCTGCCCCTGCAGGTAAATATCCAATACCGTACCTCACTGCACTGTGGTCCCAGGCACCACCTGCCAGTTATCCAACGTCCGGCAATGGAGACGCGCGTGCAGACACCCGATCTTATTGATGAGCACGCACGCAGCGCAGCGCTAGGATATGTAGCCAGCGAAGAAGCAGCGAACCCCGCGCGCGCCTGCAAGCATGTAGATGCACGCGGGCGCGGACGACGCTGGCTCGGTTCAAACTTGGACCGAACCCGGCCTCGTGCAGCCATGTACGCGCGACGCTCTTTCCTGCATGCGCTGCTAGCTCGGGAAGCCCAAGCGCGAGCAGGTGTCGCGTCGCGTGAGGATCATCTCTCCCGGTTGTTCAAACGAAACCGGCCTCCGTTTGAAAAGATTTTGCGCCCCCCTCCTCCGCATTAATCTCAACGAACCGACGTGTGGCGGCTTCGCCTCCCCGAGGTATCCTATCCTCTCCATAAAAACCTCCACGGCACGGCGGCCGTTCGCCTGTTCCTACACGGCGCATGAGTACGCGATTGCATCTGCCGGAGTAGTCGTCCTAGGTCCAAAAGAACACACACTCTCCATGGGGAAGCAGGCTCCGGTGGTGAGCGGAGCCGGGTCCTCCTCCGGGCAGAAGCGGAAGGGCACCGAGGAGGAGGACGACGACGACCCCCGCTGGCTATCGCTCGGCTCCATCTACAGCAGCGCGGCCGCGGCGAGCGCGTCTCCTACGTTGGCTGGCGACTCCTGCACCCCGGTGACGCCGGCGCTGCCGGATCAGCCGGTGCCGCAGATGGACGTGCTGGGTAAACCGTCCGCCGCCGCGACTCACCAACCACCTGTAGCTGCCGGTAACCCCTCTGCTCCCGCTTTTGCGCCGTGCTTCGCTACCCCGGTGCTTAATGGCAGTGGCAATGCTTTCCTCGCTTCCAGTGTCCTAACACCAACGCAGCTTGCTTCGTCTCTACTCTCGCTATTTCCCGGTTATGGTAATGGTGCTGTCTCCGTCCCGATCGCTGGAGATGGTAATGCTGCTGTCCAGGTACCGATCCCGGTTCCTGGCACCAGTAATATTTCAACTCCAACTCAACCTGGTCCCCTCCCTATACCTTCACGATGCATCCGTCTGTCCACTTCTCCTCTTCCGGTAAAACAGGGCGCGGCACCTCCGTCCTTACCGTTAAGCTCGCAGCGGCAGCGAAACCACACCTCGTTGACACGTCCCCCGCAGCGTTCGACTCGCCGCCGCACCGACCGCTCCTCGGCAAGCTCCAGTGGCAGTGGTGGATCTTCGAACGGTGCACCACATCGTGCGGCTAGCAGCAACGGCGACCCACCGGCCAATGACGGCAGTGGTGGATCTTCAAACGGTGCACCACATCGTGCGGCTAGCAGCAACAGCGATCCGCCGGCCAATAACGGCAACGGCGCCCATGGCGGCGAGGCACCGAACGACGGCGGACTGCTTGAGAACCCACCGTTCCCCTGGGCCACAAACCGTGTGGCTGTTCACCACTCCTTCACCGAGCTATGCAACCGGGGCATTACCACCATCCAGGGCGAGGCCGAGTGCAGGCGCTGTAACACCCACATGACGATCTCCTACGACATTGAAGCCAAATTCAAGGAGGTAGCGGACTTCATACTGTCTAACATCCACGATATGGATGACCGGGCACCGGCAAGGTGGACAAGCCCCACCTTGCCAGATTGCGACAACTGCAGGCAGAAAAACTGCTTGAAACCCCTTATCCCGACGAAGAAGGAGAAGATCAATTGGATCTTTTTGCTGCTCGGCCAGACGCTGGGGCTGTGCACCTTGGACCAGCTCAAGCACTTCTGCGCCCACACCAAGCAGCACCGCACTGGTGCCAAGGACCGGGTGCTCTACTCCACGTACATGGAGCTCTGCAATCAGCTCTTCCCCAGTGGGCCGTTCGACGTGGCATCCGGGAGGCAGAATAGGAGTCTTCGGTATGCTTAGGTTCCGTGTGGATTTGCTTGGTGGTAAAGCATGCGCCGATGTAATATGTGTTCATTGATATATGCATCGGTGAAACTAGTTTATGTTTAGATGTTTATGTCAACCTATCAGTCAATGTGGTGCCGGTTGTACAACAGTTGTGCGTTTTTTTCCGTTGTTTTGTTTTTGTTTTGCGAGTATGCTGAAACGACTACTCTCCCCAGTCACAAAGGGGGAGTGTGTAAGATCAGAACTCAGAAGTATGAATTTCCTTCGAAGTAATATCGAATATTTGGTCGATTAAGTTGGTGAATTCTTGAATATATATGCACTAATGTGAATTGTGATTCCTCAACTTGCACCATCTTATTGCTTCAAGAAGCAGCGCCGCCCAATGCAAGGGTGAGACAGTGAAGAGAGGATGTCAAGCAGGTATCTGATCCTGACTCAGTTGACACGTAGTATGTGATTTGCATTGCTCAACTTGCAAGCCATACATATCGACTTGCAAGATATACATATCAGGGATTCTCGTGTCATATCTTACCTTGATTCGCCAAAACCTCTTGATTTACCGCATAGCTTTTGTATCCGTTTCATGCCCCAAAAATGAAAAATTAACAGTCTAAAGTTGGATGGGCTGAAATGTCTTGTTCTACATTAAATGCATTTGTCACTCAACGTTTATTATTTGTGAGCAACTAGTGCCCGATCCAAGCGCTAGCTCTATATATACGCTGCGCTTTGATGTTGGATCCGGCGGCGAGTGACTTTCCACCGTCTAATTCTTTTCAAACAAAAACACACCGAATTCCACCCCTGTTTCTTCTTCGCGCTCACTCATGGCGCGGTGGCAACGCTGCAAGCTCGAAGTAGGAGGCAGTTACCGTCATTGTGGTGTCTCGACATCAGTGGGAGAGACAAAACTGACGGAGCAAGGTCAACCTGGTGCACTTTCAAACCGCTACTGCCATTAGGGATGAAAACGGTCGGAAACGGTCGGAAAACTCCTCAACCGTTTTCTACTTCTACATTTGAATACGAAAACGAAAGCGAAAACGGTAAAGCCGGACACGAAAACGAACGCGAACTTACGGAATATGGAGAATTTCGAAAACGAACCAATTCGAGCGGAATTATGTCGAACACGGTTGGTATACGAAAATTCAATACGGAATACCGATCTGTAGGACCAAGTGCATAACAATTACCAAGTGACTAAGTACATAACAATTACCAAGTGCATGATCAAGTTCAAGTGCATATAATTGATCATGCAAAAATAGCACACCCGCAAATGCACGGGTTGCCACTGAAATAGCGGCGAGTGTCGTGTTCTCCACAGGGACTAGACTGAAACAACCCTAAATCTAATACCCTAACTAAGTAAGAAATTAGCAGGTAATTAAAATTAATTACTGCACTTCATCAAGCATTATCACAATTAAAATTTACAAAACTGAATTGCAGTTTTGGTATTGCATTTACAATACCAGAAATATCTCCCCCAGCGCTCCAAAAATCAGTCCCCATGCTCTGCATTGCCCCAGCTCATACAAGATAAACACAGCCAGAGCACAGACTGCCCACAGCCGAGAGACAGCCCCATACTCTGCATTTGCCACAAGCCATCGCAAGGATAAGCACAACCAAATAGCAGACATTCCACAGCCAGGAACCATCCCCAAAGCTCATTCCTCAATCCAAACCATAGCATAGCACCTTCGGCCAGAGGCCAGAAGGTGGATTAGAGCCACGGCATGGAAGCCAGCACGGCCACTCACGAGAGAACTCAAGAACCCTGCAAAGCCACCGCAAGCTAGTGAGGTATACCCCCAAATCCCCCATAGAAAAGCCAGTAGAAATAATCTAGCAAAAACCACCGATCTGGTCCGGATCCACCCGGAGCCATGGCCGAGAGAGGAGGCACGGCACCATGGCCGGATAGAGAGAGGGGGAGCCCGGCGAGTAGAGGCAGCGGTGAGAAAAAGGCAAGGCGGCGTGGAGGCGCGGTGAGGCGATGTAGTGAGGAGGCGGCGCAGTGAGGCGGCTCGGTGTGGAGGAGCCAGGAGGAGGCGCGGTGGAGCGCCGTAGAGAGAGGAGGCGGTGGGGCGCCGTAGTGAGAGAAGGCGGCGCGGAGCCGTGATGAGGAGGGGGGAAGGCGCGGTGAGAAGATGGGGTGAGAGGGAGAGGTGCCACGGTGGGAAGCTGTGGAGAGGCGGCACGGTGAGGAGGCGTGGAAAGGAGGCGCAGATAGAGGCGGCGGAGGATTTGAGGGTGGAGGCGTCGATGTGTCCGGTGAAGGGAGGTGAGCTTGTGGATCTGGAGATGGAGGCGCGGGTGGAGAAACGGCTGGTGGAGGAAGATGGTGGCGGAGACTGCGGAGTGACTTTGGGCTGTAAGTGGGCCAAATTCGGTTTAAACCGTATTTACAATACGGTATATTCCGAATAAAATGTGGAAAAGTAGAAAACGGTCGGAAAACACCTAAACCGTTTCCGCTCCGTTTTCGAATTTGGTATTCCGTATTTCGAACCGAATTCGAATTTGTCCGAAAATACGAATTCGATCGGGTCAAATGTAGAAAACGATGCGGTTCGGTACGGGATATTTCCGTTCCATTTTCATCCCTAACTGCCATGATGCCCTCTCCTTCTAGCCACCGAAAGGAATATATAGAGCAACACAGAGCAGCTAGTTGATAGTGGTCTTGGAGCTCGGCCGCTACCGTCATGGCCTCAGGTCACGCCCACTTCATATGTAAAAAATTCCAAAAAAAAAACAAATATATTTCTAAAAAAGATGTTACATCCTTGCAACGGTTGAAATATGCATATGCAACAATCAAAAATATTTTCTGCAACATCACAAAGAATATGTTGCTACAATCCATTGCAACAAAAAAATGTTCAACAAAATGATTACCCTATTGCAACAAAAAAAATCTGTTGTGCAACAAATCACCCCAACTACAAGAAAAAGCAAATGTGCAGCCATGTAACAACAAATTAGTACGCATACAATAAATTTGTAGCAGCACGGCAACAAATTATTGTGTGTGAAACAAAAACCTCTGTTCCATTGTAATAAACTTATCTTAATAAATAGTGCAATAAACCCAATAATCGATTGCAACGAAAAATGTACTCTAATACAACAAGTAACCTAGTGCAACAAAAGATTCTTGCTGTAACATTTTAAATTGACAAATATGCAATAACTGAAACACTTTCTGCAACAATTAAGGAAAGATAATGCAATAATTCGAGAAAACGCTTGCAACAAAAACCTGCCCAGAAGAGGAGATGCATGAATTAGTGGATGGATGGCAACAGCAGCCAAAAAAATCATTGGAGAAGGGTTTGTTGTGGCACCTCCAACAAGAAGTCCACAATGGCGAGCTCGGCTGGCCACGACAGATCTCATAGAGTCCTTGCTGTAGTGCATACGAAGCTTTTGGTGTTGCTTGTGGAGGTCGACGAAGCTCGTTGAGGCCATGGCTCATGACGGAGATCGAGGAGGCCACATCTCGGTGACCGTAGAATGCTAGTGTTGCTCAGGAAGGGCAACGGAGCTCGAGGAGACCGACAGGGCTTGTGGATGCCACAGCGCAGGAGCTTGCGAATGTGGCGGATGCATGCTTTCAAGGGTGTGAGCAGAAGCGTACGAGCTCGGGCAAAAAAAAAAAAAAGGTTTTGCATCCGAGCGATGGGCTGTATGTGATGGTGGTCCGTTGAATTGGTGGGTGGCTATATTCGACTAGGCCTGAGCTATTGAGGCGTCTGATACTATTTAACATATGGGCCATATTAATTCCCTTATTATTTACCCAAAAAGAAAAGGATGCAACAGCCTCAAAAGTCCAAAACTTGCTAGCAAAACTTTTTAGGGTGGGTTTTTTGCTATGATTTATAGTTTTTAGGTTAAAATTTTAAAATCTGATTGTTCACGAAAGAGCACAGAGAGATACCTGTGTGCAATTTTACCAATATAGATAAAATCAAGACAGTATCTACTATAATCAACTTATATATTCTATCTTAAAAAATACTTCGTTTAAAAAATTACTACAGAAAAACTATATACCATTAGCTAGCTACCATAGAAAGTCATAATCAAGCCTACCACAAAATGGGCTGCAAGTGCCTAACGAAATATGTGGAGCCTTATAAAACCGCCTGCCGCTTCCCTCCGGCGTCCCCGCCTCCGCGTCCGCCTCATCCTCCCGCCTGACCCTCCCGCGCATCTCCCTACCCCGTGCGAGCTCTAGATGGATGCCGGCGACCGCCCCCGCATGCTGCGCCTCCTCGTCGGCCTCTGCTGGCCACGGCGGCGGCGCCCAGAAACCGTGGCTGTTCGTCGGGCTCGGGAACCCTGGCAGGATGTACAAGGGGACTCGCCACAACGTAAGCCGCCAAACTCTCTGCGCGAACCCCGCTTTGCTTATCCTTAAGGAACTGTATTTTTTAGCTTTTAGCCCGGTCGTAGTTAATCATGAATTAAATTCGTAAATACCAGAGCTTAATCTAAAATTGCAATTTTTCATTGCTTCAATTGTAATTAGAATAAAAGGAACAGGTATGTAACTTGTTAATGTCTGACTTGGGATTAGGCTAAGGCTTGGAGCTCACATTTACGCCGGTTAAAGCTGTGTTCTTTTTGGTCGTTTGATACAAAGGCTAAGGGTAAGTGTATATGTGCATTAGTTTTAGTACGCATTGGTTTGCGTAAATTGTTAGGTATATGGAACAAAGTAGAATATCTTGAATCTGATCTTTAGTTTGTTTTAGACTTTAGTAGGTTGCCTTGTAAATGTCAAATCACCCCATGGCCCCATGCCACCGGATTTCCTTTTTGTGTACATTATCATGTTGTAATCATATTGTATTTATACACAGGTGGGATTTGAGATGATCGATGCCATTGCAGAAGTTGAGGGGATTTCTGTCAGCAGCATGCAATTCTAGGCAATGGTTGGTAAAGGTCTTTTACTCGCAAAATTTGTTGATTGATTTACAACAAGTACAACTGTGAAATTGTGCATCATGTGTTGAAATAGTTATAGGTTTGAGGTATACAACTAATCACCGGGAGATAATCTTGATCTGTTCAACTTATGCCCAGCTCAGTTTTTGAGCTTCCGTGAGGTTGTTCGACAGTGCTGTGATGTCTGCTAGTCTTTCTTTCTTGCTTGCTTTTTTTTTCGCATTCGTCTAATATAATACTTGGCATCCAACCTTTTTGTACCCCTGATGCACTTTCTTGTTAAACAGTATACAAAATATTGTTGCTGTTGCTTTTGAGCATTATCTAGAATGATGTCTGTATTTGATTTCTGTGTTGGAATAGATGGATGTGAATCCATCATTTGTATTTGCACTCTGTTCTTGAGATAAAACCTTCCTTTATGACCTTCATGCACTTACTGTTGCCACCCCATGTTTTCAGTCAGGGACATGCATAAAATTTTATGTGTCTTAGGTACCTACATGAACAACAAGCTATTAATTTACAATTTTTTACTCTTGAATGTAAAAAACGTCAATAGATACAACTTTTTAAAGTTCCTGAAAATGTGATCTCTCCCTTATGTTTAGGCCTTATTGGTGACGTCCCGGTAAGGCTTGCCAACTATGTTGCTTGGATACTTTGATACTGATACGGATACGCGATACTGCGATTCGCCATTTCCCAAAAAATGCCGGTACGGCGATATGTGTGTGTATATAAAATAAAGATTAAAAAAATAAAAAATTAATGAATTCTCAGAGGGAATAGAGAATACATTCATATTGATATAGCAAATTACTTGGTTCTTCAGTTCTCCCTCCTAACTTTAGACCAATATAATGAACCATCTGCGAAGAATGAGAGAATAACTAAATACATGTATCATGTATGCAAATAAATAATAGAATCACAGTCACATGTAGTCAATTAGTAATATAGTAAGTATTCGACAGACTATAAACTTAGTACATTATCAAAGTGATAATCATAGAGCATATTACCACAGAAGTCCAAAAGAGTGTTCAAGTTCTCCATAACCATAACTATTACATAATAAGATAGGCAGATTCAGGGTTCAAAATCCTAGCGGTTACCGGCCGGTAACCGCTGGTTACCCTTTTTACCGGTGGAGACCGGTAACTGAAAAAATCGGCCGGTATCAATTTTTGATTTTCGAATTTTTGCTGGTTTTTTCTGGTTTTTCCAATTACAGACCGGTTTTTCTGGTTACCGGTTTCAAAACATCTCAAAATTTAAATTTTGATTTTCAAATTGTGACCGGTTTTTCCGGTAACCGCCCGGTTACCGTTACCGGCTGCCGACCGGGATTTATTCCGGTTCTGGTTTTTGGAACCTTGGGCAGATTGGCCACATTCGCATTGCGTGTTAGTTGCTTACCTAAATGTTATCTACTTGCTATGCATAAAACTTGTGCACTATCGACCAGAAGGGGAGATTTACCAGGACAACATGCATTCCGATTTGCTTTGCAGCTTGGATGTTCCTGATGTTGTCATCAAACAATGTCTGACAGATTTTTCAAGCAAGTCAATCTGTTAGTACTTAGTACACCATTTGAGGCACTCATCAATTTGTGAGCATGACAAATGAATAGTTAGGTTCTTACAGTTGTCTGTGGATTGATGGAGGCAACTTTGAGGGCATACGGACTGGGCGGACGGGGCGATGGGCAGACTGGTGGAGGGTGTTGCGCCAAGGCAGAGGCGGAGCAGCTGAGTAGGTGGCGGAGGGCGTGGGCACATGGCCTGAGTTGGGGGCGGCGTGAGGGTGCGGTGTTGGCAGCGGAATTTGGTGGGGCGGCTGGCTAGAGTTGACGACAATATGAGTCAAGACAGGGAGGCCGGAGGGAAGGGGATCGGGCAGTCGGGCTCACTGAGAGGGGCTGGCCGGTGTCGAGGATCTAGGCGTCGGCATCTTGGAGTGGAGGCGGCGTGGTAGGCCACGGGGTCTCTGACTCTTCGAGGCATGGAGGCGGCGGGCCGAGGCGGCGGGGTCTCCGACTCTTCAAGGTGTGGAGGCGGCGTGCTGAGGCTGCGGTGGGAAGGGAAGGCGGCGATCGGATGGAGGAGGGAGGGGGTGACCGAAGGGACTGGTGACGTTGAGGGATGGCGACGCCGTGGATGCCGCCTCCACTCGTGACTCACAGCGTGGAGGATGCTGGCGAGGGGGGGCCGACTGAGATTTGCCTCTGTGTATGTTGAAGGGATGAGGTTATTAGGTCTAACGTATCAGGGAAGTATCGATGAAGTATCGGAGAAGTATCGAGATTTATTCTCTTTGTTTGAATAATCATAAATTCAGGGATACGTGCAGGATACATATCGAAGCGTATCGGGCGGTATCAGTATCCGGTACAGTATCTGATACTGGTACACGACTTTTATGAAGTATCCGCACAAATTTGCTTGCCAAGCCGTAAACTTTTATGAATGCTAGTGGTGAGTCTGTAAGTACAACTACTCTAATGCAGCTTCAAATCACTGTACTTGCTAGACCTTATTTAGTACTTAATAGGACTGACTTATGCAGGTTGGACAGCTAGTTTCATATGTTAAGGGTATTTAGGTCATTTCCTATTGTCTAGGGTTTGGATTCTTATGTATCTCATGTACTATATAAGCTCAATGAGCTATTGCAATATACTCAAGCTTTATTCATATTTACATGGTATTAGAGCTTAGGTTTTAAACCTAGCCTTTGCTCCAGCCGCCGCCAGTCATCGCCGGCCGCCCCCGCCCCCGGGAGGAGTGTGCTCCACTCTCGAGGGTGGCCATCTCCCGGACACGGCACGCGTGCCGCCCCCAGACGAGCTCGCGCCCCCTCCTGGCCGCCGCCAAGCCCCGGATCCGAGCGACGGGATCTTCCCCACCGTCGGATCTGTCGGATCCGTCCGGATCCAGTCTCCCAGATACCACCCGATGCAAATTTGATCCTCTCTCAGCTGCGCGACCGCGTGCTCCGAAGAGAGAGCACTCGGGTGGAGTTGAAGAAAATAAAGGAGGAGAGATAGGATCAGATTTGCTTCAGGTGGAAGACAGAAAAAAGAAAGAAAGGAGTCTGTGTAGGGTTGGTCCTTTAGTCTTTGGTGTTAAGCTGCTAGATGTTGTTGCTTGAATATACAACCTTTTGAGTTTGAGTCTTTTCCTTTTGAATCTTCTATTGCGTCAATCCAAATCCATAGTATCTCTCTCAGTTCATTAAAGCCGTGCGAGTCCATAAAATCTTTGTTAGTCAGCCGATTGCTTTACTTGCCAAGGTCCATCCTCTTGGATGAGTGTGATCATCTCCTTTCTTTTGCATAGCTGCAGCCGCCGCTCTTCTCCTTGAGTTGCTGTAGATCGTAGAAGTCTTTATGATGCCGCCGCTTCTCTTTGAGCCGCTGTCTCGAGCTACTAAGGCCGTCGCGTTTCTTCTGCACCGCACCTCCGTTGCGCTTCTCGTGCACTATGCCGCCGTTATCTTAGGCTTCGATCTATGTTGTCATGCTTCTATTTATCCCTTTTCGGCTTGATTTGACAACCCTCTCTATTTGTGTCATCTTCCATATCTTCTTCGTCACCGCGGTTCGCTTTGCTCCTGCTTATCTCTACCTTCTCGGCCCCTGCACTTTGTGTTTTATGGGTTGCCGCACGATTTCGGATGGGAGGCGATCTTTCCGACACAATTTTCTAAGAACTGCACGCTAAGACGACGTCTTCAAGACACGGACTTTGAATTTTCCCTTTTTTAGTGTCAACCCTTTCAAATGCAGTGCTATTGCATATGGCTTGCATTGGAAGGTGTTAAGGGTATTTAGGTCATTTTCTATTGTCTAAGGTTTTGATCCTTATGTGTCTCATATACTATACAAGCCCCATGGGCTATTGCAATATACCCAAGCTTCATTCATATTTACATCATATTTCAAGACACCACTCAATCAAGTTCTTATGGTAAATATTTTCTTGAACTGGTAGTTTGTCATGCGTACATTCTCTGATTGTTCACATACTGTTCTTTGTTTCTTTTTAGATCTATGATGATCTAGACTTAACCTTGGCGAAATTGTGTCTACTGCCAAAGGGGGGACACGGCGGGCATAATGGGTATTCATTTTCCCCCATAACTCATTCCCTTCGTACTTTGTTCAGTACTGTTTGTTATCTGTTTTATGAAAATATAGGCTTGACTGCTTGAGGTGAAGTAAGGTTGATAACAGAAGCAGAATTGCATTGTTTTATCTTAAAGGATGTTTTCTCTATGCAACTTTCATGTGTAGGCTAGCATTTAAGAGACTTGGACAAATGGTGCAATCATACAATATAGTGGCCTTCTCTTAGAAATTCATTAAGGGCTTAGCAGTTAGCACCAATCAGATGCTTACTGGCGGGCTTCAACTAACACATCGTTTCATATGTTTCCTACTGACATGTATTTTTGTTCTGCGGAGGACGTCTGACTGCATCTAATTTGAAGCGCTGTTGGAATTATTACTATTTGTTCTACTTTAACAACTGATAAACATCGCAGGATGAGAAGCATCACTAACCATTTGAATCAGAGTCGTGATATCCCACGCCTAAGGATTGGCATGCCAGTTATTCACTCTTTTCTCATTCAGGCAACGAACATGAAATATTATCCCCTGATGTTTTGCAGGCATTGGGCGACCAACTGGGAAGATGGATGCTGTCAATTTTGTTCTATGGTCATTCACCAAACAAGAAGATGTTTTTTTTTTGGGCTAGATTGCACTATACAATTTTGATGCATGGAAATTGCTTGTGTGCTCCTATAATCATTCTCCTAAGCAGTCCGTGACCTCTGAAAACTTAAAATCTGGAATATCGATATATACACGCAGAACAGCAGTTAACTCTTCAGCCCCATCTTTTGCAGCTTGAGTTCACATTCCACAGGGGCTTGCAAACAGTAAGGATAATGCTACTCGAAGGATTCAACAAGAGTGCCAACTTTTGTGGACACTCCGCAGCCATCCGAAATGTTGAATTGATGAAAGCTATTCACATTGAAAGTGTACATTAGCTGTTGTGGTTAGAATCATTTCAGAGAGCTGCACAAAGCACAAGGACCATTGTCCTTGAGTATATGCACCCCGATCGATTTGTATAGGTGTTCATCGGAGAACACCGCAGATTTTGTTCATTGCATCTGTACATGATTATTTTCAAGATACAACTCAATCGAGTCCTATCTCTGTCTGTTCTTGGTTCAAAACTATAGCTTTTATTTGTTCTCATGCGATCAGCCGATGTTGTTCGTGGATATGCTTCTTTGTAACTCATTGGTTGATTCATTCTTGCAAATTTCAATGCTTGTTGCTGCAATCGAACTCTCGAGGAGTTGTCAGTCTTGGTTATCAGAATCACAGCAGGCTAATTCTCCAACACGTTGGATGGAGCAGATACAGCCGTCAGACATCAATTAAATCACGACCGTCCGTGCTGTTTCCACAAATCCCGTCGATCTCCACCTCTCGTCCTCTCCCTAAAAAAAAGGAAAAATTGCTCCCATGCCACACAGTTTAATGGCGTTTGTTAAAATGCCCCATGATGTCTCACTGACATGTGGGTCCAGGGCCCATGGGGCATTTTAACAAACGCCATTAAACTGTGTGGCATGGGAGCAAATTCCCCCTAAAAAACCCTTCTCCACAGTCCACATCTCGCTCCTCCCAATCCCGCCGCCGCCGCCAACTTCGCCCACCATGGCGGTCACCACCCACGCCTCCTCTCTCTCCTTCCTCCTCTCCCACCCCCACTCCGCCACCACCAACCGCCACCTCCCACCCCGCCCCCGCCACGCCGCCCACGGTGTGTGCTGCGCCACCGACGCCTCCGCTGCCACGCCCCAGCCCGCCGCCACCAAGCACCGGCGCGCGGCGGATGAGAACATCCGCGAGGAGGCCGCGCGGCACCGCGCCCCGAACCACAACTTCTTCGCGTGGTACGAGCCGTTCCCGCCCACCCCCAACGGCGACCCCGACGAGCGCTACTCCCTGGACGAGATCGTCTACCGCTCCAGCTCGGGTGGCCTCCTCGACGTGCGCCACGACATGGACGCGCTCGCGCGCTTCCCGGGATCCTACTGGCGCGACCTCTTCGACTCCCGCATCGGCCACACCACCTGGCCCTACGGCTCCGGCGTCTGGTCCAAGAAGGAGTTCGTCCTCCCCGAGATCGACTCCGACCACATCGTCTCCCTCTTCGAGGGCAACTCCAACCTCTTCTGGGCCGAGCGCCTCGGCCGCGACCACCTCGGCGGGATGAACGACCTCTGGGTCAAGCACTGCGGCATCTCCCACACCGGATCCTTCAAGGACCTCGGCATGACCGTGCTCGTCAGCCAGGTCAACCGCCTCCGCCGCGCTCCGCTCTCGCGCCCCATCGCCGGTGTTGGGTGCGCGTCCACGGGGGATACCTCCGCCGCGCTCTCCGCTTACTGCGCCGCCGCGGGGATCCCAGCCATTGTGTTCCTCCCGGCCAACCGCATCTCGCTTGAGCAGCTCATCCAGCCGATCGCCAACGGTGCCACCGTACTCTCGCTGGACACAGACTTTGACGGCTGCATGCGGCTCATCAGGGAGGTGACTGCGGAGCTGCCAATTTACCTCGCCAATTCGCTCAATTCGCTTCGGCTCGAAGGACAGAAGACGGCGGCCATTGAGATACTGCAGCAGTTCGATTGGGAGGTGCCAGATTGGGTCATTGTTCCTGGAGGCAATCTCGGGAACATATATGCATTCTACAAGGGATTTGAGATGTGCCGTGTTCTTGGGCTTGTTGATCGTGTGCCACGGCTTGTCTGCGCTCAGGCTGCCAATGCAAATCCGCTGTACCGGTACTACAAGTCAGGGTGGACTGAGTTCCAGCCGCAAGTGGCTGAGCCGACATTTGCATCGGCGATTCAGATTGGTGACCCAGTTTCTGTCGACCGTGCGGTGGTTGCACTCAAGGCAACAAATGGCATTGTCGAGGAGGCAACAGAGGAGGATCTCATGAATGCAATGTCACTCGCTGACCGCACTGGGATGTTTGCTTGCCCACATACTGGGGTTGCGCTCGCAGCTCTGTTCAAGCTCCGGGACCAGCGCATCATTGGTCCGAATGACCGCACGGTGGTCATCAGCACTGCGCACGGTCTGAAGTTCTCTCAGTCCAAGATCAACTACCATGATAGCAAGATTGAGGACATGGCCTGCAAGTATTCTAATCCGCCGGTCAGTGTGAAAGCCGACTTTGGTGCCGTCATGGACGTCCTGAAGAAGAGGCTCAAGGGTAAGCTCTGAGCCTGTGAGTTTAGCTAACCCCTCCAAGTGGTTACTGTATGTCAATTGTCTTCTGCGTCTGATTCTGGGTGGCTGTGGAGCAATGAACCCAAGATTTGAAATCTTTTAGGTGAGGCTCTTGTAGGCTTCAGTGGGGAGTGGGTACTGGGGTGAGGTTATCTCTCGTACTATCTTGTGTTCTATGGATAATAAGCGATTGTCTTGCTGTTCGATTGAATAATCATTTAGTCCATTTACTCATTGTGCCTGGGCTTGTCGAAGATTTTCACTACTATATAGATTGTTATTTGACTTTGCCGGTTAATGAATGACGGCCTTGATGTGGTTCCGGTGCCACTGACAGTATCATGTGGTGGTACGTGGTGCCAGCCTTCCAGTTTACCTCAATTTTGCCGAGAGTAGTAACTGTAGTTTTGATGTCTTGAGTTAATAGGGTTCTCATCCTTGCTGCACATAAATAGACATTCGTTTGTGCTGGTGCCCTGTATATAGCTTGGTGATTGTGTATTTTGTTCCTTCCATACTTCAGACACGGGACCTGCAGCTCTTTCTGCAGGCCCGTTAAAAAAATTAAGCAGAAGCAAAGTGCTGCAAAAAATGTGACCCTGTTCTTTTCAGCTTCTAAAAGCTGTTTTTGGGCTTTTTGACAGTAACTAACTTTTAAATAAAGTATCTTTTTAAAAGAGTCTACTAGTTAATTGTAGTACATACTGTACCGACTTCATTTGTATCTATAAAAATCGCATGTGAGTTTCTGTTACTCAGTAATCTCTTATACTAAAAGCCACAAATCGCAGCTAATAGGCTCTTATGCTTCATTGTGGTCTGTGGACTGTAAAATGCATGAGCATTTGCGTAAGATCAGGTTGCCCGGGAGCAAATCAGGCCCAAAAGGGGCCCTTTTCCCCAAGTCGTGGCTCGTGGCTGACCCAATCGTTTCGGCCACAATGAAGGGAGGCCGCGTTGTTGGGTTGTGCCTTGTGCGGCCAGCAGCACGGTGCGGATGGTGTAGGCATCTGACCAGTATCACGCACCAGCAAGAACGCACTGCACTGAACTACTTTACGGCCCATCGCAAGAGTTATGCATTTATTTTGCAAAAAATTTTACAGAACGCAGGGCAGATTCTCCCCAAATCCTAAGATCCAAGCGGGCGGCAGTAGCTTATGCCTCCTTTCGAATGTGACGTTCGCGTGAGCCCATGGTATCTTTCGCTCTGAATGTGATGTTCACGTGAGCCCATTCCAAATGCACTTGTGTTGTGTACACGGTGATGTGATGGATCCAACGGGCATAAGCTCTTCACTGTCTCTCGGAAGAGAACTCAAGGATGATCCACCTGAGATGGCGTTGATCACCCGGCGAGAGCAGCTTCTGGGCCTTGGATTTGCAACACGGCTGACGGGGGTGGGATTGGGGGTGCTTTTAGATGCTACTGTATATGCGCTATCACTAGTGTACCAGCGTCTTGGGCATGTTCCCTGGCCACGCTTTCGCGCAGGGCCATGATGGAGAAGCAGTCACGGGTAAGGTGGCCTCCACGGCCATGTACTTTGCACCAAAGTCCTTGCTGGCCCGGTGGCCCCTGTCCCTGTGACCCTGCCCCCTTCCGCGCCCGCAGTCCCTTCGATTGTGGCCACGACCTCCAAGGGCGTTGCTTTCCTCTGTTCCTTCAATGCCAAAGATGTACTTGGAGTGAGTCACCCTTCACTGCTTGTGGCTCAAGTCCTCCTTCAGGGCCATGGGGTAACCGGTGCGGCTTCCACTTCGTGTCGCATCGCATCCTCCTCTACCTGGGTGTACTATTCCATTTTGTCGAATAGCTTGGCCAATGATTTTATGGGTTTTCGTGCGTTGTTTTCGGCGAGTGGGCCCTTCTGGAGACCTCATATGACGCATCGATTATAGTTGTGTTGTTGATGTCCTTCACTTAGCAATGAACCTTTGCAAAGCGCCAGAAGTAGGCTCGCAGCTTATCTCCTGGCTCTTGCCTCATCGTGAAGAGTTGGTTGTCATTGACCCACTCTACGTAATTGCCTTGAAAGTTGTTGTGCACGAGATTTCAGATCTACACACACGCATATACGAAGCTAGGGGCGATGGTAAAAACCAGGAGAACACAACCCTCTTTAGAGCGAGGGGTAATTCCTTCGCCTTTGTCGAGTCGTCCCCTCTCGCTGCTTCGATTATTGTCTCATAGACATGGTAAAACTCATGGGGCATGTAGTCACCTTTGTATGATTTCACCGTAGGCATTTTGAAGTTCTTCGACCAGGCACTCTGTTGCAACCTTGTAGAGAGGGCGGCCTGGCGACCCTCTGTGCCTGCCACAGTCACTTCCGCCACCACCACAAAGGGCATCAGTTGGCTTCGGCCTTCCTGTATCTCGCGCATGGCTCTTTGCAGTCTACCAATTCTCGCTACAGCGTCCCACAGATTGCCTCCGCCTGTGGATGTTGTAGGGGGAGGACACCCTCTGCCCCTTGTGTGGTGATGGCGATGATGCCAGTGTGAGTCCTGGGGTTTCTGCTGGCAGCTATCGCATGGGTCCTCCGCTTATGGTGCTTCCTACGTCACCGTTGGTGCAGTCATCAAGAGGCCTCCTTTGTTGCCCGTCACTTCTTCGGTGCACTGCTACCATAGGGCGGTGGCCCTTCACGGACACCTCCGTTGCTCTCGTTGCGGCAATTTCAAAGAGTGCTCCTTTGTCACTTTGGGGTTGATACCGCTGCCTTCTTCGAGGTCGATGCCGCTACATTCTTTGGCGCCATTGCTTTCGAACACCCTTACCTTAACTCGCGGCTTCCACGCCGGTTCCCACGGATGACGTCAACTATTGTGGTTACAAGCTAAACAGTAAACGAAGCGGCTACAAGGACTTAGGGAGGCCTTTGAGGGGTTGTCCGAAGCCTTACAAACCGTGATAGAATTATGTGCTATCTAGATTTGTTTGAAAAAGAGAGCTCTTCCTTCCCTGGTGCCCTAAGACACTTATTTATAGTCATGAGGAGATTTGTTACATAAATATCCTCATATAGATCTACACTTATAAGGGTACACATGTTATTCTCCTAGCCTAAAGTTACATAGATACTTTTATCTGGATCTACACATCTAGAGGCAACCACAGCTTTTCCCTAGTCTACCGGTGCAATGGACTGACTAAGCCACGGTGCGGCCACCCCCAACAATTACAGCACAGTTGTACGTTTAGCGATAGCAGCAGGCTTCTGATGTTAAGCGAAGTACTGCAAAAAATGTGACTACGCTTGAGAAGTTAAATCACTGTGGACTGTAAAATGTATGAGCCGCATTTGCGTAAGGTCGGGTTGCCCGGGAGCAGATCAGGCCCAAAAAGGGGCCCTTTTCCCCAACTCTGGGTTCGCGGCCCACCCAATCGTTTCGGCCACAAGGTACAGCCCGCGCGGGGGCTGTAGACGCGACCGCCTGCTGCGCGGCCTAAAAACCAGACGCGGGAGCTGGTTTGGTGCCCACGTCTCATTCGGCCCATCGCAAGAGTTATACATTTATTTTGCCAAATTTTTACAGAACGCAGGGCAGATTCTTCGCAAATCCTAAGATCCAAGCGGGTAGTAGCTTAAGGCTCTGTTCTTTTTAATTTATAGTTTTCTCCGAATAAACAGATGAGGTGGTTTCATTGCCGTTTTGAAACGATTTATCGGACATCTTTTTTAAGCAATTTATCGGTTTATTGGTATTCAGTTCATTCGTGCAAACGCTCGTGTTGGTGAAAAAACTACCAGGCATAGCCAAAAAGGATGCACTCTGGATCAAAAATTTTCAGATGGGTATACTAGTAGTGATTTCATTTTCATGGTGCGAAGATCGGTGCTGGCGTGGCACGCTCCACGCGGTTGTTGCTTAAATCACGGAAAAATCATCTCCAATATCATGACTTCTCACAGGGACCGTGAGTACGTACGCTTCGGTTTTAACTTGGGAGGGAAGAAGAAAAAAAAGAAGAAGAACGACTCGTCGCGACCAACCAGCCAGCCAGCCAGCTGTTGTTTCTTGCTTGAAATGGCCGTGCATGCTGCGACGAGCAACGCGGCATGACGATGCAACTTACCACGCATGCCTAGATTACACGGTCAAAAATGTATATATATGCGAACAACGGAAGCGAAGCTACCACGCCGATTTGCTGGAGATCAGCGCTAGCCCCTAGTTTATTACTACTTGTCATCGGTAAATGTGAGGATGAAGCTCTGCCTCACCATGTGACGAAACAGACGACCGGTTCGTGATGCAGATATGCGTATACATATGGTCGGTGTAGGGCGCATGTTCTTGTCGTTCAGACGAAAAGTACACACGACTCCATCGAACCGAACCTACTCTACTCGTCGATCTGCCGGTACGTAGTACGTATGTTTTGTGCCAGTACGTAGTGCATATATTTTTACGTTGCGCAGTAACTTTTTTAAAACGCAAACATGACCCATAGGCCATTAGCTCTGGATTAATACGAGAGCGAAAGTACAACCATCCTGCACTCCATCTTAGGGTCCTTGAGAAGGTAGAAAATTATAGATCAGCTCACTACTCTAAAAAAGATTATCTTGACACCTCATCAAAGATGGTTCAACACAAACCATCAGTGATAAAATTATTATAAATAGTTTTACAAAATGGACCATCTATGTTTACCGTGATGGAAGAACATCGTTCGTTGCCGACACTACTTGTGCCTTGTAGCCCACTAGTGCCGCCCACCTCGTATGGAATCTGACACTGGTGCGTTCGTCGTCGCAACACCATGGTGATCATGCTACCGTCAATATGCACGCCACGTGCGATTCTGGCACACAGCGTTGGCCTCTCCATGGCCGCATAGACCTTTGCCATCATGCACCTGAGCGCACGATGCTACAGCCGACTCGTCGCCAACACTTGTGCACCTTCGCCTGACGCGCACTGTTGTGCACGCCATCACGTCAACCAGCGAGTCATCGTCAGGCAGCTTCTCCTCACACCTGAGCTCTGATATCAATTGTTGGAACTCAATCTAAGAATCACATATTCGACTCTCCCGTGGACGCACACTACACGGGGAACAAGATGAACAATAGAGTATTGTTTTTAACACGAACTCGACTTGTGTCGTTTTTCTTTTTTCTATTATTCATCACTCTTTTTTACAGACTGATTATAAGTATATAAATAGACACTCTGTGATCTGGCTCTACCAGCCACGACCGCGCACATGCGCACCACGACTCTACGACTTGCGCACATCGCACACTACCTGAAAGACTTGCTCGCTGAGACCAAATCCAAATGCTACGACCATTCACATAGGTGCCACAACCACGGCGTCATGACCACTCATAATGTTACGACCACTCACACAGTTACGACTGCTACAGTACTCTTAGCGACTGCTACAGTAGTCTTACGATTACGACTGCTACTAAGCTCTTATGATCATGACTAAACATATATGCATACGACCACGCCTAAACCACTTACGATCATGTCTAAGTCACTTACGACCATGTCTAAGTGCTTACGACCATATGTCTAAGCCACTTACGACCATGCCTCTCTTACGACTACATCTAAGTGATTCCTTTATTCGTCGCCGATGTGCACGTCATGTGAGAATCTACTGTTCATCGTCTTTCCCATGTAGTGTGTGTTTATGGTTGAATCGAGTAAGTGATTCCTGGGTTGAGTTCCAACAGCGGCCCATGAAGCCTGCGTAGCACATTAGCTCCTCAGCATTGAAGTCCTCCCAGGGTGGTCCTCGGCGGCGGTGGTGCCGCGCTCGTGCTTCTCCTCGGCTGCTTATAGTTGGCTCCACCATCGTTTCCTCTATCATCATGCTCATGTGGGTGGGCGGCGGTGGAATCTTGTTAAGGGAGGAGAAGGGCCAAAGAGGCGGGGGAGGTAGTGCCGGGCTTCGTGAAGTGCCAAGAAGGAAACTGGAGATCGCCATGGAGTGCCGGGTGCCGGCGCGGGCACGGCGGTAGGGAGGGTGAAGTCTTCGTTCTCCACGGCTCCATTAGCTAGCTTTTGTCTGCCTGCTGCAACCCGTCAAACCCGTGTAAGCCGCTTTGCCCAACCGTGTAAACCCGTCATTTGCAGGCTGCGTTGGGTTTTCGTTCCAAACCGGCTCGAACCGGGAATGTACAGCCCTTATCTTACGTAACTGAGATTTTTTTCCTCTCTAGATTTTTCACCCTACAGTTCCCGAGGTCAAGATCAACTACCAGTGCTGCCCGGTCGCTCTGAATTGTGGTCATCGATCAAAGCACATGTACTACTAGTAGTACTCCTATCCAGCTAGGAGTTATGTGGTGCTTACTCCAACTTAATTGTAGGTCAATGCAATGATCTGGCGTTACTTGCGTAAGTTCCTTCCGGTATCAAATACTAGCATGCTGAAACTTCCTGGAAAGATCCAAACAGGAGTTAGTATAGTCCTAGTATATGTTTTGTGCCATATATAACAAATTAATATTCATGCAAGGTCTAGTAGGAGTACTAGTTCAATTTTCTGCCAATTTGCATTGGTAGTCTAGGGGGTGTCAGGCCAGTACATGACGTCTTGGTTGGACGAACCTAAAGTCCACATGCAAATGCAACCCATGAGACAAGAAATTAGTCCATATACCGGGCTTTAATTTGGGAAGTATCTGTCCTCCTTCCAGTGCTTCCGGCATGTCAGACTGCAACAAGAAGAAAATCGATTTTTTTCCGACAGGAAAGAAAAAAAATGATTTTTAGAATTCGTCAGAAGCTAACGATACTACACAACGTATGCACTTAGCACTGCACACACATACAAAATGGCGTGCATCGTCTACAGTTCTTCGTTTTGTTTTCATGATATATCGTACGCCGTGATTCCGAGGAATACATGGGGACGGTGATGATTGGCATCACCCGCAAAAATCAGTGATTATTCATGTACATACCATGCATATAACACGACGATGACGTTCGTAAACCCAAAGCTAGCTAGCTACACGTCTTATTGGCCTGGCTAGCTACTGCGTAAACCCTGGATGCTCATTAGAGCTTCAGCTTGTAGGTCTAGACTTCTAGTTTTGTAATTTTATATTTTTCTGGTTTTTTAATTTTTAATTGTTTTGCCCTTCTTTAATTTGGGCTCATTAGAGTGTTTGGAATCCATTGTCCTGACTCTGAGTCCGATTCTATTTATTTTCTTGGACTAGATTTCAAAAAGAAAAGTATGTGTACATGTAGATGTGTTTGGTGGGTAAAACGTAGAGACAAAGTCGGATTTGGTATAGTTACACATCGTATTTACAAAACTACCTGTATGCGTATCGTATTTGTAAAAATAACGCTTTTACCGTCCAATGGATGGACGGCAACGCTGGCGAGGCGACATGTAGCTAGGCCGCCGGTGGCAGGCGCCTGCCGCCCTGCTAGCAGACGGTAGGCAGCCTACCACCCGATGGGGGATGACAGCCAGGCCCACCGTCCGGTGAGGGTGCGGTAGGTGATTAAGCTAACTGATTAACCAGTTTAACTACTTGCCCTAATTTTTTATATTTAGTATATTTTTGAATTTTTAAATATACCAAATGAGTTCAAAAAATTACGAAAATGTATGTACAACCTCCTCACACAACGTAACTCATAATTTAATTTTTGGGTAATTTTATCCATTGTGAATGTTGCTAAAAAAATTCATACAAATTTGATATTTTTATGAGTTTTTACATATAGCAAACAAGCTCCAAAAATTATGAAATTTTATGTGAAGCCTTCCGACATAGTCATAATTATTGTGTAATTGTTTGAGAATTTTATATAATCTAAATTTACCACGTTTATTCAGCTTAATTTAATCATGAATTTAACGATGCTCAGGCATCTTTTGAAGTGGCTGACCTCTGTGCTTCGCGCATGTGTCAACAATCGTGCTATATTTTCTTTCCTGCTATCTGGTTTGCACAATTATCACCTATGTGTGTCGTGCCCCCCTCACGCGCTCTCTTGTTCGCACTAATGTCGTTATGCTCGTGTAGTTTCACCTTGTCCGCTCCCTCGTTTGCATATTTATTAGTGTTACCATGCCACCCCTCACCCGAAGCACTGCTCGTGACAATGTGTCCTCAATGTACGTGGTGGGTGCATCGGGTTCACTTTTTGCTCGGCCATAAATACGAACCTTTCACAGTTTGTCGTTGCTCATCTCAGTTGCTCATCGCAGAAACTTATTATCATGGTCGTCGCTCAAAATTGGGAGTGCGTGGCTCATTACTTTGAGAAGCCAGTGCATAGCTCAAAATTGGTAGTGCTAATTGCTTCTCTCGAAAAGCAGATAATTTTTTATCGTATGCTTTCAACGTTATTCCTGTAATCCTAGTCAAGTAGTGTTATTTAGTTAGTCGTGATTAATGTAGTTTGTATTACAAAGTAAGTAGGTCGTAATAATTTAGACATAGTTTTTACTATTTTTGTGTACGTACGGCACCCATAATTTGTTATTGAATGGAAATATGTAATTAAGTAGTCGTAATTACTGTAGCAGCAATTAGTTAGGGATAAGTAATGAGTTAGTGGTAAGGATGACGGTAATGAATGACTCGTCATTTTTTCATACAAGTAATCAAATTATTGGTAATTAATGAAATATTCGTATGTAGTTACACGCATGTAATCACTGACTTGTAGTATGTAGCTGTCATTATCAATCTTCGCACTAATATTTCGTCTGTCCCATTTGTTGTAAGGTACTATCAAAATTAAGAGTGCGTAGCTAATTATTTAGAGAAGGCTGTACATAACTCATTAAGGACGCGGCAGTGCTGATTGCTTCTTCTAAAAGACAAGTAATTTTTTATAGTATGCTTTCGATGTTATTCCGTAGTTCTAGTCATAATTTCTGTTATTTAGTTTGTCTTAATTAATATAGTTTGTACTATTTTTATAAATACAATACGCATATGGCTACTTTTTAAATACAGTGCGTAACAGTGCTAAATCCGACTTTGTCTAGTAAAACGTACACGTGTTTCGTAAGGTGGGTATACCGTATACGTGGAATATATACGTGAGTGCGTACTCCGTTCGTACTCCGTTGTACTCTCAAAGAAGCTACCCCGCGCGCGCATAATGACAAGTTGGCGTTACCGTGTATAAGACGCCACGTTTCCTTACTTTTTCGGTGGATCGAATACTTCCAATCTAGTAAAAAACTTATATATAATAGTCCAATTCAGAGCGACCAACGCATACTTTGTGATGATGACTGTGACATCTAGCTATCCCATGTGCTAAAACTATGCATACTTGTCCAAAGCAAACCTCAGCGTCCTAGTTCTGGGATTAGCTTGAATTGGGCCCACTATTTGCCCTCCCCCCCTGAAGATCGCAATTTAAATTATGGCTCTGCTCTGATAAGCTTCTGCTTTTAACTTTTTAATTTTATCTTTTTATCCTTTTTCTTATTCTTTTATATTGTCTGTGATAATAAAATTTTGAGATTTAATTACGATAAAAAACTAACCGCGGTGCACTATAGCACAAATATTATTCAGAGACACTTTGGTGGTGATCGGTTGGGCTTAAAAGCTCATGGCTGAAAACACTGTAACTGGCTGAAAAAACACTGTAGCTGACAGATGCTTATTTCGCATAATTAAATTTAAAAAAATTAAAAAATATAAAAAATATGTTACCCCAATATGTATAATACAAACGAATACGGGAAAAAAAGAACCGGTAAAAAAGCTCAACAAAAAGCCAAAAGTTCAGAAAAAGACGAAATTTATGAATAGTGCAAAAATAAACCAGAAGCTCAAGCCGAACCGATCAGGGCTCACATAGAGACTCTTTAAAGAGTCACCAGCAATTTCTATGACTCTTTGGAAAGTGTCACCCAAAGCGACACTAGACGAAGAGTCTAAAAATTCTGATGACCCTTCAAAAACAATCTCCACTTTCATGACACTTCAAAGAGTCACAAGGAGTGTCACTAAATATTAGCCATGAAAGTACCTCCAAATTTTAAATAATATTTCTAAATTGATTTAAATTATGAATTAACACATTTATTAATAACTAGAATATCTCCTGGTGAGTTTTTTAATTATTCCTAATTGTGAATAATTGTTGCGTACCCAATTATTTTGCCCTGAATATAAAGTACACAATAACACAAGTTTATTACCGAAGGAAGGATTTCACATTCATATTTCGTATACAAAATTCACAAATAAAAAAAATCAGTAGACATGATCTTATCCCATGATTACAAGTTCACTAAAACCTCAGGTCCCAGGACTACATTACGGCTCCACTCATTTCAGTTTTAGCTTCTCACTTTTGACTTATTTTTCATTATTTTTAAATTTTATCTTTTTCTGGCTTTTTTGAGCTTCTTTTGTTCTTTTTTCCATATTCGTTTGCATTGTCCGTGATGGGCTAACCTATTTTTTCTATTTTAAAATTTTTAAAAATTAATTACGCTAAATAAGCGATCATCAGATACAGTGTAATTTCAATCAACTATAATAAAATTTCAATCACAAGTCATTTTTTCAGCCCAAATAAGCGGCACCTACATCTCTATTATCAAAATGTCCTCGTAAAGAAATCTTGCTCCAGGCTCAACATGTGCTTTGAATGATGTAATCCTGCATTGTCGACAACAAATGGAAGTACGTTAATTAAGAGAAGCTCATTTCACTTAAATTACAATACATCTCTAAGAAATATTATGTACAGAAACCAGCATACAGCCCTAAGAAATAATGGCTCTAAGAAACAACATGAACACAAAATTTCATACATCTATAAGTAATACTCTATCGACATCTGTAACCAAATCCATACTACACAAATCCAGAAATACTCTGGTGTATCATCCCATTCAACATCATTCTGACCAAACCGGTCGTGTAGTCCAAATCGACCGGCATCGTAACCATATTACGCCCCGCCCGCTTTGCGGCCGCTCAGGGCAGCCACGTCGCCCCTTTGCCTCCCTCGGCCGGCGCGTGGCCGAAGAATCTGCGTACGGCCGGGGAGGCCATTTCCCTCAGCTTTTTGCAAATTACGTAAAGGTCTTTTTTCCTCGCGAAAAAGTCCCTGCAAGTTTTCAAAAAGGTCCCTGCAAGTTTTGTTTTCTTCAAAAGATTTTTGATAGCGCCCCGCCGGTTCCCGAAATTACATATAGGTCCTTATTTACTCACGTACAGGTCCTTACAGGTCCTCGAATTTTTTCAAAAAAGATCTTTGGTTTTCCCGAAATTACGCATGTGTCCTCGATTTTTTTATGGAACTCCCTGCGAATTATCGTCTCTTTTACTTTGGTCCATACGGTAGCTAGCGCGACGTGCGCCGCGTTTATGCAGCTAGTTACAAAGAGATGGGGGGAGGGGTGTGCATGGATGGGATGGGAGTGCTAGTGTTTGTCAGCTGGTCGATGGGCAGTACAGCAGCTAGCTCTCGGCTATAGCTATGGCGACGTACTGTTGGGAATACAGCTGCGAGACTACAACGTTGTTTCAGGGGGGATGCATCTGAGGGATCGGCATGCATGGATGGATGGCATATCGACCGACATGGTCCACCTTCATGTGAACACCACGCCGCGCCGCGCCGCGCCCTCGCTCGCCTACCTCCTACCTCCTCCTCCTCCTCCTCCCCACGGCTGGGCCCCCGCGCACGCGCGCGCATGAACACACTCGTACCAAAGGGGCAAACATGACTGCCCGGCCGCCTGGCCCTGTGGCCTTGGCGGCCTTCGCTAGCTTTTTCCCTGCACCGATGGCTCCGCTCCATCTCCGTCAAGAGGGCGCGTGCGCGCGCACGCATGAACGCATATGACACGTGTCGCATTCACAGTGCTGACATGGTGCCGATCGAATGCGAATAGAACTGGGCTACCAGCGAGAACTGTTAGAATTTTTAGCACTTCAGTAATTAAATAACTCTGTAAAATAAAACATGATTATAAGAACAATATAAATACTAAATATAGATAAAAATATAAACCATACACATGTCTCTCGTAAGTATGAATTAGCAAGAGAAGTATTATGAACACAAAAATGTTTATATTCATACTAACAATTAAAGGAAATTACGGACTACTGAATGTTACTAAGCGAAACGAAGGACGTTGCGAAGAAGAAGAAGAAGAAGAAGAAGAGATCGCTGCCTAGAAGATGAAGTGGTTGCTGTAGAGAACAGTGAGCAGTCGCGCAAGTCGCTTCCCAAAAACTTGATTCACCCTCTCTCGTACAACATCGCAAGGATGATGGCTTTGGAGATCTGCTCTCCTCACGATCGGTGCATGCCGGTGAAGGGATGGAGTAGCCAGTAACAGTACAATTACGATGGAATTAGTCGCACTCAGCTTCTACCGAGAGAATAGGCAGAGTTTCTCTCTATAGACTTCAAAAGAAAATCTCAACCGCATTTTTCAAAAACGAAAGGTGCATTAATTTCTATTAATATTGTGTTGCAAAAGAAAACGGCATCTGGAGCCACAGCCAAACCCGAAATAGCCGCATCATTAATGTCCCACCATGGAAATATAATGATGTTTTCCTTTTTCTTTATTTTTGTTTAATTGAATATCTCAAAAAAAACTAACAACCGCTATAATATTATTTTAGTTAAAAACTAAAAGCCACTAGAAAAAGGCAAATTAAATGGAACCTTTAGCTGGTTAGCTCGAGGGGACCCAGCTAATGGCCTGGTTCGATACCAGGCACGGCGCACAACCCGGATGAAAAAAAAACCCACCCATAAAATGGTTAAGAACTATTAAGCTGAACAATATATCTACTTCCTCGCAAAAAAACAAAATCTAATTTGAATTCCTTAGTCTCAACACACCATACTATATATAATTGTGACTATTTAGATCAGAGTCAATTTTAACTGCTTAAGCTATCACATAGTTCGTATATGTCCTAACTAATTATTGCTATGAGAAGAATTAAAATTAAACAGGAATAGTTAGTTCGTTGAGCAGGTACTTACAAAAACCAAAATCTAGTCGCCCAATCCTAAAAAAAAAATCGGGTAATCAAGCACGACACAGCATTTACAGTGAATAGCTGAGTAAAAGTAGGAACCAAGAAAACTGTCAACCTAGACGTGCATAATATTATCCCCTCTAGAACTTCCAGAAAATTCTGCCACACCGTCACAATCACCATTTAGTTTCACAGAGACCTCCCGCACACAATACGTACCTATAAAATAAACGCCAAAAATGGATCAGCATTTCCGCGTTAATCCAGGCACTACTGCTTTTCTCCTCCCAAAAAGCCAATCAAGTTAACACACAACAAAAATTGCAAGGATGACACCACAAATTTACCACACCCACACAAGTGCTTGCCCAGTAGGTGCATCCATACATCGGCCCTTTTTTATTACGATTTATTAATCTAATAAATAATAATAATTAAAAAATTAAAACTAAAAATCAATTAATAAACATGCACGGTCATCTTCCGTTCAGTTGACCCACATCAACACAAGCCCATGAGGCCCTCCATGACATATATAATCCTATATAAAAATACTACAAAGCCACAAATATAAAACACAAATGGTTATGGTGTATTCTAGCTTATACTCACCTCCTATATATCACACACCTTCATTTCTCCTCTCCCCACCGCTCTCACACAGCTTTGGCTAGCTACTACTCTCTCTGAGCATCCATCTTAGTGATCGGATGGACAGCACGAGCTGCCTCGTGGACGAGGCGAGCAGCGCCGCCTCCACGGGCAAGAAGGCGCCGGCGGTGAAGCCGCTGCAGCGCGTGGGCAGCGGCGCGAGCGCGGTGATGGACGCGGCGGAGCCGGGCGCGGAGGCGGACTCGGGCGGCGCGGGGCGCGGGGGTGGAGGCGGGAAGCTGCCGTCGTCCAAGTACAAGGGCGTGGTGCCACAGCCGAACGGGCGGTGGGGCGCGCAGATCTACGAGCGGCACCAGCGCGTGTGGCTCGGCACGTTCACGGGGGAGGCGGAGGCCGCGCGCGTCTACGACGTGGCGGCGCAGCGCTTCCGCGGCCGCGACGCCGTCACCAACTTCCGCCCGCTAGCCGAGTCCGACCCGGAGTCCACCGCCGAGCTCCGGTTCCTCGCCGCCCGGTCCAAGGCCGAGGTCGTCGACATGCTCCGCAAGCACACCTACCTCGACGAGCTCGCGCAGAACAAGCGCGCCTTCGCTGCCTGCTCCCCGTCGCCTCCCAAGAACCCCACCTCGTCGCCTCCGGCGCACTCAGCGGCGGCACGAGAGCACCTCTTCGACAAGACGGTGACGCCTAGCGACGTGGGGAAGCTGAACCGGCTGGTGATACCGAAGCAGCACGCGGAGAAGCACTTCCCGCTGCAACTCCCGGCCGCCGCCACCTCCGGCGTCGGCTCCGTCGAGTGTAAGGGCGCGCTTCTCAACTTCGAGGACGCCGCGGGGAAGGTGTGGAGGTTCCGGTACTCCTACTGGAACAGCAGCCAGAGCTACGTGCTCACCAAGGGGTGGAGCCGCTTCGTCAAGGAGAAAGGCCTGCATGCCGGCGACGCCGTCGGGTTCTACCGCTCCGCGGGCAAACAGCTCTTCATCGACTGCAAGCTCCGGCCAGAGACCACCACCTTTGTCAACGCTGTGGCCGCGCCGGCCCCCGTGACGGCGGTGCGGCTTTTCGGCGTCGACTTGCTCACGACGGCGCCGAGATTCGCGGTGGCGACGGAGCAGGACGACACGACCAACAGCAAGAGAGCTAGGGACATCGTAGCAGCGTCTCAACCACACGTGGTTTTTAAGAAGCAATGCATAGAGTTCGCGCTAACCTAGCTAGCGTTTTTGCTCCCTGCTTGCTTGCTTCACTCACTCGGATGCAGCGCGCCATGGTAGATTAGAGCTCTTGATCTCTTGCTTGAATCGTTTGCTTTATTTCTTCTTATACATATGCTCCAATCTTTCTTAATTTGCCGTAAATTAATCTTCTTTTTTGTTTTGACAAGTGCGTACTAATTATGTTATGCCCTAGAGAGGACATGCCAGAAGAAGCAATGTTTGGAAGTTGGAACTCTTTGTCTAGCTCCTTTCTCCTTAATTGCGATTGTAAATAGATGTCAATTTGTGGCTACATATTGCAATTTGACTCTCTTGTTTTGGTGCTTTCATGTGGTTAATGATGTGATGTGTGCTACACCCCAGATGCATTGCATGTAACAGCCTTTGTGCGAAAAGCTTCGGGGGTTATCTGATCATCATGGAATGGAGAGGAAAGTGGCCATAATTGCATGCATGCACCTAATATAGTGATGCGATACGATATACATGCTATACTTTAGCAACAGCCGAAAATTAAAGTGGACTGATTCTTTCAACAGGGAGATAGATCAATAGGGCTACCAACAGAGAATAATCTGGAAATAACAATGTACTGTACTGTTTGATAAAGCATGAGCGGCCATTCAGAAATTACATAAGTTAAATACGTCCGATCGAGGTGGTGTTCATGTCGAGGTATAAGTAGATTTTCCATTTTTTTTCCTTTGCAACTTAAGTCTTATGTGTTAGTTGGGAAGCATACGAAACTTAGTAGTTCATAATCTATTGTCTGAATGCAGCTTGCCATATACACAAAGGGGTGATCTTTAGGCATATGCATCAGATATAATCACATTATTGCGATGTAATGTTTACGAATTTCAGCTCAGAATGTAATAAAGATTATCCCTTTCTTGTGAATCTTGGTATCTGATTGAAACAACAGAATGTTCAGCAGTTTTGGTATTTTGACCGAGAAAGAAAAGGAGATTAACAGTGAGTGGAATCTATGAAGCACGCCGGTTTCTAGAATATATGCTAGTTAATTAGTTGACATAGGGAATGCTACATATGTTAACTTGTTTTTATTAATGTTAAACCATGGTTCATATACATAGTTACTAGTATCTAGTTTCGATGGGAGGTAAATTCCAATGGGAAGAGACAAGCAACGCTTCAAAACAATTCCAGGCCAGCTCAGGGTTCTGATAATCGGCTAAAGATCGGTCGATTACCGATTTTACCAGTACTTACCGGTAAAAATAGGTACCGACCAAACAATTTCAGCTAAATTTGAATTTAAGTCAAATTGCAACTAATTTAGGTTAATTTAAATTCAATCAATAATTTCAACTGACGTTTTTTGAAAATTAAATTTTGATTCAATTTTTTTGGCCGAAACCTTCTGATTATCAGTAAAATTGGCCATACCAGCCCCCAGTAAAAAAATAAATAAAAAAAACCGGCAATGAAAACCCTGTGCGGGATAAGCTTGCAGGCCGGGTTGTGAGGTAATCCAACGGCCAGGTTCGCTGACTCCTGAAACAGATAAAACTTTCGCCGCCATATGCACAGATGGACGCGCCTACACGGCTCTTCAAGAGGAAAGGTACGTACTGCCTGCCGCTTCGTACAATACGACCGGTTAATCTGCATGCGGTAACAGGCGAGGGGACAAGTTACATACATGCACGACGGCATGCACTTTCCCCTTCGTCACCAGATAATATGTAGGTTAGTAGGTACCTCTCTTTAGTCTCTGTGACAAACAAGAAAAATGGATGCTTTTTCCTTGCACACACACACACAATGGATGCTCAATATGCAGCAACATGTAGTGCTTCAATGATTAAATCTACTCAGCAAAACATTCTTTGCGAGTTTGGATTTTCGAGAAATATTGATGGATGGGAGAGCTTCCAATTCTTAAGGCGGTGATCAATTCGGCTTGAGCTTCGGGCTTCTGGCTTATTTTTCACTATTCATAAATTTCGTCTTTTTCTAAACTTTTGGCTTTTTGTTGAGTTTTTTTGCCGGTTCTTTTTTTCCATGTTCGTTTGTATTATACGTAATGGGCTAACATATTTTTTTATATTTTTAAATTTTTTTAAATTTAATTATGCTAAATAAGTCTCTGTCAGCTACAGTGCTTTTTTCAGCCAGCTACAGTGTTTTCAGCCATAAGCCACGAGCTTTTAAGCCGAATCGATCACCACCTTAGTCCAAGGAGGGCTTACGCTTTATAGGCGGGGCTTCAGCTTTATCTTCAAACCATATAAAAGCATAAACTCCCCAAACAGCGTGTGGGTTTTCTGATTTATCAGAGAAGTTTAAACTCACGCTTGTACTGAGAATTTAAACCCCTCTCCAATGCATAACTTATCACAGAAACAGGATTTTAGAGGAAATTCAGTCCTCTATTCCCAAACAGGGCCTTAAGTTCCGCAGGAAGTCACATAATAAAGAACGCTTTCAGCTTCTGGTTTCTATCTTCTTAATTTTATTTTTTTTGTCCTTTTGACTTTTTAGGGCTTTTTTGCATTTTCTTTTCTCCCATACTTTTTTGCATTGTCTATAATGATATAACTTTTTTATTTTTTAAATTTAATTACTAAAAGAAGCTAACAACTGTTATAATACATTTTTAACCGCTATAATGCAAAAGAAAAACTAGCAATCAAACCAGAACTTATAAGCCACGTTGAGCAGGTAAGTTGCTATTGAAGCTTCTCAAACTATATGCCATTATTTACTCTGAAAGAACTGGCACTACAGTTTTGCTAGTTACCAGGCGCTTGGTATTCTTTTAAAAGTAAGTCTGATTTCTGACCATTAGATGTATTTGGAGATATGTGCGCTGATCTGATACACACACAGCGAGCTAGCGACATTACACAGGCGGGGAACACACACACAGACACACACACACACACAGAGAGAGAGAGAGAGAGAGAGAGAGAGAGAGAGAGAGAGAGAGAGAGAGAGAGAGAGTGAGTGTGTGTGTAAGCGACAGCACACCAGCTGACTCCAGAGGGGCAGCCCGACTTTGGCGACCATTGACAAAGCTAGGACCACTAGCTGCCTGCACGTTGTTGAAATAGAGATCGGAATTCAGAAACTCGCCACCTAGCTGCAGTTAAATTTGCGACAGCGCCCGCGGTTGGAGCTGGGCACGGCACTGCCGCCACACAGGTTCATGCAAGTTGCACGAGGTGTTTGCGCTTTCGTTCAGTGAACGCGAGAATGCTAGTGGCGCACAAGCTGAAACTGGGACTGGTTCAAACTTCAAACTGCGCAGCGAGTAGAGGAGAGATGTGTCGTATGTGCAGGAATGCTGCGATCTCTGCATGTGGAGAGGTTGGCCATTTATGACGAGTCAACCGTGCATTGCGATGCCCTGGCGACCTGGCTCATTGCCCTGACTGGCTAGATTGACGCTGACTGACTCCGTGGCTCAGATCTCCGCACCGGTTTAGGTCGTTTTCGTTTGGTCCTTTCCATATATATTTCTCTCCTTTTTTCCATGCAAGCCCTTGTACTTGGATAAACTCACACATGCATGGGTATAAAAGGTTCCACCCCGTTCATTCCAGTTTCAGTTTACTCACACTTGCATGGGTATAAGAGGTTCCACCCCGTTCATTCCAGTTTCAGTTTCTAGTTTACAGAAGCTAGAAGGTCAGGATAAACGTGTTGGCTTCTTAATTTTATTTTTTTGTTTTTTTTTGCCGTTGTCTTTTTCCTCTTTTCTTTTGCATTATCCGTACAGATATAACAGTGTTAGTCATTTTTTTTATTTTTTATAATTGTATAACTTAGAAAAAGTTAACAGCCGCTATAGTATAATTTTAACCAAAAACAATAGATGAAAGACAGAAGCCACTAAAAAGCCAGATTGAACGGAGCCAATTGGCTCAACACGGTTTGGAGCCAATTGTCATAGACAACGAGGAGTGATGTTTGAGTAAAATAATTTCGGTGTGGTTTAGTGTAAAAGGTAATGTAAGTTGATTTGGAAAATTAAACTTACCTCAACACGGTTGTTACTAGCCGGATCAAGAAGCAATCCAAGTTTTACTTTGCCTGTTTCTCTAAGGATATCGTACAAGTTGGAGTATATTTTGTTGGTTCTTGGGGAGCACGAAAGACGCGGTAAATAAACAGCACGCCATTGATGGCGCTAATGCTACTTTTTTAAAAATGGATGGATAGGTATACATCGATGTATGTTGGGAGAACATGCGATGCCATTGGGTGGAGTGGACAATCGTCAAACCTCACAGCACATGCTTAGCTCATCGAAAGCAAAACTTGGTCAAGTGCCTAAACCCCATTACTGATTTATGATTAGTTGTTCATGGTTTTGTTGAAAACTGCTCGAGCACTCTCACTTTGACTGGACGTTTTATGCCTTTGTTTCTCCTATAGTTGTACCGCACTAGCTAAATGCACGGTGGTTTTTTTTTCGAGAGCACGTAGGAGCGCTGCGTATCATTTCATTAAGGAGAAAATGTGTATTGGATTTATTTTTCCATGCGTGAAATCCAGTAGTAATAGCTTTCTACAGACCATGCGACCATAGGCAACGGGCAGTTTAGGTTATTCACGTGGATGTGCCTTCTGGCGAGATCTCGATGGACTTGTTCATCAGTGAGAACTTAACAGTGTGTGAACGAACCCCGCTGCTTGCCCTAAACAGATGACGAAATCTTAATGTTTGATAGCCCTTCTCATGTGCTTTCGGCAGATAAAAAATAATAATTGTTCGAAATCAACATCTATCGAGTACAATGCTGACAAATTGCCACGGAATTTTATACTGATCATCAGCAGCGGCATTGTGCGCCCCTGTCAGCTTCAGAAAACTATCTCGCACTGAACATGAAGTCACCTCGCATACCAACAAATGTGTTTTGCTAGTTTCTGCCCATGAGAAACTAAACTATATAACCCACAGACCACAGGCGTGTATCATGACACAACAATTTGTCGTCAATCTCCTGTTCCAACCTAAAGGTGACCTAATTTCATCCAGGTCTTCAGCGTGATAATTAATTGTTAAATCATGCAAGTGGTATCTATCTACAGCTCCACGCATCTTGGCTACTAGACAAACTAGCTATCGATCGATGGAGCATTTTTCGAGCCAAAGTTAAGAGTTTTCCAACGCGTAGCCATCCATGGTATTCCTTCCTAGCTAGCCACCTCATTGGTCCAAAGCCATGCGCTGCTTGTTTTGTCTTGTGTGGATTCTGTGGCGCTTTGGCAAGCTAGCATCAGGTGCCGGACAGGGAGTTCGAAGAACTCAAGTAACATAGCGACAGTTAAGGCACTGACAAGTAGGAACGCAGATAGTGACCAAATCTGTGCGTATGTTACTTAATCTTATATAGAGTCACGAACAATTCGAACAAGATGGGAATTTCGTCATTTTCCACGTACTGGAGGCACCAAATTGGACCAACTAATTGGACTGATAATCATGAATCTCTTGCTTGTGAAGTTTGAGCAAGTGGAACTTTGTGTTGCAAAGAAAACCATGATGCTACAAGCAATACAAACTATATATATAGTTTACGCATCTTTGATAACTGGAGTACAATTGGTCTTTAATATTCTTGGTGGTGAGGAAATATGACCACGTGTGCCATCACTATCTTAGGTAATAGAACTAGTACGTGATTATTACCGGATAAAACATAATGAATTCCCATTTTATTGAATAATAAATTATATTAGAGTATTGCAACAGAACAATAGCTAGAGACGGTACAATATTATTATAATACCATTGCCACGTAGGGTTACGGTCTTTAACAGGGCTTAACAAGTTTTGTCCGAATCGAGTAAATCCCTGGACCGACTTACCTCTACACAAGAGAAAATAATAGCAAGAGTACAAAAGTACACAATAAGTATTAATAGCAACATACGGTTTTCATGACAACAATATATTAGCTCAACAATCCTGCTATGTCATTCATCATCATTTCGAAGTAGGTTTTTTGTGGTAAAAGTTCTAATTAAATTTTATAAATCTACTAATCACTTGTATTTAGAGATAAAGCCACCGATAGGCTCTCGTAGCCTCCAATTCAGGAGATAGGTGTGAAACACATTTTAAACCCTGTGCAGGTTGGTATCATTGTACCCATAGCTACTCTGACTTTAATTGCAATCGATTTCCACGCATTTTATTAGATGCGATGCTTAAGTTAGAGTGTAGAGCTGTTTCCTTTATTTCCACATACTATACCTCCACCCAGCTAACATATCTCTAGCCGTTGTGCCAAACTGGTCTCGCCTTCATCTGACACTCCACCGCACTACTTATAGGCGCCTGGGTTTTGCTCTCTCTGGCCTTACTCAACCTCACAATCATATACTTCTTACCCCTGTATAGTGTATAGCAACTTGATAAGGTAATTGAGCTCTACCTGTCTTTGACGAGACCATGGTTGATACGATAAATATGGCCTGTTACACGAATTAAAGTGTGTTTATCCTTATATAATGCTCATATGTAGAGGGCCCCATACCTATCACTATCCTTCCTATTCAGGCCACCCTCTACCCATTTGTTATTTATCTGTTGGACAGTTGCTCCATCAACTGCCTACACTTTCATATTCATCATTATTCACATTAATCACAAGATTTATTTCAAAATTCATTTTATGTAGAGAATGATATTAGTCTAGTACAAAATAATTGTTTGTGCAAATTTACTCTAATCAAAATAATAAAAGGCGTGCTTGCTTGCGAACTGGTCATAAGTCTCAGTCTCATATGCGCTCAGGTGAAACCCTTCCTCCGGACCTGGTTCATTTCTTGCATTTGATGAGTATGCTATGGTTTAATTTATAGACAAAATACATTATGTCGATGCATTCCCATGCGATTCCCTAGGTCAATTTAGCCGATTGCGGAATTTACAATTAAATGTTATTTTATACCGTAGCTTGAAGCTAGTTTACTAATGTCAAATTATTACAGTTTAGTATCTACGAATACTTACTGCCTCAGTATTGCAAGTTAAATATCACCTAATTTATTACGGATACAATTATATGCATATCAGAGTACTATACACACACGCATGTATTCTCCACCCTTTCCTCCCTCTTCTAACTGCTGGTTGAATGGGCTTTGGCCCACAATCGGCCAAACTCTCCCTTGGCCCAATGCCAGCTAGGCCCATTGCCAACCTAAGCTCCCTCCCCTCCTTATGTCTATCCATCTCTCTCTGCCTCTCTTATGCGAGGTGGAGGTGTTGCCTGATCTTTACGATGTAGGATTGGAGATAACTAGACCCGTACAACCTGATGAATAACACCACCAACCACCGTCTCTATTATGGCACAACCTACAATACTTGATTCACCCAATGACATGCTTTGATCTCTTTGTCTACTAGCTCCCGTGGAGTAAACTTGTTCTTACAATTATGGAGGCAAATGCAAGAACGACAGAGGTAAGAATCTCAAATATTTTTCAATTCTAATGAAGTGAAAATGCTTCACTCAAACCCTAGAACAAAGAAGTATAATTCTGAAAATTTTGAAGTTATGTTACATGGAAGGGTACCCTCATATTTATAGCACATTTAGGTCAGTGCTACAGTAGCTACAGGACGAAGGTTGCTATAGTAATTTGTTGTTGTAGTAATTCATCGTTGCAGTATATGCTGGTGCTACAGTGCATATGTCTTGCTTGTGGGACAAGAAAGATAATTCGGCATATGCTCTTCTGAGTTTTCTATGGATATCTTCTTGAACTTCGTGGGCAACAAGCTCACATCGTTCCCTCTCGATTTTCAAGTCAACAACAGATTCAAACCTGAGTCGATACAATATATATGCATTAGGTAGTAACCAATTCTTAATATTATCATGTGAAGATTCATTAGGGAAGGAATTCACTGATAATTTTTATTCAGCTCAATAACTCTTAGAAATCAATGGCTTGAGTATCTTGAACTTGAAAAATGCAAAGCATGCTTAGAGCAACTCCAGCAGTAGCCCTCAAAATAGGGCCCCTACTTTTTATTTGAGGGCTCCCCCTACTTTTGAGGGCTCTGTTTTTTAGGCTGCACTCCAGCAGGAGCCCTCAAAATAGGACCCTCAAATTCATTCTTTGAGGGGATGACACATAGGACCCACTCCTGGGGTCTGGAGGGAGCCCCTACTTTTGAGGGCCGAGGGGCAAAAAACTCACTCCAGAAGGGCCCTTACTTGAGCCCTCAAAAGTAGGGGCTCCCTCCAGACCCCCCAGGAATGAGGGCTCGAGGGGGAGATTTGAGGGCCCCCTACTTTTGAGGGCTCAAGTAGGGGCCCTGCTGGAGTTGCTCTTATACCCGCATCACTTTCTCACTCCACTCCACCGACAGTGCCTCCGCCTCCCTCTCTCTTGGTTTCTCTATCTCAGGGACTCCTCATCGCTAACGCCAATGCATCCCTGGGCCGACTCCCTGGCCAGCAAGTGTCGGCTCCTTGGCACCGCGCCGCTGACCCCTCTCTTGGCCAGCACTCCTCTCCCTCACGCCCTACTGTTGCACCTCAGTTCTCCTCAACTCGGTCACCGTCCCTATGTAGCTTAGCCGCAACTGGCTCCCCCGCCACCTCCTCAATTCTCCACTGACCAGATTTGGGCCCTAGCGCCATGGATTTGACTCCGTCTACCAAGATTTGATGCTCCTCCCTCTACTCATATCCCCCCTTTGATTTACTTTTAGTTCTTGTCTTTTACATGTGATTTACTCTTCGATTTAAATTTGTTTTTGATAAAGAATGAGGTTGAGGTGGTTGATCTGGTCGGCTTGCCATGACGGGGCTCAAGGTTTTCTCACACACCAGAGAGTGCGGGTGGCTGTCCACTACTCTAGTCTACTGGTATGGATGCTATGGCTTCGGTGAGATGCATGTGAATGTGATGATACATGTGTGTGGTCCCTTGATGGTAATGGCAAAGATCGAAAATGGATTGTAGGGGATATCTTGTTGGGCGATGTTGGGCTCGATTTGGGTAGGACTGAGGCTTGGTCTTTCTGGTTAGCTTGTGCTTGGCTCGGTTGCTATATGGTTGGCTTGTGCGTGGTTCGGATGCTCTCCTCCTCCTGGTGCTGCTCTTCTGCTTCGTTGGCTCCTCCTTTTCCTCCTGGCACTGCTCTTCTGCTTCGTTGGCTCCTCCTTTTCCTCCTGGCGCTGCTCTCCTCTAGCCCAGTTGTCGTGCTTCACTCCATGCTCCTTCTTCTTAGTTTGGCTTGGGGATTAGGGGAAATGGAGTGGATCTGGCGGTGGTGTTGCTTGCTGGCTATGGTTCGGTTGTGCCTATGTTGACTGCTGTTGTGGGTGAAAATGTTGGACTCTCTCTCTATATGGTCTCTCGCTCGGCCTTATCCTTTTCTCCTGTGCCGAGACTGTGTTGGGGGATTTTTCCTTCAATTGTGGGGTGGGCTATGGGAATTTGGTAAATCCTATTTTTACTAAGCTTGCTAGCGATGAAAAAGGAATTTGGAATGGGTTCAGGTTTGGTTCTAATGACAGGTGATGAAACCATATGGCTGCGAGAGGTGCTGATTGGCCCCGAATGGTCTGGTATCTCAATGAGCGAGTCACCCTTTTTAATTATCCTATCGAGGGTTCTGACGGTAATTTGACTTTCATTTATTTCTTTTGTTCAGTCTTTTTAGTCTCTTGTTACTAGTTCTACTTGCAATTAATAAATGCCTGCTACTCCAGCTTAGAAAATATTGATGTAATTATTTATATTTTAAAGACGATTGTCTTGATTGAGATTGAGGCTTGTAAATTGATGTAATCGAACTATAATTGAATAAATGTTGTAATATAGACTGGTACATTTTTATTTGATTTGAAAACACTTTTAATTGTCACTTGAATAATGTGTTGGTTTGCTTGATTAATTATAGATCTTAATTCAGTGTGCTTATATTGTATTATTTCACTGGAATGAGACTGGTGGATGTATTCTATTTATTTACTGCTCTTATGTTTTAATTTGGCTTGATGCTTCGGAAAACTTAATTTACCTTGTGGTTTATTTATTAGTTATTTAATTAATTTCATTTAGTTTCATAATTTATCGCTTATAGTTACTTGAAAACAAGGAGTGTTACAAGAAATCAGGAGAAAGTATGGACTTGGGTTTGGAGTCTAGGTCAAGCGGGCGCAAAGAGCCCTGCTGCCAATTTTTTAGAAAGAACATATATTTTCTAAGAAGTGAGGTTTAACAATTTTTCATCCTAACATAGCTAAATAGCAATTTCAAATGTTTAATGTGTCGAGAAAAATAGTGGCAAAAATTGACAAGTCCGGCACTAATCTTCTATGGTCCAAATCGAATCTGTGGGCGACACAAACATCCACTAATCAGCATTGAGACCTGGTTGATCAAGTCAAGTTTCCTCTGAGCGCTCAGTTTGGTGATAGCTTATAGCCTTTTCATTGTAGTTGGTTTATTTTTATTGTAACTGATGGTGGTTTATTTGACGTAATTAAAATTAAAAATTTTAAAATAGAAAAAATAAGTTAGTCCATCATGGATAATACGAAGAAATACGAGAAAAGAAATCTAAAATGCTAAAAAACTAAAAAATAAAATTAAGAAATAATAAATTAAAACTCGGAAGTTACAACCGAAACGAGCGGGACATTATTCAGCCTCCAAGGCAAAGAGAGTTAAAAAGTCAAGTCGAGTCGTCGTGTCAGGTATCATAACATATACAAAGCTGGGGGGATTCCGCCCCCCCCCCCCAGCGCGTCCACGTCACCCAAATGCCTCGGCCGGCCGGCGCGTGTCCAGCGGAATCTGCGTACGGCCGGCCGAGGCACTTTCCCTCAGTTTTTGGAAAATTACGTATAGGTCCTCCGTTATCGCAAAAAGATCCCTACATTTTTTTGAATAAGCCCCTGCACATATTTTTTGCTGGGTTGCGACCCGAGGTTTCCCGTAATTACGAGCAGGCCCTTACTTCTTCCGAAAAGGCCCTCGGTTTTTTACGAAAAACCCCCTCAGATCTCCTTTTATTGCGAAAAGGCCCACGATTTTTTGCGAAAAACCCCTTCGCTTTCTTTTTTCTGCGAATTTTTTCCTCTTTTACTTCGGTCCACACGGTGCCTAGCGTGGCGTTGCGACACGCCTATGTGGCTAGTTAAGTTCAAAGAAAGTTCAGTTCGCAGTTTTCTCTGTCTCCGTGTGGGCGATCATCCGGTACAGGTGTACAAGTCCAATTTTAGTCAAGTTGAGCAGAGAGATGGATGCCCGATAGATCCATTCAAACCTTATCACTACGTATATGGTCTGCATTCAAACAGTGTTGGTCTGGACAGCTAAGAGCCACAGGAGTAGTACAGGACCAATCCGACCACATGAGGAAAAAGAAGCTTTTGTATTTGTTAATTTCTGTTGCCCTTTTCTCTGTGTCCGTACGCGTTTCTCTCTCTACGACAGATGGGTTTATGACCTAGCGTCACATACGCAAGTGTAGATACTAAATAGCATATACGAAGGAATTAGACAAATCGTATCCGTCACAAAGGCGCAGATTATACTCTCTCTCTCTCTCTCAATATAAATTTAACACACATACTATAAGGTATATTATTTAAGTAATATTTAATAAAATTATATTTTATTTGTATCTAATAAAAAGAGTAGTATTATGTTTGTCTAATAGAAATAATTACGATCTAAGTCTATTAAATATTATTTAATTAATATGTTTTTAAATATATATATATTAGACTTATATTATGAGATATAGGGAGGAGAAGAAATGTAGCTTTAAATGAAGGCTCATACGATCAATTAGGTCGAAGAAACAAATGCAATTTCCGGCGGCAGATTCGTAGCCCTCTACCATCTTGAAATAATGGCACGGCTGCCACCGTGAAGCCATATATAGGTGCTGAAACCGCGCTCTGGGCTGGACCGCCTACTGTAGCAACTGCGGCGCATCGGTGCATCCGTTTTCGATAAGAACGGCAGAGGATCTGCTGCGTCCCCTCGCTGCTGCATGCTAACGTTGAACACCTGAATCACACGGCAGGCAGACCACCGCAGCGTCAGAGCAATCATTCCCTCAAGAAAACACAAGGGAATCGTATGCAGAAGAAAAGGAAAAGCAGCATGTGTGAGTCTAGAAGTCACCAGGCCCTAAACCAATCATTCGTTTATGCCGTACAATATTAGTGATATGTTCCATAGATGATAATAATAGAGATAATTATATTATTTTTATATTTATAATCTTTTAAATAATATGTTATTTTTATCCTGAATAAATACCTTTTATACTAATTAACAAGTATATGATTTATTCGTGAAACTCTTTGTTCATGTTTTGATATTATTTTAAATTATCCATGATGTTATATCTTATGTGAGACAATTATAATTTAAAGATTAGCGCGTGTATTGAATGATGATCATATTTCACAGATCATGGACATGTGGATATTAAATCAATAATATGAACACATGTTAGAAAATATGATGTTGGATTGACTTACCATGAGACACTTCGAGAATTATCATATTCTTAAGTATCATCAGTTAGTCTTATACATAGTGTATATTTGGAAGTCGTTATGTTTTGTTAGGACCGTAACCGACTTATGGACCAGAAAAGAGTTTTCGGCCCATGGCTAAATATACATGAACCTACAGGGTCATATACTTAACGGGTCAGAACAATAAGGGTCCAGATGACAGACTTCGAGTGAGATATGATCTCTACTCATATCGGATCGAATGGAGATTCTCCGAATGGGATATGATCTCTACTCGCATTGAATAAAAATCCAGCCTGGGACTTTTCTGAGTTGGATACGATATTTGATCGTATCGGATAAGAACCTGAATAGAGGCTATATAAAATGAAGTGTGGGGGCTAAGAGAGTCATCTCGAGACACACCCATCGAAACCCTAGACGCCATCTTTCATAACCCCTACCATGTGCGTGGGAGCCAGATGATGATCAATTACTTTCACTATATGGGCGTGCTTTTCGTTGAATCCGCCACTTCAACTCTACTTCCACTACACTACGCATCCAATGATAACGATATATGATCTCTTACTCGCATGGCTTACGGATTTATGCAGTAGGAATTTTTATTCTATGCTTGTATAGCCTACCGTATCCCACCAGTGCAAAGTTTTTGGAGCCTCTGCCTCTCCAATGCCATTGCAAGGGCCTTGGAAATTCAGAGCTCATGGCACTAAGGTTGTAAAAAAGCTTGAGACTCGCAAGCTACTCGAGCTCGACTCGTTTTAGGCTCGATTTGAGCTTGGCTTGAACTTTAAACGAGCCAAACTCGAATTTGATCTCGAGCTCGTGAGCTTCACGGAGCCGAACTTGAATAGTTCGCGAGTCTCGATTTGAGCTTAAATAGTGATACATATTAACTCTAACCGAGCTTACCCAAGTTGAACTCGAGCTCGAGTTCTTCTTATTATTAAAAATTAGTGTATATTTAAATTATTTTAATTGTTATCTAGTTTACTCGAGTCGAGCGCGAACTCCAACTTTTCTTATTGTTGAACATTAGTATATAATAACTTATTTTAATTGTTATCGAGTTTCAACGAGCCGAGCTCGAGCCTAGATCTAGACTCGGACCCTAACTTGAGCTCAGCTCGAGCTTAGCCGAGCTTGAGCCTAAAAGGCTAAACTCGCTCAAGCTCAGCCGGTTTACAGCCCGACATAGCACTACGAACACTCGAACAGTACGATTATGCAGTGGTTGACCTGGACCATGAAGTCATCATGCCATAGAAGATCACAGGCTGCTTGTAGTGGATAGTACAGTCGTACAGACATTGTTTTTCATTTGGCTGCAGTACTTATCTTTTACAAGGGTTGTGTGTACAAGTCAACATACAACAGCTGGACTAGTCGTGATACCCACTCGTTTCAGTTTCTTATTCTTTAACTTTTTTAGTTTTTTTTTTCATATTACTCCATATTATCCATGATATGCTAATCTGTTTTATCTATTTTTTTTAATTTTTTAAATTTAATTATACCAAATAAACTATCATCATATACAGTGAAAAATAACTTAAGTACAGTAAAAAACCATAAGTCACTAACACAACTTCACTCTAAACGTACATTAAAACTACGACATCTCCCCGAAAACTAATCTTCACTGGTTGTCTCACTGATGAAACACCTGAATGGCGAGCCTATACGAAAAAGATTATGGCCCCGTTTGGCACAGCTCAGCTTCACTAGTGAAGCTGTTTTTTTAGATTCAGCTTCACGAGCAGCTTCACCGGTGAAGCTAAAGCTATTTTAGAAAACTGTTTGGCAAAACAGCTTCACCAACAGCTTCATGCATGGCTGAGAGAGGTCAATTGTCCAAGATGTCCCTGTCTACCTGACTTGTTCTAACATTTGGAGTTGTATATTTGTATATGGTCATATGAATTAAAAAATAATATATTTGAATGAGTATAAATTAAAAAATTAAAATAATAAAATAATAAAAAATTTAAAATACGTGAACGGGAGAGAGCGGTGCGTACGCGAAAGAAAAAAGTGAACGGGATTTTTGTAAACTGAGCGGTGCGTACGCCTGAGGGAGAGAGTGGCAAATACGTGTAAATTTTTGTGAACTAGAGGGACATTCGCTTCCTTGGAATATGGGCCTGAGGGAGAGAGCTGTGAAAAGCTACTTTTTTCAGCTTCACCTCTCCCTATTCCTTTGTGAGAGCACAAAAAAAGGAGCTTCATGGGTGAAGCTATTTGCAAAAAGGGTATTTGGCAAAAAACAGCTCACAACAGCTCATGAAGCTGTTGGTAAAGTTGTGCCAAACAAGGCCTATATATATCACGTTCGTGTTTTGGCAATCTTATCTGGTAGGTGAGATCTACGCATCCTGGACAATGTCTCCGAATTTAACGCACGATTACGTTATGTTAATCATGTAGAAGGCATCGCCATCGATCACATCAATTCGCTTTTACTACATGGCAATTATGAGTGAAAATCATGCAATTTTCACTTATCTATACAAAGATCCATATGTAGCAGTGTAGCACCTAACCTAAGAGCAAGTATAATAAGGGGCTATTAGTAGACTGTATGCTGAGGTGGAGGAGAGAGAAGAGAGGTGGGCTGTAAGTTTACAGTCAACTGAACCACAAGACCCAAAAAACTTTGTGAGAGAAAGGGGTGGGTCACACAGCCTTCAGCTGGCTGTAAACTACTATGTGAATGGGCTGATAAGTAAACTGTAAGTGTCCATACAATCAGCTAAAGGCTATATTATTAGCCTTGCTCTCAAGAAAATAAGTGTGCAAAAGATTCCTACAATTTCTCTCACTTTTTAGGTGTTTCCCGTGTGGGATATGCCCACAATGGCAAACTGTATGAATTATGAACTGCACTTCATAATAGTAGTATTCACAAATCACCGAACTCTACGGCCTGATTCCATGGACTCTAATGCTTGGCTAGTGGTCCTCATCTCCATTGCAACAGGGCCTCGAGACAAATCATGCGGCAGTGATTGACGGTGATTAGAAGTAGTTCTTGACTGCACTTGGTTCTCAACTTCAGGGTTAAGAATGTGATGAAAGTATGCATGAGGCCACAGCCCTGAAATTCAACAGAAAACAGCAGATCAATACAATCTTTCCCTATTCAAAGGAAGAAGGAGAAGGAGGAGGAGGAGGAGGAGGAGGAGAAGAAGAAATTCTTGACAATGATAGCAAAGATGACTTCAGTTTTAGACTTAGAACATAATTCGGCCTTCTAACTGCGTAGCCTGACTAGGTTTAGCTCGGCCTAGTCTGACTTCCAAAACACGGCCCAGCCAAAGCCCAATAGCCCAACCATGCATATGGGCCGATTGGGTCGGATTACGCTCGTCAAATACGGCTCAGCCCAAGTCCAAAGAAACAAAGATGCTTAGGCCTACTCACTGCAGTCATACCTGACCGAAAAAAGTACTAGTATGATGTATGCATCACCAATTAAGAATCATACCTTGTTCACCAGAGGGAGGTGGGAAAAACTGCAGGTAGCAAAATGAAGCAACCACCAGTCCTGCAGAGTCATTCATACCAACAGGTCGGTCTGACAGTGTGATCTTCGGAATGTAATACTGTATTATGAGAGGTAGAAGGTAACTCTAATGGAAGTTGAAACCTACCAAGCATTCCACCAGTAAACACATCTTGCCAGTGATGCCAGTAGTCATCCACCCGTGAAACCCCAACCATGGCTGCGAGGAGCAGAGGCAGAAGGACAATGCAGAGCTTGGCGACATGGCCGCCTCGATCGAACGCTTTGATTTTGCCGGCCAGGTACCATGACAGGAAGCCTAGCCCGGCAAAAGACCCTGCAAGGGAACAAAAAGGAAAGCTACCATATATTTACTTGCAAAATGGAGACAATTTAGCCAAATAGTTTAAGCCAGCAAGTTCAGTATTCAGTGGTACACTGTATTATGTAGGGGGCAAATGTGTTTTCAGAATGGCAGGTGGCCATCACTTACATGAAGTATGACCACTTGGGAAGCTCTTGTGCCCTTCTTTGATAACACTCGCATCTCCGTGGCATATTACTCCTCTGGTGATGTTATCGTACTTCTGAATGGAGTGACTAATCGGTAAGTTTCAGTGTGGCAATATATCAGAAGAAACATGTTCTGAAGAAGCTACGGACTGATCAAATCATCAGGTAATAGAAGTGAGAACTCACCGGCACTCCGTCAGGAAAGCAGCGCCAAAAGAAATTCGGGCGAGGCCGGCCAACGCCATCCTTGATCGCATCAGTCAGGACGGCGGTTATAAGCACAGAAAACAGAAGGCCTGCTTGGCCGTATACATGTCAGAACTGACGACCATGAACGAAGCCACCAGGCACATGCAGTTGCAGAACAAGAGTGGCAGTGCAAGAACTTGCCTAGTATGGCATGATGCAGATCATACACGTTCCTCCTCTTCATGTATATTCCAGTGAAGATGATCATCGGTCCGACGACCGCGTATATCTGCACCATCGACGAGCAAGGTTTAATCCGGGGAAAGGTACATGTATACACATGTTTGATTGGCGTAATTAGAAACGAGAGCAATCTTTCGCAGGGAAGGTAGGCGTACCGGCACGGCCCAGATGGGCACCGTGTTGTCCTTCATGGGGTACCGGAGGGTCGTCATCATGTCTTCTCCGACGAACCGGTGATACGGCTCTATAAGGTTTAGCACCCCATCTATCACGACAAGAAGAACAAGCACGATCCAGTCGAACAGGTGCAATCTTGCGACTTTGGTTCCATGAGTTTTCAGGTATGGATGCGGAGCTCCCAAACGAATGGTCGCCTGCGGCGGCGGCGGCATCTTGTCCTGAGCAAAAGAGGGAATTCAAGCATCCGTCTGGGCGAATCTCTTAGCAAGTTTCTGACTCTAATGCTTACTTAGCGTGCACGCAGGAACAGAGTAATGAAGGGACACTGGGACAGAGGAGGGGCTACTCACAGAGGAGGCGGCGGAAGAGAGTTGCTTCCTGTACTGCACAAGTCAACGGCCTCGATCAGGGACGAGCTCCTTCCCACTTCTCTCCAGCACGGCAGCAGTTACATGTGATTATATGCCTCGGCTTCCCTCTGGTCCTTGTTTATTTCCCGAGTCATGACGCCACGCCGCCTTGGGAGGAAACCGCCGAGTTGCAACGCTATGCGGTCCTTGTGGCTACGCAGCTATGCGCTCGTCGAAATCGTTACTTGTTTAGTAGATTTTGTTAGGAAGCCTACATTTGGTCTGTAAATCTAATCTATTGGTGTACACTCTTCATATTAATCTGTAAATATAAGTTTTTTATTGTCATCATTTGTATCTTTTGAGGAAAAAAAAGTAATAAAGAAGAAGAGGAGCCCCTCATCTCTTTGTGTTCAATTCTTGCATTATTCTTTGATTACTCTCTGTTTGATCCATCTACATTAGTATAGGAGGAATCGATCAGACTGGACTCGCCAGCGATGGTTCCTCAACAGTTTTCTCTCAGTTTCTTGTGCTATGTTTTTATGTTTTTCTATGGAAAAACTTATTAACAACTAGGAGAGGTTGAGACGGGTATAGGGATGTCAATAGGCCCCATTCCCCATTCCCCGGCGGGGAATTCCCCTATTAGGGGGGCGGGATGAGAAGATTTCTTCCTCTGTGGGGATAAATAGCAAGCAAATTCATTCCCCGTCGGGGATGACGGGGATGGAGATGTTCCCCTACCCCCATATCCGTTCCTCATTAGGGACCCGAATCATTGTATATCATACCATGTATTCCATATGATACCTTATTAATATCTTGTAAAATTCTAAATCGAGAAATAAACACTTGGTTGAATTATATGGCACATATTGTATATTTATTATGGTGAATTCATGTAATTTTTATTAAGTTAATTATCATATTATTATTGATTGTAATTATTTGTATAGGGTTTATGGTCACTTCTTATTGGGAAATGGATCTCTATCAGGACCCCTTTCCCCATCCGGGATGGAGAACGAAAAGAATTCTTCAGACATGTAAGGATGGGGGAGGGAGGGGGATATTCCACCGCTCCTTGGTGGGTGTTGAGGAACCGACGCTGGAGACCAGTCCGAGCGATTCATCTGCTTAGAACAAGAATGAATCAATCACAGAATCACAGAATAATAAATTGAACACAGAGAGGTAGAGAGAACTCCTGGTCTTTCTTTATTGCTTTAGATTGCATCCGGGGTACATAATGAGGGGGGTCTAGGTCCCTATTTATAGTCTACGGTGGGGTGCCCAATTAGATCAGGACTCTGGATAGAGTCCAGGTTTCCTAACACTCCCCCTTGGGCACTCACCCAACATGCTCATGCCTCATCAAAACTCCATAAAAACCCAGTGGGAAAAATTTAGAGAAAGAGTACATGATACATGTGATGCTGCGATGCATGAATTGCCTCGTTAAAAACCTTGGTCGAGAAACTTCATGGAAAACTCGTCAAGGGAAAAAGAGTACAATTCACCCAAATTCATTTGGTCTGCAAGACTTTATTTTTGGGTACTTAATCTTCATGATCAAGATTTATTAGCGGGCTTGTGAGAATTCTCCCCCTGAATTCTGCACTTCTCTAAGTCTCATCGTTCCAATTCCACGCACGCACCTTTCAAAGCTAGATGCGGGGAGTGACTTAGTGAATAAATCTGCGAGATTTTCACATGACTTAGTATGCAGTACTTTAATCTCGTCCATCTTTTGCAATTCATGTGCATAGAAGAACTTGGGTTTGATATGCTTTGTGAGATGACTCTTCACATAGCCCGTTTGCACTTGTGCAACGCAAGCTGCATTATCTTCATAGATAATTGTGGGGGTTTGCACAATGTTCATCCCACATGACTGCTGGATGTGGTGAATCATTCGGCGGAGCCAAGCGCACTCTCGTGCGGCTTCATACAGTGCTATAATTTCTGAGTGGTTCGTCGAAGTAGCTACCAGGCTTTGCTTAGACGATTTCCATGAAATTGCAGTTCCACCACACAGGAATACATAGCCTGTTTGTGACTTAGCGGTATGCGGGTCTGACAGATACCCAGCATCTGCATAGCCAATCAAGTTCAGATCTTGATTCTTTCTGTAAAACAATCCGAGGTCCTTGCTACCTTGGAGGTATCGGAAAATGTCCTTTATGCCCTGCCAATGCCTTTTGGTGGGCTCTGCACTGTACCTTGCTAACAGGTTCACGGCAAATGCAATGTCCAGTCTAGTGCAGTTTGCTAAATACATGAGTGCTCCCACTGCACTCAAGTATGGGAATTCCGGTCCCAGGACTTCCTCCCCCTCTTCCCTTGGTCGGAAAGGATCTTTTTCTTGCTGTAAAGACCTACCGATCATCGGTACTTTCGAGGGAAATGCCTTCTCAAAGCCAAACCTTTCGAGCACCTTCTGGGTGTAGGTCGACTGATGTACCAAGACTCCTTCAGGGACATGCTCAAGCTGCAGGCCTAAACAAAACTTGGTCTTGCCCAAATCTTTCATTTCAAATTCTGACTCCAAGTAAGAGCTTGCTTCTTTTATGTCTTCGGCTGTCCCGATGATATTCAGATCATCTACATACACAGAGATTATACAGAATCCATTCTGGGATCGCCGTATAAATACACAAGGACAGTCTTCATTGTTCGTGTAGCCTTTCTTGCAGAGAAAGTCGCTCAAGCGATTATACCACATTCTTCCAGATTGTTTCAGTCCATACAGTGACTTTCTGAGTTTCACACTGTACAGATTTCTATTTGCTCTGTCTTGGTTCGGGAGAGGAATTCCTTCAGGGACTTTCATGTAAATCTCCGAATCCAAGTTACCGTAAAGGTATGCAGTCACAACATCCATCAATTTCATTTCCAAGTTCAAGTTCACTGCCATTGAGATCAAGTATCTAAAGGTAATTCCACTCATGACTGGGGAGTAGGTTTCTTCATAATCAACTCCAGGACGTTGAGTGAAACCTTGGGCTACCAGCCTTGCTTTGTATCTTACTACTTCATTTCTTTCATTTCTCTTTCGAACAAATACCCACTTGTGCCCAACGGGGTGTATGTGGGGAGGTGTGCGGCATACGGGCCCAAACACCTCTCTTTTATTCAGAGATAGCAATTCAGTTGCTATTGTCTTCTTCCAATCTTCCCAATCTGATCTTTTCTTACATTCAGCGAGCGATGCAGGCTCGGGATCAAGATCGATGATGGTGGCAATTTTCTTTGCGAAGTAGATATCGATATTAGCTGTTGTCCTATTCAGGGACTCTCCCGTGTGCACATAATTTATAGCTATTTCTTCATGAGTTGCTTCTTCTGGAGCTTCGCCTTGCGCATCGCTTCTTTCAATTGCGGTGGCAAGTCCCTTTAGCTTTTCGGCTCCGATGTGTGCGCACACATCCATGCCGATGGAGATATTCAGATCCGGTATGCCCTTTTCGGAAGGTGTCATACTTGTGCCAGGTCTCAACTGGCTCCCCTTCTCATTCTGGGGGACTTCAATGATCGGCTGTGATAAATCTCTCTTATCCTTTTTCGCCGGGCGTCCCCGGTTACTTTGGACTCGAGGAACCGGAGTTCTTGTCCTTTTATTCTGAGGCCTCTGGACGGGATTAGGGATACCTTCAATTTTCTTTGGTATTTCAACCCTCTCCGGTGCATTGCGTGCAGGCACATGCGACTTAATCACGCTCTTCAAATCACTAAAGTGATCGGGTAGTTGGTTTGCTAATGCTTGCAAGTCGATGATCTTCTGGACCTCTTTTTCAGTTTCACTAGTGCGCGGGTCATGTGCATGAATTCCTGTGGCTTCCCACGTAATTTCCCGATATTTTTCATCAACGGGTTGATTTTCTCCCCCTAATGACGGGAAATTATCCTCATCAAAAATGCAATCAGCGAAGCGAGCAGTATGCAAATCTCCCGTCATGGGTTCCAAATACCTGATTATGGATGCAGTCTCATAACCAACGTATATCCCAGTCTTGCGGAGTGGGCCCATTGCAGTTCGCTGCAGAGGTGGTGTCGGTACATAAACCTTACATCCAAACCTCCTAAGATGAGAAACTTTTGGTGGTGACCCTTGCGCTAGTTGCATAGGTGAATGGATGTTGTAGGCCGAAGGTCTAAGGTTGATGATATTCGCTGCATGAAGGACTGCATGTCCCCAACATGTAGCTGGCAAATTACTTTTATGCAAGAGGGGTCGGGCAATAAATTTAATTCTTTTAATTAGAGCCTCTGCCAAACTATTCTGGGTATGGACATGCGGTACTGAATGCTCAACTGCAATTCCCATCGCCATGCAATAATTATCAAATGCCTTCGAAGAAAATTCTCCGGCGTTGTCCATTCGAATGGACTTGATATGATGATCTGGAAACACATTTCTGATGCGAATGATCTGCGAGATCAATTTTGCAAAGGCGTGGTTTCTTGTGGACAGCAAACCCACAAATGACCACTTCGAAGAAGCGTCAATGAGCACCATGAAATACTTGAACGGCCCTGAGACGGGCTGAATAGGACCGCAAATGTCTCCCTGGATGCGTTCCAGGAATGCAGGGACTTCATCCTTCACTTTCAGAGTGGAGGGTCTAGTTATTAGTTTCCCGGTGGCACATGCAGGGCACACAAAATCTTCATGATTCGGGAAATTCTTCACATTAATATTATGCTCATGTGAGTTATTTATTATGTTTCTCATCATTCTAAGACTTGGGTGGCCTAATCTGTCATGCCAGAGACAGAAGAGTTCAGAGCTTCTAAACACTGTTTTCAGAACAGTGTACGCTGCAGGCGCTTTAATTGTGGTATAATATAGCCCTGTTTCAAGTGAAGGAAGCTTTTCTAATATTCTTTTGCCATTTTCTTCGCGCTTCGTGATGAGCAGGTATTCCTTACCGTACTCTTCGTCAGTCTCAACGTGGAAACCATTGGCGCGAATATCCTTAAAACTTAGGAGAGTTCTAGTCGATTCTGGGTACAATAAGACTTCTTCAATGACCAAAGTTGTGCCCATGGGAAGTATAATTGTGGCTCTTCCGGAACCGATTATACACGCATCGCTTCCGGCGATTGTCGTAAGGCTGCCATTGCTCTTACGGATCGACTGGAAATACTTAGTCTCTCTTAAGATGGTATTCGTTGTGCCGCTGTCGGCAAGGCATACTTCCTCCATAGGGCGCCACACGTGTTCTAATATAACGTATTTAATTAACATGTATTAGAAGGCATTCAACACATAAATAAAATACGCTAATATCAGAACATATAATGCCAATATAAACTGAATAAATGAATGCTTTATTCCAAAATCATCCAACCATTACGAGAAAGCAAAATCCTAAAGCACCAACCATGCAAGTTCTAAACTTGTCCACTTAACACGAAATAAATGACAATTAACATCTCATGCATTCTGTGCATCAGACGGAATCAACTAGAAAACTATCGACTTCTTCGGCTATTTTCTCAGTAGTGACATTCTCTTCAAGAGAGATCATAGCAGTGGCTGCTTCTAAGTCATAAGGAGGTGCTGCTACCGGGATGGACTCAATCTCCATCATCTCCGGCAGCTGCTCAGGCTGCTGCCCAGGCTGCTCCCCCTCAATGGCTGCAAAGTGGGCTTCAGGTTGCCCTTTGCCATTCTTCTTCTGAGCTTGGTGGGCATCAATGACATGTTGCGGTGCTTTGCATATCCGCGACCAATGTCCCCACTTGCCACATTTGTAACAGCCCTGGTTCTGCTGGCCATAGGTCTTGTCACTCTTTTTAGCCTTCTTGTCGTTTGGAGCATCTGACTTGCCTTTCTGGGCAACGATCTTACCCTTCTTCCCCCCTTTTCTTCATCAAGGGCTTTCGCACCTTGAGACTGCTAGCGTTGGCTTCATGGCCAGCGGAGCTGCCTTGTGACTGTGAGACGTAATTCTTGCGTAGAAGTTCGTCCTGAACCTCGGCTACCTGCATCATATCAATCAATTCGGCATACTCCTTGTAGCCGTTTTGACAATAGTTGCGGGCAACCTGTACAGCACTGGGGTGGAAAGTGGACAGGGTCTTTTCGATCTTCTGGTCCTCTGTGATCTCCTTGCCACAGAGTTTAAGGTTTGTACAAATCCTGTGCAAGGCAGAATTGTACTCCCCGACCGTTTTAAAGTCGACAAACCTCAGTCTGATCCACTCCTGCTCTGCTTGAGGAAGAATGGTGTACTTGAGCCTCTCAAACCGCTTCTTGAGTGCGGTCCAGAGTGCTAGCGCATTTCTCTCTGCCATATACTCATTCTTGAGAGTTGAGCAGAGATGGTGCCTGAGAAAATGAAGTGCCTGATCATTCTCCTCAGGTGTGGGTCTAGCGTCTTTCTGTCCGCTTATCCCAATAGCTGCGCCGAGCTTCCGGCCCCCAAGCACAATCTCGACATCGGATGCCCATGTCAGATAGTTTCGGCCATGCTGGGCCAGCTCCTCGAACTCCCGGTTCGAAATTCCAGTCATCTACATGTGTATGAACGAAATAAAATAAGTTTACTGCAGGTAAACATGCATGGAAAATTTACTACAGGTAAATAAAGTGGTGCAATAATTTCCCATAATGTTTCATAATTTTCTGTGCATTTTCTATAATTTTACTGCTAATTTCAGTGATTAAAAGCAATTAAAACAATTACAATTAACCAAAAACAGTAGATAAATACAGAAAATACAGAGAATAATAATGGCATAAATAAATGTGCTTCAAATGCTGAAAATAATGCAAAATTCGGATTCCCGAGGCCCTATTATGCTAAAATATGAAATTTCAGCAAATTCTACAATTCCAGTGGGTTTTTACGCAAAATTCCAGTTCAGAGAAAAATTTTACGCAATTTTCTGATTTACCGAGGGGTTTTCTACAAAATTCTGGACCCACTGGTAAATTTGAGGGCTTATACGTAATTTTCAGAACTACGAGACCTTTTATGCAAAGTTCGGGACTCAAAATAAAACCCGAGGGCTCATCGGTAATTTCTATCAAGTTCGGGCCTTTTTTCGCAAAAACAATCAGGCGCCAGCCAGCCCCCCGTTTTTTTCGGTCGGCCTGCTTTGCCCCCCTCCCCCCGGCCCATTTTTGGCTTCCGGCCCATGTAGCCCACCAGTCCCTCGGCCGATCGGCCCAAAAGAGCCCGTGGCCCATCCCCCCCACTCAAACGGCCAGCAAGGGGTAGGGTTTCCCCTACCCCCGGTTTCTCTTGCGCGGCGGGCGCCCGAGCGGGAAAAGGCGAGGTGGCGGCGGGCACCCGGGCGGGAAACCGCGGGGCGGCGGTGGGGAACGGCAGGCGCGGGGCGGCGACGCCGCGCGGGGCGAGCGGCTGGCGGCGGCGCCTTGCGGGGCTAGCGGCCGGTGCGTGGCGGCGTTGCTCCACCGAGAAGCCGATCGGGTGAGGCGGCCGGCCGGGCTACGGGCGGCGGCGGTCAAGCCATCTGGCTTCGAGCCAGGGGCGGAGGCGGCCGGGTTCAAGCGGCGTGACAGGGAGGCGGCGCGCGTGCGGGCGCGTCGAGGAGGCCGAGGTGACGGGGAGGCGACGCGCGTCTAGGCGCCGGCGGGGAAGCCAAGGCGGCGAGGCCGGCACACCATGCGGTGGCGGCTGCCATGAGGCCGAGCGACGCGCTTACGGGCGCAGGAGCCGGGGCCGGCGGCGGCCAATAGTGCACATGCGTACCGGTGCTAGTGGGGCCACAGCCGGCGGGGCCCTGTGAGGGGCCGGCGGAAGTGTGGAGGTGGCCAGGGCGCCGTGCGACGGCGCGGGGCGGCCGGCGGCCAGAGCCAGGCGAAGCCGCGGGCGGCGCCGGTGCGAGCGCATATGGGCGCAGGCGTGGTGTGGCGGCCGGCCGTGCGGGGTCCGGCGGTCGTGCTTTCAAGCCGTGCACTGCCCTGTTTTCCCCCTTTTTTCTATGCAATGTTATTGATGATGCCGTGCAGAGAAAAGGAAGATGCAATAATAAAATTTTCCAATCTGCAATGCTGTGCAGGAAAAATGAAATCATTGCATATATTTCTTGTGCTTGTGATCATGCAGGATCAGACAACACTATGCAAAATTTTCTAATCTACGATGCAATCAACATCTACCCCGTTTTCGCAATCTACCGATCGATATTGTGCCGGCGATTTCAAATCTGCTCGCGGTAGATTTAGGGCGGATTTGCATCGTTCTACCGTGCAATCAACATCTACCCCGTTTCACAATCTACCGATCGGCATTGTGCCGGCGACTTCAAGTCTGCTCGCGGTAGATTAGGGCGGATTTGCACCGTAGAATTTCAATCTAGAACGCGAAAAGAAAATGCAGATTCAAAAGCAATCTAGAAAATCAATCTGTGCTTCGATGATTACCTCGTTCACCGGAGCGAAGTCGTGCTGATAACGTGTTGAGGAACCGACGCTGGAGACCAGTCCGAACTATTCCTCTGCTTAGAACAAGAACGAATCAATCACAGAATCACAGAATCACAGAATAATAAATTGAACACAGAGAGGTAGAGAGAACTCCTGGTCTTTCTTTATTGCTTTAGATTGCATCCGGGGTACATAATGAGGGGGGTCTAGGTCCCTATTTATAGTCTACGGTGGGGTACCCAATTAGATCAGGACTCTGGATAGAGTCCAGGTTTCCTAACAGTGGGCAATTCTCTTTTTGCCATCTCTAGATGTGTACGAGCGTGTAAGCCGCCGGTTGTGGACAAGAATGCATCTAGTTCAATCCAATGGACCGGAACAGACTGGCTTTTGCAGACTTTTTTAGGGGCACACGCATACCACACTTGTATTGCACTTTTACGTACCTAAAAGTAATTTAAAGATAAGAAGATTTGGTGTCCTTATATATATATATATATATATATATATATATATATATATATATATATATATATATATATATATATATATATATATATATATATATAATCGGTGAGCATGCATATCGACCGGGGTCGAAGGTGAGAGCAGTACGAAGGACGGCGTCCCTGGCAAGTGAGGCTTCTCGGCTTTTGCGGACTTGGTGCTTCTCTGCTCGTGACCGCGTTTGCTCACCAGGGAAAGTAATTACTGCTAGCTGTTTCTGTGATTCAGTCCAGGTGCGGCCTCGGAGTCAACAAAAAGAATTGTGCTTTGATTCTAGAGAATAAAATGTGCTTTCCGATGAAGACGACTGTTTCCTTTTTTTTTATTTTGTTCCATTGCTGATTCTTAATGATTAAGGAAGTATGAAAGAGTGAACCATTGGATTGTATTACACGGCCGGCGTCGAAGGTCATGCCTGTAACCTGTTACAACGCACACGGTCTTTGTAGATAAACTCGGCTAGAATTTGTTAGCGCAGCCCCAGAAGATTAGAGCGTTCTAGCAACAGATCTAGATGTGAACCGCCCTTAGTACCATGACGAAATATACGTTAGACTACACATGTAGTCATAACTCATAAGCAACGAGTAGTTGTAACAACTATGGCTGAATAACGTGGTCGTAAGCACCGAGTGGTCATAACGACCATAGTCAGTCATACGACCACGGCCAATCGAGATTGTTAGACTACACAGGTGGTAATAAACATCGAGTGGTCATAACGACTATAGACGGTCATATGACCACGGCATGGGCATACGACCACGGCTAAGCGGCGTGGTCATAAGAACTGAGTGGTCGTAACGACAATGATCGGTCATACGACCACGGCCAATCAAGATCCGTATATCTGCACTATAGAAAATAATTTTCCTAATTTGTTTTCTAGATTGTAAGGATTCCTTTTTGGCACAGATTTGATTTGTTTGGAAGCTGTCTTATCTCTTATACTCTATATAAGCTATTGGCTCATAATACAGTATTAAGTGCGTGAGTATTTCCGCCTTCATGGTATCAGAGCGCTCTTTCCTGAGACCATCCCACCACCCGTCCTCTATCTCCCTCTCTCTCATGACTGCCCGGACTGACCCTGGCACCATAGCCCATGCTGCCACTAAGGCCGCCCTATGGGCATAGGCCATCGCGGTTCCGAGCATCAAGGCGCTTGTTCCTATCACCCTCGACATCACCGCCGGGAACTACACGCACTAGCGTGAGCTGGTCGAAGTTGTTCTCTGCAAATATGCTCTCGAGGACCACATCACGCCGTCATCCACGTCCAACCCAACTCCTAGTGGCGATGCCTCGATGCCCTCGTTCGTTCCTGGCTATACGACGCCATCTCCTCCAAGATTGTCGCCATGGCGATGGACTCTGCTGCCTTCGCCTACATCATCTGGGCGTCCATCGAAGGCATCTACCGTGACAAACACCGACACGCATGCCATCCTTCTTGAACAAGAGTTATACGGCCTCATGCAAGGCACAATGTCCATTGGAGATTATTGTCGCAAACAAAAGTCCCTTGCCGATGAACTAACGACCGTTGGCATCACCATCCTCGACAAAGGTCTTGTCCTCAACACCTTGCGCGGCCTACACCGGCGGTATGTGCACATGCGCACCCTCATCTCCATGCAACGGCCGCTCTTGTCCTTCAATGAGATGCGCTCCGCTTTCTTGCTTGAGGAGCTCAGCGCTAGCGTAGCGTCCGACTCGTCGCACACGCGTTCATCGCCCATAATTCCTCCGATGGCAGCAGCAACTCCAAGGGCAAGTCTCTTCCGTTCAGGTTCCACCAAACCATGCCTCAGTTAGACCGAGTAAGCCACTTGGTGTAAGTCGTTGCTCGAATTTTCTCTTCAATATTTCCCATATTTCCTGTGCCATACTTGAGATCAACCATCCCACCTAACATCCTTCACCATTCTAGACCTCGCTCCTCCATGAGCATAGCCCTAATCCTCGCTATTGATCATGGTTGACTCCAAGTTTTCCTGCATATCCAAAGACAAAGAAATCGTTTTCGGGCAGAAGTTTTTCATAACTTAACCCACGTTAATTAAAACATGTTTCATGAATATAAATGCAATGATCAAGCATAATTCAATTCAATCCAAAACCTATTTCCCAAAATTTGAGGGACAATTCTCAGTACTGGTCTGAACGCCAATCAGGAGCTAGTCAGACCAGTTGAGCTCAGCGCAAAACACCTCTCTCTGAAAAAATGCAACTGTCATTAAAACCTCGGTCATACTGCCTTGCAGTCTGACCACCTAGCTGGTCGGTCTGACCGGTTTCCCTAACAGAAATCTTTGAAAAAGGCAAACAATGCAAAATACAAATTCAATTCCATAAACTGAGCAATAGTTCATCACGCATACAATATCCTATATCTTCTCACATGGTCCCCAATGTCATAACCAACAAGGTCACAACCACGTATACCTCACAAATTTACTTACCTAACAGTAACAGCCAAGTTGAGCCATGATTATCCGATTGAGAAATGAATTGAGCACCAAGTTGCAATGTGGGCAGTGAGAAGCTTCCAGGTAAGTTTCAGAAGGTGACATTTTTTTCGAACCAACTTTCAGAGGATGATTCGATGACATTCCCATCAGATGGTTGCAGCCAATTGATTGACTTGCCGTGTTGCAAGAGCTCACGCCATTTATTCACGCGAGCCATGGTTGGTTGCCCAAGGGGAGAGGTGAGGTAATTGAGATGGACAGCTTCACATAGACCTATCTAATCCTAATTAATCTTCCGGCTTATTCAGAAGCTTAAGGTTAGGGTTAGCCTGGTGCTCTTCGGGGTCAGGTTGGTGACGTGTGCTTCTTTTGACTACCCGTGGTACTCGGGACGACCATCTCAGGGTCGAGGCCAGTTCACGACCGTCCGATCAATAACGATTGTGCGGATTGGACGGTCAGCGGCGATCGGACGGTTCGATGACTCGTGTTTTATCGACTGCCTCTGTGCTCACCCATAACTTTCCTACCTACCACGAAGCAGAAGCACAGGGAGCCCCAAGCTTTGAATGGCCCGCGGCGGCGGCGGCGGTTCGCCGTCGGTGGAGCGCTGGAGAGTGGCACTGCGTATCCTCCTCGCCCGTGGAGAGGCCTCCTCGTCCTCTCCGCCGCCGGCGGAGTAGGCGCGGCGGAACAAGGGGCTCGCGTCGCCGGCGCTGCGCGGGCTCGGGTAGTGGAGTCCGCCACTCTCACGTTGGGATCGAGGAAGATGTACAATGCAACATTTGATCTATGCCTTTTCTGTTGCCAATCCTTACCAATAAAACTTTACAGTGCGGTTAGCCTTCATGTTGATACTTGATAGGTTGGTTCTGCGTAAGAATCCTTGTCATAGGTAGTTAGCGGTCCATGCTGATTTGGCTGGTTTGTTTACATGTCACATGTACCATCATCTTGAGATGTGTTAACTAAAAGGCTCCTTACACGATTAATAATGAAAAGCCTGCAGCTCTGGAAGTGTGGTACAGCCACAACATGATGAATGATGATTATTTGGTAAACACAGCGGCAGATAGGAGTGGAGGCACATGAGAGCAGGTGATAATGGAACATGGGTCATGAATAGATACGTTAGGTGAGGAAGAGGCCTTTTGAGTGTAAGTGCAGAGTTCCCTCTAATTTCCTTGCTGTTTACACGCATCAATTCTGAATCATTGTGCTGAACTGAACAACGTGTTGCTGGTTTTTTTTGGTTAACTACCTACCGTGTTGCTGAAATGGATGGTTGTTTTTTGTTTACTGTGCTCTTCTAGAACGGGGCGGGAGCAATGAAGGATTTGAATGTCCGATAAACGATTGAAAGAATCCGCCGTTTTGGTTCAAGCAGACATTATGATATGTAGTGGTAGTAATGGAGTTTTCAGAGAAATGTGTTATTTTTTTGCTAGTTTGTTGTTAATGGGGCTCAACTGTTTCCACAATTGCCATGCCACTAGTACTAATCAATTCTGGTGCTAATTTCATTTGTTGTACACTAGACGTTGACACCAGATCATTTGATGGCTCCAAGTCCAGCCACCCATGAACGCCATTGATCCAAAGTTGACGGGTTAATGCGAGCTTATCCATATGGTTAGACACTTTTCAAATATCCATTTTATTTCGGGTTAAGAGGATGAGAAAGCGCCCTTCTCTCTATAAGAACAGTGCGTTCCGAGGTGTAAAGTGGGAGAGAGGGCCTAAGTGCTTCTATTATGGATGAACCCGCACAATTCCACGGCTAGATATTATAATGTATATGTTTATATCGAAATAGAGTTATATTTGTTGTACAACTCTATTACTTATCGTGATAAATAGTTATATTTCTTATATAACTGTATCAATTCTCATATCTACACTTGATTAATCTACATCGTTATAATCTAGATTCACCATGAATGACAGTGCAAATCTTTCTTCTTTTCCTCCTATTAACGTGGTAATTCCTAGCATTTGAGAGCAAGTATGTTGGTTTCTTTTTACTTTTTTTTAATAAAATAATAGATAGATATAGGCAGCATGTTCTTTCTCCAGAGAGTATGAACTCTGCTGTTTATCTACAATCCGTATATCATGATGTTTCGAACAAGACTTTTATTGGGAAGAATGCGTATGTATGATCAATATCAGGATTGGCACGTTGACGTTGATAACATGACATATGAGGTACCCTTCGACTTTAACTATGACCCTTCGACTTCGACCACTGCTCCTTTCAACCATTGTCCCCTTCGACCACGGTTTGTACTTTGATAATGACCCTTTGACTTCGATCATGACCTGACTTTGACCACAACTCTTTGACTTCGACCACGGATCGACTTCATCCATGGCCCTTAGACTTCGACCACTATCCCCTTCGACCACTGTCCCTTTTGATCATGGCTTGGATTTCGACTATGGCCCTTCGACTTCAACCACCGCCTCTTCGACCACGGCTTCGACTTCGACCACTGATCTTCGACTCTGGCCACGGTCCCATTCGACCACGGCTTCGACTTCGACCACTGCTCCTCGACTTCGGCCACGGCCCCCTTCGACCACAGCACTGACTTTGACGATCAGCTTAGGAGACCAAAATCACCAGACAGCACGACAAGCTCTGAGTAAAGAGCAGGAGGTAGAGAGGCTCACCGGGTGAGCGACCACTGGGCGGTGGCGGCGGGGGGAGAGCCACGTTGGCGGGTGTAGGAAGAGAAAGCCGTCGTTGCCATCGTCGAGCGCCCTTCTCTCTGATCCACCGGCCACTATCGCCAAGCACCCTTCTCTCCGATCCACCAGTCGTTGTCGCCGAGCGTCGTGCAATTGGTTAGAGGGGCGATGGGAGATGGAATTGATGGCGGTGCCGAGGAGGAGGAGGCGCGGCACAAGGGTTCGGGGGAGAGAAGGAGGTGGCGGTTGCGGGAAGTGGAGATGGGGAGGCGGCGGTAGGTAGATGGGGAGAGGAGGAGGTGGACGAATGCGTTGGGGAGGCGGTGATAGGGAGATGCATTGTTGCTGGGGAAGTTAGGGGACTGCGACCAGACATTGTCGCCGGGGAAGGAATTAGTGGCGGCGCCGAGGAGGAGGAGGCACAACACGAAGGTTCGGGGGAGAGAAGGAGGCGGTGGTTACGGGAGGTGGAGATGGGGAGGCGGCAACAGGCAGCTGGGGAGAGGAGGCAGCGGGCAAATGCGTTGGAGAGGCGGTGACGGGGGAATGCAGCGCTGTTGGGGGAAGTTGGGAGACTGTGACCAGACGTTGCCGTGCGGGGAAGGAATTTGTGGCGACACTGATTAGGAGGAGGAGACGCTGCACAAGAGTTCGGGGGAGATAAGGAGACGATTGTTGCAGGAGGTGGAATGGTTACTGGAGGCGGAGGATGCGGGGGAAGAGAAGAGGAGGAGCGTGGCACACGTGCCGGTCTGACCTTTTCTACGAGGACTAGAAGAACTACCTACATGTGGATCTGGACGGCTGATCTTTGATCGGACGATTGAGAAGAGAGGAGGGAGAATGAATCGACAATCATCAACTCATATATTTAAATAATAGAGAAAACCAAAATAAAAAAGAATACAACGTGGTTTGTGGAGATCGCGCGGCGCTTGGCGCTAGGCAAGAGTCCGAACGTTGGCGCCCCAAAGCCCGCTACGAGCGGGAGTTCGGGTGTTGGGCTGGGCTGAGGCCTCCGGGCTACTGGGCTGCGGGTAGATGTTTTGGGCAGTCCGGAACTCTGGCTAGAAGTGTTTAGCTGGGCTCCTACTCTCTTGGATAGGGGTGCATCTTAATTCTGGAGCATAAGTTTGATTAATATGTTGTTTGAGCTTAAAATCCAACCCATGTCGACCCATTAACATTTCTTCTAGGCCACGTTTAGAACATAAGAACTGCACATACATTTCGCATGAAACACTTTTGCCTAGCTTGGAACACAGGAACTTTTATTGATCCCCAAATCCTGTACAAACTGAACTAATTTATATGAAATTCCTACATTTCAAATAAGACCTTTGATTTCTGTAGAACCAAGGAAACAAAGTTGCACGTTCCAGATGACCCCTTAACATGTACTACAACTTTGCAGTTGCAACGTGAGGATCTTATGTAACATTTCGGCCTTGTTTTAATGGGTTAAAATCCTAGCTCATCCACGTGGATGGTCCAAGATTTTAGTTTAAATTTCTAACCTATCCACGTAGATCTTACATATCCCCGTGATTAGCTTGAGATAGTTCGGTATCAGTACCTTCCTCTTCTTCCTCTTGATGCTGAATAAAGGCGCGCGGGTTTTCTGCGCCACTGATGACGATGACGATGACGATGACGATGACGGCGCCCTTGTCGAGTTCTTCCTCCCCGACGTCGCCGACGCCCCGCTCTCCCTCACCGATCTCCCCGACGGGTGCGCTCGCTGCAAGCCATCACACGGCCTCTGCTCGACCGCACTCTGATCATTCACCACGTCAGCAACAGCCTCTGCTTCTCCGAGCTCCCTCTCGATCGCCTCGAATTTTTTGTACGGATAATCCATTTTTTATTCGAAATTATAAAAGTATACCCGCGAGAATTTTTTTTACAAAAATAGGCTCAAGTCGCTCAACGGGAGGGCGACTGGAGCCTATCGCCCAACCAGAAGCCGATTCTGTCCCTGTCGCTCTATCATGCGACTGCATCCAGTCGCTCTCCCATTGGGCGACTTTAATGCAGTCGCCCAATAGTTGAGCTATAGGTATCAAACCTTCGCCAAAAATAGTGAAAATTGATAGAGATATTTTTCATTGATCCAAAAGCCTTCAGAAAAAAATTTGAGCAATTTCGGCTACGGGATCAAAAGTTATAGCAGTTTCAATCACTCCCTGTTTCCTCTCTTTGTGTTCCTCGATTGCTATAACTTTTGATCCCGTAGCCGAAATTGCTCAAAATTTTTTCTGAAGGCTTTTGGATCAATGAAGAATATCTCCACCAATTTTCACTATTTTTGGCGAAGGTTTGATACTTATAGTCCAACCATTGGACGACTGCATTAAAGTCGCCCAATGGGAGGACGACTGGATGCAGTCGCCTGATGGTAGAGCGACAGGGACAGAACCGGCTTCTGGTTGGGCGATAGGCTCCAGTCGCTCTTCCATTGGGCGACTTGAGCCTATTTTTGTAAAAAAATTTACCGCGGGTATATTCCTATAATTTCGAATAAAAAATGGATTATTCGTACGAAAAATTCCGATCGCCTCGGCCCGCATTATCATCTCCTTCTCGCTGGCCTGCCGCGCTTCCACCCACGCCGCCGCCGCCGCCACCTTCTTGTCGGCGACCGCTTGGACCACCTCGGCACGGCTGGTCAAGTACTCGTACTCGAACCGAGGGATCGTAACGTTCCCGGACCTCTGCGACGTCACGGCTACCCTGGCCAGCATTGCGCTCTCCACGACGGCCTTGAGCTTCTCCACCGCCGCGGCCTCCGACACCCTCACCTCCTCAAGCTCCCTCACCGACTCTCTGATCCCATGCTCGGCCGCGGCGATCTCGGCGTCAGCTCTGACGCACTGGTTCTCCAGCTCAGGTAGTCCTTCTCCTTCTCCGCCGCCTCGTTGTCCTCGTCCAGCTGCTGCAGTATCGCCTTCAGGTTGGAAAGGATCTCATCGGCCCTGTCGGCGGCGGCCGTGACGTCCTCCAACCGGGACCTGGCCTTGAGCAGCTTGGCGTTCAGCTGCTGCACCTGCTTGCGGGCCTTCTTCTCCTGCTCCTTGAGCCGGCTGATCTCTTCGGTGACCCGCGCCGTCTCCTTGCGCGTGCGTTCGATGGCGTTAGCTCAGCTTCCGCCGCCTGCAGCGATTAATTATCATGTTCCTCATGTCTTCTCGTCGTTATTGCAGTGGCCTCCGAGGAGTCGTCGTTTTTGGCATGACTCTTGTCCGTTGCTCTCACCAGAGCCGTCCAGGCGCGCCGGAGTCCGGCGTCGGAGCTCACCGTGGTGAGCCTCTCTCGGCCTTGGCCTTGGCCTCCCTCGCGATCTTCACCTCGTGCTGCAGCTTGCGCAGCTCCCTCTTGACGCGGTCCAGCTCCTGCATCACCTCGACGTACAGCGTGCTGCTCTCCTGTGGCTGAGTGCCGGTTGCCTCGACGAGGCCTTTCTTCCTTCTGCTGCTGCTTGCACGTGTTCCTTGGAGCTCTAGCCTGTGAGACCTCGCCTTGGCATTGGTCTGCTCGATCTGGCGCTCCAGCTCCTTAGCCATGGTTGTCGTCCTCGATAGCTCAGACTCGGCACGGGCTCGCTCCTCGATAGCGATGATATATTTATATAATATTAATAAAAATATATTATTTTTTAGAAAATCGCCAAACTAAGGGATGGAATATATCCATTTTTTCCATTTTGTTCGATCGCGGTCTCGTTGGCATCCTGTTGAACTAGCAAATCAAACATTCCAAATTTCACATAGTGTTTATTTTAAAAATTGGAAGTAAATATCAACTCTTTGTTTTATCTAGGTAAAACTACAGAAAAATACGATGTCACATAATGTTTATTTCAAAAATTGGAAATAAATATCTACTCCCTGTTTTATGGCATTTACTACACACAAGGTCCATTTGTTTGCCAACTCCACTTATAATGTAAAAAGAAGGATAAAAAGTGAAAAAAAGGTCGTTAACATGCATCCTCTCATCACTCTCATTTGAGTACATGACATAGTTATGTAGCTATGAAAAGCTCAGGTTGTAGATGCGAGAGAGAGAGAGAGAGGGGGAAGCAACCTCAAGGAGATCAAAAAAGAAGAAAAATGAAGTTCTACCGGAAATCGTAGTCCACGTGCGAACGCATATTATCGACTGCTTTTAAAGGTTTTTAATGTTTATTTGCTATAAGCATTCAGCATCTTTTTTTCGAGTGCCATGTGGCTCGGTTCTTTTGGAATGTGGTAGTCATTTGTTTTGGAATTCAACCTCCTGCTAATGTTGAGATATTGTTTGGTTCGTGGCTTAGAAGTTTTTCTATGAAGCTTAGAAATCAGCTTCTTGTGGGTATAGCGGCTTTTTGCTGGGCTCTGTGGTTGAATAGAAATGACGCCGTTTTCAAAAGAATCAATTCTCACTCCTTTGTGCAGGTCATTTTCAGGGGGACTTACTGGATCAGAAGCTGGTCGCAACTGTCTAAAGAGGAAGCGAGAATGACACTCTTAGAAGGATGTACAAGACTTGAGAGGGTGGTGATCGAGTTTTTCAGCAAGTTTCGGTGGAGGGCTGGTTTTAGATTAAAGGATTAGGTCCTTTTGGCTTTTGTTGGAGCTGAGGTTAAGTCCTTTTGGCTCTTGTATTGTGCTATGAAGGCTGTGTAACACCGTTTGGTGATGTGTGGTTGGCTTGTTCTACTTTGGTACTGATCGGTTGTAGTCATTCAAGTGAATGATCAAGACCGGAATATGATTATATTCCGTTTTCTAAAAAATAAGTGGCGTCAATGGAGATTTTGTACAATGAGGCAATTTATGGGGTGAATAAACACCAAAAATATCAAGGTGTAGGTTTCAAATGTGAGAATGTCCTTCTATAGTTAATCAGCCAAGTCTTGCCATTTGTCTTTGATGTAACACTCTTACTTCTTATTGGGTGTAGTATTTGTACAGGGGACAGTTAAGAGCACCGTTGAATCCTCATGAACTATGATGGATCCATCATCTGTACACTAACAGTCAAACAGGTACAGTAGACTCAAACTGAACTGGAGTACTAAGCTCATTTTCCCTGAAACCAATTCCAATAACTGATAATCCTCTTGTTGATGGAGCTATTTGTATGCATTGACACCTTCTTATAATACATTTTAGTGAACTTTTGTCTTGACAGGGCCTCTTGGTATCTTATTGAGCACATTGGAATCGATCTTCTTGTAGAACTTCTTGAGGTCTTCACCACCCTTGGCTACCAGATGGTCCACTTCAGTCTCGTATCTTTCGTACATCACCGGGAAAGTGAGAGCACACAAAAATCCTGGTCAAGAAAAACATGGTAAATTGTCAGTAGATATTGAAAAGTTGTTATTTGACATGCTTGTGTACTTGCATTTACATGATCCCATCTTGTGTCTTTATTTTGTTTTGCCTTTACACTTTCGTCGAAGTTCAGTGTTTCACTACTTACCAACATATATTAGAGTTATGAAGTTGCATGTATCTCCAATTACTGCCAATATCCACAGAGATCCGATCACCTTATATTGAAAAGAACAACATGGGAGTTATCAGTTCACCAAGCTAATTGCAACAGCAATATAATGGTGTATGTTTATTTGGCAAGTTCATATTAGCTTAATGAATGTTCTCTAATCTGATCGAAGTTTGAGATATCTTTATGCCATCTTGTGCAAGTAGGTATATCTCTGAATCTGATGCATATCAGGCAGCGTTGCAGCTGTCATAGGTCACACTGAAACAACGAGATCAGAAAAAGAAGAAAAACGTTATGTACCACAAGGAACTTCTTCAGATCCTTCCCGCACGCAATGTCATATAGGACTGATCCAAAGTGAGCCAGTTTGGAATGGATGGTCAGTGCAATTTCTTCGAAGGCATGTTCAGAAATGATGACTTCTGGGATCTGTGGAGGGGCCCTGCAAATAACGAGTGGTTAACTGAGATGTTAAGAGTTGAAGTTTCTTTAAAATAAGTACTCAGAGACCAAAAGGCAAATAAACAGCTTTGCTAAAGATCTGAACAGGGCCGTCAGTGCATCATCTTCATTTGATGATATATTGGATTGTAAAATTTTAGACAGTACAGTAATGCAACCTGTCGAAGAGAGGTGCGGCATTGGACCAAATGAAGAGCAGAAGCATTCCAAGGAGTGCAATGTGACAAAGGAGCGTTACTAAGTTGTATTCGACCACATCGAATAGGAACCATATCAATGTGGCCCCTGCAAGGATCCCTGTCGATAAGTTCCTGTTCCTCCATAGCAGGATGTCCGCAACTGCAAAGCCAAAACAGTCCACATATCGTGATGAAACTGATTCATACATCCTGAAATGTTGCTGATATAGAATAATTTACATAAAGAACATTCTAAAAAGAATTACATAGAGAAATATTGCACCTTTCTGTTCACCAAGGACCTCATGAACTGATCTCTGCCTACTAAATAGCCTTACTGTTCTTCGATCATCGTTCATGGCTTCTGAGTGGTTCTTGTGGTATTTGGCAGGTATGGTTAGTTGATCAGGTTACAAAAACTGCTGCCCTTATAAGCACTCATATACTAGGACAAAGGAGCCTAGCTTGGCAAGGAAAGAATAGCTTGTGCGGGGGTACAGGGGAATGAACGAACACTGGGGCAAGATTTGCTTCAGCCAGAGGTTTTCTAAGAATCGAGGAGATTCCTTGCCAGAGCCTTGAAGCCACAGTCTAGTAGTTAAATAGTTTTCGAATCACTATGTTACATTTTGGATCGTGTTGATTGCTGCATTTGTGCTTCTTTGTCAAAAGCATTTCTACTTTACTTAGAGAAGGGGTTCATATGCATTGCCTATCCTCGGGGTAAAAACGCAAAGCGAGTTTTTGACCTAAACGAATGAACTTCGTTAGATTCAGATTCCACTGTATAAGCTTTATTCTGAGTTCTGACCATTAGGACTAGATGGTTGGGGAACAGGAGGATCTGTCACAACATTGCTTGACTTAGGTGTGCTGACAGTGATCCGTGGGTTAGCTAAGTGTAAGGAGGTTTTTTTACCATACTTGGGAGGTATTAGGAGGTACCAGTAGCTTTCCATCCAAAAAGAGTACCTCCCCACTCAAAAAGAGACACTAAGTTTAACCTATCCATTGACTCAAGTGGTGGTAGGATCGGTATTGCCCTCACCCGGTCGGCCCTGTCGAACGAAACGACTGACTCACTACCTCACAGGTAGGATTGGAAAACTTGCACCGTAGATTTAGAATATGTTTATGGTTATATGTGGAACCTGATGCACATTCATATTGTTTTGGTTCATGAACCATGAAGATCATACAACATTTTTTTCTCTCAAGATAGATGTCTCATATTAAACCTATAGTATCTCCATTCCAATAAAAAAGCTACAATTTTTGTTAATGTTTGACCAGCTATAAGTAATTTTTATACTGTGGACTCAGCCATTCCATTTCTTGATTGGATTAGTTCGATACAAACTTTCAGTTCCATCTAGTAGGTCGTTCAGATGATCATCCATTAAGTTCAGTTTATAAACGAGAAGGAGACATTAACAGAAGCATAATAAGAAAATTCCTTATTTACAACTCCACAACGCATTTTAGATGGAGTATTACTATGTAAAAAATTGATGACAATGGTGCATTTGAAGGTGATTATGATGTAGTGTGCATGAAGAATTTCAATGTTTTGCTTGATTAGTCGGTGACATAGTAGGGATGTATATACAAACTTCTGTAAATTGGAAATCAAAATTGGGTGATCCATGGATCCACATATAATTTTGTTGAAAAACTAAATTTAGTGATTGAAAATGTGCTTGTTCTTTGCATTAAATTCAAGAAAGGACTAGTTTAAGCTGAAGGAAAGAACATGTTTGCTTTCATCTTATGTAGAGCTCGAAATTTACAAGAAAGTCAATTAGAAGCTCGATGATGGTTCTGTCAAATTTGAGGCGATAGTCATTTCCTTTCTAAAGTTCCTCTATTAGTAGTTTAGAACTATCATGAATAGCTAATCCTCCATTCAACAAATTGTGATAAGCATCTTGGTTTCCAATTCACTGTTATCGCTAAGAAATAAGCTTCCTAGTTGGGTATTTTCCCCACCAAATTCTTAGTGTTGAGAAATTCCACAACAGAATGACTATTTCAGTCACCATTAACTATTTCGAGCATAATAACATTTGTATTTAGGCTATCTTCACGGCAATGCTATACATTATGTTATCTGCAATGAAATTCTTTGTTTACTAACAAGAAGTACATTAACTTTGCATTGAACATGTTTTGTGTGACAAGTATCGAACACCTGCGAACGGGCCTCTAGCCTAGCGGTTAGAGCGCTCTAGTAGCACCCCTTAGGTCCTGGGTTCGACTCCCGCTGGGAGCGAATTTCAGGCTCGGGAAAAAATCCCCTCGCTTGCCCCATAAGCCAAAGCACAGGTCTAAAGGCTGGCCCAGGTCGTTGGTCGCGCCAGGTTGTTGGTCTAGGGATCACCCTGGATTGGTCGTTCTCACATGGGCTGATGCCGTTGTGTCAGGGTGGGGCAAGGGTTCGGGGATTTTCTCGATCTGCGTGAGAAGATCTTCTTCTTAATATAAGCCGGGGGGCTTTCTTCCCCCCGCAGGTCGAGTTTTTTTTTTAGTATCGAACACCTAAAAAGGTATTTCCCCCTACTTCTAACGTCCCAACACATTGACAATTCACCAACATAGTAAGCACTATAAAGACTTACTTTTGGTTAAAAAACAACAGGCACAAGTAATGGGATATTTTGAGTGGAGAATTTTGGAAGCCAATAGAAAGAGGATCAAAGTTGTAAAGCCTGGATCCAAAACATCATTTCCAACTACTGAAGTGCAAGGAACATACACTCATCCCTTCCATGTAAGCTCTTACCATGAATTGGACAGATATAGAATTTACTATTTATAATATGTAGTCCTTAGTTCTTATATGTAGAGATAAGGCTAACATTGAATTGAACCTTGCAGGTAGAGCTACTTTGCAATGATCAGCACCGCTTTAAGATTGTTGTTGATGGTGAGAATGAAGTTGACTTGATCGGTTCGGCTGAAAAGCTCATGGCTGAAAACACTGTAGCTGGCTGAAAAAAGCATTGTAGCTGACAGAGGCTTATTTAGCATAATTAAATTTAAAAAAATTTAAAAATATAAAAAATATGTTAGCCCATTACGTATAATACAAACAAATACAGGAAAAAAGAACCGGCAAAAAAGCTCAACAAAAAGCCAAAAGTTCAGAAAAAGACGAAACTTATGAATAGTGAAAAATAAGCCAGAAGCCAGAAACCGAAGCCAAGTTGATCATGCAAACACGGCATATGTGAGATGTCGTCATTCACGTGATCAGGGGTGTTGCCCAAAAGTTCAACAGCACTGTTGATAGTGAAAAATGACACTAGCATATTTGTGCATTAGATAATCAAAATAGCCGGATTGTTGTTTCATTAATATAATTCGGTTGGCTATTTAGTTGCCCATTGAACTATTTACGACGACTTTAGTCATGGTCGGCTGCCCATTGAATCATTTACGACCACGCTGTCCATGGTCAGAACCGAGTGGGGTGTTAAGCGAGTGGTCGGAAAAGCTCTACGACCACGTTGTGAATGTCTCCCGAGAGGTTTACGACTACTTTGGCCGTGGTCGAAAGTCATTATGACCACATTGGTCGTGGTCGGCAGCCGCCAGATAGCTCCACGACCACGTTGTGGCGTATACGACCACTTTGGGCATGGCTGAGTGTCTCCCGAGGGGTTTACGAACACGGTGGCGTCTACGACCACGTTGCAGGCTACGACTATGGTGGGGTTTACGACCTCGTTGGGGTCTACGACCACGTCGGCGGCTACGACCACGGAGGCGTCTACGACTACGTTGGAGTCTACGACCACGTTGGAGGCTACGACCACGGTGAGGTTTACGACCACGTTGGGGTCTACGACCACGTCGGCGGCTACGACCACGAAGGCGTCTGCGACCACGTTGGAGTGTACGACCACGTCGGCGGCTACGACCACGGTGAAGTCCGCGACCGTGTTGAAGGCTATGACCACGTTGGAGTCTATGACCATGTAGAAGCCTACGACTACATTGAAGGCCGCGACCATACTGAAGGTGGTCGCAAGGAGTTTCGACCACGAATTGGAAACTTTGACAGTCATAACGAGAAGCGGTCGAAAAGTTCGGGAATACTGAATCGTTATGGGAAGTTATCCGCAGAGGATTCGACAGCGGATAAACAGAGAAAGAAATCAGGCTCATTAGCGGATGTGATTAATTTGTTTTTACTTGCCATAGATCTTGATTTGATGCCGATTTTATTTGCCATAGACCAGGCACCCTATAAATATAAAGGGTAAGGCCGATTGCAACAGACATCAGACAATCGATACAATATTATTTTCGTACCTTTGTTTTCTTAGTCTCTAGTTTAAAGTAGATTTTGTTTTTCCATCAATTATCCTGTTGGCGTGCGGATCAATTTCGTGCGGCAACAAAATTGGCGACTCCGCTGGGGAATCGATTTCTAATCGGTTTCTCTTCTCCATCGAAATCAATCTACTCGGCCGAAAGGCCGATTTCTTCATCTCGCCGGCAAATCAATCTGCTAATCGGCTAAAAGCCGATTGCACCCTTCTCGGGCGATCGGTCTGCTTCGCACGTAGCAACCGAAGGCAGCAACGTAGCAGCAGAGGTGCAATATCACACGCGATCTACAGGGGATCTAGTCAGAGCTTCAGACCATGGTGTCAAACGGTTCTGAGGTAGATCCCAACAACGTCATTACGCCCACGTTTGACGAGCTGCCGGAAGAACATCGCCAGGAGATCGAGCGACGCAAGTTAGAGTATGAGAAGACGATGTTGGCGTGTTTCCAGAAAACAAGACAAGGTGTTATTATGAAAGAAACTGCACTGCCATATGTCTCCACCAACCCTGAGGTAAAGAACCCTGTAAGTAAAATCTCTCCTTCTCATGAAGATATTGCTCATATGATTAATCAAACTGTTGGTGTTGCTATGGACAATGTTTTGACTAGTCGTATTAGAGCCGTGATGTTGCAAATCCAGGATGAACACAACAAAAAACAACCTATGACGAGTGATGCTAGTGCTTTAAATTTTCGTCGTTCTGTAGAACAAGAAACTTTGCCATATGGTTCATCTGCATTTACTACACAATTTGGTGTACCGCGAAATCACAGTTTACAGAGTGACACTCATGGTGGCCGAAACCATATGCCTACTTCGGCCAATATTGCTACGTCATCGTTTGTCACAACTAATGCGCTCGTCTCGGTTCCAAATTACGGCCGAGTTGCTGAGAATTTAACTGATATGCATGTACCTCCATATCAAACTGTAGCATACAGTATACCTCCAATACCACCACAGGGATCAGGAATACCATATGGGCCAACACCAGAAGCTTATTTTAATCCTCCTGTGCTTAATATTCCCTATCCACAGCCCCAAATTTGCGATATGTCACAACCCAATGTTTTTAGGCCACAGCCAGCTAATGTGGCAAATAATCGGCCTATGGCTGAGCCATTTGTTAGGCATGAAAATATCAGAGAGCAAGTAGCTAATATATTCAAGGAAACATTTGGGGTAGAGCCTAAATATAGAATGCGTACTTATCAAAAGCCGTATCCTGATTTCTATGATACGGTTCCATATCCCCGTGGATTCAGAGTACCTGATTTTATTAAATTTACAGGGAATGATGGCAGAACCACTTTAGAGCATGTTAGTCAATTTATTGCACAATGCGGTGAAGCCAGTGCTAGTGATGCTTTAAAATTGAGACTGTTTCCTTTGTCATTATCTGGTACTGCGTTCACGTGGTTCACATCCCTTACACCTAATTCGGTTCATTCATGGCCTGAGTTAGAACAAAAATTTCATGAATATTTTTACACGGGAGACACTGAATTGAGATTATCACACTTGACATCGGTTAGACAGAAATACAATGAACCTGTTGCTGAATATATCAGGAGATTTAGAGATACAAGAAACCGATGCTTTAATCTAGTAATATCTGATAAGGATCTTGCTGAGTTAGCCTTTTCTGGGTTGCTTTCACATTTGAAGGAAAGATTAGAAGGGCAGGATTTCTTAGACGTGAGTCAAGTCTTGCAGAGGGCTCTGGCTCAAGAAAGCCGGGCTAGAGAATCTAAAAATTTCCATAGGACCAGTGAAAAACATAAAACGAACCATCCTGTTAATTTAGTAGAACATGACTCCACGTCATCTGATGATGAGAGTGTGGATATGTGTGTAGCCGAATGGGTATGGGATTCAAAATCTAAACCATTCATTTGCTCTGCTTTGAGGCCGGTTCCACAGAGAAATCGGCATGAAGAAATAAAATATACTTTTGATACTGCTAAATGTGATAGAATTTTCGATTATTTATTGCAAGAGAAACAAATAAAATTGCCCACTGGACATGTCATACCACCTCCTGAAGAATTAAAAAGACGTGCATATTGTAAATGGCATAATTCTTATTCTCATGCTACTAACGACTGCAATATTTTTCGTCGACAGGTTCAATCGGCCATAAACGAAGGACGATTGAAATTTGCTGAGAGTTCAAAGATGCAGTTAGACACTCAACCTTTTCCAGTTAATGTGATTGATTTCAAAAATAAGAGGGTGCTAGTTCGGCCATCACAGGCCGAATCAACAGTAGGAAAAAATGTGATGATTGGTGAGGATAGTAGTGGACCTACAGAAAAGAGTAGAGATGTGGTTAGAACAGTCCAGATTGAAAATACTCCTGAAGGCCATGAATCCATCAAAATTACAGTAGGTTCTGCAATTCCTAGGGTGCATGAGAATGGGAGTACAAGGATGATAAAACCAAAAAGCCCGGAAGTAGGTCGTTGGAAAATTAATGAGGGAAAGAATAGGACAAACAAATGGGTTGAGAGACCGAAGCCCACATTTAAAGAGCTTCTGGCCAAATATGGAGATGGTAAGACCGGCCACAGCAGTTTTAGCCGGTCCCAAAATTTAAAACGACCAAGATCCCGTCCAAGGCAAAAGCTCGGTGGTTGGAATCACCGATGGGAAAATTTCCCTGCAGCCGCACCATATCCCATGCCTAGGCCGTTATTGCCTGTGCCATGGGGTCCTCCTCCTGGTGGTTTTTCTCCTTGTCCACCATGGGGTTTTTGCGGTCCATGGATGCCGCCAACTCCAGTGTTTTTTGAGCCGTTTCATCCAGGATGGGAAATGCCACGAAGGCCAGTGTTTGACAGGTTGTCATGGCCTAGAAATGACCGATTTAATAAAAATAATCGGTTTTGTGAGCAGAAAGATGATAAATCTCCAAAAAGAGTTTACCGCATCAAAGAAGGAGGTGAAATGAGTAAAAATTCAGAAGTGAACAATGCTGCGCCAGTGAACAGTACCATGAACAGTGCCGAAAATAGTGTGATTACTCCTGAAAATAGAGAGAAGATTCCATTGTCAGCAGGAGCAGAACGGCAGCCCAGATGGTGTCCACCAGGGCTCTCACATTCACAAAAAAGGAGGTTGCAGCGGCTCCGTAGAGAAGAATTGAGAGAAGCTCAAGCTGAAAAAAGGAGGGATGATTTATTTAATGAAATCAAGCCTATGATGCCCACTAAGAAAGAATGGAGGCCGAAGAAAGTTGAAGAGTTAGTGCAGACAAATAGTGATGATGAGCATGATTTGTTAGATTATGAGGGGTCTCCACTAGTTAAAGATGGCTCTCCACATCCAGAAGGTATGGATATTAATATGGTTTTTACACTACCGTCTGAATTTCGAGCTATTGATGAGGAGGTTGCACAATTATGTCTCGGCCCTAAAGAAGCTATCTTTGAGAAACCCGATGGATCGTGCCGACACTTGAAACCATTATATGTTAAAGGGCATATTAACGGAAGGCCAATTTCTAGGATGCTCGTAGATGGTGGAGCTACTGTAAATTTAATGCCATATTCGGTTTTTAAGAAATTAGGCAAAGAGGACAGTGAGCTTATGAAGACTAATTTGACGCTTAATGGATTTACCGGCGAGCCGACTGAAGCCAAAGGCGTCATCTCTATGGAGCTTACTGTTGGGAGCAAAACTTTACCTGCAGCTTTCTTTGTCGTCGACGTGCAAGGTAATTATAGTGTTTTATTGGGTCGTGACTGGATTCATGCTAATCGTTGCATTCCTTCCACCTTGCATCAAACTTTAGTACAGTGGGTAGATGATGATATAGAAGTCATTCAGGCAGACACATCGGCTTATGTTGCTTTGGCCGATGCTTCAGCTGATTGGCAGCATGGTAACATTCAGTGTTTAACAGGCATAGATCTTTCTGATTACGACTATGTTAGTGTTACGAAGGATGGTTTTGTACCTGTGTCTGTACAGCCGGCTTGTACAGCTCGGCTTAGCAGTATGATGTTATAAATGGATAAGGGACATAGTTTGGATTGGTTGACAGAACGAGTAGAGCATTATCGGTCAAGTAAGAACGATATGTGTGAAGCTATTGATGATTTTGATGAAGTAGAAAAATTAGGATATGGTTTTACGTCGGCTGATCCGTTAGAAGAAGTGGATATAGGTAGCGGTGATATCCCTAGGCCGACATTTGTGAATAAAAACATGGCGAATGACTGCAAAGTCAAAATGATTGAGTTGCTTAGAAATTATGTTGATTGCTTTGCATGGGAGTACCACGAAATGCCAGGCCTTAGCCGAGAACTAGTAGAGCATCGGTTGCCCATTAAATCTGGTTTTAGGCCTCATAAACAGCCACCTAGAAGGTTTAATCCTAATATGTATGACCGTATTAAAGAGGAAATAAACCGGTTATTGAGAGCTGGTTTTATTAGGCCTTGTAGATATGCCGAATGGATATCCAACATTGTGCCAGTTGAGAAGAAGAGTAGTGGCAAATTGCGCATTTGTGTTGATTTTAGAGATTTGAATAAAGCTACTCCAAAAGATGAATATCCTATGCCTATAGCTGATATGTTGATTAATAATGCTTCGGGACATAGAGTTGTTAGCTTTTTAGATGGCAATGCTGGTTATAATCAAATTTTTATGGCTGAAGAAGATATGTCTAAAACGGCCTTTAGGTGCCCTGGTTTTGTAGGTTTATTTGAGTGGATTGTCATGACATTTGGTTTGAAAAATGCCGGCGCTACGTATCAGCGAGCTATGAATTTAATTTTTCATGACTTACTCGGTATCATACTAGAAATATATATTGATGATGTAGTAGTTAAATCGGATAACGTGGATCATCATTTGGCCGATTTGACATTAGTGTTTGAAAGGATGCGTCGGTATGGTTTGAAAATGAATCCACTCAAATGTGCTTTTGGCGTGTCAGCTGGAAAGTTTCTAGGATTCATCATACATGAGAGGGGAATAGAGATAGACCCTACTAGATTAGAGGCTATTCAGAAAATAAAGGCACCAGAATGTAAAAGAGACGTGCAAAAATTCTTAGGGAAAATAAATTATTTGAGAAGATTTATATCTAATCTGTCCGGGAAAATTGACGCATTTACACCCATACTTCGGTTAAAGAAGGAAACCGAATTTACTTGGGGGGCAGAACAACAGAAAGCCTTTGATGAAATTAAAAAGTATTTGTCTACTCCTCCTGTTTTGAGGGCGCCTGAAGCCGGGACGCCGTTTCGGCTATATATCGCTGCGGAAGATGGTGTTATTGGTTCTGTATTAACGCAGGAAGTAGAGGGCAAAGAATTTGTTATCAATTATTTGAGCCGGCGCCTTCTGGGAGCAGAGACAAGGTATGTATTTATTGAAAAATTGTGTTTATCCTTGTATTATGCTTGTACCCGTTTAAGGCATTATTTATTGTCCAGTACTTGTGTGGTAACTTGTCAGACCGATGTTGTTAAGTATATGTTGCAACAGCCGATTTTGAGTGGTAGGATCGGAAAATGGGCTTATGCATTGGTAGAATATGATTTGGCTTATGAGTCTTTAAAAGTTATGAAAGGCCAAATTGTAGCAGACTTTATTGTAGATCATAGAGTTGATAATGGTATGGAGCTGATTAGTTATTTATCTGTAACTCCATGGAAGCTATATTTTGATGGTTCGGCCTGTAGAGAAGGACAGGGTGTTGGTATTGTCTTAATCTCGCCTAGAGGTGCTATTTTTGAAACATCAGTTCGTTTGGAATATTTTTGTACTAATAATCAGGCCGAGTATGAAGCACTTTTATTAGGATTGCAAATTTTAGAATCCATGGATGTAAGAAATGTAGAAGCTTTTGGTGACTCGTTATTAGTTGTGCAGCAAGTTTCTGGAATTTATCAGTGCCTTGCTGGTTCATTGAATGGTTATTTGGAAAAGTGTTTAGAGATTGTATCAAACCTAGATGATTTTACTATCAGTCATATATCCAGAGGAGATAATTTTAGAGCTAATGATCTTGCGCAGCAAGCATCTGGTTATCATATTAGTAGAGGCAAGCTATTTGTGATAGAAAAGCCGATGCACAAAAATGCTCCTGTTTATATGGCCGAACAGCAAGACAGCAGTTCGGATGTTTTAGAAACGTTAAATATGGCTGAACTCAATGACTGGAGAAAACCTTTACTTAATTATTTAGAAAATCCCAGTAAATCTGTAGATAGAAAAATTCGGCGACAGGCTTTAAAGTATACATTACTTGATGGAGAATTATATCGCCGAACTGTAGAAGGATTGCTTTTAAAATGTTTAAGTTCAGATCAATCTAAAATTGCTTTGGGCGAGGTACATGAAGGTATTTGTGGCACACATCAGTCGGCCCATAAGATGAAATGGTTGTTGAGACGAGCTGGCTTTTATTGGCCGACTATGTTAGAAGATTGTTTTAAATATTATAAAGGTTGTGAGTCCTGTCAAAAATTTGGTGATATACAATTAGCACCAGCTGCCATGTTGCATCCTATTATTAAACCATGGCCGTTTCGTGGGTGGGGTTTAGATTTTATCGGCCAGATACAGCCTGCATCTTCTAAAGGTCATCGTTTCGTTTTAGTAGCTACAGATTATTTTACAAAATGGACAGAAGCTGTTCCTCTTAAAAATATGACACATAAAGAAGTAATTGATTTTATCTTGGTGCATATTATTCATAGATTCGGCATACCGCAGACTTTAACGACTGATCAAGGGTCGTCTTTTGTGTCTCATCAAGTACGTGAGTTTGCCGAATCATTGAAGATTAAATTGCTTAATTCTTCACCATACTATGCTCAGGCTAATGGGCAAGCCGAGTCTAGTAATAAGATTTTAATTAAACTTATCAAAAAGAAAATAGAAGAATATCCTAAGAGGTGGCATGAGGTTTTGTCTGAGGCATTATGGGCTCATCGTATATCTAAGCATGGTGCTACAAAAGTGACACCATATGAGTTAGTATATGGGCAAGAGGCCGTTTTACCTGTTGAGGTGAATCTGGACGCTCTTAGGTTGGCCAGGCAAAATGATTTGTCGGCCGTGGATTATCATGATTTAATGATGGATAGAATAGACGAAGTTACAGATGAGAGGATAAAAGCTTTGAGAGAGATTGAGAAAGACAAGTTAAGAGTAGCTAAGGCCTATAATAAGAAGGTAAAAGAAAAATCGTTTCAAATCGGAGATTTAGTATGGAAGACGATTTTACCTATTGGGTCGAAGGATAATAAGTTTGGAAAATGGTCTCCAAATTGGGATGGTCCGTATAAAGTTATAGAGATTGTTCCTGGAAATAGTTATTTTGTGCAAAATTTGCATGGAGAAAAATTGCCTAGAGCACTTAATGGAAAATATTTAAAAAGGTACTATCCAAGTGTGTGGCAAAATGCATGAGAAAGTATGGCCGGTGTTTGCTAGTCATCGTCCTGAGAAGTATTATTTATGGCTAATGTGTTGAAGACCATCGTCCAAAGAAAGTTTTAGGTGAATAGGTTATTGCCCTTAGCTGGTTTCGTCATGCAAGTGTTTTCTTTTAGCAAGCTTAAAAAAAAACAGGGGGGCATGTGTTGATAGTGAAAAATGACACTAGCATATTTGTGCATTAGATAATCAAAATAGCCGGATTGTTGTTTCATTAATATAATTCGGTTGGCTATTTAGTTGCCCATTGAACTATTTACGACGACTTTAGTCATGGTCGGCTGCCCATTGAATCATTTACGACCACGCTGTCCATGGTCAGAACCGAGTGGGGTGTTAAGCGAGTGGTCGGAAAAGCTCTACGACCACGTTGTGAATGTCTCCCGAGAGGTTTACGACTACTTTGGCCGTGGTCGAAAGTCATTATGACCACATTGGTCGTGGTCGGCAGCCGCCAGATAGCTCCACGACCACGTTGTGGCGTATACGACCACTTTGGGCATGGCTGAGTGTCTCCCGAGGGGTTTACGAACACGGTGGCGTCTACGACCACGTTGCAGGCTACGACTATGGTGGGGTTTACGACCTCGTTGGGGTCTACGACCACGTCGGCGGCTACGACCACGGAGGCGTCTACGACTACGTTGGAGTCTACGACCACGTTGGAGGCTACGACCACGGTGAGGTTTACGACCACGTTGGGGTCTACGACCACGTCGGCGGCTACGACCACGAAGGCGTCTGCGACCACGTTGGAGTGTACGACCACGTCGGCGGCTACGACCACGGTGAAGTCCGCGACCGTGTTGAAGGCTATGACCACGTTGGAGTCTATGACCATGTAGAAGCCTACGACTACATTGAAGGCCGCGACCATACTGAAGGTGGTCGCAAGGAGTTTCGACCACGAATTGGAAACTTTGACAGTCATAACGAGAAGCGGTCGAAAAGTTCGGGAATACTGAATCGTTATGGGAAGTTATCCGCAGAGGATTCGACAGCGGATAAACAGAGAAAGAAATCAGGCTCATTAGCGGATGTGATTAATTTGTTTTTACTTGCCATAGATCTTGATTTGATGCCGATTTTATTTGCCATAGACCAGGCACCCTATAAATATAAAGGGTAAGGCCGATTGCAACAGACATCAGACAATCGATACAATATTATTTTCGTACCTTTGTTTTCTTAGTCTCTAGTTTAAAGTAGATTTTGTTTTTCCATCAATTATCCTGTTGGCGTGCGGATCAATTTCGTGCGGCAACAAGCACCTCCCTCAACTCACTTCTCAAGATAGAGGCATGAAAATTGTGTTACCTACCTGATATACCAATTAGGAAAGTTTTTTAATACCGGTGTTATAATTGTTGGTTTAGAGAATGTGTAACATTTAATAGGATTTGTAGCGTGGTAGCTTGTGGTTGTGGGTGTTATATATTTTTTTCATTTCTTTTTCCAACTCTGGGTCTAGTTTCTCTTCCGACTCTGGTTTTTCCAGGACTCACAAAATATACATAGGGCTATCAGAGACTGAGAGTGATGTTGGTGACATGTTATGTTAATATATTTTGTGTATGTCATTCTCAAAATAGGTCATTTTTTAGGAAGCTTTTCTCTATTTTGTCATAATCCTCAGCTTCATAACTTGTACACACTTCTCAAAATTTACATTTGGATGACTGATGGCTATTTGGTTAGATTGCTAACTCTGTAGTAGTACTTTCTATGGTTGGAAATGAGCAATAGAGGTTTTTTTACTGTTCCATTTCATTACTTCCACACAATTTATCTTACTGATCTTGTTGACAGTGCTTATCACTTCATTAAAACAGAACATCAAGTCACCAGTCTTCATTTGCAACTCCATTCCATCTGCCTGCGTATCTTATCCCAAGTGGCAGCATGTAACCAGGGGATGCCACATCAGCTGCAAGGATCTGAAACCTATCCATGAGTGGCCACTGAAGGCCACAAGTTCGAGAGTATTTTCCTAGACGCTATAGTTAACCTCAATGGATGATCTGGGGATCAAGTCTATTTTGCTAGTATAATAGTATAAGAGAAGGAAATCTTGCACACCAACCAAACAAAAAGGCAACACGCGTGCTTTCTTCTCGGTAAACTAACCGAGTTGGCACAAGGGAACAAAAGTTGACATGGAATTAACAACCCACAATGCATAATTAGTCTGTAGATTTATGAATCAGTATTGAAGTCCAAAAGAATTACAAAGTACAAAGGGTCTAATCTGGTTTTCATTAGTATAAAATGAATAGACCTTAGAATGGCCCGCGCAGAACAACTCCAAGCTATATTCCTCATGTATACAGGCTAAACAAATAGAATGGAACATGGATAACAAATGGTGAATCAAGGCAAAATCCTAACATCAAACTTAGGATCTGAACTCACTACTCCAGATCATGAAACTAAGCCAAAACTATATGCTAAGAGATCCTTTTTAGATAAGTTACTACCAAGCTGTTTCTTCCTATGCTGAAGATGCAACTTCAATGGTACTACCAAGGGGCCATGCTGCTTCGATAAAGGAATTGTTATAAGGCACCTTCTTTACCAACAGCCTTGCTCTTGGAATTACTAGCACTAGATGACAAACCTCATGCTTCAAATATATCATCACCATATTTGTATTTCCCTGCAATACAAGAACAGTTAAAATACGACACTATGTGTAACACCCCGCCCACTCTCTGGGCCAAGATGCTACCACCTCTGCAACTCTTACAATTTCAACAACACTAGAAGAATTTAAAACTAACACTACAATTATTTATTGTGCTGCGTTCAGTTACATCATAGTATTTTTAGTGATTACTCTAGCCTAGTAACAGCTAAAATATACTGACAAAAGTAATACAAAAGTGTTGTTGGTTCGTGCCGGTTATCCATGTGCTACTCCCGCCCGTGCATGTCGTCCTCAACGGTCACCTAAAAAACATCAACAAAGCAAGGCTGAGTCCACCGACTCAGCAAGTACAAAGCAAAACAGCAAATAACAGGTTCATTCATTAGATCATACTCATTCCAGTTCCATTAACCACTTTTCCATTTAGCCATTTCAAGTTCCGATGAACCATTCATCATGCACATGCACCTTTCTCTTTTCTCTTTAGGTTCTCATCAACCGATCGTTATGCATATGCCCATGCACATGCTCATGCAATTCTTTCTCAATTCTTTAGCCTATACCGGTATAGCAGAGTGAGCACCCGTCGATGCTCACCCAGGCCCGCCCTGTTTCATGCGGGGACCTCAAGCCCGTCCTGTTTCATACGGGGACCTCAGTTGCCCGTAATTCTCATACGGGGACCTCAACTCCACTCCCGTGGAACGTCCACTCAACGTGGACCAACACTATCTCTTTTTCATGATATGCATGCAATGCAAGTTCTCCGACTACTCATATCAACATGGCATGTATCAACATTCATCATTTCTCACTTCATATTATGCATTCCAAAAATATTTAACTTACCCTAACATGGTAAGCCATGCATCATCCGGAAATAGTAAACTTACCCCAACATGGTAAGCAAGGCATCGTCCGGTAATTGTAAACTTACCTCAACACGGTAAGAAATGCATCATCATTCATTTACCCGAATTCACCGCTTTACAAAGCACTTGCCTGGTTAGCCTCGAAGATGACGCGTGGACGGCTCCGACCCGGGACCTCCACCTGCGTACATACTAACCCGACTCAACGGCATAACAAAAATCCAGAGCTGAAACGGAGAACAACGCCCCAAAGCTCGTATCCCGATCTCGGGCGTAATCGCACGGGTCTTGAGGGACCTGTCGCACAGGTGCCGAACCCATTTTTTTCTCTCTTTCTTTTTCTCCTCTTTTCTTTTCTTTCCTTTCTTTTCTTCTTTCTACCCAGCCCCTCCTCTCCTTCTATTACTTTTGGTCGAAATGGCCTCTCACCTTTTTTTCCCTGGCTCTCTTTTTCCCCATTCCTCTTGGCCGAAATGGCCTTATCCCTCCATGTCTCTCTCTTCTTCCTCACTCAACCCGACCGTATGGCCCTCTCCAGGCGGCGCACGGCGCTCGGGCGCACCGGCCTCCTCCCCCTCGCCGCCGACCAGTGGGCCTCCGCCGGCCTTCTCCGCCTCCCCCTTCCTCTCTCGCGCGCGCTCTCTCTCTCTCCTATCCCCAAATCGGCCGAAGGCCGGCTCCTCACCAGGGCGGCGCGGATGCGCACGGCCATGCGGGGCTTGCCAGCCCCGCCGCTCCCGGCCACGGCTCCCTTTCGCCGGCTGCCTACAGCACCGCCTCCCCTCACGCCTCCTCGCGCTTTGACCTGGCGGCGGCTCCCCTAGATCCGGCCACCCACGGCCGGGTCTAGTTGAACTCCGCCGGCTGGTCGCCTCCCCTATGCGCGCACGGTGGTGGGGTGTCGGGCAACGCCACCCGGATGGCACGGCCGGTGGGCCGCCGTCCTTGTTTCCGGCCGTGGCCACCGGCTGCCGGCCACCTCGCCTCCCACGGCTCAACGGCACCCGGCCTCGCCCCCACTGCTACTCGTTGGCTCGCTCCTACAGATGGAAGGTGAGACTTACCCGACTGCCGAGCTAGAAGAAGAGTTGGCGTGGGTGAGGTTGAGGTTCAGGTGGCTCCCTTGCTGTCACGGTCGGCCGCTCCTTTGCTCCTGCCTTCCCCTTGCCGTCATGGCCGGCTGCTCCTTTGCTCCTCCTCTTCGGGCTCCCTCTTCTGTGTGGAGAGCTTGGAGGATGAGCTCGTATTGGCTTCTTGGCTTGGCAGTGAGAAGGAAATGGAGTGTGTTTCAGTTGGCTTTGTTCTTATCCTGACTGAGAGAAGAGATGAGAAGATGAGGCTTGCTACGATGTGCTGGCTTTATATGGGCAGGGTTGGGGGCTGCCCATTGCAGACGTGAAATGACCGAATCGCCCACATAAAAAAAATCTCTTGCCCTTCTCACATGCTTGACTGCCCAAGGGCATTTTGGTCCAATGTTGTGCCGGCTTTGGGGTTTCTTTTACTGCAGCGGTAAATCGGCACAAGGTAAGCATATGAGTTCTGCCGAATGACGAGAACCCACGTCGAGAGACGGTGCCGACTATCCCTAGGCGGTCCGGGAACCTCTGAGGGCGCTACTCGACTCTCTAGACGGTGCCGACCGTCCTGGGATGGTTTAGGAACCTCTGCGAGCGACACTAAATTGACATTCTAAAAGGTCGATGGGTCTGACGGCAAACTACGCTCTTAAACACTATCAATTCCCCTTATGCATAATTGGGATATTACACTATGGTAGGTAATCAAAAGAAAAGAGCAATTGGCTCAGTACATTCAACAAAAACTCTCATCTATGGGAAAATTGGGACATGTATATATAATATATGAAAATTTTACATTTCAAGCATAATTTGCCAATAGAATAGTCATATGCCTTTATCAAGGCCTCCATTGTATAGAACGCTGTAAATTCTCTATTTAATACTTGATGGCATGCAAAATCCCCAGAAAAGCTAATAAGATGCTGCCTGTACATGTTTTGAACAATTGAAATCATCTCATTTCAAATGCCAACCCAGGTCAACTATCCCTACGAGCACCCTAGCATCAGATCATAGCATGAACAAATCGACCCAACAACGCCCCACATTTCATACACACACACACACACACACACACACACACACACAAAATGAAGCACAACCAAGTCACCTACTTGAACAGCTCGATCTCCTTCCCTATATGCGCGAGATCCAGATTCCTGTTGAAGTAGTGCACATGCATGCGGCTCCTAGAACTCCCGGTGTCAAATATCACCGCATACTTGTTCGATCTGTTCCCGGCCCTGACCTTGGCCAGGGGGCCCACCTCTGGCCACCAGCGGCGAGAAGCCCACCATCGGAGCCCCTGTGATGGTGGAGATGGGCACACACCGCATGAGGAGAAGCACGAACGAGATGAGGGACACTAGAGCAGATGAGGCGGCACGAAGGGGATCCGGATCAATTGATCTAGAGTTTGTTCGCCAGATCGGGGGAGGCAACACGGAGGAGACGCATAAGTGACTCGCTGAGGACGCCGAGCTGGGCCTGGGTCTAACCAGTTAGTACCAAATTACCGTTATACCCTTACAGCGGTGGTACCTTCACCCTCTGGTTTGCTATGGATAAAGCAGTATCATAAGGTACCTTGCATTTCTAGCTGTTAGATCTCAGTGCAATGGACGGCTAAGGAGCATTCCAAGGATGGTAAAAAAGCTCAAGAGTAAGTGCCATTGTCACTACAGAGAGGTTGTTGGCTTAATGGAATGGCGCACTTGACCTGTCGCCCTTCTAACTTTCTTTCTACAACATGTCAACATGTCAACATGTCTGTGTGTTGTTGAGAAAGGATACACTGGGCAGTGGGCAAAATGATGATTTTTGGGGCATATGAGTACAATTTCACTACACCTTTTGTTTTAGCTAGCATAATATTGTGAATGGAATGTGCTGTATACAGTCAATAAAATGGTAGTTTTATGGGTAAAGGTAAAAGGAACAAAAGATCTGTTTTTTCTCTGAACAAATGTTCTGAAGATATTCAGCTAGGCATGCAGAGCTAGTTTTGTCATACCCTGAGCCTTCCATCACTAATCACTTTACATTTTACACTTACTTCTTTATCAGATGTCTTGTGTTTCTTTTACTTCGCAGAGTAACCAAAGTAACTGAACTTGTTGCTGTGCTTTAACCAGCTCAACTAATCTGATATGATCAGAACACTGAGCAACCCAGTTTAATAAACCTTATCATGGGCAGTCCACCAAACGTCCAAACCTGCTTTTAGCTAGGGTGTGACACGTGCAGAGTGCGTTCAGTTATGTTATGCGAGTGGAGTCGCTTTCAGCGCGACGATCCTATACCAAAATTTTCGTTGTTCTCCTTTTCAGTTTTCCATTGAGTAGTGCACAAACCATTTTGCTCGTCATCCTGTCTTCCGTAGTGGCGCATACAATTGTGCTCCTGACAAAGCAGATATGAATTTTTGCAATGTGCTTTTCACACTTGTTCTGCACTAGCCATAGCCACATGTCTGCACGACTGCACTTGAGCCATATTCTTTTCGATTGCAGCCGATGGCTTTTGACCCTAGTACAAGGACTTCTATGAATAAATGGAATTCTGATAAACAATATCACAAAGGCTATCCCGACAAACCACTTCGCATGGCGGTGGAGAATCCATCCCATTTATTTATTCAGAGAAAACTATAAGTCATAAGGTATAAACTGAAAGGAACTGTTCCCTTAAACTCAAAATACGACACTCAGTGGCGGAGCTGGGCCTCAAGCCGTCGGAGCAATGGCCCGAGGCCCAGCCAAAAATTCTTTATTATGCTATACTGTAGTTAAGAGGTTAAAATATGATTTTTTTTTTGAGCTATCTATGAACTGGGTCCGAGGCCCAGCTCCTTCCTGGCTACGCCCTGGCGACACTGCCATTCTCTTGATTCTTGAAGCCTATAAATACCACCGGTCTCTCTCCCAACACTTCCACCATCCAAATCCTACCAATCCTTGAACCAACTGGTAGTAGCTACACGTACGCTCTATCTAATTTTCTCTTGAGTTTCACGTACGCAATGAAGCCGTCTCAGCTGCTCTTCGTGCTCCTGGCCGCCTGGGCGGTCGTCCTGCTGTGCGTGGCCGCGCCGGGGGCGGACGCTGCGTGCGACGCGACGCAGCTGACCCCGTGCGCGGGCGCCATCATCGGGAACGCGGCGCCGACGGCGGCGTGCTGCAGCAGGATGAAGGAGCAGCAGCCGTGCCTGTGCCAGTACGCGCGCGACCCCAACCTGCAGCGCTACGTCAACTCGCCCAACGGCAGGAAGGTCATGGCCGCGTGCAAGGTGCCCGTGCCCACCTGCTAAATCGAACCCGCGCGCAGCCTCGCTTGGCTGGCCTCTGCGTGCAACGCTAGTCTGTGGCATGGGCCACTTGACGGAGATATGATATATAACAGAGGCACAGTGTGTTGTGTTTGTGTGTGGTTACCATGGTGTGTCGATGTACTCCAGTACCTGTATCTACGCGACTTCTTTGGAGTTTGGACGATATGTGTATGAATAAAGGCGGTAATAACGGTGTATGCAATTATGCTTGTGTGCTGATACTCTAGTTCTTTGATGCATAAATGATGGCAAACTGGTGACAGTAATTGTAGCAATACATATTGATGGGAGGATCTGCGCATCTTTGTTTCTTTCTCTCTCTTTTTTTTTAAGAAAATGCTTCTAACCCAAACCCTTGTACTCAGTCAGATGGCCCTTCACAAGGTTGCCCGAGTCGCAATTCATATTACTATCCTATATTCTACATCTATATCCTAATTAGGATCGTAATCTCGACAAACTTGACCTCAGAGATACTATTAGAATGAGCTAGAAAACTAAGATGGCCCTGAGAGTGGACTATGGGTTCGGTTCTGATTATTTCAAGTTATTCTGACAGGTTTTTTTAATTTCTCAGTGAACTGCAGGAACAGCCTGATAGCGGCTGTTTTACAAAAAAAAAACGCTTGGGCTAGAGCCAATCCGGTTTGGTTTTGTGAACTCTATTCTTAATAATTTGTAGCTGGCTTCATTTAGAACGTAGGAATTTTACATAGAACAGTTATTGGTTCTAAACAGGGCCAATGGGGATTAGTCCCTTAATTTGTCAAAAAGTAGTAGAATGACCCGAGAATGAATGGTCATGTTTGGTTAATTTGTCAAAAAGTAGTAGAATGACCCGAGAATGAATGGTCATTTTTGGTCCTAATCTAATCGAATCAGTGGAGTGCCACCACTACGGGTGTTTTGACCTTTTGAGCAACAGGTAGCTCTGAATCCACATTTTTCACCACGACGAAGACCTAACCGGTGGCAGTGTCTAAATGATTGTCCATGATGACGTCACTCACGCTGTTTCGGTGCGCATGCATGACCGCTGATACGTGTAACTCAGCAGCGCACGTATCGCTGAGGCTTTCCTTGACCAACCTTCGCCATCCCTTCGTTAATTCGGTCCTCGTCACGAGTCCTTCCCGGTCTACTAACCCACTGAGATCTCTCTCTAGAAAAAAAAAGAATGTCCCGTTTCATACCACAGTCCAACACGCCACCCTTTTTTTTTTAGGAGAGTTCAACACGTCACCCTGATCCGAACCGTCTGATGTTCCACTTGTCAAAATCCACAAGAGTCCTGAACAGATTTGGGCAATGAACTCGATCGTCTGATGCGTTTTTTTTCGCAGTGCACCGCGTAGGCGTGTACTCGACTGCGCACTGCTTGCGCTGCGCTTCACCTACACCTGGCCTATAAATACAACCGTCGATCACACTCGAATTTTTGGTACAAATAATCATTTTTATTCGAAATTACAGAAATATACCCGAGGGAAATTTTTTTTACAAAAATAGGATCCAGTCGCCCAATGGTTGAGCGACTGGAGCCTTTCGCCCAACCAGCGGACGACACAATAGCTGTCGCTCTACCCTCGGGCGACTGCATCTAGTCGCCCTCCCATTAGGCGACTTTCATGCAGTCGCCCAATGGTTGGGCGACTACACTCAGGGCTGACAAAATCATATGTACCGATCGTTTTATATACCGATGCAATATAAACAACTAGTCTGAAAAGATAAAATAGTAAAGTTCTATATAGCTTATATATACTCTTTGGAAAGGTTTCGACGAGATCTACAACTTTTCAGCTGAAGAAAAATCCAAATTCCGAAGGGAAGAACAAGAAAAAGGGCAAAAACAGAAAGAAAAAACTTGCGCCGCAGGTTTAGGTCCAAAGATAGCCGATTTTCAGGATCTTGGAAGGCGACTGGCGCAAGCGGGTCATTATTTTTGGATCGGGCTCGTCGTTAGCTTTTCAACGAGTACAAGAACGTCGAAAACGGACACCGTATGCAAAAGTTATGCCCGTTTTACTGAAGGTGTGTCGGAAACGGACTCGAATTCGTTTCGGCCTCAATTGAAACTGCTATAACTTTTGATCCTATGGCCGAAATTGCTCAAAATTTTTTCTGGAGGCTTTTCGATGTATGAAGAACAACTCCACCAATTTTCACTATTTTTGGCGAAGGTTTGATGCACTTTTCAAATTTCGGCAAAATAGACTCTTTCCTCTCTTTTTTCTCTCAGGGACCTGAGTGCAGTCGCCCAACCATTGGGCGACTTTCATGCAGTCGCCCAATGGAAGGGCGACTAGATGAAAGTCGCCCAACGGTGGGGCAACTGCAATTAATTGCCCAACGGTTGGGAGATTTTCTAGTTGTCGCTACTGTGTTGGGCGAAAGGCTCTAGTCGCCCAATGGTTGGGCGACTGGAGCCTATTTTTGTAAAAAAAATTCCCGCGGGTATATTTCTGTAATTTCGAATAAAAAATGGATTATCCGTACAAAAAATTCGATCACACTCCATTCTCCGCAGCACACACCACCGTCTCTCGCGTGGTCTGCTTCCATTCCAGCACGACAGCCAGAATTTTGGACACTTTTGGATCCATGGACACCCAAATTTCCATTTTTAGCCCCCAAATGAAAAAAAAATCCAGATTTGGACCCCTCCTCACCGCGCGTTTACGAGAGCGTGACACGTGTCCCGGTCGTGCGGTCTGGTACCGCACGACCGCACTGTTCACGGACCGCACGACCCCGCTGCCCTCTGCGCCGACCGCGCGACCGGCCTCCCGACCGCACGATCGCCCGCACCGACCGCGCGATCGCCTCCCTCACCTCACGGTCGTGCGCTCGGGACATCAGTCGTGCGATCAGCGAGGGGAGACGCGTGGTCGGGCGGGCGGGACGTGCAGCCGGCTGCGGGGTCGTGCGATCTGGTACCGCACGACCTGTGAACAGTGCGGTCGTGCGGTACCAGACCGCACGACCGGGACACGTGTCGCGCTCTCGTAAACGCGCGGTGAGGAGGGGTCCAAATCTGAAATTTTTTTCATTTGGGGGTTAAAAATGGAAATTCAGGTGTTCATGGGTCCAAAATTCCGACAGCCAAGGCATCGTTCACTTCAGACCGCGCGGTGCTGTGCCTGCAGACGCCGGGCGCGGACGCGGCGACGACGTGCAACCCGACGCAACTTGAAAAACCCCAAAATTTCAACCCCAAAATTTTTGTGAATTTTTGCTGAATTTTTGAGTGAATTCTGAAAACTTTCCCTTTTTGGAAAGTCCCCCAAAAATCCGCCTTCCTTTTCTGGCCGGGCGCCTTCTTTCTTCGTTGGCGCCCTCGCTCGATTCCGCTTTCCCCTTCCTCCCGGCGCCTCCCGCTCTCCCTCCCGCGTTGGCGCCGCCCCGCCCCCTGCCTTTCTCCTCACCCAGCGCCCCCCTCCGCTTTCCTCCTCCGGCGTCCCGCCTCTCCCCGCTTCTCCCCGTCCCAAGCGCCCGCGCTCCCTCCCCCCTCCGCTGGCGCCACCCTAGCTCTCCGCTTTCTCCCCGCGCTTGCGTGCGCGCTGGCGCCCACGGCCGCACCGCCTCTACGCCCGCGGACAGCGCCCCGTTCGGACCGTCGCGCGCCCCCGCCGTTCCCCGGTCCGGAGCCAGCCGTGCCGGCGCCACGCGTCGCCACTCTTCTGCCCCGCCCCCGCCTGTCAGCCCCTGCCTCCTCCCTCGCGCGTGCGCAGTGCCCGCGCCGCCCTCGAATTCTCCCGCGCGCGGACGCGCCCCAGCCCATGCCCGAGCTCACCTGCCCCTCTCCCATCTCGTCGCCATTAACTCCTGTGCAGAGCTGTCGTCACCCCTCCCCATCCCGCGGAGGAGACGCCCCAACCACCCCCGTCACTCCTGTTGACCCCGGAGGCCGCCCGTTGCCTTCTCCCCTAAGCTTCCGCCTCCCCCGTTCGAGTATAAAAACCCCCTCTCGGTTTCCTCTCGCCCCCTTTGCTTTCCGAGCTCCCCCACCGCCCTCAATCTCCTCCCACCACTCCAGAGAAGCTCCCCGTGCAACCGATTGGAGTTCCGCCGCCCGTAGCACCGCCGTGGGCCTCCCCTGCGCCGGCGACCCCGTAAAACGGATCTCCTCTTTCCCCGGCCCATTCTTCAATTGCTTTTGTCCGGAGCATCCCCTCGGTGTGCTGATCATCTCGATAACCTTCTCTGGCCAGGTGATCGCTCGAGGAAGCCCAGCGCCGAAGCACCCCGCCGGCCGAACCACCCTCCTCGTGGCCAGCTCTCCTCGAAGCTTCCCAGCTCCCACCGCCACAGCCATTGTGAGCCCCTCGGACCCCTCCCCGTGTAATCGACCCCGATTGAGTTGTCTCGCCGCCGTTGATCCCCTCCGCCACCAAATAGCCGAGACACTCCCTTCTCCCTCCCTCTCTCCTCGTTGATTTCCTCGCCCTCCTAAGTCCCAAAATGGAACCCCCATGTCAAGCCGCGCTCGCTGGTGTCCTTGGTCGCCGCCGACAAGCCCTCTGGCGCCCAGGCCGCCGTCGCCACCACTGCTCTGCCGCGGCCGCACTGTAGCGGCTGGAGGTAGAAGACGACTCCTCCCCCGCGACGTGGCCTCCTCCCCGCCGTCCATCGTTTCTGTACCGTCCAACCTCGAGCGTCGAATGGCCACCCCTCTCCGTCGTCCGATCTTCTTAACTGCACCGCCTCTCGTCCGTCGGATCCCCTCCCCGAACCGTTTCGCCGCCGCCCTTCTGTCCCAGCCGTCCGATTCCCCCTCCTCGCCTCCATCCGGACCGCCCGCGCTCGCCGCCCCGCTGCCGTCCGCCCCGCCACGCGTCGGCCATCCCGACCGCGTGGACGCGCAGGGACTGGGCCGCTCTCCCCGGCCCGCTCGGCTCCCGCGTGCGCGCGCGCGCGTTTGAAAACCTGGCCGGGCCGCACTGTAGCAACGGGCCGGCCGTCTACTGTTCCCACCTATTTTCCAGAGATTTAATAATTTCTAAAATCCCAGAAAATCCAAATAAATCCCAGAAAATCACAGAAAATCCCAAAAATTCCCAAATTTCACCACTTTGCTCCAAATAATATCCTTGACCCATTTGTAACCTCCATTTATCCAAATTTATCCCAGCTAAATTCCTAAAATTCCCTATTTGAGGATTTATGCATTTTACTCCTTTTTAATAGATTATTTTTCCTCGCTTGATTAGGCTCAAGCCGGATTTATGTTATTTTCAGTGTTTGCGCTAGTGTCGAAGATTCCGGAAGCTCAAGTGCAGTCGCAGGATCCAGGAGCTTCTACGTTCAAGCTAGCCGAGTTCGTCCCGATTCACGGCAAGTCACAAGTCCTTGACCATGTTGAAATCCTATGCCATTTAAATTATGTTATTATATTATTTGCATTAAGCTAATTCTGAAATGTTAATTCGAAAATAAAATAAAATATTTAGAATGACATGTTATGTAGTTAAACCTACCACCGTTAAATGCTCTGTTAAATTTGTTGCCATGCCTTTGTAACCCTAGAAATAATTATCTGTTAATCTAGATAATTGTAGGTTATTACTATCATGCAAAATGTTACACTAATAAGGTCGTGGCAGCGAGCCAATAGAATTTGTAAAACCCGACTCTAAGGTAGGATAGTATGGGACACCGTATCTTAGAGTGGAGAGTGCCGGCGTGCACAAGGTAAGGTAAGGGTGCGTGGGGAAACCGCAAGACGGTTCTTGCCCAATCTCTTACCTTAGGTTTGGAGTAGGGTAAGGGAGTTGTGGGGAGTCGCGAGACGGCCTTCGCCCACCGCTTACCCTAGGTTGGGTCGCGCGCCTGGCGAGGTTGCGGACCATGTGAAAATATAAGGACTGAAACCCTTACGCTGAGCAAATGTCACAGTAATCGCTCAACCACAGGAGTTGACTTGTCAACACTGGTCTAGTAGCTGCTCAACTCAATTGAAACTCTACAGGAGGATTAGCAGTGAGGTTAGGCAAGGCGGGTTACGGGTGCCTAACAACGGTAGAGTTCACTCGAAGCGGCCACTATTTTTCTCTTGTGTGTGGGGGGGGGGGCCAGACCCGAGTGAATTCTACCGGGTAGAGCCTATATAAAGAGTTGAGCAGTGAAACGACCTGGCTTCCTTAACTCAGTCATGAGGGTTAAGGGATCGTGTGGGTAAAGCTGAGCAAACTCTGCAAAGTCAAATAAATGGTATTCGAATACGCCGTGCTCCTGGTTATTGGAGCTGTGTCACTTGGGTGATTCCAGCAGCAAAGCTTAAGTAGTTTTGTACATGTTTAATTTGGATTAGGTTGGTTAATGAACTTTTGTTGAAAACCCCTGAGATCTTAAGAAGTAAGTTTTGGGTTCATCTTATTAAAATGATTGCAAATAAAACTGCATCCACTCAAAGTTAATAAACCAATTATACTCCCTTCCTTTGATGATCCGTGCAAGTAGTAAGTTAGGGTTTTCCCTTGTGATTTGCTGAGTACGGGGTCGGAGTACTCAGGCTTGCTAATGCCACAGATTCCAGAAGTAAAGAAAGCAATTCAAGATGTCGTGTTAGAAAGGTCTCCCCGTCGAGGACGTCCCAGAGGATCTCTTCTTCGACGAGGACCAGTGGCTTTAGGTCTTGGCCGCGCTCAAGCGGATTCTGGAGTTTTTGTAATGTAAGTATACTTTGGGCTTGCACGCCCCGCTGTCGAAAAATGGATGTTAATCCTTATGTGAATTATATGCTGGTCTTTTGTTGTAAGCATGCAATGGTATACTCTTGCGCGACACTTCATAACTGTTCATGCGTGAATAGTTGCGGAGTGCCGTGTCCGTACGCGCCCCTGGAGACGGGGGCGTTACACAACTGACCCCGTGCGCGTCCGCGATCCTCGGGAACGCGGCGCCGTCCGCGGCGTGCTGCGGGAGGCTCAAAGGCGCGCCCAGCGAGCTGCTCTGCTGAGCGAGCTCCGGGTCTCTTTTTTTCATCTTTTAAAAACTATTTTTAGTTTTTTATATTAATTAATTTTTAAATAGAACATCTTTTAAAAATAAGATCTATAAATAGATTGTTGTTTACACAGTATCAATTTTATTAATATCGAACAAAGCCGCATATGAATTTTTGTTACTTCATACTCTCTAACACAAATAATTTAAAAGTTATAAATCGTAGTCATAAACAATAAATTGGAGGAAAAAAACAGACCCCTCTCTCACGCGCTGCAGGTACGTATGTCCTGTCACGAGGTAATTGTAATAAGTGTTCTCTCTACAGTTACGAATAAGTTGGGACGTTCTACTAGTACTAGCCAGTACTAAGAGTGTTTTATCTACAGTTATGAATAAATTGAGACATTGTACTAGGTAATACTCCCGTTCTTCTTAAAATCCATACCGTTAAATATTTTAAAGTTTAATCACTAATAAATTTAAAACTATTTAAATTAGCTATATAAAAATTATATCATTATATTTATCGTTAAAAATACTTTCATAATATTACAATTTTATCAGTATATCTTAGTATAAAATTATAAAAAAATAGCGGTCAAAATCGTATTTCAAAGACTATTCAAAGTTAAAAATGTTAAGTAAAAAAGAACGCAGGGAGTATCTGGTAGACTGGTACCAAAAGAGTGTTCTATCTAGATTTGATGTGTCATGTGCTCATGTATATGTATGGAAGCAAATGATACAGGAATAAATGTGAGGCCACTTTGAGTTATACTAATTGCTCACTGCTCGAGCTCAAAAGCAAATGTTTCGTCGCAAAAAGAAAGCAAATGCGCATAAGATATATAGTATGAGTTCAAGCAGGCTTTAATGCACAAATTAAGCTCAGTTGCTTTATCATACAAGATCATGAAGTTACAGTTATAAAATACAGAAATGTTGACAAACTAAAACTGAAGCTTTTAACTCAAGAGACTCTGTGGTGGAATCAGCAGATCATTTGCGCAGCTTTCTAACATTTCAACCACTCTAGTCATTGAAGGTCGATTGTTTGGCAGCAACTGTATACACCATAGACCGACTATTATCATCTTCCTCACAAGCTCACCGGTATCAACACTGCTGTCACAAGCATTGACACAATATTCCTCCAAATGTTCATAAATCCATTGAGGGAAATATTTGCTGCTGGCATCTGCACTCACGTTGATATTCTTCCTTGCTCCAACCATCTCAAGGATCATCATCCCGTAACTGTACACATCAGACTTGCTACTTGCCGCTCCGAATTGCTTTGAAAATACCTCTGGGGCAATGTAGCCAATTGTTCCTCTTGCGCCATCAATAGATATAATACTCTCTTTTTGTGCGCACAACTTTGCCAATCCAAAATCAGATATCTTGGGACAAAAATCGTGGTCTAGTAGGACATTGTGGGGTTTAATATCAAAATGCACAATACGAGTATTGCACCCCATATGGAGATATTCAAGTCCCCGAGCAACGGCAACTGCAATATCAAACAATTTCTCCCAACTTAGCGAATTTTCCCCTTCAGATTTACGCCCAAAAGTAAATCTTTCAAGTGAACCATTAGGCATGTACTCGTATATAAGAGCTCTTTTTGATTCTTGCACACAATATCCCAACAAAGTCACAACATTAACATGAGAAGTTCTGCTGATGCTTGCTACCTCATTCATAAATTCCTGCCCATCATCCTTGCAGGACTTGAGAAGCTTCACTGCTATCTGCCGGCCATTTGGTAGGTTGCCCTTGTAAACAGTACCAAAACCACCTTGGCCTAGCTTCTGGGTGAAGGATTTGGTCATTCGTTTCACTTCGGAATACGTATATCTTTTTGGATGCTGAGCTTCATGCTTTTGCAAGAAGGATTCAATGCTTGGTTTGCGTTTTGATCCCCCTTTGCAGGACAATACACCGTGAAATTTCTTACGACACAGGACACACATAAGAAGCAGAGACAGTAAAATTGCACCTGAAAAAGACGATACGATACCTGCAATAACATTTTAAGAGCAGAAATGCCGTATGGACGTCATGCCATTTGTAATGTGTAGAATTTTTTTTAAGTATAACTAAGGAATACGGCAAGATGAAAATAATTAACATACTTAGATATGCAACTGAAGTCATGCGAATTATGCAAGAGAGATTCGTAGTGCTATAACAACGAGTGTTTGTACTTCTAGGAGATGGAACCAAATTTCGCATGTATGTAACCACCGAGGCAGTGACCTTCCATGAGGATAAAAAATTACTTGGGCTAGATTGTATCTTTTTGTGTCAGCTTATTCAACAAATTGCATGAACTTGTTACTCATTCCGTTGCATTAGAATTTACTACAGCTGTATGACTGGACAGCCAAGTAGAAAGGAAAAAACCATTAGAGTTAAGCTAGTATCAGAGAGCTATTCCCCACATGTTTTTATTTCCTTTACATTCTGAGGAAGTGAGCTCTGCAAAACGTGATAGATCGTCATGTTACTGACAAATGTTACAACGGGTAAAGTTATGAACCTGACATTTCACACCGGCAATATAAACTACTCCCTACGTTTACAAATGTATGTTGTTTTAGTCACACACATCCGGTTGGTGAGAGAGCAGGGAGAGAGCCCACTTATATGGTCCAAAATTTCAGAAAAAAGATCATTGATCGTTGTATAGCTGACGTCTACATTTATCTGACTAGATGGCCTAACCATCAACAGTGAAGTCTTCAAAATAACAGATAGTTAACTAATCTATGAAAAAAAGGTATACTGTATATCCATTTTGTCAGATTTCGCAACTCGTATATTAATAAAGTAGGCAGAGTTATATCACGTATTCACCTATGAAGATTCCCTTTTTCCTCGGATTCTTCAGTCCTGCAAAATCAGGAAAACAACTGTCACAAGGCAAAAAAATCAAGCCTAACCACTGAATTAATGCCATAAGATAAATCGAGAGGTGTTATGTCTTATTCCAGTCCGAGCTGAATAGTTTCTAATTTCCCATTCTTAGCCAGCTCCTCTGTTAGTATTGCTAAATGTAATACCAATAATTACCACATTACACTTGCTGGTTAAAACTCTCTGCATCTGAAGAAATTTTACATCATCTAGTCTTTTAGAATTTAAAAATGTGTATTATAAGGAATCCTAGATGAATCCTAATAGGATTCCTACTTTTTTGGGAGTAGTATTACTACTCCACTTTAGAGAGGACTATATAAAGCCATGAGAGGTAGTCATGGAGAATCCAAGTAACCAAGCAAAAAAGCCTTGGAAGTATACATTGGATTGTGCAATTGGAAGGTGGCACTTGTTATGAATAGCGCTTGTATTCATATGAGGCCAATGGGTCGGTATATATACACAAAGTACAGGTGGTAAATATGCAAAGAACCCCTCATAACAATGGGGAATAACAACTATACATATATCTCTAACACCCCCCCTCAAACTCATGGTGGATCAACAACACTGAGTTTGGAGAGGTAGAAGCTGTGCTGTGCTCGAGTCTGGGCCTTCGTGAAGAAATCCGCTATCTGAAGCTCTGAAGGCACATACTGAAGAGTAATCACCTGATCATGCACACAAGACCTCATGAAAGAAGCATCAACATCAATATGCTTGGTGAGCTCATGCTTCACAGGATCACGAGCAATACTGATAGCACCTGTACTGTCTGACAAGAGAGAAGTCGGTGTAGTAACAGAAACACCAAAATCCTCAAGTAACCACCGTAGCCAAGTAATCTCTGCTGTCAAGAGAGTCATAGCTCGCAACTCAGCCTCTGCACTCAAACGGGACACTGCAGTCTGTTTCTTCGTCTTCCAGGCAATAAGAGAACTACCAAGAAAAACACAGTAAGCGGAGATAGACCGGCGATCAGAGGGATCGCTGGCCCAAGTAGCATCCGAATAGGCCTGAAGCTGTAACGAGCTGGAACATGGAAAGAAGAGACGGCGAGAGATAGTCCCGCGAAGGTATCGCAGAACTCGGAGAAGGTGGCTGTAGTGGACCTGAGTGGGAGCTGAAACAAACTGACTCAGAATATGAACTGGATAAGTGATATCCGGACGAGTAACAGCAAGGTAGACAAGACTCCCAACAAGATGACGATAGCGAGTCGGATCAGAAAGAGGCTCGCCATCAGAGAGTCGGAGGTGAACATTGAGCTCCATGGGAGTCTCAACAGTACGCTGATCAGTGAGAGAGGCGCGATCAAGAAGATCCTGAATATATTTCTCTTGGGACATAAAGAAACCATCTGGAGTGGAAGTAACCTTAATCCCAAGGAAGTAACGAAGAGAACCAAGATCCGACATAAGGAACTGCTCACTAAGACGAGCCTTGACAAAGGCAATGTACTCAGAATCATCTCCCGTAATGATCATATCATCAACATACAGAAGAAGAAGAGTCCGACCACGAGACGAAGTGTGGACAAAGAGCGCAGGATCATGATCACTAGCTGAAAAGCCAGCAGCAGTGACCACAGAGGAGAAGCGCTCAAACCAAGCACGAGGGGCTTGCTTAAGGCCATAGAGAGAGCGACGAAGGCGACAGACCATGCCCTCAGGAACAGAATACCCAGGTGGCGGATGCATGTAGGCCTCCTCACGCAACTCACCATTAAGAAAGACATTCTTGACATCAAGCTGAGAAACAGACCAGTGGCGAACAGACGCCACTGAAAGAAGAGTGCGAATAGTGGTCATGTGGGCCACAGGAGCAAAAGTTTCGTCATAGTCAACACCATGCTTCTGCTGGAAGCCACGAGTAACAAGACGCGCCTTATAGCGCTCAAGAGAGCCATCAGAGCGAGTCTTAATCTTATAGACCCACTTACACGTGATGGGATGAGAATGAGATGGAAAAGGAACAAGATCCCAAGTACCAGTACGCTCGAGGGCAGCAATCTCCTCGGCCATGGCAAGCTGCCACTCAGGGTGAGTAACAGCATCCTGGTAGGAGACAGGCTCACGAGTAGCTGCGCCAGCAAAAGCAAAACGGGCAGGAAGCCGAATCGACTGGCGATCGCGGAGAGCGTAGCGAGGAGAAGATGACCCATCAGGGGAAGATGAAGCATCAGAAGAAGATGGAACATCAGGAGAAGATGACTCATCTGAAATATTCTCAATACGAGGTCGACGAGTGTAGACGATAGTGGGAGGAGCCTGGGGAGTCGTAGGAGACGACACATGCGGCGACAACGGCGGAGAGGCCACAGGGGGAATATGTGGAGACTCAGTAGGACAGGTGGACGAGGGCAAAACAGATATAGGTGTATCTGGAAAGGTCAAGAAAGACAGAGCCTCCACAGAGGAAGTCGAAGGAGAGGCAGGACGTGGGTAGAATGGACGAGACTCGTCGAAAGTCACATCCCGAGAAACCCGCATCCGTCGACCAACAGGGTCCCAGCACTGATAGCCCTTGTGCTCGGCACTGTATCCCAAAAAGACACACTCAACAGACTGAGCGGTCAGTTTGGTGCGTTCTCGAGGGGCGAGGAGGACGTAGCAAACGCAGCCAAACAGATGAAGGGCAGAGTAGTCAGGAAGAAGACCATAGAGATGCTCAGCAGGGATCGCACCCTGAAGAGCAGAAGAGGGCTGGATGTTGACGAGATAGGTGGCAGTGGAAACAGCCTCGACCCAAAAGTGAGGTGGAATAGAGGCGGCGATCATCAGAGCACGAGCAGTCTCAAGGAGGTGACGATGCTTGCGCTCAGCGACACCATTCTGAGCATGAGCACCAGGACAAGAGAACTGAGCGAGAGTGCCCTGCTCAGCAAGGAAACTGCGCAGGTGACGAGAGAGGTACTCGCCAGCAGAATCAGCACGAAAGACACGAATAGGAGTGGAGAACTGTGTGTGAATCATAGTGGCAAATTGTTTATAGATAGGCAAGGCCTCACTACGAGAAGACATGAAATATATCCAAGTGTGGCGAGAGAAATCATCTATAAATATGATATAATATCGATGACCCCCTTTCGAAACGAAGGGAGCCGGACCCCAAACATCTGAATGAACAAGATCAAAAGGACGCTGAGACACAGACTCACTATGAGGATAAGGAAGCTGAATCTGTTTACCTAACTTACAGCCCTGACAATCTAAAGACACGTCTCCTGAGACAGACCCCAGAAGACCACGACGAACTAAGGACGACAGACGGGATCCACACAGATGGCCAAGACGGTGATGCCACTGCTGGAAAGAGCCTGTAGACGAAGTGGCAGAAGCAGAGAGACTGGCGGCGATGGTGGCAGCGGAAGGAAGGTGAAGCCAGTCAAGCTCCCAGAGACGCTGTGAGTCACGACGCCGAGGGCCAGAACCAACCAGAGCTCCCGTGTGGCAGTCCTGAACACAACAAGAGTCAGAGTCGAGAATGACCCGATAACCAAGGTCAGTAATCTGCCCAGCAGAAAGAAGCTGCAAGGTAAGGCGAGGAACATGAGCAACAGAAGGAACATGAAAAGATGAGTTGCTAAGAGATCCTCGACCAGAGACAGAAAGAGATGTACCATCAGCAGTAAGAACACTGACAGGAGAATCAAGAGGTGTAATAGAAGACAGAGTGGAAGGATCAGGAGTCATGTGAAAAGATGCTTCAGAATCAAGAATCCACGGGGAGGTACCTGACTGTGTAGGAGGTGGTCTCTCAGTGCCCGAAGAGTCAGTAGCAGAACCTGCAGAACTTGTCGAGGGAGAACCTGAAGCGGCAAGTAGGCGTCGAAGTCTGGCTATCTCCTGCTCGGTGAGAGAAGCTGCTGAAGAAGTCGAGGCAGACGTCGTCGTAGAAGCACTAGTGCCAGTAGAAGAACGGCGTGAAAGATGCCGTTTCTTCTTGTAGCACTGGGACTCAGTGTGGCCATCCTTGTCGCAGTAGGAACAGTGAGAACGGCCACCTCCAGACGGAGGACGGCCACCACCACCTGTGGTAGCCGCTGGAGGAGGCAGTGTAGCAGGCGGACGAGCGGCGAGCACAGAGGGGAGTGGCATCAGACCAGCACCACTCAAACGAGTCTCCTCCGCGCGTATCTCGGTAAGAGCCTCCAGGAGAGTGACACGAGGGTGGCGTGCAAGGAGCTGGGCACGCCTTTGCTCGAACTCAGGACGAAGGCGAGTAAGGAACTCGTAAACCCGCTGAAACTCCAGGTCAACACGTACATCCAGGCAGCACGGACAGGTACGACAGCCAGCAGTGCGGAGAGAGTCCAACTGACGCCAAACAGCAGAGCTCTGAGCGTAAAAGGCGTCAACAGTAGCATCACCCTGCTGAAGAGAGTGCTCCTGGCGGACCACGGACAGGTACAGGGCATCACCAGAGGGCTCGTAGCGCTGACGAAGATGAGTCCACATCTGGAAAGCCGAAGGGAGTCCCACCACCTCAGAAGAGAACTGAGGCTGGACACTGGCGATGAAGACAGCAGCAGCCCGAGCGTCGTCATCGTACCACTGAGTGTAGACGGTCAGACGATCCTTGTAGGAATCCAGATCCTCCTGGTAGGTAGAGGCAGCGTCATCATCAGCAAGGCGAGCGGCCTCAGTAGCAGCCTTATCGGCTGTCGAAGGCAATGCAACAGGCGTAGGCTCCGTCGGAGGAATAGGGCAAGGCGGGCAGGTGACATCGCCAGAGAGGACGCCCCAGAGACGAAGACCACGCATGTGGATGCGCATGTGAGACACGAAGTCGGTGTAATTAACACCATCAAAGATCACCGGGCAGCGAGGGAGGGAAACGGTGCCCATTGGTAGGCGGCGCTGGACGACGCGGCGACCAAGGCAACGAAGTCTAACAGGCGGCGCTGGACGGCGCGGCGGTTAGAACGACGTTTTTTTAATCTCAGATCCAATTTGAGACTTCACCTAAAACGCACGGCACAAAGAGGCAGGGGCGTGCGTCAGTCGGCTGGGTGGAGGTCGGCGAGCGAAGAACAGAACACCAGCAGGCGGCGGGAGGCGGGCTCGGTGGGCGGCTACCAGTCGGCGGGGAGCGACGGCCGAGCCGAGCCTGCAGGGAGGTGGTGCGCCGGCGGAGTGGGCGGATCCAGGTCGGAGGGGTGGCAGGAGGAGGCGGCGCGCCCGGAGGGGCGTCGCAGTCGGAGGGGCGACGGGCCGCCGGCGGGCAACCGGAGGAGGCGACGGCCGGCGGGCAACCAGAGGAGGCGGCCAGCGGGCTCCAGTGGCGGCGGCGTTCCTGCGCGGAGGCGTCCGGGCGGAGGGGGTCCCGGCGGCGTCCTGGGGAACCGGATCCGTCCTGATCCGAGAAGCTCCGAGCAGTCGGCGGCTTCGGACGGGAGAGGCGGCCTCGGGTGGAACGGCGCCGAGGGGAGGCGGGTGGAACGGCAGCGAGGGGAGGCGACCTCCCACACGGCGCACGCGGAGTCGGCGGCGGGACGATGAGACGGCGACCTCCAGATTGAATCCAAGAGGCGACGGCGAGACGACAAGCGAAGCGACGGGAAAACCCTAGGTAGGCTCTGATACCATGTTATGAATAGCGCTTGTATTCATATGAGGCCAATGGGCCGGTATATATACACAAAGTACAGGTGGTAAATATGCAAAGAACCCCTCATAACAATGGGGAATAACAACTATACATATATCTCTAACAGCACTGATGATAGAAGTAGGATGGAGAGGGGTGGTAGGACATGTAGACAATGCATTTGCTCAAAAGGCTTCAGTGCTCGATGAACTAATATCAAAGCAAAGAGGAGCAGCAAAAGCAAAACCAAGATATACAGATGATGAGAAATACTTGTACTAGGCAAGTAATGTAATCCAGCATCCAGGTCAAGAAAGGGTGGCTGAGTTAGCACGGCTGACACGATATCGTGACACCAAGTTGAATTGTCGACGGGTTGCGTTTTTGGTTGTTTTTCTCCATCCTTGACGGCCCAAGAAGAAATTTTGGTGAAGTGAGGCTATAGTTGAGCCAATAGGACGAGCATCACACTTATTTCGACCGCGTCCTTCATCTGAACCAAATATTCGACTCGGTCAGAACCGACGACTACAACCGTTTACATTTACAATGCGTTGATGCGCGTTATCTAAAGAAACGGATGCTTTGCTGCCAACAACGATGCTCATCGTCAAGGCAGAGTAGAAGGGCGGCAACTCTGAGCTACACAGCAGATGTGAATCAAATGTAGAGACGTCTCCAGGAAGTTGCAACTCTGAAATCTAGGCTCTTAACTTGGCTCTACAATCGGCGGTGCAGCATCCATTTGTCATCGAAACGGATTGCCCTGGTCTGGTGCATATATGCTGATCGCACTAACAGAAGATATGCCCATGTTTTCCTTCGTGGTTAGGAGGTGAAGCGGATAATTATGATGAGTGGATCGGAGATCAGGATCATGAAAGTAAGTAACAGTCAGAACATCGTAGCTCATGAACTTGACCAACTGGCTAGACGAAAAGTCGTTTAAAAAACAAAAATTAGCTAGGCGAACAGTACATTCCGTCGCTTGGTTAGGGCATGCTCCAAAGACCAAACTGTGCAACGCAGCTTGTCTGCGATGATTGTAAGGTACACCCCTCTCTACTAATATATGACCTCCTTTCCGTTACAACAAAAGAAAGAAAGAAAGAAAGAACGAACGAACGAAAGTGCCGGGAAAACTAGACAGAACGTCCCAGACAGACTCCCAGCACACATGGCTCCGCTCGATTGGGCTGAAAAGCTATGGGCTTATGCCTGAAATTACACTATAACGGCTGAAATTTCACTGTAGCTGAAGGTAACTTATTTGGCGTAATTAAATTAAAAAAATAAAAATAGAAAAAATATGTTAGCTCATCACGGATAATACAAACGAATACGGGGAAAAACCGGCAAAAAACTCAAAAAAAACGAAAAGTTCAAAAAAGACGAAATTTATAAATAGTAAAAAATAAGCCAGAAACTGAAGCCGAAACAAGCGGGGCTTTAACAAGTAAGCACAAAAAATTCTGTAATGCTAGACATGGCCAAGCGCTATTTAACGTTTTTTTTGTTAAGTATGCATATGGTATATATGCAGCTAAGGTACATTTTTTTGCATGTAGCATTTTCTGAGAGAGAGCGTGTATACTTTCTCTGTTTTTTTACTTGACATTTTTTATTTTTCATAGGCTTCGAGAAACAATTTTGACTGTTACTTTTTATAACTTTATATTAAATGTATTATTCTCATACTAATGACATTATAATATTATAAAAAATACTTTTAATGATAAATCTAATGGTATAATTTTTATATAGTTAATCTGGATAATTTAAAATCTATTACCGGTCAAACTTCAGAAATTTTGATAGCATAGATTCTAGGACGTCAAATAAAAAAGAATGAAAAGAGTAGTATTTTAACTAGCATCATATAAATGAGATGGTATAACTAACCGTAAATGTTTCAAGAAAAATAAAATCATGCAGAACTAGGAAATAAATTATATTAAGCTGTGCTATCCAGCCGTGTTTGACTCGTTCCTCAAGACGGTTCGCAAAACAGCCGTTCAAGTTCAAGATATGCCTAACATCCTAAACTCTCAATGCTTACAGTTGATCTGCCCTGGTTGAACGTAGAAATTTGACATCAAACAATTTAACTCTTGCAGGAATAAGAAAATATTCTTTTTGTTCGGAACGAGGTCAAGTTGTGCGTCCCACGGAGGAATCGACTTACCGCAGTTCGGATTGCGCACCGACCGATCGGAGCACAAGCAACCCAGGAATCCGCCGCTCTGGTTGTAGCTGCACTGTCCCTTGGATTGCTCGCAATCGAAGCACGGACCTGCGCTCGGGTCCCATGTCAACTGGAACCCCTGCTTCAGCACCACACCGTACATGCCCTCCCTTAACAGCGAATTATTCTGCACACTCCGGAGGCTATCTCTGAGCACAGGCACGACGTAGGCTTCCTTGCACGCCCGTGGCCAGCCTCCGGCGGGCACGTCAGGTTGCGTAAACACGTAAGACAATCCAGTTCCTCCGTCAAATCCTCTGCAGTTGATCGGCTTGACGTCCGACGGCCGGGGGATGGCCGGCGTGAAAGTGCAGTTAAAGAAGAAGGACAGGTAGTCGGTGGTGGCGCCAGGGAACTTCATCAGGGGGCCAAGAAGTGGCGGGATGGTCACGTTGTGGCGGACCCTGGGGCAGCTTCCGCCGTCGAGAGCGTCCGTGTCGGCGAGGGAGACGGTGTTGTTGCCGTAGTCGATATCGAGAACGGTGTAGCTGTCGTTGTTGAGGCGCAGGACAGGGTGGCCGCGCACGCAGGCGATCGCCATGCCGGGGTAACCGCAGTAGGAATAGGCGATTCCGTCCATGACCTCGGATTCATTGGAAAGGTAGAAAGGGTAGCGGATATCGACGTGGTCGCCGCACGAGAGGGACGTCGGGCACATGCTGGAGTTGTACGTTCCGTCGGCCGTCGGCTCGCCGGCGCAAGGGGCGAGGGAGAAGGCGACGAGGAGGAGGTGGAAGAGGAGAGGCATGGCGAGGAATTGAGAAACACAGTGGCACGGCACGTACTTCTATGGCTGCTTAGCTTAGCTGGTTCGATACATGTGCTCGATCGATCGTTCGGTAGTGAGCAAGCCTACTAAACTTAATTATTGTACTGCACGACTTCTACTTGCCCGGAGCAGGTGAGGTTGGGGACTGTGGCGGGGTACGTGGTGTCGCGCGATTGGTCGCGATGGAGCAGTTGGGTCTTCGGTTGCTGGTTGCGCGACACCGGCAGATGATCTCGTGTGTGTGCAACTGTACACCCGGTGGGGACTCGAGGGCTGCATGCCCTATTCCATTCCCTTCTCATTGCAAATAAACATATGGAAAACTCCTGTTTCTGCGCGTGCGCGCTTTTGCTTTATGCTTTGCACGGGACAGCGCATTTGCTTTATGCTTTACACGGTGTTCCAAGGTTTTGAATGCATGAAGCCCGCGAAGGAGATTCCCCAAAGAGAGAGACTCCATTGAAGTTATAAATATAAACATCGACAAGGACCTCTTACCAAAAATACCAAAAGAAAGACATCCTCATCATAAAGCTGGGTGGGCAGCAGGAAACAAAATGGAAACAAACCGTAACCATCCTTCCCCGGCCGGCCAACCTGTCTAGCCTCTTCCCTTCCTTCCCTCTCCATCTGTAGCACCTTACATATTAATATGAGATACTACGATGAAACGTCATCGTCAAAGTAAAAAATCAAATCAACAATACAAATAACATGGAATTAAAACTTTAAAAGTACTTTAATAGAGAACCAACGGAAGCTGAAATAAATATTTGAAACATGAGACCGGTTCACTTCTAGCTAAATAAATAGTAAAAGATAATACAAATAGTGGCAAGCCACGGTACTAAAAACTCGAGCGCTCCCACCCATACATGTTGCTAGCACTCCACTGGCCTTTTACCTGAGAGTGAAAAAAACAAACGTGAGATTTAGAAATCTCAGCAAGTACCTAACAACGGTCGCAACCCAGTGATTAAATGACAAGTAATACAAGCAAATAATCGACACATGTTAATTGCAATAAAACTAGGTTATTAGAAACACGGATACCGATCGGAGATAGAGGTAACAAAAACTGTGAAAATAAGGTTGTACGAGCATAGTCAGACACAATGCTGTCCTCGACTGTATAACCGTAGACGGGATGTAATATCCTTAGTAAGAGCATCTCCAGCAGGTGCTCTAAAAGTGGTGCTTTAAAACTAATTATAAAGATCCTGTAAACCTCATTTTTAGAGATCCAGGGTGTCGTGCTGCAGCAGGTGCTGTAAAACTGGTGCTTTATAATTGATTTCCATCCAATTCTCTTGTCTGATTGTGCATGCACTCTCCATTTTCAGTCCATAAACATTCAAATTTTCATGTTTTAAACATACACAACCAACCATATTTTAAAATCCAACATTTGAAGTTCAAATTCAAATTCGAATTCAGAATACATGTAGTAAAAAATTAAAATTAACATGAGAAGACAAGTGGACATCTATCTCCCATGGAGTTGCCACAAATGTTCAATAAGATCCTCACGAAGTTGCTCATGTGCGTCTCGATCCTCGATTTGTCGATGTACCTCAAGAAACTTCTTGATGCGGTCTTCATTCCTTTCGGCCCGCACTTTTTTCCCCACATATTCATAGTTGAAATCTTCTTGTCCACCTCGCTCATCCTCGATAATCATGTTATGCATTATGACACAAGCCGTCATTATTTGCCATAGAGTCTTTTGGTCCCAGAATCGAGCAGGGCCACGAACAATGGCAAAGCGAGCTTGCAAGACCCCAAAAGCGCGCTCAACATCCTTCTTGATTGCTTCTTGGGATTTGGCAAAGTGCACTCTTTTGTTACCTTGAGGTTTCGAAATTGTCTTCACAAATGTGGACCATGAAGGATATATACCATCAGCAAGGTAATATGGCATTGTGTACTGATGGCCATTGATCTCAAAGTTCACTGGAGGAGTTTCACCGGCAGCTAGCCTTTTAAAAAGAGGAGACCTCTGGAGCACATTGATATCATTGTGTGAGCCTGGCATCCCAAAGAATGCATGCCAAATCCAAAGGTCATGCGATGCTACGGCTTCAAGAATGATTGTTGGATCATGGCAGTGACCTTTGAATTGGCCATGCCATGCTGTTGGACAATTCTTCCACTTCCAGTGCATGCAATCAATTGATCCAAGCATTCCCGGAAACCCTCTGGCTGCATGTGCTTGGAGAAGTCTCTCTGTGTCCTCGGCATTCGGAGCTCTCAAGTATTCCTCTCCAAATATTTCAATCACCGCTTTAACAAATTTCCGCAAGCTCAATATTACAGTGCTCTCTCCTATGTCCCATGTCTCGTCAAGAGTATCACCTGGACAACCATAAGTGAGCATTCGCAAAGCTGCTGTCACCTTTTTTACAGCACTATGTCCAAGGTCTCCTGCTGCGTTGCGTTTCTGTTTGAACCATAAATCATGGGCTTCAACAACATTGGCGATGCGCAGGAAGAGGGGCTGCGACATCCGGAACCGCCTCCTGAAAGTAGCTGCATCGAACACCGGATTCGGAGCAAAATACAAAGCAATCACCTTCTCATTGCCTGCAATCTTGTCTCGATGCACCACCCGATGCCCTTGCACAGAGCCTCCATGTTTCCGACGCTTGTTGCTTGCGAGGTCTGCTAGCGTTGCAGCAGCTACCATCTCACAATCATCGTCGGAGCTGGAATCTTCGAAAAACATGCGAGCTAGCGCTGAGCTCATCTTGTTGGCAATTAACCGAACACATAGTGGGCAGTTGGCAAGCACGGCGTTGGGGAGGGCAGGGCGTCGCGCGTCAGCCACGCTGCAGAAGCTAGCACGGCGGAGAGGAGGGCAGTGTGTCGCGCAGCAGACACGACGCGATGTGGATGGCGGGCAATGGACGAGGGGCTGGCGGGCACGGCGCGATGTGGATGGCGGGCAGTGGACGAGGGGCTGGCGGGCACGGCGCGACTGATAGGGCCAGCAGACACGAGCGGCAGCCAGGCGCAGGAGGGGGGCAGCGTCGAGCAGCGCGCCGTACGTGCGCGGCGATCGCCAGGCGCCGGAATGGGGCGGCGCTCGCTAGGCGCCGGAGCTCTCTGGGCCAGAAACGCTTTTCTGGCCAGACGACTGTGTTCAGTCGTATTTCAGTGGGCAAAATGACTAGCAGCACGGTTCAGTGGCCAAAAGAACAGAGGGAGATGCTGACTGGGAACCGACGACAAGAAATAGACTCTCGGCAAGAATACAGCCATTCGGTAGAGAAGTCTTCAGGCACAAATCTGTAGACCAAAAGGACTGTTGACCGAATTTATAGTGGACTGCTGAAGGAACCAAAAACAAACTGAAATCAGTACTCAGCCGAAGCATCCAAACAGCTGCAGATACACAGTGAATACTCCTGAGAACAAGAATCAGAGAACAAATAAATGGATCGATTTTTGCTCTCTCCTGATCAATTGATTGGAACTCTAAAACAAATAGCAAATAAACCTTAGAAATCAAGTGTATGCAGACTCAAACCCCACAGTGCCAACTAATGATTCCATTAAATCAACAAGTTCAGGAACTCTAAAACTAATGAATTCCTTAGAAATCAACTCTTGGAACCTTGGCTCGAGAAACTTTGAATAACACAGGGAGATGAGCTCTGAAGCAAGAATCAATCAACAAGTTCAACTCTTCAGGAATAAACCCCACAGTGCCAAATAATGATTCCATTAAAGTGTAAACCATAATCTTCAGGAATAAACCCAGAAAGCATTTCAATCAGAAATAAATTTCAGAACCACATGGTCCAGTACATCACATGACCCAGAAATCTTTATACATGGTCCAGCCATCTTCTCAAATTAATCATAAAGCATTTAAACCAGAACATAACATGGTCCAGTACCAAAAATATAGGTTCAAAAGGACATAGAGCATCACATGGCCCAGTACCAACAAATGTAAAAGAGAGCATCGCATTTTTTAACATTACATAGAACATCACATGCTGCCACCACTCCCTCCGTTGAAGCTGAAATCACTATTCAATCTTGAATTCATCACAGATGCAAGGATTTGTGATCGGAGTGTTTCTATATATGCCATTTGTTGTGGATCAAGGCTGCTTGTGTCCATAAACATAACTTCTAATCTTGCTCCTTTTGCAACCTCTCTTCTGCCCCTTTCTTGATCCTCAACCTTTCCTCTTCCATAGCCACCTTTCGCTCCTCGATGGCCTTGAGCTCTAGCCATTTCTCCTCCTTGTCTATCTTCTTTTCAGCCTCCAATTCTTTCTTTGTCTCCATCATCTTCTCTATGACCTCCACATACACAGCCCCTTCAGGTTGTTTCTTGAGCCGATTCTTCTCTTGCTTTCTTCCCGGAGGCCTTAAATTTGTAGTTGGGCTTCCTCCTTCTTCATCATCTAAATCGTCATCTTCTTCTTCCTCCAAGGAAGTATATGATGAATTGCAAGACTTCTCATTGTTCCTTGTCCGCCACTTCTCATTATCCTTGAGGAGTTGCCAGCAATGTAGCATCACAAAAGGCTTGTGCTTCTTCTTGTCTTTCTGCTTGTACAACTCTTGAGCTATGGGAACCTATCAATATGTGCAATCATGATTAAAAAAAATCATTGATAAACAAGCAGCTGGACTCAATTGTTGTGCAGCGATATTACTTACTTGGTCTTGAATTGTGGTTCCACTTGGCTGATTGTCCGCGACCTGATCCATGCAACCCGCCCAACGATTGCAACACTCTTGGATGCTGCACCAACGTTGCTGGAGTGATTTTGTTGTGCGCATAGAGCTGGACTTGACGGTGCGGTTGTAGTACTCGGCAATGCGATCCCAATAGGTTAGTGCATCTTGATCGGTTCCCGTAACCGGATCAAGGCTCACATTTTCCCATGCCAACACCAAACCCTCATCCTCCGCAGTTGTGTAGTTTCCTGACCTTGATCTTTTCTTCTTCACCAGGGGAGTGACCTCAAGCGGAGTATCATTTGTGAGGTTGATGTCCTCAATACCGACATCATCGGTCATTAAGTTCATGAATGAGTTCGGGCTATAATCAAAAAGCGTATATTCAGTCAAAATACTCGGCAATGACTTAATCACAATGATCAAAAACAAAAAGAAATGACAATTCAGACAAGGAAAAAAGTATAGCCGAAACCTTCACCTCTCAGGCATTTCACCGAGCATGTCGTGGTCGTCCACCATTGTTGAACCATGGGCCGAGCTGGGGACGGATGAAGCTGCTGGCCTTCTCCTGACAGGTGCAGGGGGCTGCTGTGTCACCGAGGGCTTCGTCTTTCTCTTCTTTGGAGGAGCTGCACGTGGTGGCAGTGAGGTGCTGGGTCAGGCAGCCGTTACGTCGCCATGGATGCTGTCACTTGTCGGGGCTGCAGCTGCCATGGTGTCGGGCATGTGGTGGCGAGGAGCAGGACGATGAATCGGCCGTCGAGCAGGGCGGCCGGCCGGGCTGGGCGTCGAAATCGCGGCGATGAGGGTCGGGACAGGGGGCCGCATCGAGCACGGCGTTGAGCAGCGTTGGGCGGATGAAGGGCGGCGCGTTCGGCGGAGCCGCGGAGGCAGGGCGCCGACCACCGCGCCGCGCGTGCCGCCGGCTGCAGCGATGCGTTGATGGATCGGGAACTCGCGCGGGAAGGGAAAAAGCTTTCGCGCCAGGGGGAAAAGGAGATACAGCACGGGCCTGGTGCTCCAAAAATAAAGCACCGACGCTGTGATTTACAGGATCTCTAAAATCTTTTACAGCACAAGGTCGTTTTAAAGCATCTGCTGGATTAATTCTATGCTTTATATTCTCAGATTTTAAAGCACGAGACACTTTTAAAGCATCTGCTGGAGATGCTCTAATGAGAGTGTACGGCCCCCCGTACGTTATCAGGTGGGTGAAAATCTCCCTTATATGTGGATAACCCCATACCAGATAACCGTTATATTGTTAATAGGTTATATGGTGTGAAATTAAGGGAATTAAGAGAAGTCTGAGATAAGGTTATGATAAGAAGAAGGGTTTGCTAAAGTTGAAAATGGAGAAACATAATTACTGATATAAGGACGATGTGGAATGGTAATATGGTGATAGTGAGATAAGAATTATTCTAACGAGGTATTATAACATAGCACACACAAGAGTTAGCACCAATCCAAGTTTTATTATGTGATGAGTCATTATTTGTTCAATTAATAGGTATTAAATACATCAGTCATGACTCACATACGAAATCATACTAGTAATAGATCATGATATCAGGAAGAATAAACAAAGCAGCTCTAATGTTAAAAGATTGCTAGTGGTTTAAACCTAGATTTGGAACATGTTCATATACAATCCATATTAATGATTTAAGCACGAATTCTAGAACACTAATTAAAAGCATGCATTATAGAACATTATTAATTGAGTATTCTAATAAACCTAAAAGCATGTGAAACAAGATAATCTAGAACATTATAGTATAAATACAGTATTAGAAGTATATAACCAGGCACATATTAGTAATATGATAATAACTAAGCAAGCAATAGTAATATGATAACAATCAGGCAAACATTGGTGGTGTGATAGTAACCAGGTAAGGTTTAGTAATATGATAACCAGGCAAGCGACAGTAATATGATATTAGCCAGGTAACTTTAGTGATACGATAATAGCCAGGTAACTTTAGTGATACGATAATAGCCAGGTAACTTTAGTGATATGATATTAACCAGGTAACTTTAGTGATATGATAATTGTATTCAATGGCAAGGAGACACGTAATCTAAAAACATGTGGTATGCGAAATAGAAAGGTCACGGTCACTAAGTACTTGCCTTGAGTATGTTTGGCGGACTCGCTGCACGAAAGATCAGAGGTACATAATCGCCCGAATGTTCCCTCAAGGCCACGTGCGAAGCTACAAAGTGGAATAGAGATGTATCAAATACGGTCTAGTTGGAATTGACAAGAGACGACATAAGATTCTCTTGATCGAGAGAAACATATTCGTCAACCCCTTTCGCCATGCGAATCGCTATTCGACTGGGCAACCACATGCCATGACACAACCCAATAAAACCACCGTACGAACATGTGATTTGGCCGCGCATCCAACCAGCCGACCACGTGACAGTGAAAAGAAACAGTCATGGCCGCTCCGGCCACCACCGTTGCCGCAGCCTCCGGTCATCTGCTACTATCGCCCATGCTGTGCCGTCGCCTGCCACAGCCACCTGCGTCGGCCGGCTACCTCGCCGAGCCGCCATGGCTGGCCGCCTACGCTCCTGGCTACTGCCGCCGCTTGCCTACCACGCCAAGCCGCCACGGCTGCTGCTTTCGTCAGCCGCTCGAGCCCTTGGTCGCTGCCTCAGGCTGTGCCATTCTTAGGCCGACCGTGCCTCCTCCAGCCATGCCACCTCCAGTCATGTCGCTGCCCAACACTGCCCAGCTCGATGCACCACCCCTCAGCCATACGCCGTCGCCGGTCGCATGCCGACGCCTCCTAGAGAGAGAGAAAGAAACTTGAGCGGAAAAAGAATAGGGAGATGGCGGCTTGGTGGGGAAAAAGGATTTGCCCCTTTTAAAGAACCCTTAAACTTAGATTAGGGTTTGCTTAGTGGCCCCTTTTTAAAGAAAATTAGGGTGTTACACCATCTCCTTCATGTGACCATGTGGGGCAAGCGAGCCTAATGTGGATTGATTTCATTTCAAATTTCTGATTTGATTTCACGTTTTGTGTCCACTAATTTCTGGATTTGCTATGGATAGTATTCTGACATGCCTCAAATTTATATTGATTTTGCTCTCAAATTTATCCTGATTTGCTTTCAAAGTTTGATAATTTATTTTCAAATTTATCATGATTTGCTTCACATCTACACAATCTGGTTTGAATTTTATATGGAACTGCTTTTAAGTTATCCTCGGTTTGCTTACTAATTTATCTTGCTTGTAAATTATATTTATTTTGCTTTCATGTTTGTCTCAACCTGCTTTTGAATTTGTACTGATTTGCTTTACACCTATAGTAAGTTGGTTTTTTTTTTTGCTTGCAAATTATACTCATTTTGCTTTCATGTTTATCCCAGTTTGCTTTTGGATTTATACCAACTTGCTACTTAGAAATTTATACTAGCTTGTTTCATAACTATACTAATTTGGTTTTATTTGCTGATAGCTAAGGAGAAATTTAGAATGATTCTAGCATGTTTAATGCTTACTGAGTTGGTGGGCTTGAGTGTAGTGGGGTAGCATCATTTTATTTTATCGTTTATCTTTTCTAAGTGTGCGCATGGAGCAATCAAGGGACACACGTCTGGTCTGTGGTCGGGTCTAATAGGTTACAGAGAACGAAACGAGATCCCAAATATTAATAGCAGGCAACCGATCAATCACGTCGATTCAAAAAGAAGCTTTCAATAAAACAAAACTTACCGCTAATGATATCTGTTTCCATACTTTTTCAATAGTTCTTTTATAAATTATAAGTTGGAAAAGAGAGGTCGACTATCACGTGTGTAACAAAACAAAGAGGCCGTCCATGACACACATTATCGCACCAGTCCATGGTAATTCATGGAATCATGCCCATGATTTCGAACTTTTCATAAGGATTCCACTGTTTTCCTACAAAATCCTCATGAAACTCTTGCTTCCGTTTCAAAAAGGCCCTCAGCATGTTCTTCCTTGCACGTGGAACGGGCGCACGGCACATCAATGGCGGAAATTTTGTCACGCTCATGTATGCGCATCTGGAAGTCTGGAAGGTCGGAGCTTACTTTTGAGAGGAGGATCGGAACTCGGACGTGGACCTTCCCCGAGTTCCAGGTAAGCCCAGGAAGAAGCCCAAGTTAGCAACCTTCTGATTTCGGCCGGCCCAAAGATGAATACACAGCCGTTGAGAGGTTGACCGAAGGAATGAAAGGCCTGGGATGCATTGGGCCGAATTTGGAGAGCCCAGATAGCACGGTGCAGGGTAAGCACCTCCGGGCCGACATGCCACGTGTGCCGGATCGGGCGATCACCCCTATCTTACCGTGAGATTCCAAGAACAGGCAGCGTTTCTCATGCTTGTGCTCAAACCGTGCGATGCGATGCTGCTCCTTTGCATGCAGAGCAGACAAGAGTCGTCGGTGTACTAATCAACATGTTTTTCCCGGTCTAGGAGTCAAGTGACCATTGGTTCTTCAAGCCCGTGTCGAGCGGGAGATCCAGCCTACGTTTCGCAGAACTTGCACGTTGGACTTGAGAGCTAGTCGCGTACCTTTGCGGGCTTTCTTTTCTTCTCTACAATCTGATAGTTTACCAAGCTGAGTAAAAAAGACTGGATGAACAGCAAAAGATTCGTGTATGTCTCACTTGTTCATACTCCAGGCGTGAGGTAGGCTGGACTGTCTATATTGCATAAACTACAGGTCTACAACTAATTCAGATAAAAAGGGATGAACAAAGCTTCTGATAATGGGCCAAGTTATTCAGCCCGAATCTCAAAAGCAGGCTGAGTTGACAAGTGTGCCCGAGTGTGACGTTGCCGTATCCATTATGAACATCATGCCGATTTTTGTTGCTCCTCCCCTACGGTTTTCACGCATTCGCAACTTCATGCTGGTAGCAATAGCAACGGCAGTTCATACTAGCAAACCTAATAAAGAACATCTGCTCAACCCTTTCTCCCACTTGTTTCTAAAGAGCAATTTATTTCACACTGACACGGACCAGACGATTCCTTCGTGTTAAGAGTAACAAGAATCCACGAGGCCAAACAAAAAGTAGCAAAAAAATCAGGCCGAAAGGAATCTGAGACGAGGAATATGTTTATTTGCAATGAGAAGGGAATGGAATAGGCATGCAGCCGTAGAGTCCCCACCGGGTGTACAGTCGCACACACAGGAGGTCATCGGCCGGTGGCGTGCCAGCCACCAGCGACCGAAGACCCAACTGCTCCATCGCAACCAATCGCGCGCTGCCACGTACCCCGCCACCAGCCCCTAACCTCACCAACCTACTCCGGGCGAAGTCAGACTCGTGCGGCCCAAGAATTAAGCTTAGTAGGCTGCCTGCGGCCAGCACGCCACCAAACGATCGATCGAGCACGCTTATCGAACCAGCTAAGCTAAGCAGCCATAGTAGTACGTGCCGTGCCACTGTGTTTCTCAATTCCTCGCCATGCCTCTCCTCTTCCACCTCCTCCTCGTCGCCGTCTCCCTCGCCCCTTGCGCCGGCGAGCCGACGGCCGACGGAACGTACAACACCAGCATGTGCCCGACGTCCCTCTCGTGCGGCGACCACGTCGATATTCACTACCCTTTCTACCTTTCCAATGAATCTGAGGTCATGGACGGAATCGCCGTTTCCTACTGCGGTTACCCCGGCATGGCGATCGCCTGCGTGCGCGGCCACCCTGTCCTGCACCTCAACAACGACAGCTACACCGTTCTCCATATCGACTACGGCAACAACACCGTCTCCCTCGCTGACACGGACGCTCTCGACGGCGGAAGCTGCCCCAGGGTCCGCCACAACGTGACCATCCCGCCACCTCTTGGCCCCCTGATGAAGTTCCCCGACTCCGCCACCGACTATCTGTCCTTCTTCTCTAACTGCACTTTCACGCCGGCCATCCGCCCGCCGTTGGGCGTCGATCCGATCAACTGCAGAGGATTTGACGGAGGAACTGGATCGTCTTACGTGTTTATGCAACCTGACGTGCCCGCCGGAGGCTGGCCACGGGCGTGCAAGGAAGCCTACGTCGTGCCTGTGCTCAGAGATAGCCTATGGAGTGTGCAGAATTTTTCGCAGTTTGGGGAGGAGGGCGAGTACGGTGCGGTGCTGAAGCAGGGGTTCCAGTTGACATGGGACCCGAGCGCAGGTCCGTGCTTCGAGTGCGAGCAATCCAAGGGACAGTGCAGCTACAACCAGAGCGGCGGATTCCTGGGTTGCTTGTGCTCCGATCGGCGTGTGCGCAATCCGGACTGTGGTAGGTCTCTTTCTCCTGCAAACGTATTTACTTTCAGGAAAGCAATTTACTTTTCACTTCTATTTAGCGGTAACTTTCGTAGTACACTGTTGCATAATTGCATAGTGCCATGTCAAATTACTGCTGTTCTAGGAGTTTAGGATGATAGTCAGGCACTCCTTCACACACCTTGTTGAGTAAAAACTAAAAAGAGGACATCTTGTTACTGTTTGCTAACTGCGGAACTCCTGATTTTGACTTCTTTCTGCCCCATTTACCGCCTGCTGTGCTCGGGTGCTCGGTTCTCTTCTCCTCCATCTGTTTCCCGGCCACTAGGGCTCTAGGCAGCAGCGGTTTGTGAATTGTGAAGCTTGTGGTGCACAACCATGCGGCGAAGTTCACCACTAGACACTAGTCACAGCTGGTGGGCAGCTGCTCTGCTCTGGGCACCAATCCAAGTAAACAACCCACTGCTCACGCGCTGTAAACGGTGGTCGTCGTCAGTTCTGACCTAGTCTAGCGTGCTGCGAACCCAAATTTGATTCATATCTTTGACTTTAACCTCACTGTACCAGAAATTTCTTCTGCTTGAGCCGTCAGGTAAGGAGGAAAAAAAAATAAACGACTCAGCCATCCCCTTTTGACCTGTCACAATGGACCATGACCACTGCAATGACTAAACGGTCTTTTTTGGGTTTTATTAAACATCATTCAGTTATTTTCTTGCTAACTATCATTCAGATTAGGACTGTTGGATTAGAGATCTAATGATCATGAGTTCTCCCCCTCCTCCCCCTCCTCCTTGAATTCTACCTTCTCCCCCTTGAAAAAATCTTCCCCCTTCAAAAACAAGGGTTAATTAATCTCTAATCTAAGAGTCATAAATTTATATGATAGTTAGGAAGAAAATATCCAGGTGATACCTAGACACTCCTCTTAAGTAAGCAAACCCTGCTAGTATTTATATCTTGCTACTTCCTCTCCCTTTGCAATTGTTCATCAAGTATTTGAATTTGTAAGCCTGGAGCGGATGCATTGTCTACATGTCCTACCACCCCTATTCATACTACTTCTATCATCAGTGCCACCTTCCAAGGCACAATCCAATATCTACTTCCGGTACAGCAATTGCACCCCAACTCCTTACCAGTGTGGGTCAGTCAAGTTCGACATCGGTTACCCGTTCTCCGTGAACGGCGTAAGCCGGCCAGACTATTGCTCTTACCCAGGGTACCGCCTCTTCTGCACAAATGGCACACTGGTGATCTACATGAATTCCGCCAGGTTCCGGGTTACCAATGTCGACAACGACAATAACCTCCTCACAGTCATCGATCAGAACCTAGCCCAGGAGGCATGCCTGCAACACCACCATCAATGACGCCATGTTCATGTACACCGACCGTGATCAGTTCTCGACCGATATGTCAATTGTAGCGCCAAATCATCTTCTTTTCCTTTGGTCTACGATCCTTTCTCCTGCTTTTCTGGGGGCAGCTCGTACTATAGGCTGGATAACACATTGGCGCCAGATGTGCTAGGGGTATGTAGCTCAACATTGGCTGTTCCTTACGACTCAATGATGGCAAACTCGTTGGCTACCGGGAATTCTAGCCTTGAGGATGCGATAAAAGGCGGCTTCACGGTGAAGTGGAAGGTGGGTGTGGGGTGGTGTGGAGACTAATATTCCGGAGGGCACTGTGGGTACATTGTCAGCTCACTTAATGATCAGACATGTTAATGCCCTCATGGGCTAGCTATTGGATCATATTCTTCAGGTACCCTCTATGTTCTATCTAAACTTGAGACAAGTCAAGGTTGGTATCAAGGCTGTCATCTAGGTTATCTGTTTTTTTTAGGACAACAATCTTTGATCCAAAATACTCTGGTCATGCTATTTAGGTCTGACCTTTTAGTCTCATCTTAGACAAGATTGATGACGCTTTGTTCTGACCGGATATATGCAAATGTTGGAGCTGTCTTAGTTACAGAAATTAACCATTTCTCTGACCATTATCAACCATGGTTCAAATGACACCGAGTATTCACTTAAGTTACTTGCGAAAGTCTATGCAAAATTCATATTTCTCTTGAATTGGTCTCTTTACATATCTTTACAGACTTTTTCTTCTTTGATGTTGACACTTCACCTAGAAGCTTAACTCTTTGACTAGGGGATTAAGACATATGGAAGAGTTAGTTAATTAAGCTCATGACATAAGGCAAACCGAGTACTATTGACTAGATCTTTTCCCGAATGCATAATTTCCTCATCTCATACTATACAAGATTACAGAATGTCTTGATAACAAACAATACGAAGAAAAAGAAGAGTAACCTTGATCCACTTTTAGTGCAATATATTGAGTTTCTCTGAAGGGAGCGTATAGGCAGAGCATGTTCAATGTCCATTTGGTCAAAAAGTTAGTTCACATTATCCGTGTTGCTGAGATTTGAGCTCTGATGAGAGTTAAGTATGTTTTGACACTTTAACAGAAGGAACACATATGTGATGTGCTAATTCTTGGCATTACAGTACCAGATACTAACAAAGGACCTAACTCACAGTGAGATAAAATACTAACCAGCTTGAATTGCAATAAGACATAACCCCTGGGGATTTTTATTGTGGTATGAAGTGATTTCTCATTAGAATTTATCTGTGCGTTGTTACAATTTTTTTGACAGCATGCAGTGTTACAATTGTTTCCTGATTTTGCAGGACCGAAGAAGAAACCCTGGAAAAGGGCAGTCGCAATAGGTAAATATATGTAACTCTTTTTATTGAAATATGTCGTGCATCTGAACTGTAAAATTTTCACTGTTTTGTAAAATGTCTGTTATTTTGAAGACCTTCACGTTGATTGTTAGCCCATGAAGTCAGGATAAAAACCATGAGTCAGCGGCACACAGATCGATTATCTTTTCTGGAAGATTTGCATTAGTTATCTATACACTAGTAACTGAAAACATTACAGATAAAAACACATTAAAACGGTGATTAGTGAACAGATTGTATATCTTGCAAGTGCAAAGTGCGGGAAAGTAAGCAAGAAAACTAAGTAGGATTGCCACTAACCTATACTGTTCTCCTACAACTTCAAGCATCGATGCACATGTTCTTTCCTGATCAATTTCATTACCACTTCCAGCTTCATCCTCCATTGCCGTGGTTTTGTTCTTGCTTCTCGTCGTCGTGTCGTTCTTGTACATCCGCGAGAGAAGGCAATACAAGATGACCTCGTCCTCGAGGCTCCTCAAGTACACCGCCTCTGGCGGGACGCCGCGTTCCAGAGGCAGCAGCGACATGGAGTCCGGCAGCGTCCACAACCTGCCGACGCACCACTTCGCCTACGAGGAGCTGGAGGAGGCAACCGAAGGCTTCAGTGAAACCAGGGAGATCGGCGATGGAGGCTTCGGCACCGTGTACAAAGGTACACGCGCTGACAAACTCCTAGGCCAATTAGCCAAGATTTTGAGTTTGACGTCTACTTGAGTACGTTGGATTGGGTTGATTTGATCTGTTCAGGCCATCTCCGGGATGGGCGCGTCGTGGCCGTGAAGCGCCTGTACAACAACAGCTGCCGGCGCGTGGAGCAGTTCCTGAACGAGGCTGCCATCCTCTCCCGGCTGCGCCACCCGAACCTCGTCACGTTCTACGGCTGCACGTCCAGCCGCAGCCGGGAGCTCCTGCTGGTCTACGAGTTCGTGCCCAACGGCACGGTCGCGGACCACCTGCACGGCAATCGCGCACCGGAGGGCGCACTGACGTGGCCGCTCCGCCTGAACATTGCCGTCGAGGCGGCCGCCGCGCTAGCGTACCTCCACGCCGTCGAGCAGCCGATCGTGCACCGAGATGTCAAGACCAACAACATCCTTCTCGATGCCAACTTCCACGTCAAGGTCGCCGACTTCGGGCTCTCACGCCTCTTCCCGCTCGACGTCACGCACGTCTCCACGGCCCCGCAGGGCACGCCAGGGTGCGCCATGACTACTGCTCAGTTGCAATTTACACCAAACCAGTCTCGTCGTTGTCGATGACACGTGGTTCCATAAGAAACTCATGCTCTTGTTTGTGTCTGACCTACAGGTATGTGGATCCAGAGTATCACCAGTGCTACCAGCTCACCGACAAGAGCGACGTGTACAGCTTCGGCGTCGTCCTCGTGGAGCTCATCTCGTCGAAGCCCGCCGTCGACGTCACCCGGGACCGCAACGAGATCAACCTGGCCGGCATGGCCATCAACAAGATCCAGAGGTGCCAGGTGGACCAGCTGGTGGACGTCGAGCTCGGGTACAACTCCGATCAAGCGACGAGGAAGATGATGACGATGGTCGCCGAGCTGGCGTTCCGGTGCCTGCAGCAGAACGGCGAGATAAGGCCGCCGATCAAGGAGGTGTTCGACGTCCTCAGGGGCATACAGGACGGGTGCAGGGCGGAGAAAGACGGGAAGAAAGATGTGCTCATCGCGCCCTGCTCTCCTGACACCGTGCACGCTCCGTGGGACAGCATGAGCACGACGCCGAGCGTTAGCCAGTGAGTACCTAATAGTGGTGATTTTGGCCTCCAGTTAGTGTAAAGTATGTTTCTCTTGCACCTTTCGGAACAGCAGGAATGTCCATAGAAATAGCGATAGTATATGATACGATCATACGAATGGCACCTGGTAACTAGTAACTAGTAACCGTTTCTTATGTGGTTGTTCTACTATTTTTTTTTAAAAAAAAAAGGAGATCGTTCTACTGTTGCAATTTGAATCCTCTGAACAAATGTGTTTGCTAGCTCTAAGTTGCCTGATTTCTAAGAAGAATATTCTCTAAATTTGCACAGACTCATCCCACTTTGGACCATTCCATCCCTCCAACCAAACATACAGATAGGCTTGGTCAAAGGAACCATCCAATCCCATCTCACCCCATCCCTCCAACCAAACACATCCTAAGAGAAGCATTGAAAGTGGTGGAAGTGGAACCAACCGATATACAAGTTTAGCACAATTACCATGTCAACTAGAAGGTCCATCACCACCATCAAATAGGGCTAATGTGGTGGATGAGTTTAATCCAGATGAAATCATCTGTAATCCTACTCTTAGAAAACAAATAGGTGAGCATGTTGCAGGTATTCAAGACCAAGTGAGGAGAGCATATATAGTAAAGGGTTCAACCCAACCAATTGTAAAATTTCCTTACAAACAATGTGAAGATTGTAAAAGAGCCTTCTCACAATCATTGTATAGCAAATATGATTAGATAGAATACAGTGAATCTTAAGATACAACATTTTGTTTCTCTTACTTTCTCTTTAAGCAATCGAGAAGGGCCAAAAATTTTGGTTTTGGTATCTTCTCCAAAACTGGGTTTAGTGATTAGAAGCATATGTATAAAGTATTGCCAAAACATATAGGTGGTGTAAATAGTGCCCACAACAAGGCAAGATTGCATTGTGATGATTTTAAAAATCAAAGGCAAAATGTGTCAGATGTGTTCAGTAATGCAACTCAGAAGGCCGAAGAATTATATCAAATTCGTTTGACTTCTTCTGTAGATTATACAAAATATCTCATAATGCAAGGCTTAACTTTCCATGGCCATGATGAAAAACATACTTCCTTAAGTAAGGGTAACTTTCTAGAGATGGTTGATTAGTACAAAAATAAGAAAGAAGAAGTGAGGCGTGCTTATGACCGTGCTCCAAGACATTGCATCATGACTTCTCCACAGATTCAAAAGGAACTTACGAAATGTTGTGCACAAGAGATCCCTGTGCTTATAGATGAGTCACATGATATAGTAGTCAAAGAGCAAATGACGATAATAGTAAGGTTAGTAATTTGTGTCTTGCACACACACACACATATATATACACACACTTTATCAAGTATTTATCTATTCTTCTAATTTAGTTGTATGTTACTTTAATGACATTTATTTGGTGTAGATTCGTGAACAATCAAGGGCATTTGTGGAATGATTTTTTGGTCTCAAAAGGTTACCTTCACTACATCAGATGCACTGAAAACTGCTCTTCTTGATCATCATAAGTTATCTATTTCTAGGCTACGAGGGCAAGGATATGATGGAGTTTAAAATATGAGAGGTGAGCATAATGGCTTGCAAAGAAAGATTTTAAATGAGAATCCATATGATTTATACGTTCATTGCTTTGCTCATCAATTGCAACTACTGATTATTTCTGTCGCTAGTAGTAGGTGTTGTCAATCTATTCATGATTTTTTTGAATATGTCTCCTTGACTGTGAACATTACAAGTTCATCCTACAAGAGGAGGGATGCATTGATTGAAAATCATCACCAAGTTATTTTTGATAAGTTAGAGAGCGGTGAGATTTTTACAAGGAGAGGCTTGCGTCAAGAAACCAATCTTGCTAGACTTGGAGATATTAAATAGGGCTCACATCATACAACCTTGGTTCATTGGAGACAATGTGGGATTCAGTGCTACATGTGCTTAACATGATCTATGAAAATGGGCGTGTACCAAGTCAAGCAGCAGGTTTGATATAAAAAAATAGAGTGCTTTAAGTTTGTTTTCATTTTAAAGCTGATGCTTAAGTTGTTTGCTATTATAAATGAACTTTCACTTGTGTTGCAAAGAAATAATTTGAACATTATCCATCCCATGGAATTAATTGATGATATTAAAGAATATTTAGCTAACATGAGGACAGATAGTGCTTGGCAGGCCTTATTTGGTGATATAGCAAACTTTTGTGCTGACAAAGCTATTCCAATGCCAGATATGAATGAGGAAATACCAATTAGGGGACGCTCGAGGTGTAATGGATTCATTGTCGCTAATCTTCATTATTATCATGCTGAGATTTACTTCGTTGTTGTTGACATAATTGAAGCAGAAATAGAGTATCGGTTCAATGAAGTTTCTTCAGAGTTACTCACATGTCTCTCTTGTTTTGATCTAAAGAACTCTTTTTTCAAATTTAATGTCAACAAACTTACTCGACCTGCTGAAATTTATGATGAAGATTTCTCTATTTGCGATCGTGCAATTATAAGGGATTACATTCTTCATGCGAGAAGGCATACATTTGCTACTTGTCAAGATCTTCATCGTTGGCTACAAAAATGGTTGAAACTGAAAAACATATAGTTTTTCTATTAGTTTACAAACTTATTGAGTAGGCATTGATATTGTTAGTGTCAATGGCAACTGTTGAGAGTGCTTTTTCAGCAATGAATATTATAAAGACTAAATTGCACAATAAAATTTCCGATGAATGGTTGAATGACTTACTAGTGTGCTACACCAAGTGAGAGGTATTTAAAACAATTGGTTATAACATGATTATCCGGCGGTTTCAAGGCTTCAAACCTCAGATAATGAACTTGCATCATAGTTATATATTACCATCTTAGCGGTATGTTTTGATTCTTTTTCAATGTCAATTTTTGTACACTATATGATTGTTACACTAATCAATATTTTTTATCTTACGGTATCATTTGGGTGTGGATTGTGCTTTTGTCCACATAAGCTTCGGCTGAGAGGTGTCACTATGGTTTTATGTATTTAGTTTTCTATCTATGTACAATCATGTGTGTATTGGATGTTAAGATTGCTTTTAGTTAATTAGAACTAATGTGATTATTAATTTCGTACTAACTTGTGACACTTGTCTATGACATATTACTTATACTAAAATATATTCAGACTGTATTAAGTTCGACGGGTGAGCCTGTCTGGATCGCCAGATATTAATCGCGATCCAAATTTGGGGTTGCTAGTTGAAACTAGAATTAGAAGCGGGTTTATTAAAAAAATTACCGTGGCCCTTCTCTCCTCCTCAATCTGGACCGCTAGCATTACATCGGACGGTTAACAGTCCACGATCCGGTCTTCTATTGAAATCTGTCACCTCGCGTCACGCCGGCGGCGGCGGTTATGCCTATGCTGCGTTTGGCTCTACTAGTAGTGTGCCCGTGCTAACGCTACGGTAAAATATAAAACAAGATAAAATTTGTAAAAAATAAAACGAACAATCAGATTCATTAAGATTCACGTCTCATATATTGTATAACCAAATATTTTTGTCACATAATGAATGTCACATAACGACTGATCCTTTGAGGAGGCGACAACATCATTGGACTCACCCATCGACGACTTTCTCCATCCCCACATTGTTTAAACTTGAGGCTACAAAGAAAACAAACATTTTTGTCACATAAAGAAATATGAAACACAGTAAGGAAATAGGTATTTGTGGACTATTTACTTACCACATCACCATGCTAGGACGTCTTTATACACAATATTTTTGGTGCTCTTCCCTGAGGTATCTACTTCTTTCTTTGGTTTGGCCAAAATTCTTGTCGTTTGTCTTGATACACCCCTTGATAGCGCAACATAAAGCTGTCCATGTGAGAAAACAGGCTCTGGAAGGTAGATGCCAACATTTGGGATGGTTTGGCCCTGCGCTTTGTTTATGGTCATTGCAAAACTCAGGCGGATCGGGAATTGTTTCTACTTGAACTTGAAAGGAAGTGAGATATCGTCGGACGGAGCCATAGGGATTCTAGGAATGAACACCCTCTTGCCTGCATGGTGGCCACCAACTATTTCTGCATCAATTGCATTGTTTTGGAATGCTCTAACCATGAGTCTTGTTCCATTGCACAATCCGTGGTTAGGATCTAGATTGCGGAGAAGGATCACAGGGCAGTAGATTTTCACTTTGAGCTCATGTGGAGGCAGACCATTTGGAGTGATGGAGTTTACGAAGTCAATAGGGTAGTTATTTCTTGAATCGTCATCGACAGAGTCGAAGCTATGAAAAACCTTTTTCTCACCTGGAAACTTGTCAATCATCTTTGCATTTAGCTGATCTACATGTGCATTTTTGGTAGAAAGAATGGCACGTGTGCTCATATAAGCTGTTAATCTTGCATTTTCCTCAAGTGATGGAAAGATTTCCTGAATGAGTTTGTTTACTGAATCTTCGCCGTTTGTATATCCAATTACAATATCATCTGGTAAGCGTACATAATCATCTCCAATCGTCTCTTCGGTGCCATTTCCAATTCTGAGTAGGTAATCTGAAAACCATGGGTCAGATTGAGCTCTCATGTTACGTGACAATCGTGTCTTCCTTATATTGTCCCATAAATATGATCTCTGCAGCGTAGCATCTGTTACCTGTGCTCTTGTCCCACATGTTACCACAGGAAGCACCTGCCTAAAATCTCCACCAAATACCACAACCTTTCCCCCAAATGGCAAAGAACAATCCATAATATCCTGTAGATTAATTCAATTGCACACATCATACAGCCTAGAGCCCTAGATATGTACCCAATGATGTGCACAAGCACAGAAAATGACCAAATTAGTTATATCCTATTCTCTACCAAAGGTTCAAATATTATGTGAAGTAGAGTTCAAAGTTTCAAACAGTGTCCAGTTATTCTTTCTCATTAGTATAGTTTGGAACAAAACAACGCTGGTGCTCCAATTTCTTTCCTTACCTATAAGGTGTAATTTTCACACAGGTTAACACTCAGTAGTCAGTACGAATTTGACAAGGACATCAACAAGTCAGCTTTCTCTTGTTATACACTCTGTCAGACAGTGGCGAAGCCAGGATTAAAATTGAGGGGGGGGCTGAAGTATTTGTCGGATTAAACTAAGTTGACACAAATATAGTCTCATACTCTTATAGAATTTCAAATTCATACAGAAATTATACAGTTCAAGTTTTGGAGACAAACAACGAAAAACAGAGAAATACAAAGTACGTACCTCGACAATAGAAAGCGCATACCCAATAATATATAATTATTCTGCTACGAGTACGGAGTAGAAATAAATCACATGTGTATGAAACATATGAAAATTAGTTATATAATAGAAAATTGTGAATAATAATGAAAATTTAGTTCATATGAATTATAGCAAAATCTATAAATAAATTATTAGTCTAAAATCTAAAGTCTAAATTACTAAATTGATAAAAAAAGTAGAGAAAATTACCCTTAAGCAATGAAGCTTAGCTGTCGGCTGCCCCTATGTTTAATTACGCAGTTCTCTGCTCACTGTTCAGGACACTCGCCGGCACTTGAGTTGAGGTCTGGAGGAGATGAGCTGTCGGCAGGCTCCCCGGGACCCGGCTCCTTTTCTTGGATTCACCCGCAGGCCGTAGCATTTCTTTTATAATCGGTACTCAGCAGCCCAGCACTGGCTCGGTGACTCCTCACTTCCTCAGTCCGGTCTCACCGTCTCAGACCTCAACGCGCCTTACGGCTCACGGCCTCAGTCCGGCAGTCCCTTCTCTCGGTCTCTCCGTCTCTCGGCCTCTCCCTCCCTCGCCGCAACTCCCTCAGCGCCAGGCGCCCGCCGAGGCCTGAGAGCCCGCCGACTCCCGCAACTCCCTCAGCGCCAGGCCGCCAGCCGACTCCTCCGGTCCTCCCACCGGGCGCCGCCTCGCCTCGCTAGCTCGCTCGGAGTGCGCCCTGCTCCGACTCCTCCCTCCCGCCACCGGGCGCCAGGTCACCCCGCTCCCGCTCCTCCCTCCCGCCGCCGGGTCGCCGCGCCGCCGCCAGTCGCCCGATGCCCATATCTGGCTTTTGTGTGTTTGTGATTTGTGAATGTCTGTCTCCTCTCTCCATGTCATCTCTGTTTACCCAATTATTATCGATGTTGACGAGTACCCTTTTTTCTGGTGTTGCTTTCATGTATTCAATTATATCAGTATCTTCTTTTGTACACTCATAATCTACAGAGAAATTATTGTTATTATTAATTAATTCCCAAATAAGTAAAGAAGATACAATTGAAGACCACTCACCTTGAGGCAGGACTTTTGCATTGTTTGACTTCTTAGGTTTATTATGTCGGGATGATGCCTTCATCTGTGTGTTCAAGACTATCGACTTCACATCCTTGTCAGCACGCTTCCTGTAGTCGTCTTGTTCTAGGTCAACTATTTGTCCGGCATCGTCTTCGATCGGCCCTTCTGCTACATCCATGTTGATCTGCAATATATAATATCAGTGAAGAGAGAGTGAAGTAGTGAAGCAGCTTGTGAAATGAATCAGGTCCTGTGAAAATTTTTTGCTATTGTTCTTCGTCTTAATTAACAGCAAAAGTCGCGATACGAATGATACGAATGTCGTGATCGGTCCCGTTCGATCTCGTCAACGTAAACTGACCATCACCTGGAGACCCTTCTCATCTACAAAGTATCAAAATAACTGAAAGATTCACAGGACATTATACGAGTACAAACGATGAACACAATCCACGAACCTGTCGTAGAATGAAGTATGTAGTTTGCTTAGGCCCTGCTCTAACTAATTTATGCTTCTGACTTCTAACTTCTTAATTTCAATTTTTTTTTTCTCTTATTCCTTTATATTGTCTGTGATAATTAACTTTTTTCCCTTTTTTATATTTTTAAATTTAATTATGCAGAAAAAACTAACATTAGTTGTAATAATTTTTCATCTACTATAGTATAAAGAAGTCAGAAATCTAAGCTTATATTCTCTTCGGAGAATTTGGCCTCCCCTACTGAATTCATGTGCATCCTTCACTTGAGGAGTCTAGTTTCACGAGGCATTTCAATTTTAATTTTCACATAACTTAGAAATTTAAAAAATTCTAAAAACATTATCACATATAGTAAAGAATATGTTCCACATCTCTGCAAAATTCAAGACCAAACTCGATCACATTTGTGAGATACAAATTCTTCACTTATCGCATTTGATTTGCACACAAATAGGATCAAGTTAAGAATTTGTATCTCACAAATGCGATCGCGTTTGAGATTAAAATTTTGTAGAGATGTAAAACATATATTCCACTCCATGTGGTAATTGTTTGATTTTTTAAAAAAACTTCTAAGTTAGGTAAAAATCAAAATTTCACCACATACGTCGCCCACAAGTAAATGCAGTATACATTGTTGAAATTCTCTGCTGCTCACTTCATTCCGCAATGCCGCAGAGGAAAACATACACCATGAAATTTACCGACTGATAAAAACGCACCGAAAGAGCCAATAACCAGCTGAAATATACTACAACGATGGTGATCGATGGGTTCATCTATAGGCTACAGGAGTAGAGATCAAAGTACGGAAAAGTACCAATGAAGTGAAGCGAAGGGCACTTGATCTTGTTGGCAGACGCCTTCGCGGCCGCTGCTGGCGACTGGATCTTCCCCCCGGGATATAGATGCCTGGACTCGTCGCTCGCCCACGACCCACCGTGCCACCGGCCGCCGCCGGCACTTCTTGCTCACGTACGGCAAAACGAGAGAGAGAGAGAGAGAGAGAGAGAGAGGTAGAGAGGAGAGAGAGAGAGAAGAGATTGAGAAGTTTCCATGCAGAATACGTGAAGGAGAGAGAGATAGAGAGAGATACGGGTGAGATATTCATGCGAGAGAGAAATGGTTGGGGAAAGTTTTTCCTTCCTTTTTTTTGTGGGCGCGGGGTGGGGTTCTGGGTTCAATGATATGCATGATCCGGATTTTGGCCTTTGGATCTTCAATGAGTAAGAGAAGGAATCTTGAGGAGAGATCCAGACCATTCATTTGTATGAAGTTGGATTACTTTGGTACACAAATCTAGGTAGACTTAGATTAGGCATGACTGTGGGGGTGGTTGAGGGGGGTGGATTTAGTAAAGAAAATTTTGGTGTATTATAGAGGGGTAGAGATATGCCGGTGTTACTTGATGCTTGGGAGACGAGGCGAGCGCTGTTGCCTCTGCCTCCTCCGGCGGCATAGGGTGGTGCGCCGTGCACCGGAGCATTGCCCTTTGCCGGCGCAGGATCAGGATCGGTCGGTGACTGGGTGGCCACGCCGCGGACGCGTATGATGCCCTGGGCCTGGCCGGCGGTGGCGCACCTGCGATTCGTTCCGGTGATTTGTTGTCTTCTGTGAGCTGATTGATTCTAATTCCATCTACACCAATTTCCCTGCCATTGTTGCCTTCTTGAGCTCAGTTCATACATTGCGCATGAGATGTGCAGCGATGCCGAGCGTGTTGGAGACGACACTGGCGACGTGGCTCTGCATGCGCTGGTAGGGCGCCTTGGGGCCCCGCTCCTCGAAGCAGTTGTCGCAGTCGCCGGCGTACGTGCTAGCCGTCATCGTTTTGTTGAGGAGGCTGGTGTTGCTGTCGTGGTCCACGATGCTCCGCTGCACCTGCTTGAGCTCGTCCACCAGGTCGTCGTAGCTCTTGCTGCAGGACTCGACGATCGACGCCATCGGGTTGCCCTCGTGCGAGGTCCTCATCGCCTCGGCGAGCTTGCCCTTGGCCATCTTCGTCTTGCTTATCGACACCCGCACCGCCGCCTCCAGCAGCGAGCGCGGCGTGGTCACTCCGGGCAGCTTCGCGAAGGTATGGGTATATGCCGTCAAACGAGACCGACTTTCCGTTGTGACTCACGTTAGGCCCATCCGCGCACCCCAGCTAAATGTCTCCGAAACTGCACTGCTAGGCTAACGTAACTGAGCACTACTTGTAATTTGCGGCCCAACTTGTTCTACCTTTACAGGAACAGTTGCACGTCTCGAAAAAAAGTTGCACGGTTGCTGCCGCGAGCTGGCCTGACGCGAAGGCTGCCTGCCCGTCTGGTGACTCACTGACTCAGGTGCGCGCGAGCGTGGACGCAGCACCCAGGCAGCGTGCGAGCGCGTGAGCGCCTCGTGCCGTGCCCATCCCTGCGACGTGCCGTCGCTGCAAAAGAGAGAGAACACAATGAAGATAGGAAAGCGTATCCAAAAATAGATAAATATACTTTTAATGAATAGTGATCTTTTATCTGTATATTGAAACTAACAAAATTAGTGATACAATAATAAATGATCATGAAGATTCAAAATAAATAAAACATATCACTAATACGCTAGCTTAAATCACAAGGCAAGTTCATTCTACAAGATTTCATGCTTTAGAAGCATTTTATGATTCTATCATCATCAATAATTTTAAATATTTTCTACTCAGTGTAGCACACTATCAAGTCATTGAGTCACTCATCAGCTTTCTCTTTGTTGCGCAAATCTGTTTTGGTAATATTCATTACCAAAAAATATTATGTCAACAGATATCGTTGTCATTGGAAGGATCAACGTCAACTCTATGAGGAGATATACTAATAGAAAAGTTCTATCCTTTTCGTTTCTTCATTATCACAAATTTATAAATAAATTATAAAATACATCACTATACAAAATACGACTATATAGTCTAAAAGACTAAAATTGTAGATTGTTCTCTAATGTCTATGCAACACATTCATACAACGTAATTCATCAACAAATCAGCAATAGTAAGTTAGTAACAGTAACGGCTAGAGAAAATAATAAATACCCTCGACAGCTTGGCCGGTCGGCCCATAGTCGCCCCTCGCCTCCAGTCCTCCTCACTCCTCAATCACCTCGCCTCCTCCACCCCTAGCCCCTCATCCTCCCTCCTCGTTGTCGCTAGTGCTTAGCCAGTCGGCCTGGCTAAGCCTCCTCCTGTCCCTAGGATCTGTAGCAGATTCCTGACCTCCCTACAATGGCGCGTAGCCTCGGCGGCCTCCTAGTCTCCCCCTCCTAGCCTCCTCTCATCCTCGTCCTCGCTAGTGCTCGGCTGGCCTAGGCCACCTGGTAGCCTCCTGGCCACTCCACAGGTCATAGTCGTGGGCTGGTGGGCTTGATCGAGCTTCCTCGCTCTAACGCCGCCCTAGGATCTGGGCTTCTTGGCCCTCGCCACCCACCGCCCCACAGCCCTAGCCCTCGCAGTACCAGCCTTATCGCGTCGTCGCTCCGGACCTCAGCCCTCACCCCCACCCTCAGGTGTGCGGTTCTCCGCTCGATTCCTCCTCCAATTTTGTATCTGGTCTAGAGTGGAGAATGGTGGGTGGGTAGGGAGTGGGGACCATGGTGGATCTATAAGGAGTTGCTACTTGGGTGGTTGAGCCTTATGACTGTGGATTAGTGGTTGTGGGCTGACTCTTGAGGAAAACCATCTTCTCCATCTCCTCAATTCTTCATCTCTTCTTCTTCTTGACTTCCATGGCCACCCACCAATTGTCGGAGAGGACCGGAGGGGAGGGGCTGGCGCCGATGAAGGGTAGGCTGGAGCATACATGGTTTGGGGAGGTGTTGTCAGCATACGTACATGCGTGGTAGTATGCATGCATGACTCAGGCTTCACCTTGGATCTGGAGTCAGGGTCATCATGCATGTACACAATGCCGGCAAATCCGTTGCATGTCTTTTATGCAACCAAGTGGCGACACGCCTTTTATTCATTAGCTGACTATGGATCGAGTCGTGATGACAAAGACTTTCCAAATCAGCTAGACTTTTGTACTCTTCCGACTTAACAAATTAATTCATTTTAGATTAGCATTCGTATTATGCGACTGTTTGACCATGGGGCTAATTTAAAATAAAAGTTATCGACTATATCATGCCATCATGGTGAAATTAAAGGCAGTTGAGTTCAGATGAAAGTAATTAATTGCTGTTCGGAGCTACTTAAATAATACCAAGACATCGATCGATCATAGCTGAAATAAAACTGAAATTTCAAAAGGAACTTGTATTTCATTGCATTTTGATTTCATTTGATTCTTAGCCCTAGCCTCCACCTTTCTCCATCATCTGTGTTTCAATTCCCCTGTCATCCCATCCCCTTTGTCCTTTCCCGCGCAACACAATTGTCGGCATTGTTCACAGTCTGACACAAAAATCACGCCGACCTGATTTTCTTTGCCGCCACACCTTCTCGGTCAATCCTCTCATTGGCCACACCTCTGCAAATCGTGTCAATAGCCTATGCCTCACCCTTTCTTTCCTGACATCTCCTTAATTCTCCCCCTTGACTCACGGCAAAGTCGGGACGGATTTTGCTTTGTTAAGGCATAAGTAGTCTGAAAATGATTTGGAAATGTTGAAATTTAGTAATTAAGTTGTTGAAACCCTAATTCCTTAAGAAGTTTATACTTTGTTATTTTATATTCAAAAATATTTGTAAATAAAATTGCATCCACAAATACCTTAATAAAACCACTATACCCCATCTCTTGAAAATCCTGGCAGGTATTTAAATATCATTTTCCCATGTAACTTGTTGAGCACGGTTGGTTGTACTCAGTCTTGCTTTATTTTCCACCAACATAGAGAACAAAAGAAGAAAAGATGCTTCGAGTTTCATGTTAGAGTTACAACCGCACTTAAGCGTTCCTATGGGAGTTCTTTGAATCTTCCGATTGCAAGTTAAATTTTGGACTTGAACGCATTTAAAGCTGTTAAAGTTGACTGTTAAGTCTTATTTTAATCCTTTTGAAATGTTCGTGAGCACACATGACACTCTTTCTATCCGTAACTAAACGCCCGAGCTGTTGCGAGACGTACGACGGCTCTGTTTCCAAAAACGGGGTTGTTACAGTAGCCTTGGCCCACTTCTAGTTAGCAGATCGAACAAGTTAAGGTGTGTTCGGTTGGGTTGAAATAAGCTTGCTTATGGCTGAAATTACACTGTAACTAATAGTGATTTATTTGGCATAACTAAATTTTTAAAAATTAAAATAGAAAAAACAGGTTAGCCCATTATAGACAATGCAAACGAATACAAGAAAAAAAAGAACAGACAAAAAGCTAAAAAATAAAATGTTAGAAAAATAAAATTTAAAAATAATAAAAAATAAATCAGAAATCAGAAACTTAAACTAAAATGGACGGACAGTTAGTTTCAGTGTTATCAGCCATTCGTTGTCGCCGTCATCATTGTCATCGATCGCGTCGTCTTTATCCTCCTTTCTCAAATACGAAAACGGCCGAATATGAAAACGACCAATTCGGCCGAACAAATATTGCTGCAACCATGGCCATATATAGTGGATCGGTTGATTGATCAGCTCGCCACGGTATACTCCATTTGCAAATTTGCGTCCAGTCACCTCACCTCGCATCGTACGCGAGTGGCTCGAACCATTTCGACCACGATGCTCTGCCTCCCACTTAGCCGAGACTTACCACTCCATCCCTGGCCTTCCCTTTCTCGAAGGCGCAGTACACTCGGATCCTACTAGCTTCTGTCGCGAGAGCACGTACAAGAGGTCAACTGAAGAGGAAAGAACTCCATGGTATTTATCATGCAGGGTGTGTGCTATCGTTTACACGCTGTGATGCAGTGATAGCCAGCTCTAACTCAACTAGCATGCGCTGCTAAATAAAATAAAAAGTGCCACCTTAATTTGCACAGGTTAGCACATGCATTCGTGCATGAATACATGCATATATGTCCATTTCAAGACCTAATGCAGATTATTAAATCTACGGCACATGCTACGATAGATCACTGTGGAGCCCGGCCGGACTACCTAACTGAAATGTTTATCAGCTCCTTGTCTTGTGACCCAATCGATCGATATGAGCCAACTCCTTCTCGGACGAGATCGCGACGCAATGGGTAAACATATAATCAGGCGGTGGGTGGGGAGCGCGCACGAACGCACGCCGTCCGAATACTCGAATATTCTCTCCCACTGTCTGGCGATGCATCACAATACTATATTGCTTAGTTCCAAATAACTTCTGTTTTAAATTAAAAGCTATTTAGAACGTTTATTTCAGCTTCTGGCAGCTGCAGCTACTCCTAGAATCTGCAGCTCCCCCAAACAGTCCAGATTTTCATCCAGATTCTAAGTAGCCAGAAGCTACAGAATCTAGAAAATGAACTAGTAGCCAGAAGCTGGGTTTATCCAGCTTCTCCAGATTCTGACTAGCTGGATACTCACCAGCTACTTCTCAGAATCTACAGCTGAAACAAACAGGCCCTTAGAATGCATTAGCTTCTTAACATGATTTTCTCTCTCTTTTTTCTTTTTTTTGCTTTGTATTATTCACGAAAATATGATGGTGTTTTTATTTTATTTATTTCTAGTTAAATATTTTAAAAATTAGCAAACACTGACATATCATTTTAATCAAAAACCAGAAACAATACCACTTTTGAATGGGCCATTGTCTGACAGCGCCCTTTCGGAATATGGGGTGGGGGGGGGGGGGACAACGAGACGGCACGCCGTTTGCTGTGCCCCTGGTGCTTCTTCCATTCTGGGAATAGTTTTATGTCAACCTCTTGGAAAGTGATCAAGTTATGAAATAATGTTGACTGTTAGGTCGTCGGAGACAGAGACCGGCCGTGTAAAATTAATATCGCGTGTTTATTAATTTATAGAGTAGATCCGGTCGATTTACGTACGTACGTGTCACCATCTCATGTTATGAGATTATCTATTCAGGACCTCGTCCATGGCATGCGCTACTAGATTTGCTCAGTGCCACGCGGCGCGCCTTCTTTTTATGTGACGCAGGAGCGACGAATATGTGCATGGCGTGCATGGTTTTGTGCCAAACCAACGCGCCACAAAGTTCAGACGCCAAACCAACGCGCCACAAATTAAAGTTCAGACGATTCTGTCCACCAGCTACCTCACGCGCGCTAAGTACGTGGTTGTACACTCAGTAAAAAAAAATGTGTCCGAATTGCTTTGAGTGTCAAATAAGAACGGTGGATATAAAGCTAGGCTTCATGATCAAGCTAATCCCTCCACACAAAATCAGATTATTCAACGTGTTCTCATTTGACACATTATTCGGTATACAGGTAACATGGACGTATGTAAAATATTTTGTAACACCTTCCAAGTTACGTATGAGCTCGACAGCAGTGGCAGGTGACACGTGTTATCTGTCACACTACCTACCTTAGCAGAACGACGTCCAAGCTAGCTGGCCACAACAGAGGCTTAATTTGTGTTAATCATACTTAATTAGTATTAATAATGTAATATGATGTTTAATTAGTATTAATTATATTTAAGTTAATCGATATTGTATGCTGTAACATGGCTACTAAGTTTTGATTGCTCGGTAGGTGCTTCTACCGAGCTTGGGTTGCTCCTCATGTTCTCCTACCGAGCTTTTGCTCAACAGGTGTTACCGCGGTGTCCTCTTCTGCTGAGCTAGGTAGTGCGGCAGATAACATGTTGACACTGTGGCTGTTGAGTTTAGAGAGAAAGTTAGATTTATAAAAACAACAGTCGAGAGTTAAATTTTTAAAAATGAAAGTAGCTAAATGGCAGATATGTGAAGGATTCTGGTACACAGTGTCTCCCTTAAAAAATCCCAGTGGCAAGCCCAACCAAAACGGCCACCCGCGCCGCTCCACCAGTCGTCGGCCACAAACATAAAAGCCCACAGAAAGCAACGCAGGAAACGGAAAGACAGAGAGAGAAACCGAACATTTTTAGCCGAGCGAGCCGCCGGAGAGAGCCGGACGCGCACACAACACAGAGGAGCCACCGGCGAAGAGCGAGGAGGATGGCGACGCCGATGGCCGGGGAGGGGCTGATCACCGCGGTGATGCCGCGCTCCCCTCCTCCGCTGGCCGCGGCAGCGGCGGGGGGCGCGGCGTCGGCGGCCGAGGCGCCGGTGCTGATATTCGTCTACTTCCACAAGGCGATCCGCGCCGAGTTGGAGAAGCTGCACGCCGCGGCCGTGCGGCTCGCGACGGAGCGAGACGGCGACGTGGCGGCGCTCGAGAGGCGCTGCCGGTTCCTCTTCTCCGTCTACAGGCACCACTGCGACGCCGAGGACGCGGTACGGTTAATGGCGTAGCCAGAGCCTCCTCTCTCGCGTTGGATCGTTGTTTCGCGTTATTTTGCTAAAATTGTGGCGGGTACTGGAGCGCCGATGTGTGGGAATGCGGAATTATGGTAGTGTAGGGTTCAGGGTTGCGAAATTGTGGCATAGGTTCTGAGGATCTGGATTGGATTCGGGTTGAATTGGGGTAACATCAACATGATCTGAAAATGGATGCAGTTTGTAGGTATAGATAGTGGCTACGCAATATGGTCATCAAGTTGATAGTCTGAGACGCATTTACGACTTTATGTGTACTGGCCATGTGATTGTGAACAATTAGCTGGATTCTATATCCCTACGCCAGTGGAAATTTCCAGGATCTTACTGGCATTCTGATGCATAGGCCTAGTTATGTATTCAACTGAACTAATAAAAACTGGTGCTTGAGCATTTAATTTGCAGGGTTCCATCTCGAATTATATCGTTTCCTTGTGTTAATCGGACTAGTGTAGGTAATGTTAAGTGCCTATTCAATGGGGGGTAAGGTGCATTCGTTTTAATTTCCTTCCTGTTAGAAACTGGAAGTCTGGAATCAATGAAGGTTGCAATCCAGAAAGTGAAAACATTGAATCCTACTCCCACACTAAATGAGAATGAACTTTTCTGGGATTTGTTTCACTTGCTGGGAGCTTTACCTTGCTGGAGTATGGGTGCTTTAATTTTTTTCTTTGCTTTTATCATTCGCAAAAAAAAGTTGTGTGTTTTACACTACAAGTCCTCTTTCATTTGGGGAAGGGTTGTGCCTGTGATATGTTGATCGTTCAAAACATGAACATGATGGTCTTGTATCTTTTACTGTAGATTAACTTCAAACATGTATATTGGTATATTTGTGAAACGTTTTAAGCCAACTCTAAGTCTATCATGATTCATGATATAGAGCTATTGCGAATATTTGGGTATAAGATTTGCTTTTGATGGTCGCAGGTTATCTTTCCAGCACTCGATATTCGAGTCAAGAATGTAGCAGGGACGTATTCCCTTGAGCACAAAGGGGAAAATGATCTCTTTGCCCGCCTATTCGCTCTTTTACAGCTTGATGTACATAACAGTGATGGTCTTCGGAGGGAACTTGCGTCCTGTACTGGAGCAATTCAAACGTTCATAACCCAACATATGTCCAAAGAAGAAGAGCAGGTTTTTCTGTTTCCCTGTTTATTATGTTCTGCGCTTTGTATGTTGTTTGTTAAAATGAACTAGAAGGCCATTCCGTTTGTCTATTGATTGGCAGTATGAGATGTGTTGGCATGTTGTATCAGTCTAATTGGGTGTATTGAAGTTCCAGATTAGGAAGTTTTAAGCTGTTGAACAAGCTGGCAAGTTTTTAATCAAAGTATTTGGAATGATATGTCATGATCAATTTTTGATTTAATGCCTTTAGTCATAGAGAATTAGAGATAATAAGTTACGTAAGAAAAAACAATATCATACAATACTAGATACAAACACTGTTTAATTATATGCACCTACGCATTTGTCACCCTTTAATTGCTCATATCACATCTATAGTATTGTCTACTCTGATCTGTAGTTACAAACAGTATAGTGAACTGCAGGCCAAATACGGAGTAACTTCATTTCGTACATAACGCTAGAAGGTTAGGCACTTGTAGTAAGTCAATTCTAATCAAAGTTCCCTGCTGATTGGCAGTCTGCTGCGTATCCACTGTTATGCTCTAATATAAGGGTCGCAGTCACTGGGTACTCGCTATGCTGGTATAACGAATCCTAATGCTGATTTCAACCATATATCCAATACATGGTTCTTTGTTAAGACTTAGTAATCTGGAAGCCAACTGTGGAGTACTGGACTAGAGTAGCTATAGAATGTCTCTGTTGGTATGCTCGCTAATTGTTGTGGTTCCTATATACGGGAAAGAACCTTTACATTCTGTGTGTTACATACGGGTTTATTGTCCAATACCTTACTTCAAAGCAGTATAAAGACATGTGCTAGTATAGCATAGAAGCTTTGATTAAAGTGCTTTTAACAACCTAGAGAACTCAAGGGTTACCTAACTGTAAATATGAACATTTACAAATGCTGTGGAAATTCTTTTAAATTATGTACTTGATGGCAATTCCTCACTTGGTGGTATTTTCAAATGGTATCCAAATTATGCAGTTACTCAGTATATTGATATGATATATTTAGTGTCCTCTATCATTATATGTTTCTTCCAGCATAGCGCATACAATGTTAGTGTCTAATCATCTGAGAATGTTTCAGGTCTTCCCGTTGCTAATTAATAAGTTTTTACACGAAGAGCAAGCTGAATTAGTCTGGCAGTTCTTGTGCAATATCCCCGTAAATATGATGGCAGAGTTCCTTCCATGGCTTGCATCTTCGGTTTCGCCTGATGAGCACCAAGATATTCTTAACTGCTTGCATATAATAGTTCCTGAAGAGAAACTTCTCCAACAGGTCCTCATGATCATGCATCTTTTTCTATCAACAATGCTCTTCATGTTTTACTTAATTTTAGTTTTGAAATTTGTGAAGGTTGTGTTTGCATGGATCGAAGGGAAAGCATTGAGAACAGTGGCACAAGATTATGATAATCCTTGTCCAAAAGGCAGTTGTAGATGTGAGGATACCTCTCATCAAACAGACAAGCATGGATGCTCACATGAGCATTCTAAAATCGGAAAGAGAAAGTGCGCAGAATCTAGTCATAGTCAGCTTGTCATGCATCCAATAGATGAGATTTTGTGTTGGCACAATGCTATCCGGAAAGAATTGAGGGACATAGTAGAGGAGACAAGAAGGATCCAGCAGTCTGGAGACTTCTATGATATAGCAGCCTTTAATGTGAGGCTTCAGTTTATTGCAGATGTGTGCATCTTTCACAGGTATGTGGCTTTGAATCTTAACTCATGTGCATCTTTGTTTCAAAATCTTGATGTGTAACCAATTTCTTATTCAATATGCATTGTGACAATTGATGAACTCGGTTGTTTCTCTTATGTTAAACTTATTGATACTTCTTCAGTTGCACGTAACATATCTTACACAATGTGATAGCATGTTGCTTTTATATGAACAATTAAGTGGTATAGTCATCATTGTAAATGAATATAGATCCATCTAAGAATATATCTGGACATCAAGTTCAATGTTCTGGTGCTTTAGGCACAACTCATGTGAATAACTGTGAATTTGTGAAAACTCGAGATACTGGCAAGCGCAGTAAATGAGCAGTATCACTAGTGTTGTGAATATGTTCTTGTTTGCTTCACTTTAGAAATTGCATTGTTTTCCTCAAAAGAACTGGAAGTTTCTAGAGCTAAGTCATAAATTTTGATTTTATCAAGTGAAGTGGACTAATCTCGTATCTTTAGTTTGATCAGTTTTCCCCCTTTTGTCGATCTGCAGTATTGCCGAGGATCAAGTTATATTTCCTGCAGTCGATGGTGAATTCTCCTTTGAGCAGGAGCATGCTGAAGAAGAACGGCGGTTTAATAAATTTAGAACTTTAATTGAACAAATCCAAATAGCAGGAGCCAGATCAACTGCACTGGATTTTTATTCTGAGTTATGTTCACAAGCTGATCAGATAATGGAGAAAATTGAGAGGCACTTCAATAGTGAGGAAACAAAGGTTAGTTTTTCTAGAGGAAACAAAAGTTAGTTTAGTAGTTACGAAGCTGGAATCATTGCCCTATCAGTCAGAATATTGTCTACTTGACCAAGTGACCAACAAGAGCCTCATCTCTAGTTCACCTTATTACCTAGGTACTTCCTCAAGCTAGGATACATTTCTCACCAGAGAAACAAAGGGAACTTTTATATAAGAGTCTTTGTCTCATGCCATTGAAGTTATTGGAGCATGTCTTACCATGGTTTGTATCAAATCTGGATGATGAAGATGCACAGTCGTTCCTTCAGAATATGTGCTTGGCAGGTTACCTTTCTTACTTTAAGTTTACTATTTGTTCTATGCCTCTATACTGCACTAGCTCTTTGAAACATCTCCAAATATTAATCTTTACTAATAAGTTGCCTGGAACAGCACCTTCCTCTGAAACTGCACTGGTTACTCTTCTCTCCGGTTGGGCATGCAAAGGTCGTTTGAAATTGAAGGACACATCCAACTCTGGAAAATTCATATGCTTGACATCAGGAGCACTGAGCTGCCCATTGGATGGAGATGAGTTAAAAAAATGTCAGTCACTCTGTCCGTGTTCATTAGACAGCAATGGAGCTTTTTCACTACTTTTGCAAACAGAAAATGGTTCCAGGTCAGTCAAGCGAGGAAATCATGCAGAATCTAGTACCAATATTAACAGAAGTCACTGCTCACAAACTACTGACATTGAAGCATCTCCATGTAGCAACAGACCTTGTCACGTTCCTGGGTTAAGAGTAGAAAGTAGCAACCTTGGTGTTAATTCGTTGGCTTCTGCAAAGTCCTTTCGCTCGCTGTCTTACAATTATTCTGCACCTTCATTATACTCAAGTCTTTTTTCATGGGAGACAGATTCAACATTTTCCGGCCCAGATAACATTTCTAGGCCAATTGACACCATATTCAAATTTCATAAGGCAATTCGCAAGGATTTAGAGTTCTTAGATGTTGAATCTGGAAATCTCATTGATGGGGACGAATCTTGCCTTCGCCAATTCATCGGAAGGTTTCGATTACTGTGGGGTCTTTATAGAGCACACAGCAATGCTGAAGATGAAATTGTATTTCCTGCTCTTGAATCGAAAGAGACACTACACAATGTCAGCCACTCATATACTCTTGATCACAAGCAGGAAGAAGAATTATTTAAAGATATATCCACCGTTCTATTGGAGCTTTCACAACTATATGATGATTTGAGCTATCCCCTTGATGAAACTGATGAAGCTGGAAAAAACCATATTTGTTCATATAATGAGATTGATTGGTCCAGAAAGCATAATGAACTTTTGACAAAGCTTCAAGGAATGTGCAAGTCTATCCGGGTTACCCTGTCTAATCATGTTCGAAGAGAAGAACTTGAGTTGTGGCCACTGTTCGATAAACATTTTTCTGTAGACGAGCAGGATAAGATTGTAGGTCATATAATTGGAACTACAGGAGCTGAGGTTCTGCAGTCAATGTTGCCCTGGGTTACATCAGCACTTAGTCTAGAGGAACAGAACAAGATGCTGGATACATGGAAGCATGCAACTAAGAACACAATGTTTGACGAATGGCTAAATGAATGGTGGAAGAGATCACCAACTTCATCTGGCCCTTCAAATGAGGCCTCCTCCCCTCCTGAAGGTCTGCTCAATTGGTTTTCTTCTGGTCTCCCCTCTACTACCTCTGCCACTCTATTCTAGTTTGCCATCATGCCATGTTATATATGTACTCACTTTCTTCCATTATCGAAGTCAGGTCTTTTATCCATAGGAGAACCTTCGATTGAGCCCCATTTGTTTATACTGTGTTTGACAAAGCAGATATGAACCACTTACATTGGATTTTTGGAAAAGAGGATATAACTTCCAATGAGTAACATATAAGCTCCATGCATTAGTTAGATGCTGTGTTATTTAAACAAGAATTATCACCTATTTTTGACGCAGATAGTAGTGCAACTGATGACTTCTAAAGTCATAGACTTATAGGCAGCATGTTAGTTTACATGGCCAGGTGGGAATATTAGAGAAACATTCAATTTAGGGCAAATAAGCTGGAAAAGTATATCAGTGTATTTCTTTGCAACAATAGTTAGAGCAATCTAGTAAGGAAAAACTAAAGTAGTGCCAGTGGGAGTGGGATGTAAATTTATGATAAAGAGCAGATAACTTGTAAACATCTCTTTTCCATGATTCATGGAATGTTCAGTTTTCAAGTTTGGATTTTCATTTCACTGAGCTTTCTTGCTTTGGTTTTGTAGAGAGTCACTTTCAGGAGAAGCTCGACCAGAGTGACCAGATGTTTAAGCCTGGTTGGAAGGATATCTTTCGAATGAACCAGAGTGAGCTCGAGGCTGAGATACGAAAGGTTTCTCGAGATTCTACTCTCGACCCAAGGAGGAAGGCCTATTTAATCCAAAATCTCATGACCAGGTTTGTTATTCAAACTTACAAGTTACAGCAAATAAGTTGTGTGGGATTTCCCTACTTAGTTGGAATGACATCTGTTTCTAATTATGTGAATTTCAGCCGCTGGATAGCTACTCAGCAGAAATCACGGTCACCACAACCAATATCAGAAGATCACAACGGATGTACCGTGATAACTGGATGCTTTCCTTCATATCGAGACCCAGAGGAACAAATATTTGGTTGTGAGCATTACAAAAGAAACTGCAAGCTTGTTGCTGCATGCTGCAATAAGCTGTTCACATGCAGGTTCTGCCATGATAAAGTTAGTGATCATACAATGGAAAGGTAAACTCAGTTCAATCATTCACTTCAATGTCATCTTTTTTTACTGCTACAGGGCGCTTCTGTATTTCTTACAGTAGTGGAGTGTTCAATGTTCTTTTTTTTAACATCAAATAAGCATGCTGTGATACAAAGATTGATAAATAATAAGTGAGATTTAGATATCCTTGTGGATAATTTGCTATTGTGCAAAGCAGCAAGGAAACATGATTCCTTTAGGCGCTTACTCCTTATGGCCCTTGTATTATCTTTCCTTATTTTCTCCTTCATCTGTTGTGTTCCAGCAAGTTACATTCACTTGGAAATAATTGGTTGAAAATCTGTGATGTGCTGTAATGGGCTAACATTTTCCCTGCGAACTTCTTCTCCTTAACTTCTCTGTTTGTAGCTTTTAATTGCTGTGCATACAACAACACATTTAGGATAGAAGGACAGAAATTGTGTACTATTGTATATCTTTTCTGTCATATGACGTATTGGTTGTTAGAGATTTGTTATAAGATAAAAGGCTAAAAGATATTGCTTACTTTGTGGAGCTGCATTTTTAGGAAAGCAACGGTGGAGATGATGTGCATGCTATGTCTGAAAGTTCAACCAGTTGGTCCAAATTGCCAAACCCCTTCTTGCAATGGGTTATCGATGGCTAAGTATTATTGCAGTATATGCAAGTTTTTTGATGATGAAAGGTAAAGTCTGAATGTGATTGCTAGATTTTAGTTTCTCTTGCAGTAAGTATTGTTTTAGCTGCTAGATTTTAGTTTTTCTTGCAGTAAGTATTGTTTTTGCAGGCTAGTATAGAGTGTTGGATTCGACGTTCATCTGTCCTCACAAATGAGACCAAATATTGCATTCAACAAATCAGCATAAGATTGCAAAGAAACAAATACATGATGTTAACAGGATGGGGGCATCTATTGTCTTTTTGGGAACTAGTTCACCCTTGGAGGGTCCGCTAATTATAAGAGAACACCTCTTACTAGACCTCTTACTAGCTCTCTTTTTCTTGTCCCTATTATGGCCTAGGATTTCGGTGATGCACACAGCAGCCTTGTGAACAGCACCACAGGGCACCGTATCTCTAGATGAACAGTACCCGCACAGGTACTGTAGCACCGTGAACAATAACACACTCGGGGTATTGTAGTATGGACAAATTTGGATAGTTTGGTAGTGTATTGCGGATTAGGAATATAATAATTAGTTTCCTTAGTATTTGGGCTATTTCCTTTTAGATTTATTAGATGTATTAGAGATAAGTTTTCTATTATTAGGATTAGTTTCCTTAATATGGAGATATGTTTCTTAGGGATCAAGTTTAGCTACCCATATAAAAGGCACAATATTGTATCGTTATTATGAAGCAAAAAAAAAAAACAAAGTTTTCTAGTCTTCCTCTCTTCTTCAACAGACCTTAGAGCTTTGATGGTGGTATGGCCAGCCGATTAAAGGCGAGTGCCCTTCTCTCGGTCCCTAGACCCATACCCAACCAACATGTACCACAACAGCCCCCTATCACTTCTTAAAGCTAAAAAGGGCAGGATACCCTACTGATGGCTGAGCTTTAATTGTCAAGCCTGAAGCCCCAAACACACTGTCATCTGCATTCAAGAATCCTTACCAGTTCTGTAAAGTGACTTCGAGTAATACTTGTCTTTGTAGGTTAGGTACATTTATTTGTAGGTTAGGCTCATTTCTACCATTTTTCTTTGGATTCTTGGGACTCTGAATATATGAATTTTGATTTTGTGTGTGATGTGTTATGTGCTGCATTGGTTTAATTAATTGCATTGCATTACCTAGAACTACAATCTTGATTAATGTGATCCATCTTTTGCAATATTTTGGAGAGACTCCTAATTCTGATAACTTTTCAGGAGTGTGTATCACTGTCCTTTTTGTAATTTGTGTCGTCTTGGGAAAGGATTGGGCACCGATTTTTTCCATTGTATGAAGTGCAATTGTTGCCTTGGCATGAAATTGATAGAACACAAATGTCGAGAAAAGATGCTAGAGATGAATTGTCCAATCTGTTGTGACTTCTTATTTACATCAAGTGCAGCAGTTAGAGGTCTTCCTTGTGGCCATTTCATGCATTCAGCTTGCTTTCAGGTGTGATAATCTAGTCGCAATATGATGCATGTTTCTGATGTACTTTCTGGCTGAGAGTCTGTTCTGACAAGTTTGTCAATTTCAGGCATACACTTGTACTCACTACACCTGTCCAATCTGCTGCAAATCGTTGGGAGATATGACGGTAAGCTACACCACTTAAATACCAAGACTCTTTTTCGCTTACCATTGATGAATATGTTTGGTTTTCCTCTACTGGATAACCCGCTAAGTCTTGTGTTCTATTTCATGGAAACTAGAAATTTCCAAAACTCCCATGTTTTGAAACTGGCAAGTACCTTTATTTAAATGACATTTTAAAAAGAAGGGCGAAGAAACAGACTTTGGTGATCTATCTATGATAAGCTGATCTCATTACAGGCGACTATTGAAGTTGGTCCTTCTTGAGTCCTCATTTTTACAAATACAGGACTGTTTCTTATGCTCTTTTGGATTATAAAGTGGCAGCATCTAGGCAACTATGCATGCTTAAGAGTAAATTTCGTAATGTTTTTGCTCGATGTATCTGTCTGGTGTTGTCAGGCTTCTCGAACGGTCTATCAATATGTTCTCTGGGCATCTTTTTCTGTTAACAGATCTTGCTGAGTAACGCTCTGCAGTCCCTTTCTCAATTCAGTAGTGCAGCTAATGTAAAGTTCTTATCGTCTCGTTTCTCTGCAGGTGTACTTTGGCATGCTTGATGGCTTGCTGGCTGCAGAAGAGCTTCCTGAGGAATACCGGGATCGGTGTCAGGTACATCATTCTCCTATTCCCGATTGCATTATTTCCATTGGTCGAAGGATTTACGATTGCGTTGCCTGATTGGTCCAGGATATACTTTGCAACGACTGTGAAAGAAAAGGGAGATCTCGATTCCATTGGCTGTATCACAAATGCGGCTTCTGCGGTTCGTATAATACCAGAGTCATCAAGACTGACACAGCAGATTGTTCGACATCAAATTAACAGGCGAGATTTTTTTTTCTTTTATCATGGATTCTTTCGGAAATTCATTGTTGTATATATATATATATATATATATATATATATATATATATATATATATATATATATATATATATATATATATATATATATATATATATATATATATCAATATTGTGTATGTTGCTGTGATACTTAAGTCAAAAAATCGTTACGTAGCCGGTTTACTTTTGGCTAGCCATGCAGTTATGCTCAGTTCACTATAGCAAAAGCTGGTAGCTGTGGTCATCTGTTACAAATTACAAAGGTCCCAGCGTCTATATTACCGTCCCAACTGTGCCGCTTGGTAAAAGTCTAAAAAGAGACCCTCACACGCCGGACTAGTGCTCTGCATGGGGTGGTATGTGGACTTACGAGCTAAGTGCCCAGGTTATGAATTGATAGCTATGCTTGCCACTCGACAGTATAGTATAGTATAGTAAGTTATTCATCTAAAAAAACAGTATCAAGTTATTAATTAGGTTGACCTTTTGGATTAATCTGGGGCAAAATCATAAGCATTGGTATGGATTTGGGCCTTGGTGTGTGTGGCAGTTGCTCTTCCACTCAATCCGTATAAACCGCTCAGTGCTCGTCATAGTTTAGTTCCTCACCTTGTATTTGCTCAATGAACGCATCTCCAAACAAATTTCTTCCTTTTCAAGATAACAACGGTGGATGCATACATTGAGTGCACTAAAAATTGCGGAGACCAAAGATAAATCTATGACCTATACACCCAGTGTCTAGAACTGTGGAGACTAAAGGATAAATCCATGACCTATACACCCAGTGATTGATCGACGTTGGGTTGTCATCTCCCACTTAGTGAGGACATCTGTCGCCAAAATGAAGATGTAACACACTGGGCCCAAAACTTGTTTAAGCCTAGCAGCCACTTAGTACAGGCCTATGTTTGCGTAGTGGTCTACTTGGCTTTTGTCCTTCTTCGCCCAAATGAATTAATCCGGATGTGTTACGGCTGGTCATGGACCACAGTCAACGCACCGGCACCGGCCGCATTCAAGTTGAGCCGGAGTATTATATTCTCTCTCTCTCCTAAAGGGTTGTGCCCTAGGCTAAACACACCAGAGACATGGCAAATGCTCAAGTCATCAACCCTCATTTAGAGATGGCAATCGGGCTTAGTGGGTACGGATAGTGACCACCTATATCTATATCCGTGACTCCGATTTACACCCACGGGCATACCCGCAAAGGACAACGGGTGAAAAACCTTGCCCATACCCGTCGCCCGTAGACATGCCCGTTTACCCGCAAACTGAGAGTCACTATCTGAGAGTTGAACTAATGACAGGTACATATAAGCAACAACTGTAGCTAGGAAATATAATAGCTATCAAAAAGTTTATAACAATCAATAGCAATTAGAGATATGCAAAAGTTTATAACAAGCAATAGCAATTAGAGAGATTGCTATGGTTGCGCCATTTGTCAATCTATATCGTGGGTAAACGGGCGGGGCCGGTACGGGTGGAGCTTATCCATACCCGTGCCTGTTTACCCGATGTTCTCCCCATTTTCATACCCGTGGGTAAAGAAAATATCCCATACCCGGCTCCATTAGGATATTTACCCACGGGTATACGGGTAAACGGCCACAATTGCCAACCCTACCCTCGTTGCGAGTAGTGTGTGCATATGACTCTAGAGAGGACACATGGCACGAAATATACAAGAGGTTTGGTTGACTCTATTGGAGGAAGTGATAACAAAAGCCCAAACAAGTTGTTATAATGTGTAGGTCTGCCTCTAATGCAGCGGGCTTGGCTTCAAGTTGCTAAAGTGGAGCTACCATCAAGTAGGAGAATCTTGACAGAAGCGAGGCTTAGTAGCGGATCTAGAACAGAAATGATGCGGGGCTTTATGCTCTATGTATGTACTCATTAATGTATTCATCTATGGATGTAACCAGAACGAATACGGACGGATATCACTCATCTTATATCCTATTCTGTTTTTTTTCTTGAAGTCGAAGTCAGACACGGATAATGATGGATACCCATTTCTCCATTCCGTATTTGTTACATAAGCGTTCAGATCGTCGGATGCATGGAAATTATCCTTTTTTGCACCCCTATACAAAACGTTGCACAGTAGGGTGCAATCAGAATAAGCACAGAGAGACTAATTGCCGAGATGTCAAAAGAATAGCACTCAGTATTTCCTACATGTTTAGATGTAGCAATCTGCCTATATGTTATCTTGTTTCTAAGTGAAGTCACAACAAACTTTCTTATATCACTTGACATACAAATATATACGAACGGATATCACTTATCTCGTATCCTATTTATTTATTTTTTCCACAAAGTCAGACACGGATAGTGACGAATACCTATTTACCCCTTCCGTATTCGTTCCACGAGCCTTCGGTCGGTCGGTCAGTTGGATGGAAATTATCCCCTCCGTTTGCACCTCTACATCCATCAATAATGTAGTAGATAGTAATGCATTCTAAATTTTGTAATATCAACTAACTTCATGACAAAGTTCAATAGTAAATAACTATTTGTCAGATAACATACCAAAATCAAGAAATCTATCATTAGTGAATGATCTAGGATGAATCCAAGAATCTACTATTACACGTATTTTTTTGAAATATCTTGCTTTATCAACATCATACGTGTTTTTCTTTTCTTTTCTCCCTCTGTTTGTCAACGCATTTAAGCCTTATTTCTTTTAGATAGATGTAGTTCTTGGTGTGTAGAGGCACTAGTTTTTAACATGTGAGGGAACACACTGTGTAAATTTAGACTATAAATAATAAAAATTAAAATTGTACGGGGCCTATGCCCTCGCACTTGTAAATGTGCATCCGCCCATGGCGAGGCTGCTTCGCTTCGAGGCCGTATGCAACTCTACATCACGCAGGACTCTGGCAACTGCGCCTGCCCCGCTCTGAGGCGCATCGTGACACTTGGAATCCTTGAAACCACGCTTGCGGGAGAAAGGTGGGTGAATGTCGACGCGGCGCTGTACTAACGTCTAATGCCCACTAAATCTAGCACGTGTTAGTTTATCAAAATTTTCCATAATAGTTTTGCCAAACTCTAAGGTTAGTTTATCAAATTTTTTGTCACACTTTGGCTAGCAAATAGTATCTTGCCATATTTTTTTTTGATCACCGACACGTAGGACCTAGTTAGCAGAAAAAGAAATCCTTACCATAAGTGTGGTTATGATTTATGGGTACGAATCAAATCAACGTCTAACTCTGTTAAACTTGTCTAACATAGAGTATAGCAAAGTGTGATAAGGATTGAATTTGGCTATGGGATACGAGCCAAACATGCCCTTAGGTTGCGTCGGTGTTGTGCACTCGTGTAATCGCGAGGGCGACGAGCCGAACCGGCATTGGACGACCCCGACCTGGTGATGGACACGCGAACGGCGCGCATGCGCCGGATCGCGGTGGACGACACGGCATCGCATCTGGCCGGCTGGCTGCTCTCCGCCTCTCGCGGCGCGCCGCTCCCCGCAACCCTCGGGCGAGTTCCCCACGGCCCGCGAGGGAGATCTAGACAGGCCCACCACGGTGCTCGGCGTGGCCAGTCGCTTCCCACGCAGCGTTTCAGATTCAGCTTAGTACGGTGTTCCTGTTATGTCCCGGTCGCCGACGGGGATCGCCGCCGGCCGGCAATAACAATTGCAGTGTGAACACGATAGAAATCGCGGAATAACCGAATAAGGGACTTGAGGAAGAAGAAAGCAGAGGAGAGTCGGGGAAAACTTTTCTCTGTCATCGACAAAACGTGATAAACAACCGATAAACAACTTTATCAGACGTCTCTTTTTTTTTTTTACCAGACGTCGATGAATGACTTCTTCAGGATGTGATTCTGCCACATCTAATTGGACTGGTGTCGGCAACGAAGAGAACACTGGGCTATGATCTGCAATGTGCTGCTTCAGCTGAGAGGCATGAAAAACTGGGGGAATAAGACTTCCTGAAGGTAATTCCAACCGATAAACAACTTGTCCAATTCTCTCTGTAATCTCATATGGACCAAAATATTTTGAATGAAAATCTAGGGAAGGGTCTATTGACCACTGATTGCCGACCATAAGGTCGTAGTTTCAAATAAACTTTCTCTGCCACCACCAATTCTCTTGATGATCTCTTGCAATCAGCATATTGTTTCATTCCGAGATGTGCTTTTGCCAACTGTTGTAATAAGGCAGAATAAAACTCTCGGAAGGAATAAAACTCTCTGAATGATCATGCGAGAAGGTTCAAGATTTTATTGTGATGAATTATTGCTATTTTAGATAAGTGAAAATTTAGATTATGTAAATTTGCAATTTTTCTGGGCAGGTTAAAGTTCAGGTGGTCAGATCGGTCAGAGGAGGCGGTTAGACCGGCCCCTTCCAATGGTCTGACTAGCCACCCCCAGCGGTCAAATCGGCTAGAGGCAATGGTCTAACCGGCCAGACGCTGCTGCTTGCACCTAAACGTGACAAGTATGACGATTGTTTGTAAGGGAAGATGAAGACTGGGTTAATAAAATATATTTTAGTAAGTTGATAAAAAATACTGAAAACTATTTTGGATTAAAACCACGATGCTTGGAAAAATAGTTTAGATCAAGAAGAAACTGAGAAGATTATGCTAGATCAAAGGCTAAGGATTTAGCGAATTCGGGCTTATGTACTTTGAAAAGCGTGCATAAGTGGCGTATGTGAGTAAAACTCATATTGTATAGAGTTAACGGATTTTCCCATATATGCTAAGTAGATAGTATCCATTAGAGTTAGATGGACCTGATTGCTTTATCTAGTTAATGAGTTAGAATAGAGATTTGCTAATTAACCATCTAATCATTGTAGTTTTCTTCATTGAAGTCAAGTATTCTAAGGTTAGAGTTTAAGAAGTATGAGTGCAGAATAGGTTAGAGTTTAAGAAGTATGAGTGCATTAGTGTGTTTTCTTGTTCTCCATATGAGAGTGGTTATAAAACATTCATCCTTAAGTAGTAATACATCAACTTTATTCATCTCTCATGGATCCTTCTTTGTGTTGATTGATTTGCTCTTGTTTTTAGTTGGTTTTGATATTCTCTCTCCATTCTTGTTTTTACTGGATGCCAAGAACGAGTAAATGATGAAGATGCTATATGAAAATCAATTTCGATCCATCTAGGCATCAAGTTTGACAAGTTCATAAAATTGCCTGTTTTTGCTTGGATTTGACCCTTCAAGTGATTTCTTGATCCAGTTGTTTTTATTTCGATTCTTTGAATGCTTTTGCTTGCTGTGACATGTGAAAATATATTTAGAGCTATCTTGGACATTATTCACCTATGAGCATGTTATATTTACTATTTTTATTTTTTGCCTCGTTTTAATGCAATCTTGTTTATTCTTGAAAAAGGTATGATCTTTGTTATGGATTCTTGCAATCCTTAGATGAATATGTTTCTGAGATTCTAAGCAATGTGTCTGTAAATTTTCATACCATTTGGGTTTGTATTTTTTGAGTTGCACCAAAAGTTACATTGACTCGGGTTAAATTTTTAGTTCTGAAACAGAAGAGTCGGTTAGACCACACCCTATTTTGATCTCCGGTTAGACCGGTTTGTAGCCAACGGTCAGGCCGTTAGGACCAGTTTGGGTAGAAGACCTGCGCAGTAGGGAGGTGACAAGAGGGTGAGCAAATATATTATCAACGGGTCGTATGCTCATCTAAACTAATAAACCACCAGTTAAAATTATCCTACATCCACCCAACAATTACCTGCTCCACAGTCATGACCTTAACTACATCCACACCACAATATGCACCCAGAAATACACCATCCTAAAAACGTGCGCACCAGATTAACTCTCCTTCATTCTCTCTCCTTACTCAACCATATCCGACGGTCATCCTTCAATGGATCTGCAGTCTACGCGTGGGCCTCCTTGCGTCCCGCTCTCCTCTCTCTGATCTCCCCCCACTCGCGATCCTCTCTGATCCTCCGCCTCCGTCTCCCCCGCTCCTCCTCCTCCCCCGCTCAGCCGCCGTCTCCTCCCCGCCTCCGTCTCCCCCGCTCCCGCTCCTCCTCCTCCCCCGCTCAGCCGTCGCCTCCTCCTCCCCGCCTCCGTCTCCCCCGCTCCTCCTCCTCCCCCGCTCAGCCACCGCCTCCTCCTCCCCCCACCCCTCCACTCCGCCGCCGCCTCCTCCTCCCCCCACCCTGCGCCGCCACCGCCTCCTCCTCCTCCCCACCCCACCCTGCTTCGCCGCCTCTTCCGCCCCCATGCGTCGGCACCTCCTCCTTCCTCCTCCTCTTCCCTCCCCACGCGCCGCCTCCTTCTCCTTCCCTCCCCACCCCGCATCGCCCCTCCTCCCCTGCCCTGCCCTGCCATCCCGCACCGCCGCCTCCTCCCCCGCGCCTCCACTCCCGCCGCTCCCCCATCTCTGCCTCTCCCCGCGCCTCCACTCCCGCCGCTCCCCCCGTCCTCCACCGCGCCTCCACTCCCGCCGCTCCCCCCGTCCTCCACCGCGCCTCCACTCCCGCCGCTCCCCCCGTCCTCCACCGCGCCGCCACTCCCTCCGCTCCCCCCATCCTCCACCGCGCCGCCGCTCCCCCATCTCCACCTCTCCCCCGCGCCTCCACTCCCTCCGCTCCCCCCGTCCTCCCCCGCGCCGCCGCTCCCCTCTGATATCTCCGGCCGCTTCGACGTCGTTCCGGCGGCGGGACAGGTGGTTCCACCTCCCGCTGCACGACCCGCCGCCGCCGCCCGCGGCCGAGCGCCTGGAGGCGCGGGTCCCTGGGGAGCCGCTCATGGTGGACATCCACTGGGCCCCCGCCGGCGATGGGGGAACGGGAGGGGAGGTGGTGGAGAGGTGGACGGTGGCGTGCGAACCATGGCCGGACGCTTCGGCGGCGGCGGCGGCGGCGGGCGAGAGGTTGGCCTTGAACCGGGCGTACAAGCGATGCATGACGCTGCTGAGGTCAGTGTACGCCACGCTCCGCCTCCTCCCGGCGTACCGCGTCTTCCGCCTCCTCTGCGCCAACCAGTCGTACAACTACGAGATGGGCCACCGCGTCGGCTCCTTCGCTGTTCTCTTCTCCCGCGCCGAGGAGGCCGCCATGCGCTCCCACCGCTTCGTCCCCGTCGACGGCGTCGAGACCCAACCCGGCCGCCTCGTCGTCTCCGTTCAGTACCTCCCCAGTCTCGCCGCCTTCAACCTCGAGATCTCCTCCCTCTCTTCCTCGATGTTAATCACCGACTATGTGGGCAGTCCAGCCGCCGAGCCCATGCACGCCTTCCCGGCTTCACTCACGGAAGCTACGGGCTCCGCTTTCCCACCGTCCTATCAGCAGCAGCGTCCACACAGCTGGGCGCCGCCTGCGCTCTGGCCGCACGCGCCGATGCAGCAAGCGAGATTTTCGCCACCGCCAGTGCTTTACGCGTCACCAACGCCCTCGCCCCCCACCTTTCAAGGTGGGTACCTTCAGTCGCGTCTGAGGGGGGAGTCTGCGCCGGTTACCATACCTCAGGTGGGGGAGAGAAGGAGCCCCGTGCACCGCCATAACGTGCTGGACCCCACTAGAGGATTCATTTTGCCACCGCCATCTCCGAGGAGAGTAGGAGACTCAGGGGCAGCAGGCGCACAAGAGTCTCCATCAGAGAGCAGCCGGTCGTTTGGGAGGACGGAAGGACTTCGGATGGTGGAACCCTATGCGAGCTCGTCACCAGGACCCAAGGTGATTCATGGCTTTGGCACTTGCTCAACTGATATTTACACCTCACATGCACTTAAGAATGAGGTACTATCTCAACTCCCAACCTCGTCGGGTGGGGTTGGTGTTCACACAGGCCGTCGAGAGGAAGGTCTGGCCTCGCCTCCGCTTGACCGGTAGGTGTTTGAGGAAATGCTCGTGAGGTCTGGTAACTCTTAGCGGTTTTGGGCGGTGCTGTGTGGGCTCTCCCAGAATTATCCAAGCATTGCCTTATAATCTTTTGCCCTGTGTAGCAATAGGTAATGTGCCTATTGGTTTGATATTGGCTCGTAGCCTCATAGCCTGCGTTTTTTAACCTGTTGATATACTAGCTAAAATGCTGTACTGGAGCATCTCAGAGGAAGGTTGTGTTTTCGTTTCAAGGCCTTAACAATTAACAACCCTTTGATCCGATGATCAGGCTATCAGTTCGTTCAAAGTTAAATGAATGGTCATCTGCTGAGTGCATTGGCAAGTTCAGTTCCTTTTTTCTCTCAGATAAAGCAATTGATTTAAGTGCAGTATTTTTTTCTCAGGAATTGTTCCATGTATGTCTTATTTCCTGCCGGTTATAATGTTGTCTTATTGGGTGCATGTCACAACTTTGAATTATGAAAATAAGAATGACTAAATTATTTATGTCGGAGCATGTAACTAAAATTGCTGCTGAGGGAGTGGCACCTGGTCGACTACATATAGCGAGGGCTTTGGTTGAAGCAGGTTATGTAGAGAATGTCAGGCAAGCATTTAACAAGTACCTTGGTGATGACGGCTCTGCATATGCCATGTAAGTGCTACAACTAATACTACATCCCAATGAGCATTTCATGCTGAAACAAATGTTTGGTGAATAATGGTGTGTGTGTTTTCTGCAGAGGAAGTGAGCCATTTGCTAAGACTGTGGTGCAGTTGATTAGTCGTACCGGGGGGTGTATCTGCATTAGCTCACCCATGGGCATTGAAGAATCCAGATGCAATCATCAGGGCCGTGAAAGGTGCTGGTCTTAATGCTATGGAGGTCTACAGAAGTGATGGAAAAGTTGATGGTACGTCTCTTGTACTACATGCATAAATGACTTGAAAAAAAGTGGATGACTCAATCATGTACTGAATATTATTTGTTAGCATATAGCTTGGTCATGCTATGAAATCTTGAACAACATACATGGAATTAATTCTACAGGATTTAGTGAATTAGCTGAGAAGTATGGACTTTTGAAGCTTGGAGGTTCCGATTTCCATGGAAGAGGTGGGAAAGATCAAAGATGAGTTTGACATTGGAGCACTTAAGCTTGCTATTACAACTTTGTGTTGCTTCTTGAAGATGGCTCGTCCTATCTGGTGTAGTGCTATGAAAGACATCCTACTGAAATTTGCAGAGGAACCGCCCGCTACTAATCTAGGGAAGATAGTTAAGTTTGGACAACTAATCAATTTTGATGGATTTTCACCAATGGATAGTGCTATGGATGTTGTTAATCTCTGCTTATCGTCATGGTTAAGTAATGATGATACGGAAGATATTGAACTTGAGGAGGTAAGACTGAAGCTTGTCTGTTATGTAGCAAAAAGATAACCTCAACTAAATGACCATGTCCAACAATGTTTTTTTCTTGTCCAGAATGTGTTGTGTAACTCAATATTATGTTTTACTCTGTTCTTTTACAGTCCATCAGAGCAAATATATATTTTTTATTAGTTGATGATGTTGCTTAAAGTAGAGAAAGTATTGAATAGAGTAGTCATTGACATTTTAATAACGAATGCATATTTCTGGATGGTAATTTAAGTTTACAGCTCTCAAATGGTACACATACAATTAGAGCATGTAACTGCTGCTTTTTTTTGAATGAAAACAGTAGGAAAGGATCCTATTGTATATGTATTAATATATATAGACAAAAAGTTACAAATTTTTACAACGAAAAGATAAAAATCAAGCCAAGCTATCTAGCCAGTCACTAATGGAAGGAAAAATTTTCTTCTTTGCCCTATGGATAACCATGGCAAATTCAAATTAAAGGCTCTCTTCCAGTCCAGTTGTCCAATGTAAGATCAATTCCTTGGAAAACTTTATTCTTTGTGGTAGTCCAGACACTCCATGCAAGTAACTGCTTCTTGAATATCGAACTGATGTGGCATGGTATCATTAGCCATTGGTAGATGAGAATCATTGGCAGGGCATATGCATGACATGTAAGTGTGACCTTACATTGGTAGTCTATGCGGTTCGTGGAGGTTTGATCTGATCCAGGCAGCTGCGCGATTGTATTCAGTGGTGGAACAAAACTTGTTAATTGGTTGGTTTGATCTGATGCATGGTGCCATGTGGGATAGCGGCTGGGCGTTTATGATTAGATCTGTCTTTGGTGTCAACAATTGCTGAGTAGTGAGTATCGAATGTAGGGATTGTAGGGATGAAGCATGTAGGGATGAAGCATGTCAAGTCAGAGAGCGGGGTCCTGCTCACCAAGCCCTTCCTTGATGTGTGCAAGCAAATCTTGCCTGTCTTGGGTAACTCCCTTCGCTTGTGTTTGCCATCAACTCACTTCTCTTGTGATGCGTTGGACTGTTAGTCGCATGAGGTTCAGATCATTAGCTAGGTTGCTTTATTGAATTTGTGATGACTGTGTTTAATTCTGTAGTGGGGTGCAGGCGTGCAGCAGTAAACAGCCTGAGTAATTTTTACATGTGACGGATGTGTTGTCTAACCAACTTTTCAAGAGTTTTGAGATTAGCCTTTTGCCAATGGGCAATTGTTTGTACTGCTCTTGGAGATGTGCAAGTCTAAATAAGCAAAAAGGATAAGTAGATTTGAGAGCCTTTGGCATTTGACTTTAGCATAGGCAGATGGCCTTGTCGTTTTATGCTTTTCCTCGTTGATTTTGCTGCAAATTTAGTATTGCTTTTTGACTTCTTAGTTGTTGCATCATTGAGCATTCATACCAATGACAACCTTTTGGGAATTGGAAGTTGGGACATCCGGTGCTGTTGTGGGGTGTGCTGGGTTGCTCTAATTTGTATTACTACACATGTAGTCCTTCTCCAAATACTTGATTTGTCACATCTGTTGCCTGAGCAGGATTGATCTGTGACCTTTCGTGGGAAAGCACCGTTGTATTTAATACGTGAGTTCAGTAGAGTCATCTATCTTATTCTAAAATTTAGTTTTTATTGCTCTTGATATGCTTGTAAATGTTGAAGATTTGTAAATACGTTATGCTGTACGCAAAGAAGTGGCACTCAGGTTTGTAGCTAGCCTGCCAATTTTATCACTAAATATTATCAATAGAAGCTGCACATAAAGCATACATGTCCGCCATTGGTAATCTGTTTATTTTGGATCATTTATCATCCTTCTCACTGTATCTAATAAGGGAACCATTTCGGTGCCCATCAAAGCACAGAAACATTTGTAATTACTAATTAGGGGTGTTGAGTCATTTGATCTATCAGCATTGTTGTGCCTACTGCTTAATGAGACCCATATCATTAACGAGCCAAAACCAATTGGCTTCACAAAAAAGTGACACAGACACAATACTAATAAGCTCAGCTTTTTATTGAGTCCATAAGTACTACACATTCTAAATTGTATATATATCATGTGCTCAGAAGGTTCCAACATATTATGATATTAATTTACATGAGATTATTAGAACAAAATAATTCTCCCTTATTTCTGATGAACTGGGTAGCTAGGTGCAATGTGTAGCATATCCATGGGATCATGTGCTAATGGATTGGATCCAACAGGCCTGAGTTTGTCCTTTTCCTAAGGAGTGATCTTGTCTTCCCTGTCATCACCTCCCTTTCTCTCCAATTGGTAATAGACCATTGCCAGCCATGTCTTCTTGGACACGAGGTCACCCTATCCACAATAATCTTGCCAACTCAAACACATGAAGTGCACACAATGTTAAGTTCACATATCAGTGCTGAGAGGTTCAGTACGGGAGAATTTGTAATTTGAGATGCAGAAATTTTATAATTGGAGGAGAAATTGTGATGACAATGTCTGTTGTTAGTTTACGACTCTTGTAAAGTTTGTCTTATCCATCTTATATTCTTCCCATTCCATGGCCGTGGTTCTGTGATGTGTCCATGATCCTTCTTGATCGGTCGATGTTAGATTCTTCATTGCAAGCATTTCTTTCGTTTTATTTTTTACAAATTTTATCTTGTTTTGTATTTTACCGTAGCGTTAGCACGGGCACCCTACTAGTAGTTTGAAGTAGTGGAGATTAGGTAACCGTGCTGGTGCGCAAGAATCTCGTCAGTTATTACTTGCCGCCTGTACAGTTCGAATAGTACGTACCACATGTACAAATCCAGAGCCCATAATGTAATGGGTTTGCACCTTCTAAACTCAGACAGTAACGGGCCAGAAAGTATTTAGGAACTCCCTGACGGCCTAGAAAGAGGGAACTGAGAGGACCAGTATCCAGAGTTATAGACAAGCCAGCCCATCTCACCAATAGCCCACAAGCAACGGTCGTTAGGCCCAGCCCGTCCCGTTTTTGCTTGGAGCCACGTTTCGCGCACCTCGCCGTCAACTCAGCAGGGTCGAAGCCACACGCTGTCTGCCGCCGAGGGCGCAGTGCAGCGCAGGTGGTCATGCTCATGCGTGCCGCCGGCTGCCGTGCCGGTGGCGACCTCCTCCTCCTTATTTTTTTGACCCGGAAAAGAGAACGAAAAACCGCAGCGCGCGAACGCGAGAAGGAATCGTCGGCCGGGCGGGGCCCCGATCTCGTGTGGCGCACGTAGAAGTACCGATCCAGGCGGAGCGCAACGTGTGCAGCCCCACGGTACACGAAGAGACGGCGACGTCGCAACGCCACGGACCTGAGATACTGTTTTTATTAGATGCTGCTTCTAATTCCTACTTAGAAAAATCAAAAGGTAATACGAATATTTGGTTTCTCAAAATAGTTTCTTCACTACTTTCACTACCGTTCTGCGTCGGGATAAGACAATAGGTCACAGGTGCATCACCCACCTCACTTCTCTCTCCCATCACGTGCATGTATTTCTCTCATTTTTTATACCGCTTGCTCACTCCTTTTAAAAGCCACTTATTTAGTTGTCAGCTACTACTTTTCATTTTCTCAGCCAAAGTCATGAATCATAATCAACAGTAAAATCTAATAAGAACGTCCCTTAAGTCGAGCTCAAGATTTCTCTTTTTGGCAGATGCACACATATACTGATAATTTTTATGAATGCACAGGCCTCATGAAGTACGAACATGCGCTTTCCATTGAACACGCACACGTGTGGACTCTGTTTCTAATTTATTTAGGTAAGGTGCATTGGGTTCGAACCCGGGCAGGCTACACTCTCGACGGCGCTGCTAGCCATCTGAGCAATAGCCTATTCCTGTTTTTCTTTTTCTTTTTTTGGTTGACGGCAAGTTGCCGTGCGAGGTACTAACATATATACTGCGTATGTGGCGATGTCATAAGTTACACATTTTACGGACAGTTGGCTGCCTATGAGTCGCCAACCCGACCCCACTCATGACTGGATGATCCCAATTAGGGTTGTAAATGAGTTCATCTTGAGCGAGCCTAGCTTTTCAAGCTCAAGCAAGTTTTAGTGGTCCAAGTTTAGACCTCTGTTCAAGCTCGGCTCAGATCAACCTCAAATAGGCTTTTGATTTAAACAAATCAATAGTTAAAAATAAATTAGAAGTTAAAATCGTTTGAAATGGGTTGGGATGATCAGCCCATCGGCATGACTCAAACTTAGCGAATTGCCTCGATCAGGTCACGATATACTCTCGACGTCAACATTCCACACAGATAGGTTCTAGGAACCGATACTTTTACCACATGAAACAAATATGCTATAACCATACAATGCAAGCAACCAACCAAACTCCGTGGTGAACCTTAGGTTTTGGAGGTATTAGATTCTCACATATGTTTTTGTTACACAAGCCGATATTCTCGTTTTTGCTTGTTAACTTTCGCATTTGCTCCCTTCTAAGACGCAATGCTTCTTTACCGGTGCATTTTGACATCCGACGGCTTCGGCACGAAAGATACTATGCATGCACAACCCGATCAAAAGGGCTCGACGTAGGTAATCAATTAATGAAGGACGTAGGTAATCAATTAGTCCGGTCGAAAAACCGGAAGCCATCCAAGTGAAATGGCATTCAAATCTTAACCCGTCATGCTGTACCTACATGCTGACCGTTGGATCTCCGATCAGCGGATCAGCCGGCCTCGAGGCGTCAGACCAACTACAGGGCGCTCTGCTGTTCGAACAGCGTGGACGAGCGCGCCTGCAGCCTTAACGCCTGCGCTATTCGCGGAAAGTGGGCTTGTAATATTTACAAGTGGGCCCTCAGTTTTAGTCTTGCAGGCCCGAGGCCACGCCAGGTCTGCACCTATCTCTCCGCCAAGCGTGCTCTCCGACCGAGCAGGCCATCAGGAAATGTTTAGTGAATAGTTCTTCTTTAGAGCAGTAGTTGTTTGCTCGTGCGTTTTATAACCAAATTTATTGGATATATAGATAATTATATTATGAAAAATAACTACTCTAATCAATTGAAAAGTAGAGAGTGATGAGAAGTTGAGAATAGAACAGTTGGAGAAGAAGAGACGTACGACCACTAGCTCGTTCTTTTATAATATCTTTAGAGTATATGTACGTGTGAGTGTTCAGTAATTAAAACATGTATCTACACTTTCTGAGGTTTTTTGTTTTCGTTTTATAAGCTGTGTGAGTTTGTATAGTGTCGAGTGTATATGTACTTAAAAAACTTGTGTGCCGGCTAGACCCGAGAGACGGGCCCAACAATATCGTGCACAAAGAACACCACTGCTTGCCTTCAAATTCTCTCCCTCGAAAAGATATGGTTGCCTTCAAATGGGACTCGAAATGGCCAACTCAGGTGGTGATCAGTTGGGTTTTTTTGGGGTGGCTTATGGCTGAAAGCACTGTAGCTGGTTGAAAAAAACACTGTAGCTGACAGAGGCTTATTTAGCATAATTAAATTAAAAAAATTAAAAATATAAAAAAATATGTTAGTCTATTACGTATAATACAAACAAATACGGGAAAAAAGAACCGACAAAAAAGCATAAAAAAAGCTAAAAATTCAAAAAAAGATAAAATTTGTGAATAGTAAAAAATAAACCGGAAGCCAGAAGCTTAAGCCGAATTGATCAGAGCTTCGATCGATTCCACCGTGTACGGGTTCGTCGCATTTATGCATTGAAGACACGGACGTGTGGTGCGACCGAGTTTGTGTGTGTGAGTGAGGCTGTCCATGTCCGGTTCATGCTACGGGCTTTCATGATCGATGGCGCGTTGTTTCGACCTGACCAAAGAAATTAAATTAAGAAACAGCACGCACGACTCAGCGCGAGCAGTGCTACATATGCACTGCAGACATGCGCGCGCCCGGGCTATAGTAGCTAGCTAGCCCCCTGCAACGTTAGCGTTGCTTGCATACGTGGAATAACGGTGTGTCCCGTCCCGCTCCCGGGTCGACCCCAGCGGAGGGGTCCAAAGAATCCAAAATGCACCGCTTAGCTCTATTTAAAATGGCTTTTGCTAATATATTTTTTATGTAATAGTTATTTTTCAAATAAATTGGACACTACAGCGGCTATTAGCTCTTAGCTGAGTTCTTTTCTATTTATGACTTATGACTTATAACTTATGCTATAGTAACTAACTTTTAAACGGTGTGTTTTTATGACGAAGTTAATAGAAAGATTGTAGTAAAAAGTGTATTGAGTTCAACTGTAGCGACCAAAATCGTGTGCGACTATTTTCTTCTACGTATTGTCTCTCACGAATCAAGACATGGGATGGAGAAGAGATGAGAATGGAGAAGAGAAGAAATAGATTGCTTTTGAGATTGGTATTGACTAGGTGTCAAAAATCTAAGATAGGATCTTTAAAGAGGGGGTTTAAGGCCTAACCCTATAGAATTTCCTTCCCTCTATCTCCAGATATAAGCAAACACGGCCGCACCCATTGGGTAACCCCCAAGAAAACACAGACCGGATCGCAACTCGCGCAGCAACAGCAAGCAGAGCATACATAGCACAGGCACAGGCTGCAACTGAAGACTGAAGGATAACGGGAGACTTGAGTTCTAGGATGAATGAGTAGATTACGAGTACACCACTGTACAAAGTAGAGAGCGAGAGAACAGAACATACGGCGAAGAAGAAGTAAAGAGGGGGAAAACCTAACTGGGGACATGACAAGCACGGGCACCTACCGGCTCGACGCGACGAAACCTAGTTATAAATTCGGGTGCGGCTCATGAGCTGCGACGCGGCGCGATGAGGTGAGGTTGGTTGGACTTGGAGGTTGGCTACTGGCGGCGCCGGCCGGATCGAGCTAGTCGTCTGGCACTCTGTAGGCGTCGGCGGTGATCTCGGTCAACCATAGCCCGGGGAACAACAACTGCACAACACAAGCACAGCACACGATTGATGAGTATCATTCTTGCACACAACAATTATGTTAAGATATTAATTACTCCTAAGTAAGCTTAAAGCGTATCGAGGGGATAAATAAAAGGGTAATCGAGTAACTAATTAATTGATAAAGTGGTTTGGAGGGGAGGGGCAGTATGGGGAATTCGCCTTACATCGAGCTGCCGTTGTACGACGCGCGGCCGCTTCCTCGGCCGCCGCCGCGGCCGGGAGTCGGTAAGCGCGTAGATGTCCTGCTCGATCTCCTCCGGTGTCAGCGACACCGAGAACGGGGCACGCTTGCGGCGCCTCGACGACGACGGCGCCGGCCCAGCCCACGACGTCCTGGCGGCCGGGCGCCGCCTCGTCCGCTCCCGCAGTTTCCACGGCTTCGCAGCGACATCCACCTGCGGTTGCTTCTGGGGCGGCGGTGGAGGCGGCGGCGGCGCCCTGAGCACGGGCTCGGGCTCCGACTCCGGCGTTCGGCTCACGGGCTTCGGCGGCGGCGGCGGGGGACTAGGCTGGGGCACCCGGAGACGGTCGGCGGCGTCGCGCAGGTGGCCCATGAGCTTGACCCGGAGCTCCTCGATCCCGCCCTCATAGGGCACCTCGCCGACGACTTGGGCAGCGGAGTCGGCGCCGCCCCGACGGTGGGACGACGAGCGGCGGCGATCGCGGGCGGCCGCGGCTCCACCCGCAGGCGAAGCTACGGCGGGGAGGACGGGCATGCGGTGGGCGGGAGGTGGCTGCTGATGCGCCCACGGCTCGAGGTGGTGCGTGGACGGCGCGGCGGGAGGCTTCGCCCGCGGATCTGCCGTCGCCGCCATAGGCAACGGATCGGTTCGCGGAGGCAGCGGCGCCGGCGGCGTGGAGAGACGGTCGCTTCCCCGGGCGAGGCAGCGAGGAGAGACGAAAGACAAGAGAGAGGGCGAGGAGGAGAGGAGGCCACAGGGGGTGGGGTCTCCCTCGCGTTTTGTTACGGTCGCAGAGGGGTGGTGTGTGCGGGAGGGGCAGACTAGTAATTCTCCAGCCAGGACTCGCGCAGCGGAGGTTTATGCCCTAAACGCCAACCGCCTCCGCCCATATATTTCCCACAGACTTGTGGGTCCCTGCTAACATATGACCCCAGTTGTCACACACAGGTAGCACAGTGGGTGCCGCGGCAGAGAGGTGCTCCACGGAAAAAAGGGAGTTGGCGGAGGCCAACCTATTACGTCCACCAAAGGGGGGTGGAAGCCGGCGTACCGATGTCCGTGAGTCTCGGGCGAGGCGGGTCCACCGAGCAGGGAGCGTCCATGCAGCACGGCTCCTCCTCGTACGTGGTGGATCATCCATCGCCTTGGATTTCCCGCGTGGAGCCCGCGGTTCAGGGGGCCGTCCTGTGTTCCTGGACCTGGTCTCTCTCTCTACGCCGGAGCGGCGGGACGAGCGGGCGGGCGCGCGCCGTCCCCACCCACCGCGGCCAGCCGTCACCGTGCCGCCGGCCGCACTCGTCTCCGATCCTACTGTTGTTCAAAAGCTTCCCTTGCCTAATTGCCTTTGACCTACCACGATGATGAGTGGATGACACTTGCTTCCAGTGTTAACTCGAGCAGTTAATTGCGCTCACTGGAGCCGATGAAACAGGAGCCTGAATAACGCTCACGGGGTACGTCGAGTACTACTATCTTAAATCGAGACGTCGGTCAGAAAACAAATGATGGTTTTAACCTCAGAACTGGTGTTACAAGTTCATTCCCTCGACTGTTTTACCGATCCGCAGTACTACAGTCTACTGTTGCAGACCCTCAGAATCTTGGCAGCGAAGGCCACACAAATTTACGGTGTTCCCTTCGATCGGACTAAGAGTGTGGCGAGGGATACTGAGGCGGCCACCGTGCATTTTGACTAGGAGCACGGCTTGTTTAGACCCCGCTTATTTTGGTTTCAGCTTCTGGTTTCTAGCTTATTTTTTACTATTTATAAATTTTGTCTTTTTTCTGAACTTTTAACTTTTTTTGAGTTTTTTTGCCGGTTCTTTTTTCCATATTCATTTGCGTTGTCCGTAATGAGTTAACATATTTTTCTATTTTTAAAATTTTTTAGATTTAATTACACCAAATAAGCCACCTTGAGTTACAGTGAAATTTCAGCCACTACAATGCAATTTCAGATATAAACCATAGTTTTTCAGTCTAATCAAACAGGATCTTAATCTGGCTGTGAAAAAGGAGGATAAAAGAAAAGTAAAGGTACATACATGAGTAGGTCAGGCGTGAGGTGTGGGCGTGTGGCGCTGTCGCGCTTGAGCTCGCAGATTCTCTCTGACCCTTGCGTAAAAGCGTCGACCAATGGGTATCGTCCGAAACTTGTCTTCTTTGGCGATCAACTACATGGTGATAACACGTGCAAAGAGGCGGAGAACCGGGAATAAAATTGTCCATGGAGACCCATGCATGGCAGAAAATAACACTGCAAAGCAACTGAGACGTACATGGACAGTATATATGTATAGATCAGCATATATTCTGAGCAGTGCATCACATCTGGTTAAGCTGGGAATTTTACTTCGTATGTTCTTCATCATCTTCACCAAGTGCATGATAAGATTGGTGGTCTTTGAGAATAGAAACGGCGATAAGGAAACAATACTACATGCATGCAGCGCAGCACGAGAAGAATCATTCTTATCGACAGCTAACTGCTAAATGGGGAAAAAATGCATCTTAGACCGTGCTCGTATTGTCATGCTATTTTCTATAGTAATAATTTTTTAAACAAAATATCTTTTTAAGATAAGATTTACTAACCGATTTTAACATACATTATATTGACTTTATTGTTAATTTTTTTAAAATTTAATTATGTTAAAAAATATACTAACTGGTAGTACAAAATAAACCACCTTCAGTAAAAAACAAAAGCCACCAAAAAAACTCAGCTTGGCACATCCGCACCAGAATAATGATTGGGAAATCACGAGGTTCGGACTTACTCACACATCCCCTTTCCCCCTTTGTTTGAAAGCGTTTTCTTTTTCATTTTATGGATGAAATTAGAGTATCCTCCTCTTCTGAAGTCTCAACTTGCATGGTCAAAATGGTCATGGCTTTAGTTTGGCTCAAATCTGGACTTGGAAAGGTTCCATTGTCAAGTGATTTTGGTTGTCTATTTCTGCATTTCTATCATCTGCTTCCTCAAAAAATCTTGATCAGTCTAAAGTGAACGGCAAAATGACCAGATGTTGCCAGCGGTGGAGCCGAGGCCCGACGACCCTGAGCAGCTGTCCAGACTCGCCGGTGAGCATCACTTGACACCTTAGCGATTTCTGGAACAAGCCCAGCAGCGGGTGGCGAGTCCGACCAGCAGCGATTCTCGGGACGGCCAGCCATCTGCCCATGCTCCCAAGATGGGGCCGGCTCCGCCCCTGGATGTTGCTTACATAAAAGAAACAAGATGCTCTCTAAAACCCGTTGCAGGGATTGCCGAAGCTAACTGTAGTACCAAACTAAGCGATTCCTGACATTGATAAGATCAGGGAATGAGGGTGTTTTTCTCTCTGACAGACGATGAAGTGCTGGCAAACAAAGTCACCACATAACAGAAACAGAGTAGGGGTACTAGCTAGGAACTGCAGAGTGCAAATCAAGATGCAACACAAAAGTACCGGATTGAAACCAATGCCGATGATTAGTACGTGCCATCAAGAATTGATGAACAATCTATGATTATATTTCTCACAGACAGAAATCAAGATTTGAGGTTCTTCTGCAAAATTTGTTCCCGCACTAGGCACATAGAAAGAACAAGAGTATCCGACTTCAGGGCAAGCAAGAAGCAAACCCCGATAAAAAAAAAACCCAACATACATAGGATAAGGGGTTGACATACATGATCAATTGCATAGGTATCGACAAACTCAAACGATTAACGCTGAATCTCTCTTCTGCTAACTCCGATGAGCCAATGCTCGATCGTGCTCCTCGGAAATCCATCTCCTCCCCCGGAGAGCAACTCAGAACCCCCCTTTCTGCACCAATTCAGAATAGAATCAACGTCCGAAACATCCCAAATAAGAGCTTAAGGGATCAAAGTTCGACTTTTTATGCATACCTCGTTCACCTTGTACCGATCACGGCTCACCTCCGATAGCGAGCTGCCAGGGCAAAGCGTCTGCGGCGCAAGAGAAGATAAAGCACGAACTGATCAGTAATCGAAGAACTGAAAATGATTTTATGAACGCAATCAAGAATTTAGGATTAGTGTTGCTTCGTTTATGTCTGCGTACGCACGTCGATTTGGCGCTGGACGCTCTTGGGATGCTTCTTCGGCCGGCGCGGCGGCTTCCGGCCGGCGATCGCGAGGAAGTCCGCCTCGATCTCCTGCCGCGTCAGCTCCACCAAGAACCCGCGGCTCTTCCTGCCGCCGCCACCGGCGTCCATGTTCCACATCTTCTTGTGCTGCCCCGCGTCCTCCGCGTAGTCCCGCCCGGCCTTCCGGCCTCTCAGGTTCCACTGCTTCCGGGGAGCTTCCTGAGGCGCCGGCACAGCTCCTTTCGGCGGCGATCGGGAGCTGCTGGGTTGGGGATCTGCGGCGGCGGCGGCGTTGGATTCGGAGACGAGGACGTCGAGGTCCTTGCAGAAGGCCATGGGCCTGCGGCACCCCCAGCCTGCGGGGAGGTCGAAATTGCCGAAGAGGCGGGGGTCCCTCGATCGCGACGAGGACGCGGGCACCGCCGGCATTGCTGCGGGCGGCTGGGCCATCGTCGCCTGCGAGGACTCCATTGGTTTGGCTTGGCGAGGCAACAAAAAGAGGGGGATTAAAGAGGCAGCAAATGTCTGTTGTGTGTTGCAGTCCTGCAGAGCAGCCAGGTTTGCAATTGCATGTGTTGTCTATATATAGCGTACTCGCCTCCTTTTATCGATTTTTCTTCGTCCCTTCTTCGATCGGATTAGAGAGGAAGCCTTGGGAGGAGGTGGGCGAAATTGGCGAGCGAGGCGAGCAAATGCTGTGGTTTGGCTTCGTTTTGGGTTTGGGCTCGACTCCGGGCGGCGTGCTGCCTGCGAGAGCTCGGCTCGGTTGCTCCGCGGATTCCGGCCGTGGGGCGGGTCGTTTACAGGCGGGCAGTAGCGGAGGGAGAGCATATACATGGGGTATAATTGCACCTCTAAAATTTTTGGCAAAAAATTCGGTATATATCCTCTAATATACAAAGTATATACTACATATACTCTTACACATTATACAAAGTATATACTACATATACAAATGCCTGATTATCAAAATACCAGTGTATCTATAGTACATTGCTACATAATTATTGATCTTGATTGAGAGCAGAGCAAGCATTTGTCATTTAAGGTTCCTAAAGGCTAACCACAGATGAATCTAGCAATATTGTAGTTGTTTCTTATTTTAGTTCAGTACTTTAGTGTTATATAGGTAGGTTTACTTACTGATGTGAGTTATCCTAGAACTACTAATAGTTCTTATATTGTTTTAAGCTCATGCTCATTAGACTGAAAAACTTTGTTATGCTTATAATTATTTCGCTTTACTTATAATTACCATGTGTCTTAAGTTTTCACTCTCATCATCAAAATCTTGGTTCCGCCATTGCAGGCGGGTCGATTGCATCGCGTGACCTCGTACTCTCCGTTGTTTGAGTCACGGGGAATGTTGGATTAAGATCCGATGGCTGTGCATACCAGGGCCAGTCAGGTTTAAGGTTTACTACTTTTAAAACTTTACTTGTGTTTCTTTTTTTTTTGGAGGTGTTAGGGGTTGCTTATGAAGAAAAATAAATAAATAAAAATGGGTTTGTGGTCGTATACACAGGTAGGCTAGTTAATAAGAGCAAATCTTTTGGATAGATTGAGGTCACGAATTTAAATCCTAGAAACTCTATTTATTTGTATGCTTATATATGTTTTTCGATCGTGGTATGTGCGTCAAGCGGGGTGGCACATGTATTGCCGATGTAATTCACTTTCATAAAAAGAAAGAAAAAAGGGTCCAAAAGTCTACTATGCGTTTCACGTAGAACTTGTAAAGATCCACTCATTCTTACTTACCGGCTCTCTAGCTCTATTAGTGTTATGTCTCCCATAGAGAAGGGTATCATGTACTCACTGTTATAGCTATGCTACAACATTAACAAAGATTCATAAAAGTTCATGACATACAAACTAAGTCACAAATATAGTATCTTGATGACACAAATGTGATTCACAAAAGGAAAAATACTCAGGTTACAAACTTGCTAAAATACATGGATAATAAAATATAAGATGCAAGATATATTTTTATCCTACAAAAGAAACAACAAGACAAGAGTTAATGATTAATAAAGTGTCATCAGACCTAATCTTTCATATAGTATCTATTCTTTTAGCTCACTGAGATGCTAGAACCATTTAGGGCCAACCGGTACCTTTTCATTAATATGGGTTCATCATCCGGTGAAGTCCCAAGTAAACCAGCCTCAAAAGCCACCATCAGATAGTCAAAAAAGTCAATACCATACCTTTGGAGAGCCAACCAGTTGAAAGAGGAACACCCAAGATCACATGGATAGGCAGGGAAACCCTTGGAGGAATATTCCTCTTTTGGGCAACTATTTTTACGCTAAGCTAATATCATTCTCTGCATAAAATGAATTTTAAAAGAAATAATGTGCTTGATAATGATAATGATGAACATGTGCTTAAGGTTAATAATGATGATGAATATAAAAAGATAGGCAGTTGGAGAGGCAATTTTCGTACCAACAAATAAGAGGTGGACAGAGGGTGCCCTGGAAAGGAATAATAGTGACAGGTGTGAGGCCTCCGCATATGGATATTATATAAAGATAAACCAACTCTCAATCGTGTAACAAGTCATATTATTCGTATTGGCCATGGTCTCATCTAAGACGGGCAGAGCTTAATTACCTTATCAAGTTATTATACACTCTACATAAGTAATGAGTATGTAAATGTGAGGATTGGGTAATATCAGAAAGGGCAAGACCCAGGCGCCTATAAGTAGCGCAGTGGAGTGTCGGGTGAAGATGAGTCCAACCCAACCAACAAATTGCTCATAGTTGGGTAGATGTTGGGTGAGGTAAGAAACCACCCCCGGTCAACAACTATGACTAACCAGGTGAAGGTATACTATGCGAAAATAAGGGAATCGGCTCTATATTCTGATTTGAGCATTACATCTAAGAAAATGTGAGGAAACCGATGTCAACTAAAGTTAGAGTAGTTAAGAATAAAGTGATACCAACCTGCATAGGGTTTAAATCATGAATTCATATCTGTCTTCTAGACTAGAGGCTATAGGAGCCTATCGGTGGTTTTTCTCGTAATGTGAGTGGTTAGTAGATTTATAAATTATAATTGGACATTTTCACCACATAAATTTTATTTTCAAATGATGAGGAATGGGATAGAAATTGTTGAGAGGAGGAATTGTTGGCATGGAAATTACATGTTGCTATTAATGCTTGCTGAATACTTTTGTACTCACCTTTGTTATTAACCCTCGTTAGATATGAGTCAATACGACGATCTACATGTTTATATGAAGGTACATTGAGGGCAACTACACCGAAGAAAGCAAGTTTGGCCTGAAGTATAACGCATATGAGACAGATGCCTCGTATAGAGGTCGGAATGAGTAGGTGACGCCCGGGTGTAATATTCGTGAATCCAAGTCTAGGTGTGGCTATCTTTTGGTCTTAGTATTTGTATAATTATTAGTAAAATCATTTCCTTTCCAAGTATTAGAATATTCGGGCAGAATTTATTAAGTCTAGTTTCAAATAGTAGCCCTTGGTGGCAATGATATTGTAATAATGTTGTACCATCTCTAATTAGTGTTCTGCTGCAACACTCTGATGAGCTTATTATTTGTTGAAGTGGTGTTCTATCGAATACACGAATAATAATCTGTTGATTAGTATTATTACCCCTTAGTAATAACACAAGTCATCATAATCCTTGATAGATGTATGACGTGGATTTCACCTGGCGTCGCTTTTATCTTTAGCGTTACTTAAGCTAAGATCCTTGCAACTTTTAGCCTACACCTCGGACTTCTATTCTTTGGGTGGGTTCGATCCGACTTGTGTTTTTTGCTTTTCACTTTTGTTACAATAACTAGCTTTTAAACGGTGTGCCTTTTAAGACGAGGTCTATAAATCAATTGTGGTATACACTGTACCAACTTTAACTATATCGGTCAAAAATCGTATGCGACTGTCTCTCTCTTTGTACTATCTCGCAAACAGCCATAAGCTACAGCTCAAAAGAACCCACCCTTTATTTTTTTGTCTGCAAACTTATTAAAGTTAAATTAAACATACTGGAAAAAAGCTTCTTTATTAACCCATGCGTAATTGCTGATACTATTTGTCGTTGATTGATTTTCATCTTTAACCCAGTGGTCACCACAACGTTTAAACTTCCTAGTGGCTTGTTTCAAATGTTTTTTTTTGTTGATGTTGCTCCTTGGCGTGGCATGTGTTGCTGTTTAAAAAGTGAACCAAGACTTGCTCTTCCGAAACCCATGTTGTGTGTCATTGCTGATACTACTACGTGTATTACACTTCGTAGTTACCTCTACTCAGGGAATGGCGCATCATAGCGATGTTTTCTCTAGCCTGATTTCAACATCACCATTGCGACATAAAATTGCACTGTGGCTCCAAACGGCTAGAATTTATAGTTTTCGGCTATGACTGTTGGCTGTTGACTGAAATTGTATCTTAAATGTTACCTTTTTCTGAGTCCTTTAATTAAAGAAAAATAAAAACACTGTTATATCTCTATGGACAATGGAAAGGAAAAAGGGGGAGCAAAGGCAGAACAGCTCAAAAAAGTAAAACAAAAGTCAAAATTAGAAGACAACACGTTCCGAGTAGTTTCTACTTTAAAAAAGCCGAAAGCAAAAAAAAGTTAGAAGCTGAAGCCATTTAAAACGAGATCAAAATTATTTCTCTTTGCAATCCACGAAAATAGTGTACTAGTACTCGCCTTGCTCAAAAGAGCTTTTTTTTGAGTGGCTTATAGCTGAAAGCACTGTAGCTGGCTGAAAAACATTGTAGCCGATAGAGTCTTATTTAGTATAATTAAATTTAAAAAAATTAAACATAGAAAAAACATGTTAGCACATCACGTATAATGCAAACAAATATGAGAAAAAAACCAGCAAAAAGCTCAAAAAAGCCAAAAGTATAGAAAAAAAATGAAATTTATAAATAGTATAGAATAAGTTAGAAGCTCAAACCAAAACGAACGGAACCTTACTATTGCTTGTACGGAAGTTGACACTTAGGAATTATACTGTGAGAGTCAACATCAGATATCAAAGTTTGTCATGCATTGCAAGCAAACGGACACAAAATCCTTGGTACGGCCTACGAGCACGAAAGAATTGGGCCCCGAAAGGCACGAGGCACCTGACTGCGGCAGGGCGTGTGGCCAAACGGAGGGCGCGCCAACGCCAACCCTCCGGGGGTCAGGACGCGGCACACGCGTACAGGCAGCAACACAGCATACGCTCACAACATCGAGCCGCCCGCCCGCCCGCCCCATGGTCACCGTGCCGTTTGCCGATGCCACGGGACACGCAGGCGCAGCAACGCCACCAAAATCAATCGCGGGCCGGAACACCAAAGAACCGCCCCACCGCGGCAGCGCGCATCCACCACCCATCGGAATTTCACGAAGCGCCGAGGTGGAGAAGGCCACCTTTTCCCTTCCCTTTTAAAAAACCTCACCCCCACCCCCTCGCCCACCTCCCTTCTTCCTCTTCCCTTCCCCTCCTCCTGTCCGCCCGCACCCACCTCTCATGGTCCTCATGGCCGCCGCCTCCGACCACCACCCCGCGGCCAAATCCTCGCCTCCTGCATCTCCGTCTCCGTCGCCGGCTCCTGCAGCGACGTCCACCCGCACCCGTCTCCACAGCTTCTCCTTCCCGACGCTCAGCTGGGGCACCCACCGCCTCCTCCGCTGCTCCAAGAGCGGCGCCTCCGCCTCCCCTCCTCCGCACCCGGACACCCCGTGGTCGGAGAAGGATAAGCCCCAGGACTCGGCCACCGCCGGCGCGTCTCAGCCGCCGCGGCCCTGGAACCTCCGCACCCGCCGCTCCGCCACGGCTGCGCCGCCTGCGTCGAGATCAGAGGGAGCGGGGAAGGCGGCGGCGGGGCAGGCGCAGCAGTCGCCTGCGCCGCCACTGGCGGAGGCGAAGAAGAGGGGCTTCTCCGTCGCACTGACCAAAGAGGAGATCGCCGAGGACTTCCACGCCATCCGTGGCACGCGCCCGCCGCGCCGGCCCAAGAAGCGCCCGCGCGCCGTGCAGCGCCAGCTGGATGTAAGGATTGGAGCCTCACATGTATTTCCTGATGCGTAATTTTGGGTATTGGTGTTTAATTCTGGTTGGTTGGTTTGGAATTGCAGACGCTGTACCCGGGATTGTCGCTCGCGGACGTGAACCTTGACTCGTACAAGATCGAGGAGGTGAGATATTGTTCCAATTCGTTTGGTCATGTATTCTTTCCCCAAAGTTGATCCTTTTCTTCATGCGTTTTCCTCTTGCAGAGGTGATCGGCACCGTGGTGAAGCTGCAAATGGGAGGAACTTTTCAGATGTTCCCATCTTTTGCTTTTTCAGATGTTCCCATCTTTTGCTTTCTTCCTGTGATGGCTAACATGTTCAGCCCATAATTATGTTGGTTCTTCTGGATTAGAGGATGGGAAGTTAGGTTTGTGATGCGGTTTTGTATAGGGGTTTCTGTTTTATGGGGAATTGTTGAAAGTACTGTTTATGCTTTGTGATCGGAAGTTGTCATGTTATGTACATGGTTTAATCTATGAAATAATCTCGTTAAGAAAATCTATGAATAATGTTTTTCGCTTTAGATTGCTCCAAAGAATTTGTTCAGTATGATATAGCATTATGGTTTTGAAGTGTTCTTTACGGTGTTATTTGCTTCTTGATGATTGCCTTTTGGATTTATTGACAAAAGACAGATAATTAGTTGCATTGCATGACAGACAAAAAGTCAACTTTATTTTTACTCTGGTAGGACATATATCATATCCAAAATGGGACATGGCTAGTGGAACAGAAGGTAATGGTACTTGTGGTGAAATAATAACCATGGTCTCCTCAAAATTTCTTAATAAGTGTAAATGAGGTAGGAAATGAAGCAGGTTATTAGAAAAGGTTTGCATCCTGTCTTAATGTCTTGCTTCTACGTGTAATGTGCACAAATGTCTTCTTTTAGAATTCTTCATCCATTTTCGTTGTCTTGCTTCACTTCTCCTGTTCATTTGTTCTTGCATTTTTTTAGTGTCTAAGAAAGTTCATGCATGTCATTCTTGCTTTCATGTAATACTCGTTTCTTTGTCTTGTATCTGTTTTTTTTGTCTGATCTGCAATTTTGCTTTACTGAGGAGGTACCATGTTCAGTAGCCATTGAATGAAGCCTCTATGGATTTATGCAAATCAACTAGTCCTGGCACTGCTTAATAAAACAGTGTCTATTTGTTAAGTTCATTAAGAATTGAACTTCTGCTCATCGTTCAACTTGGAACTCAGGTTGAATACTTGTGTGCAAGAGCAGAAATGTTGCTTGATTATATTGTTTGCCCTTAAATCCTTACACACTTAGCAATCGAATATTTGGTTTATCAGTTTTCATGAATAATTGGATGACATTTTTGTGGTGAATCAGGCTTTACTCAAATTTATGTACAATTGTGCTGGGAGCTGGTGATATTGGATTCTTTGGTTTTGAGAATCACCCCCTGGTATTCCAAGAATGTAGCTGAGCTTGGTAATTCGTATTTTGTTCATCTGGTCATTCTCTATGCAGTGCTTTTGTTGAATCAAGATTTAAACTCGATAATGCTTCATGTTCAGATAATTGACTTGACAATGCTTCATGTTGCACATAATTTGCTTCATTGGTTTCCGTGTTGTGTCTACTGGGGTTTCTATTATTCAGTAAGTAATGCTACTGTTCTGCACTTCTACTCTTGATTCTACTATTCAGTAAGTAACGCTACTGTTCTGCACTTCTACTCTTGACAGGCAAATGAGCACTTCTGAGCTGAGTCTTGTTTGCAGAATTCAGGTATGTATAAGTTGCCCTTCTGCATTTTCTGTGTACATCAAATGTCAGGTACAGGCTATCTTACGTGGTGGGCCATCTGTATCTGCAGACTTTGTTCCTCGCATGAAGAATTGTTTTGTTTAATCGGTGCGTGTACGTCCCACTAGAGTGACATCTCCATATTTGTGTCTTCTGACTCATTGAAACTGGCAACTATCCGCATGCATATCCACTCTACATGTTTAAAATATCTACTAGATTCATTCATATAATATTCTGGGAAAGTGATGTTAAGTGGTACCCCTCTTCTGGCCTTCTGTCATGCCTGCGGTTTGAACAACAGGGCAGGGTATGGGTGTTGCAAGTGTGCAACAGAGTGGTTATTCCTACGTAATCGCGTTGATGGCATGGTGTGGGTATATTGCTATTGTACCATGTTCATCTACCCTCTCATTGGACAATTGGATTTTCAGTCGAAAGCAACAGTTCGAGTATATTTGTCTAAGACTTTTGTCTCCCTCAGTCCTAACATGGAAAGAGATATTGTATTCCTATGTGCTTGAGCCGCTCCAACCGGCGGTGGTGAACGGGTTGGCTTCTTGTAATGGCTTCTACAATGCTTCTATCTCCGCCGCCTATCCCTGCCTTTCATCCCTACCGCCTCCGCCCATCTCCCTCCTCCCCCGCCCACTTTGCCCCTGCCTCCGTCGCCCTTTGCTCCCGCCTCTGCTCGGCGCCACCACCCTTCTTTCCTTGGCTCCATCAGCGTCGCTCCTGCCTATCACTGCTCCTCCTCCCTTGGCCCTATGACGCCGCTCCCACCTGCCTTCACCTCCATTGCTCATTGGCTTAGCTCGGCGCGGCCTTCCCTCCTCCTTTGGTCCCGCTGGTGCCGTTCGATGAAATTTGGTTTCGTTTTTTCTTTCAATTTTTTTCTTTGTTCCTTCCATGTCCATTTAATCCTGTTCAATTTTCACCATTTTTTCTTTTTCAAATCATCTTAGCCAAAAAGCCGAATTGAACATTCCTGCTTTCAACCACGGCATCTTCCAACTATTGCAATGCTATTTTAGCCAAAAGTCAACGGCCGCAGTTGAATTGAATAGGGCCCGAGTCCCCTACAACTTTGGGTGAATTTGCCATATGTAGATGATTGTGGACTGACCATGCCATGTGTGTGTCATCTTCTTCATTTACTAAGTTTTTAAGATACCAAATTTTGCCAAACTGCTAACCCGTCTTGTGGCTTTGATAACCCCACCTTTCTTAGTCTGCAGGCTCGGCACGTTTACATAGTGTAAACCCTGGTAATTTGCTAGGACGAACAGTTGAAACTAGTCCGGCTGTAGTGCAACTCTGTTAGGATACAGAGCTAGTTATCAAGTGGTTGGTTGGGGTTGGCATATACAGTTCAGGTATGGCCCGGTGCTACTTGCACAGTGCGAGTACGTACGTATGCGACCAGACCAGGACGCCGCGTGCTTGTAGATCGCGTTCCGTTATCGCAGGCTTATAATACAAAGCACACTACCTGTGCTGCGTTTATTCCAGTGCGGATCACCACCTCACCAAATCGATCGTCCAATTGGGCGCTGCAATTGTGGCGGCACGATGGCGAGCAACAAGAGGAGGAAGGTTGCAGTGGCATCCGGCGGCGCGACGGTGCTGCCGGACGAGATGGTGACGGAGGTGCTCCTGCGTCTGCCCGTCAAATCCATCCATCCTCCTCTTCAAGGCCGCCTGCCGGCCCTGGGCCGCGCTGCTCTCTTCCGACAAGTTCGGCGGCCTCCGACATGGCGATGACCGCGGTCGCACCCGCGCCACCCAAGCTGCTCTTCGTCTTGCCCACAGCAAGATTCGACTCCACCGCGGTGTACACACGCACGTCGTCGGGCCCTAGATGACGACCTATAGTTCACCCTTGAGTGACCATGCCCGCGGCAACTTCGTGGAAGTGACGCCCGCGCCGCGCCGTGGCCTCACCCTCCTGTACGACGCCGTGGCGCCGGCTTATTACGTATGCAACGCAGCAACACGGGCAGTCGCGAGGCTGCCACCTTGCCGCGACGTGACATACGCCACTGCAGGGCTGGGGTTCGATGCCCAAGCTGCTGTTAGTAATGCAGTGCTGAAAAAAACTACGGCCTGTATTTGCAGACGGGTTCCTGCACTGGCTGATCGATCCTTCCTTTCTCATCAGAAGGCCAAGAGCTGCTGTCATATCGTTTTCTGTCGCAGAGGAGACCTTCAGGTGGTTCAGATCGCCTCCCTTCTTGGCATCAGGAGTGCACCTAGTGGAGATCGATGAGTAATACTGCATGGTCCGAGACCTTCGCAATATATATCCCCTGATGCTACCATCTTGGAGATTTGGAAACTGCTGGATTGGTCACTGAATCATCGAATTGACTTGTCAGGGCATATGGCAAGAGTTTTACTTGAGCCACGGATTGTGAAACCAAAGATCATGCTTGTGGGCAAGGGCACTGGACGATCGGGCTTCAGTTTTGCTCCCTTAAACAAGTAGTTTCGTGAAGCTCCTTGCCACAGTACATTGCTTGATACAAAGGTGGTTTGCTCCAAACCTTGCCATGGCCTGAACCTAGTAAGCACCGAGACGACGGACTATCTCTACAACCCATGTACAGGTTTCCACAGGGTCTACTGTAACCTTGGGCCGCATATGCACCTACCCTGGAGGACACCTAGTGCAGAAGACCATGCTTTCGCCGTCGGCAACAAGATAGCAGGCTTCGGTTTCATCCATTTCATTCAGGAGCATGTCGTCGTGAAAATCTTCTGTCACCTGAAGAACTTCGAGACTCGTCAGTACTACTTGACGTGCTGGTTATGGCGGTGTAACTCTGGGGGTGGAGCCCAACAGCACTCGGTACCGCCCCTGCCTGTGAACGATATGCCGTCGGCCTATCTTGATGGGGTGCTGTACTGGATGAGCGAGCCAAGGTTGGGTCAGAGCTATGAACGGGCCATTGTCTCCTTCAACATTGCTGCAAATGTGTTCGACGTCATTCCCTGTCCTTCGTGCATTGCGATATGGAACAGCGCAAGTCATTGCAGCGCATTTGCAGTAGAGCTCGAGGGAGTATCGTGCGCTGCTCTAGCTGATCCAGTGGCGAACAGGTTAGATGTATGGAAGCTAGAGCATGGCCAATGGGGTAGAACGTATACAGTTCGTTTGAAAGCATGGCCTGAGTATTCCCTTGGGACAAATGTGGTGGTGCCGATGGCTGTTGATCCTGATGATGGAGGATCCTGCTGAACACCTGGAGGAAAATAGGTCTATATGATCCGATCGAGCAAGCAATTCAAGAATTGTATTCACTTGATCAATCTAATGATGAGGTAGATAGAACGGATGCTAAGATTATGCCCTTTGTTCCTATGTTATATGAGGAGGCTTCGCCCATTATCCCCGTGTGGTCAAAGCAAGACGGTTGTGCTGATACACTGTCAAATGGTCTCAAGTAATTTGATAGTCTTGAGCATCTCCCTTCGTTATATTTTGATAATAGCTTGCTCGCATGTTGGCGAACTGTCACCAGTTTTTGTTAATGCGATCTATATGGATTACTAGTAAATGAATGAATTGGTGTTACAAACAGGTGGGCTGAGTTGGCCCATTTATACTTGGCCCGTACATGACGCATGGTTACCTGATCGCTTCCCATTACACACAGACATTGTGCTGTATTACAAATTACACCAATTTTTCTTCAGTTTGTGCAGACAAGTAGTCAACCATGCGACCATCATCTAGCTGTATAAATCTGTTGATTGAACCTCCTATTCTCCATGTATGCAACTTCTTTTTACTCCTTTTAGCAATACTTGTTGAGACCTGCTCAGGTTGAATCTTACATGGCAAAAAAAAAAAAAGTTTGAGCTTCAGAAGTGCAATACAGGTATAGCGCAGTGCGGGCAACATTTTTCAGGTGCTGGGGATTTGCAATTCTACATTGTTCCATGCATGCTCGCCATTTGTATATGTACCTGTTCCATCCTCTTCTCTGTTTCGGTCAAGGGTGCATGCGTTGTCCGTACTCTAGTGCCTTGCTCGAACGTGCTATGATGGCTGCTTATTCTTGTGCTACTCATTGGAGAGCATTGGTTCCTCAAGACACACACAAAAACCAAGGCTTTGTTTTCATAGGCCTGTACTTTGTAGGTTCCTTTGATTATTCCTTAGCTGCAGTCTGCAGAGAGAGAGAGAGGACGAGCTGCCTGCCTGAACATTGTTGATTCAGGAAACTGGCATACCTCACTGCAGCTGGACAGTAACCTAACAGTGGTTCGAATCCACTTCAGAACGAGGACAATAGTATACTCACTGCAGTAATAGCACTACAGCAAGACACTTAGTACAGTCGTGTAAAGCAACATACAGTACTGGTACTAATCATCACACTTTGTGGCATTCAAGTCCAGTTTGCGTCCAGTGTTGCATAAGCGAGATAGAGAAGCCATGGAACAGTCTACTGATCCTCGACAGTGTTGTATAAAAACTTGGGCTGTGTCGGACGTGTTGCCTACACAGTACATGTGCATAAACACTGGAGTATACTACTACCAGTACGCTGTCACAGTAGATGACGGATGCTCCTTTCTTTTTCTTTTTGAGAAAGGAAATCCAACAAAAAAAAAAATGGAAATGAGGGGGTGTTTGGCAACGGCTGCGGCTTATGGCTTTTGGCTGAAATTTTTGAATTTTGGCTGTTTACGGTACATATTACGGAGAGACAGATACTCGCTTGCGATTTTGGCTTGTACAGATATTGGACTTTTAACGTGTAGATCGTTTAACTTGTAGACCCCGTCTTGAGAAAATACTCCGTTTGAAAGTTAGGTACTGTAGCAAAAGCCAAAAGCCGCCGGCTTCTGCAGATGAAAACGATGCTGAGAAGTCCTGATAAGCCTTGGTCTCAGTCTCTCAGACCCAGAAAAGACCCGGTGAAAACCTTAAGACTAGTGTGGATTGTCTAGTATCCAAACAAGACAAAAAGAATAGGAAAAATGAAGAACGACAGCAGTAGGATTGTGTAAAAACCCCATGATGCCATCGGCCTCTCTCTGCTTTTGACCGTGGAGTAAAAGAATCGCACACAAGGTTACGGTACTAGTACTCCTGCTCCAGAGACCAAGCAGAGTCCACAGCAAGCCATGCGTAAGAACAACGAGGAAACGGGGTAGGAAAAGAAGTTGGAGCCGGAATCGAGTGTGTTTGTTTTCCTAGCTGGCAACAGCAAGAACACCAGGCACCAACCCCACACGCTCAATCATCCCGGCGAACAACCAACTGGAACGGAATATGCCAAGAACCCACCATGGCATAGCCACTTCATGCATACTAGTAGGAGGAAACAAAGAGGTTCAGAAATGGAGCAGGTGATCCAATGCAAATTAAGAACCAAACCGAAAATGCAGAAGGCTTTTCTGGACTGTACTCATATATATTTCGTAATTTGAACAGAGTGGAGTGGATTAGTGCGAGTGGTGCAGCTAGGAAACGGACGAACCAAAGAAGGAAGAAAAGAAATCCCCCTCCAAGAAAGAATTTGCAAACTCTGCAGTAATAATAAACGCGCAGCCTCTCTCTCTACACTCTCTTTTCTGTCTGTGTGCCAGGCGCTCTCTGACCCCACCGGCCAGTGTCAGAGGGCGCCGCCGGGACCCTCCAAAATCGGCGGCCAAAACCCTCGAACCCAAAAGCCCTCCACCCCCAACCTTCGCGCCGGAACTTCAATAACTCCGCCCAGAAAAGTAACAGCAGCGGCTGCAGCTCACCCCACCATGTCGCAGCATTGCATCCGCGGCAACCGCAGTAGCAGCGGCTCCTCCTCCTCCTCCACCGCCTCATTGACATTGGCGTTCGCGTTGGCGTCGTCGCTGCGCGGTGTCTGGTCGGCCAGGAAGCTCCGGATGGCGGCGAGGCCTGGGCCGCGCACGTCGCGCTCCCAGGTGACGGACTCGACGGTGGAGCCCGCGCAGGCGAGACGCGCGCGGACGGTGCCGGAGGCGTCGAGGCGGTGGACGGGCCAGCCCCAGGCGTCTGCCATGCGGCGGATCTTGGACACCTGCGCGGCGGCCAGGAGCCGGGTGTTCGCCTTGATGTCGTCGATCGCGGTTCCGAAGCTCTTGCGCCCGGCGAAGTAGTCTCCGAGCTCAGGGACGCCGATGGCCTTGCCCAGCCCGGCGTGCGCGGCGCGCTCGGAGGCGGTGGTCGTGGCGAAGTACTCGCGGAGCTCCTTGACCATCCCGGCGTCCACCATGTCGTCCACGCGGCGGTCGAGGTACTCCGCAAGGAGCGCCTCCTCGACGTCGACACAGAGGATGCAGCACGGGAACCGGAGCGCCGGGCGGTAGCGATCCGCGGCGGCGGCGGGCGAGAAGGGGTCCCCGGCGGAGGCGTCGAAGTGGTCCGCGAGGAGGGCGTGGATGAGGGAGTTGGACCCACCGGCGACGACTGACACGCGCCGCCTCGCCGCGATCGAGGCGGCCGTGGCGGTGGCGATGGACCGGAAGGAGGAGGCCGGGAGCTCGCCGGCCTCGGGGCTGATGGCGCCGAGGAGGTGGTGCGGGACGCCGCGGCGGTCGTTGAGGAGCACCTTGTTAGTGGTGACGTCGAGGCCGGCGTAGAGCTGGATCTTGTCCGCGTTCACCACCTCGCCGCCGAGCGCCTGTGCGGCGTCGATGGACAGCTTCGTCTTCCCGGTGCCCGTCGCGCCGACGATCACCACCAGCGGCCTCGTGGCCTCCTCCTGCCCCCCCACCCGCCCACCGCTAGAAGAACACGAACCTCCGCTCCTCGTAGTACCCATTCCCGCACGGCCCACCCGCTGCTCCTGGATCCGCAGTGACCGCTGCGGCGGAGGGACACTCTTCGCGGCGCCCGCGGCGGCCATGGGAGAGCGCACGAGAGTACTGATCCTGATGGCAAGGCCGGTCATGTAGCTAGCGCCCCAACCCCAATCCGGATTAGCCGCCTATGCCCTTGTTTTTGTCTCTTCCTAATACGCCTCCTCAGACTATATGGGACGAGTGGGAGAAGCCGCACGATTCCACGGCAAATCAGGAAAACGCTCTCTCATCTCCGCTCCTGTATTTTGCGCGCACCTGGACCTGGTGTTGAGAGTTTTTGCTTCTGCCGCCTATATATTTGCCTGCGTTTTTGGGGACGTTTTGCTTGCGTTTTGTGGCGCGTGGCTCGTGCTATCACAGGGGCCCGTGCATCGTGTATATATACAGCCAGACAGGGGACACTGTGACAAACACAAGAATGATAGATAAATCAGTTGATAAGTCGTTTTTAAAAACTATTTCGATAAGATTTATGATTTTTGGTCTTAACGTTAGCAATTGTATAAACGGTCCGAATCCTAATGAATTGATAAACTGTTTTAAAAAAGGTTATCTCGATAAAGCACTTTAAAATGACAATAAAAAATAGTCTTATTTATTTATTCATGAGAAACCATTGACGGAGCCAGCGGGGGACCTTAGTGAGGCTTGAGCCTCACCTCCTTCGGTGGAGGCACCCCCCACGCGGCGGTCGGTAATGTCGACAGAGGCCCAAGTGCCCAACAAAAAACAAAAACAAAGCATAGTCAAGTGGGCAGTCCATTGCCCTTAAGAGGCCCAACAAATTCATCTCATTAGTCCACCAAAACACCCACTCCAACTCACAAACCTAGCAATTGGTTCCCACTCCCAGACAGGCAGACCCAGAGGAGAGGCGCTGCCGCCACATCGCAGAGGCGCAGAAGGGGGTGCCGCCGAAGCCGGACCAAAGCTGGGGTAGCCAGATTTGGCGGCGAGCCGGCCGAGCCACCGACCGAGGGGAGGCTGTTCGCCAGATTCGGCCATCCAGGGTCGGGGCCGCGGGGCAGGGGGAGTTGAACCGGGGCGACAAGGGGGGCTGAGCTGGGGTAGGGGGAGCTAGACCGGGGCGGCAAGGGCCGAGCCACCGCCAGCGAGTGTGGGGGGCGGCACGGCGCCGCAGAGGAGCACCGGGCGGCGGGCCGGCGCGGAGGAGCACCGAGTAGGCGAGCACTGAGGCACCGAGTCTTGGAGGCCGGAGACGGGAGTCTAGAGTGGCGGAGACGACGGAGTTCGAGAGAAGCAACGGAGCAAGAGTGTGAGACAGCGAGTGAGCGAGAGCGACTGAGTCTGAGATTGAGAGACTAGAGACAGAGAGCGAGTGCGAGACGAGAGGCGAGACCGTGAGAGGACAGAGGAAATAGGGTCGGCCATCGCTCGTCGCCCGTCTGCAGTCAGAGTGAGTAATTTTTCTCCTGTTTCTTTCTTATCATTTAGTATTTTAGAATTTAGATTTTAGACTTTTACATTCAGTGTATATAGATAGTTTAGTCATTATAATTAATTTATATATTTATAGCTTTGTATTGACAGAAATTAATAATTTATTTATAGATTTTGCTATAATGGAGAAACGAACTTTGTGTAACTATTTTGCAAGTAATTCAAGTAGTTCTCGTCTAACCGATGAGAGTACAACTCAACCAAAGAAGCTTCGGCTATAATAATTATATATCCTTTGGTATGTGCTTTCTATTATTGAGATATCTACTTTGTATTTCTCTGTTTTTTGTTGTTTGTCTTCAAGACTTTAATTGTATAATTTTTTGTATGAATTTGAAATTTTATGAGAGTAAAAGATTATATTTATACCAACTTAATTTAGTTTGAGAAATGATTCAATCTACCCTCAATTCTATTCTAACTCCGCCACTAAGCGAAACCATCTGATCAACTCGGCTTCGGCTTCTGGCTTATTTTTCACTATTCATAAGTTTCGTCTTTTTCTGAACTTTTGGCTTTTTGTTGAGTTTTTTTGTCGGTTCTTTTTTCCCGTATTTGTTTGTATTATACGTAATGTGCTAACATATTTTTTATATTTTTAAATTTTTTAAAATTTAATTATGCTAAATAAGTCTTAGTCAGCTACAGTGCTTTTTTAGCCAGCTACAGTGTTTCCAGCCATAAGCCATGAGTTTTTGAGCCGAACCGATCACCACCAAGGCCTGATAGATAGGTGCTCTACAAGCTACACTTGCCCGTGACAGCGATTGACATGACACACAGGGGATCTTAGACAAAACTGTTACCAGTATCAGTATGTTATGCCATGGTGGCGCCATGGCGTGGCGTCGCGGCCCTGCGGGTCCGTGGTTTTGAGGCGAGCACGAACTTCGCCGTGAGCCATTTGCAGCCGCAGCTTCTATGCTCCGAATTCTTTTGCTCGGCTCGGTTCTGAACTTGCCTTTCCGTCCGGCCGGGTCGTCGAGTTTTCGCCAGAGGGGTATGCAGCAGAATTCGCCTCTCCCTTTCCCGCATTTCGGCGAGACGTTTGCTTTGGGTGGCATACGGTCAGCGTTCGCCCCCGTCCCGGCGAGCGACGGAGCGTGGTGGCGACCTCGGTTTGTCGGCGGTGGTGATGGTGCTACGCTGCTATTACCGTTTGAGTATCCGCTCAGTTCAGTTGAAATAAACTGCCTCATAGTTTATTTTACATCATAGCTGATTGTTTTGTACTGTAGCTACAGATGATTTTTATTGGTGTAATTAAATTAAAAAAATTTAAAAATAAAAACAGGTTAGCTAATCACAAATAATGCAAACGAATACGAGAAAAAAGAAAAGATAAAAACATTAAAAAGGACGAAATTTAAAAATAATGAACTAGAAATTAAAAACTGAAGCTAAAATAAGTGGAGCAGATCATCCGCTCAAGTGAAAAGGATTATATCCTGCGTTTCACCGACGCAACGGCGTGGTTAATGGTGCGCTGTTTGGTCACTTTTCTCAACTGGTGTTTGTCAAGGGAACGGCTCAGGTGCAGGGGCCCCTGCACTTAGCGCCGTGCAGGGGCGCCCCAGCAGCTGACACGTGTCCCGCGAAATTCAAAAAAATTCCGAAAAATTCGAAAAAATACTTTTTAAAATCCGAAAAATTGTAAAAAGTAGTTTTTGTGAAAATACTTTTATTAAAAAGTATTTTTAAGTACTTAAAAAAATACTTTTTAATAAAAGTGAAAATCAAAAAAAATTTAAGTACTTCAAAAAAATACTTTTTCTACTTAAAAAAATACTTTTTACAATTTTCCGGATTTTAAAAAGTATTTTTTCGAATTTTTCGGAATTTTTTTGAATTTCGCGGGACACGTGTCAGCTGCTGGGGCGCCCCTGCACGGCGCTAAGTGCAGGGCCCCTGCACCTGAGCCGTTCCCGTTTGTCAATATGGGTTCAAAGTGAGCTGTTGAGGATTGAGACGAGCGCGAATGTCGCACGAGACGGTTCAGAACATCTTCGCCTCTGGTCAGCTGTTGCATCTTCATGGCAGACGATCCGGAGTGGCCAGCAAGTGAGAGAGACGTGTGTTGTATGGAGTCATGCATGGTGCCTAGGTTCCCATGTTTTCCCTCTCTGGGGACAGGGCATTGACCCGCTCAGGTAATGGCGTTGACATTCGGGCCCGAGAGAGAGAGAGGGGTTCTCCCCATGCCACTGCGCTGTGGGCCCATCGGCTGACGCTTCCTGCATGCACCAGGCACGATGGAAAGAAAGGTAAGGAGCCGAAGAAAGCAAGGAGACTACGGACTGCGGCCCTGTTCGGTTTATGTGGCTTGTGTCTTCACCCCGATCGCCATTAATTAGTCTAACTGCTAGATTTATCTATGCAATTACATAGTTAGATATTATAATATAATTATTTTCAGTATATAACTCTATTATTTATAATTAAAATATAATTATATTTACTCTATAACTCTAATATACATATATGATTAATCTATACTGTTATAATCTAGTTCTACCAAAATAAATGATAGAAATACTTCTCTTTTTTCTCGATTAATGTAATAATTTCTAGAATTTTTTAGGATTATCGTGGATTTTTTGTCCTCAAAACAAAGGATATGTCTTGAATCTCACCAATTATTTTTATTTATATAGACAAGTAATAACTAAAACCTATAAACCACAGCTCAAAACAGGATCATGGAAGAATTTGGTTTCCCCTATAAGCCCCTAGATTCACTTGTGTTTCCAGGCCACTCACATGGCTGTTTCACCACAGCCACAACAGCAGCAGGGATAGATTATGGGCTTGCTCTAAATGAGTTGAAAGTCTTCGGGTTCTGAATTTCAGATTTCAGAAGCCAGGAGCCACTTGAAACACATAGATATCTTAATTATAGTATTTTTTTACTTTTTAGCCTTTTTTCTTATTTTTTTATATTATCCGTAATGATGTAACAATGTTTTTTTATCTTTTTATTAAATAACTTATAAAACAAACTACCGCTAAAGTAAAATTTCAGCCAAAATTCCGTTGGCCCTACGTGGTGGCCTTGCTGTTTCCCTTGGCTCCTTTGCAGCGTTGGATCGGCTCATCGTACGGGAGATCTGGCTCCTTTCCCTTGGCTGGCTACTCTACTAGGGAAAAGATCTGCCTGGTGAGCCTGACAGAATGTGATCAACCTTTGCACTTTCATGAGACTGAAAAGATGCTTCGAACAAGTGTGTCTGAAGGGAATGGTGCCCGCCCTTTGGATGGTTCACCCAAAAGCATGCAGATTCTTGATATGGGTAAAGTTTTCTGGGGCTCCTTGTGTTCTACTCAGCCCATGTGTCCTACTCTGCAGCACAGCAAGAACTACACCTTCCAGGATCTCTCCAAGAAAAAAGAGCCCCCCAGTCGTCCTTGTGTTGAAGGCTATTTTGTACTGGCCGAATATGCTGTGATGTGTTATTTGAGACTGGTCATGCTGCTCAAGTGTAGCGGCGGGGACCGAACTGGGGCAAGGGGCTGATGATCCCTACCTTTGATCAAAGAGTGGGTATCTTCTTATAGGACCGGACATGCAACAGAGGAGGGGTGAGGGTAAATGGTGCCTTTAAATTCTCTCCAAATATCCACTTAACTCTTTTCTCCAATAGCTACTGAGCTATAAATGCTAGAGTTGAAGTCTCACAGAAAACAGAGAAGCAGAACATCGAAAACTGAAATGGTCGTAATCTGACTGCGTGGTTGAACCTTACCACGTGGTCAAAAGTCTTGACTATGTGGTTGATAACAGACCGAGAGAGGGCTGTCCGACTACTCGACAAATGCGCAACATGGTCGGCAGTCGAAGATACCCGAGACCAGACAGCAGAGAAAGGCAGCAAAAAACAGACCGTGGTCGAGAAGCGAACTCGTGGTCTTAAGCCCGACAATGTGGTCGATACTCGGCACCGAGGTCGTAAATCGCCCTAGTCAGCAGCCACCGAGACAAGAACTAATCGTAGTCATAAACCAACAGGTGATTGAACGACTACCATGATCGTAAGGCTCTTTGGTCGTCAACCACAAAGATCAGAACCGACGTAGTCGTAAGTCAACGAGTGGTCGAATGACTACCGTGGTCGTAAAGCACTCAGAAGAACAGAGGAAAAGCGGGAAGGCGCACGACCACAAGATCCATATTCCGAATAACTTTTGATTTACGGATCAACTGGTCATGAGACTTCAGACCCAGCAAGAACATGGTTGGTTGGAATACAGTGTGGAAAAGAATGCGGTCTTTTGTTTCTATTGTCTTCTTTTCAAGAAACCTGGAAGGCCTGAAAAATGTGCTTGTGATGTATTTACAACAACAAGGTATTCCAACTAGAAGAAGGCTTTAGAAAAATTTGATAAATATGTTAGTGGACCTAGTAGTTATCATAGCATTGCAAGTCGGGACTACGAGGATTTTAGAAATCAAAGAGCAAGTGTGACTCAAAGACTTTTTGATCATGGCCGAGAGTCAGAAATTGCATATAAAATTCATTTGACTACTTCTTTAGATTGTGCAATATTTCTTCTAATGCAAGGTGAAACTTTTTGAGGACACGATGAATCTTCAACTTCCACCGCATGCTGGGTCTCTGCTGTTGCACGTTGCCTTCGCCTTCGCAACCTCCATCTCCAGCAAACAGATGCGCTTGTCCTTGGCGGCGTGGGCCTCTTCGGAAGCTCGAAGCCACCGCACGCCAGGCGTCATTAAAGCACTGTCGCTGAGCCACGAGCCACCTGGCCCGGCCTCGTGTACGAGGGATGGCTCCGCATCCCGCTTCACCCGCATGTCCGCGGGGCGAAGTCGGTAGTAGATTCGACTTTGTCTTCATGGGCCGGCTCCGCTGGAAGCGCACACCTCGTGACCGGGGAGACGCCTTTGGCGGTAGCTTCGACTCCGTGTCCATGCCACTAGGACGCGCTGCGCCAGCAAGATCCAGTTTTGTCTTATATCATGGAAGGTCACAGGCCGCAAGGACGGAGGGGTCAAATGATTCGGCAACATGGTTTCGGCCCGTGAAGCCCTTCACCATGAGAGGCTCCTGTTGTAGGGGTGGCCCCCACCTAAGCCCACCCAACCTGCTAGAAGGTTGTAAAGCCCGAAACGGGACATGTATAATGACATAAATGCCCTTGAGAGGGGTACTTGGGTGTAAGGATATAATTGTATATATATATATATATGGGAACGTATCCAGTGCTAATGGGTATTTGGGTGCTAAGGTGCTAATGCCATCCAGGATCGTTAGATCTGCCACCAATGGCTTGGATTCGTAAGGGTGGAATGGAAGCACCAAATCACTTACGCCAATTTTCCAAAAACCTCCTACCTTCCCCTCAGTTTTTTTTCCGAATCCCACGTCGTTTCGCCTCCGAAAGCCGTTTCATCTCCTGCGATCATCCGGCGGGGTCTACCCGTGCGCGCCGTCGTCGTGCGACTTCTCCCCGCGAGCAGCGCCGTCGTCCCGCGACTTCTCCCCGTGAGCAGTGACGTCGTCCCGCGATTTCTCCCCGCGCGCGCGGTCGTTTCGCGACGTCTCCCGCGCACACCGTCGTCCCGTGGTGTCGCCGTGTGCAGATCGCCGGTGAGAGGGCTCGTCGGGCTCTAAGACGCCTTTTTTAACTCCCCATTGCATGATCGATAGGGAGAGTAATCGATAAAGCAACTAAATTTTGCAAGTTGCGGCTTGTCTGATGGCTTGTCTGATGTTTTTTTGGGGGGATTTTGCAAGTTGCGGCGGAAGAGATGCTGAAATTTTCCTGTTTATGCAGTCACTGTAGAGTTTAGAGAGTCCGAAATTAGTGATGTTTTCATGAAAAATAAGCAGATTGAGGGCTGCTCTTTGTATCTTTCGTTGATTCAACTTGCTAGTAGCGTTTTTAGAGGGAGGAAATTCATGTTCAGAAATTACTGTGTGGTTCCTTTCACATATAGAAGTGCAGGTGCTAGCAGCTTCTATCTGTATTGACCTGCGATGATGAGATGGTGGGTCGTAATGTGTGATGGATGCTGAATTGCTAAATTTCAATCATAGTTTTGTTTGCGATGTTGCTCTCGGTACGTGATGCTTTTGGTGCGAATTGCTAAAAACTGACGGGAAGGTAAGGGGTTTTTGGAAAATTGGCGTAAGTGATTTGGTGCTTCCACCCTCACGAATCCAGGCCATTGGTGGCAGATCTAACGATCCTGGACGGCATTAGCACCTTAGCACCCAAATACCCATTAGCACTGGATACGTTCCCTATATATATATATATATATATATATATATATATATATATATAGCCATCCAGGCCATGGGGAAGGCCCCAAGTATTGCTCACCTAATATCTCCACTACCATACTACCATCTCTCTGTTTGGTCTGTAACCACAACAGTATGCATGTTTTGTCTTGATCCAAGAGACTCTTTCTCCAAATTTGATGTAAATAAGTTTGTTTGACTGGCTGAGATTTATGCTGATGACTTTGACATTACTGACTATTTGTTATTAAGAAATCAGCTTCAAACTTTTGTTTTCAATGTCAGGAGAAGTGTAGAATTCCATGGATATAGTGATATTTCAAAGTTAGCTCAAAAGATGGTTCAAATAGGAAAAAAAATAGAACTTTCCCATTGGTCTATCACCTCATCGAGCTAACATTGATCCTTCTAGTGGCAACGGCATCGGTTGAGAGAGTATTTTCGGCAATGAATATTATTAAGACAGATTTACGTAATAGCTAGAGTAGCAGATGAGTGGTTCAGTGACTTGATGATATGCTGCATTGAGAGAGAGAGATTTTTAGAAGCCTTAATGATGATAGAATTAGAAAATACTTTCAAAACATGAAATCTCGTAGAATGCTATTGCCTCATACTTCTACTACTACTCAATCCTAGCTAATGGTATGTTATATACCTTTTTCAATCTTTATAACTATTGATAATATCAATTTATGATTTTATCACTAATTTTGCTAATTCTGCTGTGCAGATGGCTACTTACATATATTTGTGGGTTTTAGGAGGCGCACTAGCTATTATCAAGATACAGTCTTCACTATATTTTGTACTTTTACTATGTCCTTGTTCTAATTATGTATGATTTTAAATTGCAAAAGATAGTTCAATTTATGTTTCATGTGTTTATTTTTGATTAGTCATGTCCCACTAGCTCACCCCTAAAATTTGGTTATGGGTCCGTCACTGCTCAAGTGTAGTGGTTAATTTCACTTGTAGACAAAAAAAGGGCCTAAATATTTCTTCTGCACCAACGGATTATGCTCTTACCTTGTCACATGGACTTTTTTTTAACACTAGATCAATTTCCTTGGCCTTTAGATCAGCTTTGAGACGTGAGTTTCTGATTTTGATTCAATGGTTAAAAAATATGACTAAGAAAGCATAAATTACCTTATAAATTGACACCCTCCTATTGGCCACTTCTTTGGGCTCGTTTGCGATAGTTGTCCTGTGTTGTGTTATGCTTATTTTTTAGGTGGTGCTCAGTTTGGCAATGGCTTATGACTTTTTTATTATAACTGGCTTATTTTTCACTATAGCTAATAGTGGTTTATTTGATGTAATTAAATTTAAAATTTTAAAAATAGAAAAAAACAGGTTAGTCCACACAGACAATGCGAAGGAATACAGGAAAAAAAGAAAAGGCAAAAGGCCCAAAAAACCAAAAAGCAAGAAAAGACAAAATAAAGGAACAATGAATTAAAAGTCAGAAACCAGAAACTGAAGCTAAAATGAGCGGGGTTAAATAAGCTGATGTGAAAAACGAGTTATAAAAGTCTATTAATTTGTTTGTTAAATTAGATTAAAGTTAGATAATTTTTGTTATCTGATGGTTACACTCCCACATTTCATCCCATATGTTTTGGAACACAATAATATATCCATTTGCAAGTTGATTATAAAAAAGTTAGCCAAACACAATAATATCTACAAGCGGCTCAACTAAACAAGATTATCAATCCACCACAATGCCAAACAGAGTCTCCATCTTTTCAAGATCTTGCAGACGTTCCTCTTTCCTTTATTTGATGATCGTTTAGTCGAGGATTTGTATTGTAAAATAGAGGGAGTAGCATGTACAGTTCAACTCGACATGAGTTTTTCAAAAACTTCATAGTTTATCATCCTGCGCAAGATACAAGGTGATGCAAGTAAAAGAGAGGGACTTGGCCCTGTTGACCCTTTGGACTGCGACTCTAGTGATTTCTGCTGCCTACATGCATGCACTTGCTGAAATGGGGCATCCGTTATGCAGATAACATTTGCGAAATTCGGCTGGCTTTTCTCAACGTCCAGAAGCAAGAATCGATAAATTTGATACCTCGTCGTGCATGCGCTCATAGCCCATCATTTTGCACTCAATTTTGCCGTCCAATTGGCGTATCTGCAATTGGGCCTCGTAAAGCACATAAACTTGTTGGCTGGAACCAAATAGAGTAATCTAGCACGGTATCAAGATCTAGAGAGGAAGATAGAACGAAAACGAGCCGAGTATCAAGCGCAATTATGCAAGCGAACAACTCAAAAGCCATGGTCAAAAAGGCGTGCAACTTGCACACGATCGATCGATTAGATAGGGTACAAACTCGATCGAAAAGCGTTCGTTGATTAATTAATGATCGAAGAGAGGACGCATGATACAAAAGAGAGAGAGATATGATGCGATCACGGCTGTAGTTTGGAGGCCAGGACATGTGGTGATTGGAGTTCATCGAGAGGAGAATATAGTATCTGGTGAATTGGTATATATGCATGCGCCCCCTTTTTCTGCTACGGAAAGTGGCAAATTAAGCACGCGTCGATCAAGGGTATATTGGGACCTCATTTTGCCAAAAGTAAGCACACCTATCCTTATTTCTTACGGCCAATTTGATGTGTCCGGCCACTTCAATGGAATCGAATCAAAGGTACATGTCTTCTCGGGCTATGATTGGGCCTGTTCTTTTTAGTTGCGATTTGTGGTTTTTGGGCTGTAACTTATGGTTTTTAGACTGTTTGTGCGAGAGATTGCAGAGTAACAAAAACTCATGTATGGTTTTTATCGATATAAATGAAGTCGGTAAGGCATGTACTACAATTAACTAGTAAACCCTATCTTAAAAAGATATTTCGTTTAAAAGCTAGTTACTGTAGAAAAGCCGAAAAACAACTTTTAGAAGCTGAAAAGAACAGAGCCATTATCGCTCCTCTCGCAGAGAGAGAGAGAGAGAGAGAGAGCTCAACTGTTGATCGACAATATGCTCGAATGTTTCGGTTACTTCTCTCAAATTTACCAACTGGATTCAAAGTATCGGATCGTAAAATATACTTAACATGCCAAAATATGAAAGTACCTGTGGTGATATAAGTGGTAAATTTCTCAAATTATTTTGCCCCTTGTGGTCTGGAGTTTATCAGCGTGGAGGGCTAGCATTACTTAACCCTGGATATACATACATAGTGCATTGCCAGAATCATATCTTGCGTGATCATTTGCTAGTTGATTCGACGGTTCATGTTTAATAGTCATTGCAAAATGCATACACATAACACATATGTCTCATAGCTGCAGATACATATCCAGGATGAATATATTCTACCCAGCATGCCAGCATATGCCCTTCCACTTGGTGAATACATAGAAAAATCCGAAGCCGTCCAATAGACACACGCACCCCTACGGGATTGCAGGAAAAATTCTCGTGCATATCTCTAGTTTTCTGTCAGTTTCAAAGGATGCGTCATACAGTGTAATCAACAAGGCTAAGATAGAAAAAAAGTTGGCAAGATTTTTAAAGTTGTTGTGGTCAGTTCTTAGCCAGTCACTTGCCGTCATGCGTGCTGCAGTCGAAGACATTTCGCATGTTTTTGTTTGTTTGTTTTGTCAGTACCGCCATATCCTCGAATTAATATTTAGCTGCCAAGTGTCTACTGTTATGTGTATCGATGCATGTATGTAGAAGTAGACTATAAAGTTGGTGACGATCATTCATAGCCTAGTTAACTCAATCGACAGGTCTCAAGGATGACGATCAAGTGTCGATCCATGTATTAAAAAAAGAAGCATAGAATTATGTAAAGCTAAAAGCGTTAAAGTTTAATTGTACCTATCAGAATATGTATAATGCTAGATGCGTTTTACATTGATGTTTAGGTATCCACAACAGTTCATCTCTGGATGTTGTCTTCAAGGACTTCACCTCGCCTAGAAACAATATTAGAGATAATATCTCTAATAAATTGTCATCATCATTCAGGAAACTAGGCAATGTACCCTACAGATCGGGCCAAATGAGCCACCTGACATGGCACAGGTCTGGATAGGGCACGGCCCAAGTAGGCCCAACACGACTGGCCTAAATAAGTTACCGTATCGTGTCGACCTACGTACATGCCCTTCAACCTAAGCATGGCACGGAAATAAGTCGGGTCGTGCCAAGCTGGCCCTGGCATGCTTAGCCCAATGGGCCATTGATTACCTGTCACAAGTAATTTTACTGACAATCTCAAGTAATTTTACTGTTAAGTTACCCGTCCGTGCTCAGAAAAGCACAATAACCCTAACATAAGTAATTTTTTGAGAAATTTTATTATACCACTACAGGAGAGTTATTGTGCATATCGTGCTGGGTCAGCCCGCCATGCCAAGGTAACGGCCCAAGCATAGCGCGCTTAGTCGGGCTAGGCTGGCATGGCTGTTCACTGGTCATGTCATGCTATGCCTGAGCTGGGCCAACAGTACCATGCCTCAGGCCGACACAGTTGGCTCGGCCTGTTTGTCCATGTCTAGTATCCTATGCACATGATACTTTCGTGCACTTATGCACATAGACAACATGGACCGTCTGATCAATATTCAACCGTGGGAGGATTTTGCAAAAAAAAAACCACCCCCTCACCGTGAATTTTGCAAAACCCCCCAACTATCACCCTCTCCCATCTCAACTCTATCCCCAATCCCAAATTGCTTATCCCTTTGTGCTCTCGTGCATGGCAATGGGTATGACAATTGTGGGCGATAGCAACGGTGACCCTAGCCGACGGTGATGGAGATCAACCCCCCATGGTCTCCCTCTCCCTTGTCATATCTTGGCAAGGTGCTGGCGGTGCGAATCTGGACAAGGAGGCGGTGAAACTGGCTTGTAGTGATGGGCACGATGACGGTGCCCAGCCCACGAGGAGGAGGTTGGCTCCAGGGAGCTCCTTTGCTAGCTCGAGATGCACCACCGCCACCGTTGATCAGATCTCAGCGTGGGCCCACAAGGTCGAGGTGCCAACGTGGTTGCCATCCACGAGATATGTTGCAGCTACTTGTCATCATCGCCCATCTCCCCCGGCCTAAGCTGTAGCTAATTGCTGCCCCAACCAACATGGCACTCGCATTCGGCCACTCCACAACCTTCTCCCCCTCCATTATTTCATAAAACAAGAAGAAAATGTTTATGCCTGTATGAAAATGTTATAGCTGAAAGTTGTAGTTTTGTCTTGAGTTTAATGCTTTTGGAATCCTAGAATGTAGCACACAGGATGTAAATTTGTATGAGTTGATAATGAATGAAAAATGCAAACTTGACTAATGTTCGATGTTGACTGGAAATTGTTGGATGCATATTCCTGGACTTTTGGCAGTGTCAGTGAAGCATTCAAGAACCAAAAAAGGGAAACATATACACAGTTAGTCATGGAACGATGTAACTTAGCTGTTGCCTAGAACTACTAGTAACACATGCGCTGAACATCAGATTTAGGTTTAAATTTATGAACTATCATGTGTTGTTGGAATTTCACTTGTGTTCTGACTAAATGTTTGTGAAATTAATTTAGAATGTAGAACAAATGAAATGAATTCAGAATATGGCTTGGTCTTGAAACGTGTTCAGAATGGTGACTTGTGTTGTGGAGGAATGCTTATGCCATTTCTTTCCACTAGTGCTACCATTTCCTTTGACTTGCTACTGCCATTTTCTTCCATAGGTGCTTGTGTGATGCACCCATACAGACGAGGAAGAAGTATATCTCCTGATACTATTTATGCTAGGTAGTAGTACACACTGACTCATGTTAATATTCACTTATTTTTATTCATTCATAACCAGCTTGGCTAGTAGTACACATTGACAAAGAAGGCCACTCAACAACACATCAAAAAACTCTACGAACATTCTATCTTGTCAATATTCCCTAGTCCACAAATTTCACTATGATTACAAACATGTTGGTTTGCCAACAATCTACGAGTTTCACTCAACATCTCATAAAAAACAGCATTGCTACTTTCCCAATCCACAAATTTCACTCCGATTGATACACCTCCAACCAATGCAGAGTTCAACGAGGCAGCTGAGTGGACTGCCCACATGGCGCTACTGTACTTCTAACCAGTCGGTGATGGCTCAACGAGTGGTGACAGCTAGGTAGCAAGAGGCGTGGCTAGTTCCTACAAGGGGGAGGTGGGATGGTGGTGGAACGCTACACGATGGGGCAAGCGTAAATGAAGGTAGGGGCGGACCCACAGGGTATGCCGGGTGGGCCACGGCATACCCTAGGGTCCAGCCGAATGGTTCGCCTGCTGACGCCTGACGGTTCGTGGCCGCACGCGCCTGGGGTTGGCCTTATCGCTGGTTCCATCCGTCTCGGTGCCTGGGTCGCCGGAGCGTGTTGTCCCACTCCCTCCTTGCCTCCTCGGCCTCGCGCAGGGCGGCGGCGACCGGCTACTCGAGCTGCCACCGTCCGCCGTCGAGGCGGTTGATTTTGTGGCGGAGTTTCAGCGCGAGTTTGGTGCAGGCCGTGGCCCGCGATTCGTTGCCGAGGGCTTTGCCAATGCGTTGCAGCGGGCGCAGTGTAAGTACAAGCTTCTCTTCGTGTACCTCCACTCCACTGACCACCCAGACACCCCTGCGTTCTGCGGTGGTTGCCTCTGTGCTGAGCCGGTTGCCGGCTTCATAGATGATAACTTCCTTGCGTGGGGTGGTAGCATCAGAAGGACTGAAGGGTTCAAGATGAGCAATAGCCTGAATGCATCAAGGTTCTCTTTTTGTGCGGTAGTCATGGCATCTACGAACCAGAGAATTATGCTATTGCAGCAGGTATGGTGTTGGTGTATCACTTAGGTTTGGGAAATTAATTTAAATTTGTGTCTAAGACTTTGCTTCTGTGCTAAGTAGATTTGGGGTTCTAGGTTGTGCTGATTAACGCATTGATGATAGTGTAGGTGTTTGTGTGAAACTATTATACTATGTGTGCTTAAATCTATTATTAGGTCATGTTATTAGAGTATGCGGGTTACTTGCAGTTGCAGGGGCTGTTTGTTAGAAAGTGCTTGAGATTGTTAATTAGGATGTTTGATTAATTGTGATGTGTATTTAAGACTATTAGTATGGTGTTTGAACTATTTATATTGTAATTTGTGCAAGTTTCCAACTTAATCTTTGAATTTAAGATTTATCATATTATTTAGTGCCTGTATACTGAATTACGGTGCAAAATTTACAATTATTTACCAATTGGTAAATAGTTTTACCGAATTGCATATGAAAATTTTGGTGCGGCATACCCTTTGGTAAAATCCTGGGTCCGCCACTGAATGAAGGCACGGGTCACTGGCCAAATCCCTCGATGTCACCCATGCGGCTAGTGTGGCCCGTGCAAGAGTGATTGGGGATGGAGTAATGTGGATCTAGTCGTCACCGTTGCTGCCACCACCGCACAAGAGAGAGAGAGAGAGAGAGAGAGAGAGAGCGCAACAAGGATGCGGAATTTAGGATGAAGGTTGAATGGGAGAAGGGAAACATAGGCTATTTTCAAAATTGATTGGGATGATTGGATGGCGATCGGATGGCCCTGACTTCGTGAGTGCATAAGTGCATGAAGTGGCCTGTGTGCGTAAGATATGTTGCCACATAACTATTTCTATTGTTTTCATCATAATTTCCACCTCAAAATCATTTCTCCAGTGCGATGGTTTATGTCCCCAGGCTGTTTCTTGCACAAGAGATAACACATTCTCTAATTTCACCTCCTCTCTCATCCAACTAAGATTTTAGGTGACATGGCAGGGAAGAGACGACTAAGGTGGCCATTATTGAGATGCCCTTAAAGAGATACTTCTATAATATAACCACATCATCAAAGATTCATTTACATGTATAACACAAGTTGTAGGTGCTTAGATGGTTGTATTATCTATTAATTAGAGGTAGTTATATGCATAAACATCTATTAAGCACTAGTGCCTATTCAAGCATCGATGCTATGAAATAAGCACATTATCTGCCCTATGTTGCATTGAAGGTAGTTTTCTTTTGCTAAGCACCTCTCCAAGCACCTACAGTATACATGCCCTCAGGACACAATATTATTTGTAGAGATTTTTTGCAAAAACCCACCTACATATCAAAGTTTGTTAAAAACCTACCCGCAAGTTCTATATGGTTGCAACCCCTCTAATGGCCAATTTACTTGCTGAATTACTGAAGATGGCGCTTGCTTGGTAATCTCAGTAGACTGGTCTTGTGGAATATAAGTAGGGAAGATGTGCTAGCGTAGGGTAGGGCACAAGCCAAGCACGGGTGAAAGCATCAGGCCCCTAAAAATGGTTTTGGTAATTAATGACTTTATTTGAATATGGGACTAACATATTTACTGAGTGTTTGAAAGGTTCAGTCCCGATGATGAATGTGAGATGCATGCTAAGGGTCATCGTGAAGATCAATATGGCTCAAGCCAAAGGTATAAATAGTCTAGAATCCCTTTTGTTTTTACCGGTCTAAGAGAAAGGGTGGTAGACCGGATTATAGGATAAATATTGTACTATTAAGAGAGATCATGGTTAGTAACTTGATAGCATATTCTCAAGCCATTGGATCAATTTAGGATCATGCATGCACTTAAAATTAAAATTGATAGCCAAACTGTGCACTATTAGGAATATCGAAAGTACTGGAGTGTAATCGGCAGTACTTTCGCTTTCCGAAAGTTCCGACAAATTGAGCAGAACATTTTTTCCAGAGAGCACCCGTGGAATCACTTTGTCTCTCTAGAAAATGGAATTATCAGAGTTTCAACGGCGGAACTACCGCAGAGCGATAGTACAACAACCTTTGAGTGGTACTTCCGGAGCTCGGAAGCTTCGAAAATCCGAGCGGTACGTTTTTTCTAAAGAGCGCCAACTTTTGGCCTTGAATCAAATGAAAGTACCGTGCTAGAATTTTGGAATCTTCAAAGATCGGAACTACCACACTTATAATGGTGGTAGTACCGCGCTGACTTTCAATGGCTAGTTCTGATGCTCTCATATAGCCGTTATTGTTGTTGCAATACATGTGTAGTAGTATCGACCGATGAACGGTGGTACTTTCACTCACCCTGATTTTTTTAGGGATTGCCTTGCAATGACTCTATTTGGTTGGTGGGGGTGTAAATACCCCTCACCTGCTCAAGGACAGAGTTAGACACCACATTGAAATATCCTTAAGCATAGAGCATTTACTCCGCACCTCAATTGCTTGCATTCCATTCATTTGAGGTAGTTAAGCTAACATCAAGTGCATTCATCTAGATTGATCCTTTGGCACTTGATTGCCGTCAAGTAAAGCCTTGGTTTATTGCTGTCACCTAGACGGCTTGGCGAGAGATTGCGAGGTGACCTTTTGAAGAAGATTGTGAAGAGGCCCATCGCCAACTTGTGAGTGGTTTGATGTCTACCATCTCCAAAGCAGAGGAAGGACAACCACTAGTGGATTGAGGAGTTGAGGGTTAATTCATGGAGCCAGTCAAGTCACTTTGGCTTTGGTCTATGTGGACTAGTGAAGATCGACAAATTTTCGATACCACGAGAAAACTTCCTGAATCATCTTGTGGTTATTTCTTTGCCCCTACATTCTATACTTATATTTCTAGCTTTGTGATTGCTAAGATTGTCTTATTACTAGCGCTAGAGACATATTTGTAGAGACTAGTGATTGTGGTGCCTTAAGTATATTAGAATTGTGTAGCTTTAAATTGCATTGAAATCTTGTCTAGTCTTATTTTGAGCTAATTAGTCCTATTAGGCAAGAATTTTTAGAACCTCCTATTCACCCCCTCTAGTCGGTTATCCTTATCCTATGGCGGAAGAATAAAGCATGACACAAGAGTAGGAGAATAGAGGGACAAAGAAGAAGGACGATTAGGGACGCTCATTGATGTTGCGGTCACGCGAAAGGATTCTCGTAGTTTGAATGGACTTGGACGCGATCCCATCAATGGGAGACAGCCAGGTTATTAGTTCTTGACTTTTAGGAGCTTCAACAAGTAAATTGGCCTTTTGGGATGTGTGCGTGCGCATGTGTGGAAGGGAGATTTACAACTACATAAAACTTATAGGCGGGCTTTTGACGACCTTTAAGATATAGGTGGGTTTTGACAAACTTCCCACTTGCAAAAGGTGTTTTTGCAAAAAAAATCCCTTATTTATATGCAAGCACCGACTACTTGCAATGAAGCTAACTTCAGTGTAAAAAAGGGGAGATATCACGTGGATGCTTACCCTAGAGTGAAACCATAGAAACCCTTTTGGTTTAGTCACTAAATCAACATGATTTTTTTTTTAAAAAAAATGTAGACGCAATCTACACATTGTGGTAGCATCCTTTAAAATTTCAACTTCAAACTCAAAATTATGTGCTAGAAGAAACAAGAAAAAGATAAGTTCTATGTGAATGTAGATTTTGTCCTTTTCTTTTTTTCTTTTCCTTTAATTTATCATTTGTTCGAATTTTCTCATTTTTCTTACTCTAAAATAGATTTAATTTGAGCTTCAATTTTGGCATATGGATAGAATAAACTGAGGAGTACATCTATTGTTTAGAACTTTTCATGTTGATTTGGTGCCTAAACCAAAAAAAAAATTCCTTGATCCCAGCCAAGTTTACACTTGATATCTCCTTGTGTAAAAAACCTCATACTATTAGCATACTGCCTGCATTACATAGCTAAGACTATGGTCTACGGTCGAAGCTAACAATGCATAACGAACCAAAAAAAAAACTCTTATCTTGAAGCTACACAAGCAAAAATGATTGGTCAATCAATCATACATAATTAATCGACAATTGACGATTGCATGGGCCTGAACGGTCCATTTAAGAACACCATTGACTCTCGTAAGAAAAGAAGTCATGGAAAGAGAAGCACACATTGAAAACAAAAACAGAGAGATCAATGGAGCAGGTCAACTATCATCCAGACGAGGTCCTAGTATACATTAGTCGCAGTTCAGAGTGGAGGCAGTCGTCATCTCGATGCGTTGGCATGTTCCTGGTTTCTTAAGGGCTTTCAACTCTGGAGTGAACTGGCTTGGACCATTGCGAGAACATAGTGCGTACAAAATTGGCCGGCAGGAGAAAGAGCGGCCCAAGTGATCTTGATCGTAGTTTAAGTCACCACTACAACCAAAGCATGTCTTTTAGTAGGAGCTGTTGCTAACTTCTCCTGGGACCCTTGTTTTCCATGTCCTCTTGCGATCCATTCATACATCCCCTGCTTATCAAGCCCCTTGTCCTCTTCTTCTAAAAAAAACCTATATCATGCATTGGTGGTCGGTGGTGTCTGTTTGTAATTCGAGTACTGTTTCTTTTTCTTTTTCTTCCGGGGCTAAGGTTGAAAGCAGAACATTTCTGGAGCAGATAATTCTCAATGTTTTGTGATAGCTTGATTTCCTGTACTCCATAGTCTATGCTTTTTTGAGATTACAAAGGAGGATTACACTCATGCATACTGTGCTCACATCACACACTGTACGTCCTACTAAAGCATGAGTTAGGTCTAGAATAGAAATCGCTAGATAAATTCAAAATTTATCTAGCATCTCGGGGGGAGGATAGGCACATGTTTTTTTCACCAAACGCACATACGTGTCTGAAGATGAGCATAGGCATATGTTTTTTCACCGAACGCACATACGTCTCTGAAGGTGAGTGTGCGTCAAATCTGAAGTTCAAACACGGACGAACCAGACAGACGGCTCGTAGCCAACTCTTAGTCCATGCTTGGTACAGAACTTCTCTTGGTGTGTGTCGGGACGAGAAATGAACCACACATGGACGTACCTATGCCTCTAAATTAAATAGGAATCGGCGACGAGGTCCAGAGCGTTATCTTGATCAGTTTGCTCCCTCATGATGGGCCTCTCTCGTATCCTAACTCCCAATCAAGTTGCTTAATTATTTAACGCGGAGTAATACATCATGTCATCGGCAGCTCGCGAGAGGCAAGTAGCAATGCGAGCTGTACGCCCAAAAACAATGGTGCTGATTTCACTTGAAAACCTCCATCGGAACCTAGCAACTTGCGCATAAAAGCGCAAAAAATGGCCAAGATAATGGGGGCAGTTGTCTGGCTGCCACTTGCCTGTTGATCCACACAAATTGTAGTGTATTCTTTCCAGTGATATGTGCTCTCGATTTGTAAGGGTATGTACGTACAACTCCATGGCACTAATGGAAATATGGAAGGTGAAACTAAAGCCATGAAAGTTTTATATTTGATCTGTCGATGTTTTAGTATCGATCTTACGTATGATTATTTGGTTCGGGGAATCTCTCAAACACCTGACCATACATAGAAAAAGACATAGGTATTTTATATAGGTTTGGACCTTTTCTGGAAAAAATAACAACTATACTCTTGTGTGACTATATTGAATACGATTACAATCGAGGGAAAGAGTAATTCGAAATGCCTTGCCCTCCTCTCCTCTATTGCTTGTCCTCCATCTCTCCTTGACATCAGCCCTTTATATAGCGTATGAAGAGGTGGCGGTTGTTCCATATCAAGAGATGCATTAACATTTCAAATGAGTAACCGGTGTGAAAGTTATTGTTAGCGACATGGTGCCTCTTCGTCATCAGGCGGTTATTGCCAAGGGCTAAGAGAAGTTGTGTAGTTATTCCAGAGAACAGCTGTGCACATTAATTGCTTTGTCAGACAAACCTCAAATATAACAGGTTGTCATAGACAACATAGTCGAAGTTAAGTTAGTCGTAGAAGAGTCTACGACCACAGGGTGGTCAAAGAACAACATATGACTACATCGTGCTCGTAAAAAGACTTATAATGATGAAACGGTCATAGAAAAGTTTACAACCATAGAGTGGTCTCTCCTTTATAAATAAAAGATATACTTAAAAAGTACACTAACATAATAACATTATTTATAAATAAGTAATAAAATAAGGATTATTATATCCTTATCACGATATGTAAAGGGGATGTGAAACTAGTAATTTTATACTGCATGCAACGAGATGCAAGTTGGTTGATATGGATGCAGCTTCCGTACGTGATGCGACCGTGATCTTACTTTACCTGCATTCAGGTGGGTGTGGCTTCCTGGGTACAAAAAGCCCAGAAGAAGAAATGTTCGATCTTGCTGGGCCATAAGATCGTACAGCCGTTTAGCATTTGTCCGTGGACGTTATGGGCACTTGAATTTTGTCCAAGCTAACTCTATGTATGTACTAGATACACCCAATGAGTAACAAAGAGCTGCTCATGATCTCAGAAAGAAAAGTCTATTAAATATATTATGTAATTGACATTGTGACTTTCCTAGCATGTTCTCTAGATTGATCAGTTTCCATAACTATAAATTCTATCGGCATTAGTTATAGGGCGTGTTTCTTTTGGCTTCAGTTTATGGTTTTTAGTTGCGATTTATGATTTTTAGGCTGTTTGTGTAAGATACAGAGTAATAGAAATCCGCGTACGGTTTTGACCAATATAAATGAAGTTGTTACAATTAACTTGTAGACCTCGTTTTAAAAAGATACTCCATTTAGAAACTATTTATTTCTGCTTTTAGTTTTTTTATTTTAAGCTTCATATTTTTCATCTTTTTTTTAGCGATATGACCTTTTTTTAGACGTTTTCCCCCTTTTCCTTCTTATTGTCCGTGATGATGTAGCTTTTTTATTTTTTAAATTTAATTATGTTGAAAAGCTATCAGCAGTTACAGTACTTTTTCAGTAACTACAATACAAATAAGCCATAAGCTAAGGCTTTTAGGCCCAAATGATCTCCAGCTAACTGTCGATAGACATACCAACAAGATAACTCCATATTCACACCGAAAGACATGCATGAAGTATAGAAGTAACAAAAACTCAGTTTATGGCTTCAGCTTTTAGGTTTTCGCTATGGTTTATGGTTTTTGGACCGTTCGTAAGAGAGAATACAGAGTAACAGAAACTTATATGCGGTTTTGGTTAATACAAATAAAATCGTTATAGTATGTACTATAATCAACTTGTAGATCCTACTTTGAAAAGATACTTTATTTGGTAGCTACTTTGTTTGATACTGTAGAAAAATCAAAAATAACTTTCAGATGCCAAAAAAAAAAAAGAAATCGCTACTGTATATTGGCTAGCTACTTTATTTGATAGTTGGCTCCTATAGAAAAATCGAGAAGTAACTTTTAAATACCCAAAAAAAAAGAGACGACTGCTGTCTACTGGCTAACCGTGCAGCATTGCACGGGTTATGCTGCTTGTTGCAGACGATGGCCGCTCCCTCGAACTGGCGCAGCAAATTGAAGCACTTCACCGCTAGTACATTGGTAACATTATTGCGCAAGCATTTTAACCTAATTACACCTTATAATTAAGAGAAGCTTCTCTCGGCCAGCCGGCTACTGCTGCGGCGGCAGAGCAGCGAGCAGCTTGTCCGCGCGGCGGCGCACGCAGTCCTTGAGGCGCTGGAGCGCCCTGGTGAACTCCGGCAGCTCCGCCTCCCCGAGCGCCTCCACGTCCGCCTCCCACCAGAACCGCTTCCCCGTCTTCGCCTGCAGCACCTTCTCCCCGACGGCGTCCATCCGCGCCTTCTCCGCCGCCACCTGCTCCTTGGTCTCCTCCGCCGCCCGCCCCATCGCCTCGTAGTCCTCACCAAAGTCGGCGTCGACAACGGGGGCGTCGTCGCCGGGTAGGGGGGCGTATTGGCGGAGGACGGCGTCGACGGAGGGGCTGCCGAAGCTGAACGCGTGCCTGCCTTCGGAGAAGACGACGATGGCGACGCGGGCGCCGCAGAGCGTGGAGAGCTCGGAGGCCTTCTTGAAGAGCCCGGAGCGGCGCTTGGAGAAGGTGACCTGCCGGCGCTCCTTGTCCTCGATGCGGCAGATCTCAATGCGTTGCCGCCCCTTGCTCGTCCCCCCACCCGGCTTCACCATCGTCGCTATCGATCGAGCGGCGGTTGCTCTGTTCCTTCTTTCTGGCTTGCTCTGCGTTTGTTCGGTCAAGACGTCAATGCAATGCAAGGAAGGAGATCTGCAGGCGAGCATAAATAGAGGAAGTCAATGCCAAAAATGGCGCAAGAGGAAGGTGAGAGGGATTGCTGATTTCCCTGGATATTATCGGTAATTTCCGTGAGTGATACGATACGGTAACTCTTTGTCCGTGTTGGCCGCGGTAGTTTTTTTTTTGGGAAGGAAATCTCTGCGTGTATTTTTGGAATATAAAATCTTATGATTTCGAGTTTTTGATATCGCCTCCATAAATAAACATCCCTAGAATTTCACATCACAAATCACAATTCCACATTACTAGTTGTCAACTTCCCCATCTTCATCATAATCATCATATTTATCTTCATCACAATCATCAAAAGCATCTTGGTCCTGGACCCATTGAGGGGAAGAATGAGTCAGGCAGCATTAGTTTACAAAAGAATGGATACCTCGTCATAGCTTGCAGATGTAACTGCTGTGTTGTCTTCATTTTCTGAATCTGAGCTATCCTCTTGTTCCTCATCGTCCTCAATACCCTATTTTGTTTCATATCACATCAGGAATTTATTAACCAATTAACAAGGTCTTTAACTAAGTACACAAATATTTAACAAATATTTATTACTAGTGCAACTACAGTTATCTGCCTCACTGTCATTAGAGCATTTCAGGTGAAGCAGAGGGTGGAAGTCTGAGGGTTGCTGACTGTTGTTGCCTTGGTAACAAAGCTTCAATAAATAATAATGTATCTGTTTTACAACTCAAACAATTACTAAATTTTGAGGAAATTAAAGGACAGTTAGGGGCCAGATGGAGCAACTGAAATATTACTCTGACAACAAATGGCACAAAATGTGATATAATTCTGCGTATATACTTTTCTGCCTCCAAAAATCAACTTTAATGCTATCTAAATAATACACTTGACACCCCCCCCCCCCCAAAAAAAAGGGAAGTCCTAACATAAAAGTTTGTCTTAATGGACAAAGAGTTACTTCTGTATAATGAGAAATTACACACCAAATCCAACTTCATCTGCCTTATATTGCTTTCCAGTTGAGCTATATGCTGGCTGAGGGCCTGCATGACAAGTCATGAGTTTAAAAGAAATCAAAACAATGCTAAGGTCATATACAAGAGTTTTCAATGAGAACACAAAGAAAAGATGAACTCCACAGTTTTCAGGACAAACTAACCTCATGGCGCTGCATTGCAACTGCACGTTTCAATGCCTTAGCCTTTGTTAAAAGATTTCTAGGCCTTATGTTAATAGGCCTCCTATAGTTCTTTCCACGGTAAAAAAATAAGTGCATAACCCTTGGGAACTGTGACGACCCGCATTATTACTATGGGGTAATAAAGCTAGTCAACGGATTATTATTCGTTTTAGCCGATAAAACATCGCTTTAACGAATAATAAGCCAATCAGAGTATTGCAACAGAACAATAATTAGAGACCGAAAGTTACATACATTCACCATGCCACGCAGGGCTAAAATATTATACAACTAGTTCAAGTCTTAGAATTACAATACCAAAAGATAGTAATTCAGAATTCTAATTATACAAGAGAGGTACCACTACAATACATTAATATTACAGGTATTCTAATAGTAGAGTCCTAGCTGATCATATTCGTCTAGTCGTCCCAATCATCATATGTGGCGTGATCTTCATACGGCTCGTACTCGCTATAACCTTCCTCCTCTGAATAAGTTTCATCTCTATCCCCAAACTGCTGGCTATTATCTAAACAAAGGAAATAATAGCAAGAGTGAGTACAGAGTACTCAGCAAGCTTATGTAACAAAAATGCACTGAATGCTCCTGTTCTATCTCCACTGTTCTTTTCCAAGTTCATCTCCAAACCCAACATTCCCTACTTATAGAAAATAAAGTTTTAGGTTGCAAAAGATTATGGATTCATTATTTTGGAAATCTACTGAACATACGCATGAACAGCAAAAACCCCCATAAGTTTCCGTAATTCTCCTTTCCTGGAGACAGGCATGAATTCATGATTTATATAGCATTGCGCAAGCTTGTATCACTTTACCCATCACCACTCTTGATCCTGGTGGCCCATGGTTCTCCGCATTTCCTTAGATGCGGCGCCCAGATCAGAGTACAGTACGTTGGCATCTATCTTAGTAAATTATATCTCCACCCAACTATTCTCAGCCGGCAGCCCAGGGTGGTTTCTCACCCTCGCCTGGCGCCCACCGACTTTGACATAGTTGTTGGTTGGGGCGGCCTCGCCCTACCCCAACCTCCACCCGCGCTAATATATGCGCCTTGCATCCCCCACCCGGCACCCCAGTTCTGGCCCGGATCGTGTGGGTTCCTGCGGTGGTGGAGGTCCCCACCCGGCACCCAGTTGCTGGCCCGGATCTTGTGGGTTCCTCCACGGGGTCCCCCACCCGGCACCCAAGTGCTGGCCCGGATCATGTGGGTTCTCCCAACGGCTTAATAAAATACTTACCCATGTGGAGAATATAACACTTCGATAGAGCTACTAGTCTGTCCGTCCTCGAACGGGATGTTGGTTGATACGGTTTGGTACGGTCTGTTCACACGGATGAAGCTGGTGACTTATTATATTTTATTCTTATGCAGAGGTCCTACACCTGCCCCGTTATCACCTGCCCTGGCAACCTCTGCCCACCCTATTAATTAACCTAGATGGCCAACTGCTCCATCAGTCGCCATCTAACTCTCCCCTTTCACATATAACCATTGCTCGGTTTAAAACTCTTTATTTCTTTCATGCAAGTGATACTAGCATAATACAAAATACTTGTTTTACAAATATACTTTACAGATATGTTCAAAGGAATGCTTGCCTGAGTTTATATTAAACTGCTGAGTCTCCTCGTTACCCTGATATGGTTTCCTTTGAAGATTCAGCCTCTTTCCTGCTAATTAGACGCTAATTAATCTACGGTTCGATTATTTATACAATCTCAGTCATCATAAGATTTCTATTAATTATAATCAGGACTCGCCAATTTTTCCTTTCTTCCTTTTAAACAGAGTGCAATAGTTTCCGATTCAATTTAATAGTGTCCACAATTTAAATGCAAGAATAAGCAATTACCGGTTATTGCATTCTAACTAATCATTTTAATTAACGGAGAATTTGCAATATTAGATTTAATAATATACAGGCGCATGCATACAATTATTCTATCTCATAGCAATTAATCATGAAGTTTATTTATCTCCTGTATAATTTCTTACTAATACCTATAGCATCTTTTATAGTTGACCTTAGTGGTTCTGTAATCGTTGCCTTAATATTTTTGGGTTCCCACTGGCTCTCGGTCTCTCTCTCTGCTGCCGACGCCTCCTCTCCTTCTCCTTTACTCCACCGACGCCTCCTCTTTTCCTCTGCCGACGCCTCTCCATCTCCCCTCCTTTTTCCTCCTTTCTCACCCACTCCACCGGCTCCTTCTCTCTTATCTCTCGCTCGCCTCCCCCTCTGCTCCTCCTCTACGCCGGCTCTACCTCCGCGCGGCTCCTCCCGCTCGCGCCGTCCTGGCCTCCTCCTCTACACCGACGCCGACGCCGACGCCAACGCCGCGCCGCCCGGTTCGGCTTCCCCAACGCGCCGCCGCCTGGTCCGGCTTCCCCAACGCGCCGCCGCCCGGATCTACGCTCAGATCTGGCCGCTCTCAAGCTTTCCCCTCATTTTCCTTTTTCCCCACTTCTTGCTTGATTTATAAATTTGTGATTTGCTAATTTATGAGGTTTGCCTAGGGTTAGGTTTTGGGAGGCGGGTGATCGTGGCTGACCGCCGCCAGTGAGCCGTCGCCGCACACCGGGGGAGTACCGGTGGCGGTGAACTGGTGGCTCGGCCACACACCCGCAGCCGCCCTCCCCGGGTAATCCTCTTCTCTCCTCTGCTATTTCGGTTGATATGCCTAAATGGTTCGTGCTCTATTGTGGATGAATGCTTATGGTCTCTAGCCTATGTTGGATGGGTTTGATAATGATATTACTTGGATGGTGAGATTGCGGGGTTTACCTGCACTGGTACTTGTGAGAAATGCTAGGGTTTGGGGTTGGGGTGGTGGCCGGTTTGCGGTGGATGAGGCTTGATGTTGGCTTGCGGTTCTCCTGTGGCCGTCACCTCCCCTTGCTTCCTTCGGCTTGTTGGTGCTTCACTCCCTGGTCCTCCGGCTCCACTCGGCTGAGGACTCTTCTGCGGTCTGGGGATTGGCTGTGAGAGTTGGGGAATGTTACCTTACCTTTCCTTTGTCCCTCTGTGCTCTGTTCTCTCGGTTTGACTACTAGTATGCAATGTGGGATATTTGTTGGATGGCTTGCCCGTGAGGCTTATTGGCTGCTGATGCCCTCTGGGCGTGGCTGCTCTGGCCCGGTGCTATCTAGTTCACTGTGGTGGATATTTGCATGGTGAGGGCTTTGACAGGTGGTTTCTCTGTTGTGGGTTTGGCTGGAATGATTTGTGCTCACCTAGTCTTTGCCTTGGTTGGATTCCTATGTTTAGAACAGGTTTGTGTATATATATATATACCGTGTGATGAGCCTATGGTTGTGAGAGGTGTCGACTGGCCCCCGGACGGTCAGATATCTCCGTGAACGGATTACCCCGCCCGAAGTTAATCCTTAGGGCTCTGACGGCAACACTTATTTTATATTTCCTTATTTTCAATTACTCTTTTGTTTGGTCTTTTTCGGTCTTATAATCTGGTTACTAGTTCATAAATAAAATAAGGTTGTATCAGTAGTTGATAGCAATTGAATCCCTGTAAGAAATGTTCATGGATGTAATTTTGAAACTTTCTTGTAATATAAACATGTTCAACTATTGTAACTATTACGTTTTAAATTTTTGGGAATGAAATCTGTATGTATGCAATGATTTATAATTGTAATAAAAGTTTTCCATTTATCTTGCTTCCAAATACAATTGTTATTGGTTGGAGAAATGAACCATTCAAATAATTCATTACCAAATTTTAATTTGTTCCGATAATTGCAAATATTAACGCTAATAACAGCGCTTCACTTAATTAAGAAACGCGGGGCGTTACACCCTACCACCCTTAGAAAAGATTTCGTCCTCGAAATCAAACTTACTTAAAAAGGCTTGGGTAATTAACACGTAAATCTTCCTCTTTCTCCCATGTCGCTTCTCAGGCAATGGGATTTCTCTATTGAACCTTGCAAAAACGAATAGTCCTATTCCTCAATTTTCGATCTTCAGTTTGCAATATTCGCATTGGATGCTCTTCTTACGTCAGGTCTTCTTGTAATGAAGGGTCTATTGGAATAACTTGTTCTGTGGCTGACTCAGAGATTTTCTAGTTGAGATACGTGGAATACATCATGAATTCTGGACAATTGCTTTGGTAGCTCTAGTTGGTAGGCGGAATTGCCCCTCTAAGTTGGTCAAACAAGTCATCTATTCTAGGCAGTGGTTATTTGTTCTTTTATGGTATCCTTGTTTAATTCTCAGTAATCGGTGCTTAGTCTAAGGCTTCCGTTTTTTTTTCTCCAAAAATGAACACTGGAGCTCCCCATGGGGTGCGCTCTCTTGCATGAACCCCCTTAGCTTCCAGTTCATCTAATTGTGCTTTTAATTCTACCAATTCATTGGATGTCATTCTATATGGCCTCCTAGAAATGGAAGTTGTGCTCAGAACCAGATTACTTGAAAAATCTACTTCCCTACTGGGTGGTATACCCGGTAGCTATTTAGGAATTACATTTATGAATTCTTGAACCACGATATATCGATTATTTCCGCTCCTTGTAGATTGGTGATGCTCATTTTAGCTTGAGATGGTTTCGTCCTACTCTCCAAATAAATTAATCTAGAACCATCTGGTCTTCTTACAGAGGCATTTTTTTTACAGTACCTCTACTAACCCATTTTCTTTTGCGAACTCCCGGGAGATGAATGAATGGCTGCTCCTAGGTCAAGCAGAACGATACCCCTAGGTGGTGGAATAATTAACTTACCCATAGCTACATCAGTTGCATCTCCAATCTGGCCAGCTGATATGTGGGTGAGTCTGGCTTGCCCTCCAGACTGGCTTCCCACTCCTCTAATTTTCTTTGCTGAATTCTCTGATGTTCCTGATCCTCGTCCCCTTGCTGGATTATGGGTTGTAGTGGGTGCCCTCGATACCTGATTTGACTGTCCCTGGTTCCCAATGGTTCGGGCAGGATACGGACAATTAACCCTTATGTGCCCTTCCTCCCCACAGTTAAAACACCCAGTTGTATTACGGTAGCAATCCTTAGTAAGGTGCCTCCCCTTGCACCTGTCACACCGGACTTGTGAAAATGCTTGTGGCTGATTATCGGGTCTTGATGTGAAGCGTTGGGATTGATATCTATTTTGCTGGTGTGGTGTGGTAAGACGTGTTTGGCTCATATTACCAGCACGCTGATCATATCTAGCTTTCTTGCGTCGCTCTTCCACTATGTTAGCGTGCTCTTTCTCTAGTATTATAGCCCTATTTACCAGATCCTCAAACTCAGTAATCCTATGAGTGGAAAGATGCATTCGGACATGAGGATTCATCCCTCTCTTAAACTGATCTATTTTCCTCTCTGGGGTGGAGACATCATCTGGGGCATAACGAGATAACTCATTAAACTGGTGCAAGTATTCAGTAATACTCTTACTTCCTTGTGTGAGAGCTCGAAATTCCTGCTTCTTGATTTCTTTAGTCCCCTGTGGTACATGTGAGGCACTAAAATTCTTAGCGAAATCTGCCCAAGTGATGGGACTATCCGGGGAACGGCTTTGCTGGAAATTTGACCACCAAGTCGCGGCCGGTCCCGTAAGCTGATGTGACGCATAGCGCACTTTCTCCTCATCAGAGCACCCCACTGTATTTAGTTTCTTCTCCACCTCTTGTAACCAATCATCTGCTTCCAAAGGATCAGTTGCTTTAGAAAATGTGGGTGGACGGGTTTGCAAAAATTCCCCCAAAGTCACTCCTTCAGTAGTTGAACGTGATCCAGAACTGGTTATCTTCATCAACAAAGCTTCCATGAAACAATTTTGATTATCTTGTGCTTCTTTACGAGATGTTTCCATAAATTTGAGAACATCCCCAAAGTTCTGGAAAGTGGTAGCATTGCCTACATTACTAGCCTCTCCAACTTCTGGTGGTACACCTTGGGCTTCTGGAGGATGACCTATTACTTCTGGTTGTTTCTGCTTATCTCTTGATTGCCCTCCTTCAGCTGTACGCTGACCTGACTCTATTTCTGGTAAACTCACGGGTTGGCCCTGACCCGGTTGTATACTCTGGGTAGCTGATTGTTGATTTCCTTCCGGTGGTTGACTTCCTTCTGGTGCCCCTCCCACATTTGGGTTGGACAAATGCTGGCTGGGGATCGACATCTGCCATGGGACTGCTATTAGTTCGGATAATATTAGTTTCTAAAGATTAACTTATTACTTACCTTCCAAGATTGCGATACTAATTTTAAATGCCCAAGTTTTGATTTGTAAAAATTATCAGGATTATTCCTCTACTTTAGCAATATTTTTAGAGAAACGAGAGGATTAAGATAAATTGATTAATTTGGTTTCGGGTCGCTCTTTGACTTAGTTTAAGTTTTCTAACTTTCACACATCATCACAGAAGCAAATAACAGCCAAGAAACATAGAGACCAAAAAGAACCAAATGTCTATACTACTCTGGGACTACGTGCCCAGCAACGCCCGAGAACCCGCTCTCGAGACCGCCCAAATCTTTCGCGTTTGGGACCACGCTCAGAGCTCGCCTCTGAGTGCAACCTACACTACCCTGGATCTCCGTGCCCAGGCACGCCTGAGAACTCGCTCTCAGGATCGCCCAAAACTATCGCGTTTGGAACCACGCTCAGGGCTCATCCCTGAGTACGCCCAGGACTTCGTTCCTGGGTCCGTCCGAAACTTACGCGTTCGGAAGCGCCACGGACCACTCGTCCGGGAAATCTCGTATGCAGAATTGGGTAAAGCAATTTTTAATGAGTTGTATTCCTTGCCATCTTAGTACCTCTGCTCCTTTCATTCTCATATTCCGGTCGACTGGCTAAGATGGCAACGGAATTGATTTAGTTCTCAGAATGAAAAAGGAGAGAATTCACGGTAGAGAGTTACTCTCTACTCCACTTCACTTACTAATACTAAATTTCAGCTACTCTAGGTTGCTACCTATGTCGCTATGGTTGAAACAATAAAACAGTAATCATATATTTAACTGAAATGCAATAATTTAAATGCAGAATATCAATAATTTAAATGCAGAATATCTAAGTGCAGCAAGGTTAAATATTAAGTTCATAAGCAAAAATTATACGGTTCACCAACTACTACCGACATTTTACAAAAACCAACACTGTTACCAATGAAAATAACCAATACTATGATTTAGATCGTCACATCTATTTTTTTATCGTCAATCCCATCCTTGCTAACCCTTCTGCTTCTAGAAGTGGTGGTCTAAAAGTGAGACTATCGACGTTTATTTAAGATTACATATTGCCATATAGCAAGGATAACATACTTAAGTCAAAAACGGTCACTAATCATTTGCGTGGCTCTCAAACCATTGCTCTGATACCACCTGTGACGACCCGCATTATTACCATGGGGTAATAAAGCTAGTCAACGGATTATTATTCGTTTTAGCCGATAAAACATCGCTTTAACGAATAATAAGCCAATCAGAGTATTGCAACAGAACAATAATTAGAGACCGAAAGTTACATACATTCACCATGCCACGCAGGGCTAAAATATTATACAACTAGTTCAAGTCTTAGAATTACAATACCAAAAGATAGTAATTCAGAATTCTAATTATACAAGAGAGGTACCACTACAATACATTAATATTACAGGTATTCTAATAGTAGAGTCCTAGCTGATCATATTCGTCTAGTCGTCCCAATCATCATATGTGGCGTGATCTTCATACGGCTCGTACTCGCTATAACCTTCCTCCTCTGAATAAGTTTCATCTCTATCCCCAAACTGCTGGCTATTATCTAAACAAAGGAAATAATAGCAAGAGTGAGTACAGAGTACTCAGCAAGCTTATGTAACAAAAATGCACTGAATGCTCCTGTTCTATCTCCACTGTTCTTTTCCAAGTTCATCTCCAAACCCAACATTCCCTACTTATAGAAAATAAAGTTTTAGGTTGCAAAAGATTATGGATTCATTATTTTGGAAATCTACTGAACATACACATGAACAGCAAAAACCCCCATAAGTTTCCGTAATTCTCCTTTCCTGGAGACAGGCATGAATTCATGATTTATATAGCATTGCGCAAGCTTGTATCACTTTACCCATCACCACTCTTGATCCTGGTGGCCCATGGTTCTCCGCATTTCCTTAGATGCGGCGCCCATATCAGAGTACAGTACGTTGGCATCTATCTTAGTAAATTATATCTCCACCCAACTATTCTCAGCCGGCAGCCCAGGGTGGTTTCTCACCCTCGCCTGGCGCCCACCGACTTTGACATAGTTGTTGGTTGGGGCGGCCTCGCCCTACCCCAACCTCCACCCGCGCTAATATATGCGCCTTGCATCCCCCACCCGGCACCCCAGTTCTGGCCCGGATCGTGTGGGTTCCTGCGGTGGTGGAGGTCCCCACCCGGCACCCAGTTGCTGGCCCGGATCTTGTGGGTTCCTCCACGGGGTCCCCCACCCGGCACCCAAGTGCTGGCCCGGATCATGTGGGTTCTCCCAACGGCTTAATAAAATACTTACCCATGTGGAGAATATAACACTTCGATAGAGCTACTAGTCTGTCCGTCCTCGAACGGGATGTTGGTTGATACGGTTTGGTACGGTCTGTTCACACGGATGAAGCTGGTGACTTATTATATTTTATTCTTATGCAGAGGTCCTACACCTGCCCCGTTATCACCTGCCCTGGCAACCTCTGCCCACCCTATTAATTAACCTAGATGGCCAACTGCTCCATCAGTCGCCATCTAACTCTCCCCTTTCACATATAACCATTGCTCGGTTTAAAACTCTTTATTTCTTTCATGCAAGTGATACTAGCATAATACAAAATACTTGTTTTACAAATATACTTTACAGATATGTTCAAAGGAATGCTTGCCTGAGTTTATATTAAACTGCTGAGTCTCCTCGTTACCCTGATATGGTTTCCTTTGAAGATTCAGCCTCTTTCCTGCTAATTAGACGCTAATTAATCTACGGTTCGATTATTTATACAATCTCAGTCATCATAAGATTTCTATTAATTATAATCAGGACTCGCCAATTTTTCCTTTCTTCCTTTTAAACAGAGTGCAATAGTTTCCGATTCAATTTAATAGTGTCCACAATTTAAATGCAAGAATAAGCAATTACCGGTTATTGCATTCTAACTAATCATTTTAATTAACGGAGAATTTGCAATATTAGATTTAATAATATACAGGCGCATGCATACAATTATTCTATCTCATAGCAATTAATCATGAAGTTTATTTATCTCCTGTATAATTTCTTACTAATACCTATAGCATCTTTTATAGTTGACCTTAGTGGTTCTGTAATCGTTGCCTTAATATTTTTGGGTTCCCACTGGCTCTCGGTCTCTCTCTCTGCTGCCGACGCCTCCTCTCCTTCTCCTTTACTCCACCGACGCCTCCTCTTTTCCTCTGCCGACGCCTCTCCATCTCCCCTCCTTTTTCCTCCTTTCTCACCCACTCCACCGGCTCCTTCTCTCTTATCTCTCGCTCGCCTCCCCCTCTGCTCCTCCTCTACGCCGGCTCTACCTCCGCGCGGCTCCTCCCGCTCGCGCCGTCCTGGCCTCCTCCTCTACACCGACGCCGACGCCGACGCCAACGCCGCGCCGCCCGGTTCGGCTTCCCCAACGCGCCGCCGCCTGGTCCGGCTTCCCCAACGCGCCGCCGCCCGGATCTACGCTCAGATCTGGCCGCTCTCAAGCTTTCCCCTCATTTTCCTTTTTCCCCACTTCTTGCTTGATTTATAAATTTGTGATTTGCTAATTTATGAGGTTTGCCTAGGGTTAGGTTTTGGGAGGCGGGTGATCGTGGCTGACCGCCGCCAGTGAGCCGTCGCCGCACACCGGGGGAGTACCGGTGGCGGTGAACTGGTGGCTCGGCCACACACCCGCAGCCGCCCTCCCCGGGTAATCCTCTTCTCTCCTCTGCTATTTCGGTTGATATGCCTAAATGGTTCGTGCTCTATTGTGGATGAATGCTTATGGTCTCTAGCCTATGTTGGATGGGTTTGATAATGATATTACTTGGATGGTGAGATTGCGGGGTTTACCTGCACTGGTACTTGTGAGAAATGCTAGGGTTTGGGGTTGGGGTGGTGGCCGGTTTGCGGTGGATGAGGCTTGATGTTGGCTTGCGGTTCTCCTGTGGCCGTCACCTCCCCTTGCTTCCTTCGGCTTGTTGGTGCTTCACTCCCTGGTCCTCCGGCTCCACTCGGCTGAGGACTCTTCTGCGGTCTGGGGATTGGCTGTGAGAGTTGGGGAATGTTACCTTACCTTTCCTTTGTCCCTCTGTGCTCTGTTCTCTCGGTTTGACTACTAGTATGCAATGTGGGATATTTGTTGGATGGCTTGCCCGTGAGGCTTATTGGCTGCTGATGCCCTCTGGGCGTGGCTGCTCTGGCCCGGTGCTATCTAGTTCACTGTGGTGGATATTTGCATGGTGAGGGCTTTGACAGGTGGTTTCTCTGTTGTGGGTTTGGCTGGAATGATTTGTGCTCACCTAGTCTTTGCCTTGGTTGGATTCCTATGTTTAGAACAGGTTTGTGTATATATATATATACCGTGTGATGAGCCTATGGTTGTGAGAGGTGTCGACTGGCCCCCGGACGGTCAGATATCTCTGTGAACGGATTACCCCGCCCGAAGTTAATCCTTAGGGCTCTGACGGCAACACTTATTTTATATTTCCTTATTTTCAATTACTCTTTTGTTTGGTCTTTTTCGGTCTTATAATCTGGTTACTAGTTCATAAATAAAATAAGGTTGTATCAGTAGTTGATAGCAATTGAATCCCTGTAAGAAATGTTCATGGATGTAATTTTGAAACTTTCTTGTAATATAAACATGTTCAACTATTGTAACTATTACGTTTTAAATTTTTGGGAATGAAATCTGTATGTATGCAATGATTTATAATTGTAATAAAAGTTTTCCATTTATCTTGCTTCCAAATACAATTGTTATTGGTTGGAGAAATGAACCATTCAAATAATTCATTACCAAATTTTAATTTGTTCCGATAATTGCAAATATTAACGCTAATAACAGCGCTTCACTTAATTAAGAAACGCGGGGCGTTACACCCTACCACCCTTAGAAAAGATTTCGTCCTCGAAATCAAACTTACTTAAAAAGGCTTGGGTAATTAACACGTAAATCTTCCTCTTTCTCCCATGTCGCTTCTCAGGCAATGGGATTTCTCTATTGAACCTTGCAAAAACGAATAGTCCTATTCCTCAATTTTCGATCTTCAGTTTGCAATATTCGCATTGGATGCTCTTCTTACGTCAGGTCTTCTTGTAATGAAGGGTCTATTGGAATAACTTGTTCTGTGGCTGACTCAGAGATTTTCTAGTTGAGATACGTGGAATACATCATGAATTCTGGACAATTGCTTTGGTAGCTCTAGTTGGTAGGCGGAATTGCCCCTCTAAGTTGGTCAAACAAGTCATCTATTCTAGGCAGTGGTTATTTGTTCTTTTATGGTATCCTTGTTTAATTCTCAGTAATCGGTGCTTAGTCTAAGGCTTCCGTTTTTTTTCTCCAAAAATGAACACTGGAGCTCCCCATGGGGTGCGCTCTCTTGCATGAACCCCCTTAGCTTCCAGTTCATCTAATTGTGCTTTTAATTCTACCAATTCATTGGATGTCATTCTATATGGCCTCCTAGAAATGGAAGTTGTGCTCAGAACCAGATTACTTGAAAAATCTACTTCCCTACTGGGTGGTATACCCGGTAGCTATTTAGGAATTACATTTATGAATTCTTGAACCACGATATATCGATTATTTCCGCTCCTTGTAGATTGGTGATGCTCATTTTAGCTTGAGATGGTTTCGTCCTACTCTCCAAATAAATTAATCTAGAACCATCTGGTCTTCTTACAGAGGCATTTTTTTTACAGTACCTCTACTAACCCATTTTCTTTTGCGAACTCCCGGGAGATGAATGAATGGCTGCTCCTAGGTCAAGCAGAACGATACCCCTAGGTGGTGGAATAATTAACTTACCCATAGCTACATCAGTTGCATCTCCAATCTGGCCAGCTGATATGTGGGTGAGTCTGGCTTGCCCTCCAGACTGGCTTCCCACTCCTCTAATTTTCTTTGCTGAATTCTCTGATGTTCCTGATCCTCGTCCCCTTGCTGGATTATGGGTTGTAGTGGGTGCCCTCGATACCTGATTTGACTGTCCCTGGTTCCCAATGGTTCGGGCAGGATACGGACAATTAACCCTTATGTGCCCTTCCTCCCCACAGTTAAAACACCCAGTTGTATTACGGTAGCAATCCTTAGTAAGGTGCCTCCCCTTGCACCTGTCACACCGGACTTGTGAAAATGCTTGTGGCTGATTATCGGGTCTTGATGTGAAGCGTTGGGATTGATATCTATTTTGCTGGTGTGGTGTGGTAAGACGTGTTTGGCTCATATTACCAGCACGCTGATCATATCTAGCTTTCTTGCGTCGCTCTTCCACTATGTTAGCGTGCTCTTTCTCTAGTATTATAGCCCTATTTACCAGATCCTCAAACTCAGTAATCCTATGAGTGGAAAGATGCATTCGGACATGAGGATTCATCCCTCTCTTAAACTGATCTATTTTCCTCTCTGGGGTGGAGACATCATCTGGGGCATAACGAGATAACTCATTAAACTGGTGCAAGTATTCAGTAATACTCTTACTTCCTTGTGTGAGAGCTCGAAATTCCTGCTTCTTGATTTCTTTAGTCCCCTGTGGTACATGTGAGGCACTAAAATTCTTAGCGAAATCTGCCCAAGTGATGGGACTATCCGGGGAACGGCTTTGCTGGAAATTTGACCACCAAGTCGCGGCCGGTCCCGTAAGCTGATGTGACGCATAGCGCACTTTCTCCTCATCAGAGCACCCCACTGTATTTAGTTTCTTCTCCACCTCTTGTAACCAATCATCTGCTTCCAAAGGATCAGTTGCTTTAGAAAATGTGGGTGGACGGGTTTGCAAAAATTCCCCCAAAGTCACTCCTTCAGTAGTTGAACGTGATCCAGAACTGGTTATCTTCATCAACAAAGCTTCCATGAAACAATTTTGATTATCTTGTGCTTCTTTACGAGATGTTTCCATAAATTTGAGAACATCCCCAAAGTTCTGGAAAGTGGTAGCATTGCCTACATTACTAGCCTCTCCAACTTCTGGTGGTACACCTTGGGCTTCTGGAGGATGACCTATTACTTCTGGTTGTTTCTGCTTATCTCTTGATTGCCCTCCTTCAGCTGTACGCTGACCTGACTCTATTTCTGGTAAACTCACGGGTTGGCCCTGACCCGGTTGTATACTCTGGGTAGCTGATTGTTGATTTCCTTCCGGTGGTTGACTTCCTTCTGGTGCCCCTCCCACATTTGGGTTGGACAAATGCTGGCTGGGGATCGACATCTGCCATGGGACTGCTATTAGTTCGGATAATATTAGTTTCTAAAGATTAACTTATTACTTACCTTCCAAGATTGCGATACTAATTTTAAATGCCCAAGTTTTGATTTGTAAAAATTATCAGGATTATTCCTCTACTTTAGCAATATTTTTAGAGAAACGAGAGGATTAAGATAAATTGATTAATTTGGTTTCGGGTCGCTCTTTGACTTAGTTTAAGTTTTCTAACTTTCACACATCATCACAGAAGCAAATAACAGCCAAGAAACATAGAGACCAAAAAGAACCAAATGTCTATACTACTCTGGGACTACGTGCCCAGCAACGCCCGAGAACCCGCTCTCGAGACCGCCCAAATCTTTCGCGTTTGGGACCACGCTCAGAGCTCGCCTCTGAGTGCAACCTACACTACCCTGGATCTCCGTGCCCAGGCACGCCTGAGAACTCGCTCTCAGGATCGCCCAAAACTATCGCGTTTGGAACCACGCTCAGGGCTCATCCCTGAGTACGCCCAGGACTTCGTTCCTGGGTCCGTCCGAAACTTACGCGTTCGGAAGCGCCACGGACCACTCGTCCGGGAAATCTCGTATGCAGAATTGGGTAAAGCAATTTTTAATGAGTTGTATTCCTTGCCATCTTAGTACCTCTGCTCCTTTCATTCTCATATTCCGGTCGACTGGCTAAGATGGCAACGGAATTGATTTAGTTCTCAGAATGAAAAAGGAGAGAATTCACGGTAGAGAGTTACTCTCTACTCCACTTCACTTACTAATACTAAATTTCAGCTACTCTAGGTTGCTACCTATGTCGCTATGGTTGAAACAATAAAACAGTAATCATATATTTAACTGAAATGCAATAATTTAAATGCAGAATATCAATAATTTAAATGCAGAATATCTAAGTGCAGCAAGGTTAAATATTAAGTTCATAAGCAAAAATTATACGGTTCACCAACTACTACCGACATTTTACAAAAACCAACACTGTTACCAATGAAAATAACCAATACTATGATTTAGATCGTCACATCTATTTTTTTATCGTCAATCCCATCCTTGCTAACCCTTCTGCTTCTAGAAGTGGTGGTCTAAAAGTGAGACTATCGACGTTTATTTAAGATTACATATTGCCATATAGCAAGGATAACATACTTAAGTCAAAAACGGTCACTAATCATTTGCGTGGCTCTCAAACCATTGCTCTGATACCACCTGTGACGACCCGCATTATTACCATGGGGTAATAAAGCTAGTCAACGGATTATTATTCGTTTTAGCCGATAAAACATCGCTTTAACGAATAATAAGCCAATCAGAGTATTGCAACAGAACAATAATTAGAGACCGAAAGTTACATACATTCACCATGCCACGCAGGGCTAAAATATTATACAACTAGTTCAAGTCTTAGAATTACAATACCAAAAGATAGTAATTCAGAATTCTAATTATACAAGAGAGGTACCACTACAATACATTAATATTACAGGTATTCTAATAGTAGAGTCCTAGCTGATCATATTCGTCTAGTCGTCCCAATCATCATATGTGGCGTGATCTTCATACGGCTCGTACTCGCTATAACCTTCCTCCTCTGAATAAGTTTCATCTCTATCCCCAAACTGCTGGCTATTATCTAAACAAAGGAAATAATAGCAAGAGTGAGTACAGAGTACTCAGCAAGCTTATGTAACAAAAATGCACTGAATGCTCCTGTTCTATCTCCACTGTTCTTTTCCAAGTTCATCTCCAAACCCAACATTCCCTACTTATAGAAAATAAAGTTTTAGGTTGCAAAAGATTATGGATTCATTATTTTGGAAATCTACTGAACATACACATGAACAGCAAAAACCCCCATAAGTTTCCGTAATTCTCCTTTCCTAGAGACAGGCATGAATTCATGATTTATATAGCATTGCGCAAGCTTGTATCACTTTACCCATCACCACTCTTGATCCTGGTGGCCCATGGTTCTCCGCATTTCCTTAGATGCGGCGCCCAGATCAGAGTACAGTACGTTGGCATCTATCTTAGTAAATTATATCTCCACCCAACTATTCTCAGCCGGCAGCCCAGGGTGGTTTCTCACCCTCGCCTGGCGCCCACCGACTTTGACATAGTTGTTGGTTGGGGCGGCCTCGCCCTACCCCAACCTCCACCCGCGCTAATATATGCGCCTTGCATCCCCCACCCGGCACCCCAGTTCTGGCCCGGATCGTGTGGGTTCCTGCGGTGGTGGAGGTCCCCACCCGGCACCCAGTTGCTGGCCCGGATCTTGTGGGTTCCTCCACGGGGTCCCCCACCCGGCACCCAAGTGCTGGCCCGGATCATGTGGGTTCTCCCAACGGCTTAATAAAATACTTACCCATATGGAGAATATAACACTTCGATAGAGCTACTAGTCTGTCCGTCCTCGAACGGGATGTTGGTTGATACGGTTTGGTACGGTCTGTTCACACGGATGAAGCTGGTGACTTATTATATTTTATTCTTATGCAGAGGTCCTACACCTGCCCCGTTATCACCTGCCCTGGCAACCTCTGCCCACCCTATTAATTAACCTAGATGGCCAACTGCTCCATCAGTCGCCATCTAACTCTCCCCTTTCACATATAACCATTGCTCGGTTTAAAACTCTTTATTTCTTTCATGCAAGTGATACTAGCATAATACAAAATACTTGTTTTACAAATATACTTTACAGATATGTTCAAAGGAATGCTTGCCTGAGTTTATATTAAACTGCTGAGTCTCCTCGTTACCCTGATATGGTTTCCTTTGAAGATTCAGCCTCTTTCCTGCTAATTAGACGCTAATTAATCTACGGTTCGATTATTTATACAATCTCAGTCATCATAAGATTTCTATTAATTATAATCAGGACTCGCCAATTTTTCCTTTCTTCCTTTTAAACAGAGTGCAATAGTTTCCGATTCAATTTAATAGTGTCCACAATTTAAATGCAAGAATAAGCAATTACCGGTTATTGCATTCTAACTAATCATTTTAATTAACGGAGAATTTGCAATATTAGATTTAATAATATACAGGCGCATGCATACAATTATTCTATCTCATAGCAATTAATCATGAAGTTTATTTATCTCCTGTATAATTTCTTACTAATACCTATAGCATCTTTTATAGTTGACCTTAGTGGTTCTGTAATCGTTGCCTTAATATTTTTGGGTTCCCACTGGCTCTCGGTCTCTCTCTCTGCTGCCGACGCCTCCTCTCCTTCTCCTTTACTCCACCGACGCCTCCTCTTTTCCTCTGCCGACGCCTCTCCATCTCCCCTCCTTTTTCCTCCTTTCTCACCCACTCCACCGGCTCCTTCTCTCTTATCTCTCGCTCGCCTCCCCCTCTGCTCCTCCTCTACGCCGGCTCTACCTCCGCGCGGCTCCTCCCGCTCGCGCCGTCCTGGCCTCCTCCTCTACACCGACGCCGACGCCGACGCCAACGCCGCGCCGCCCGGTTCGGCTTCCCCAACGCGCCGCCGCCTGGTCCGGCTTCCCCAACGCGCCGCCGCCCGGATCTACGCTCAGATCTGGCCGCTCTCAAGCTTTCCCCTCATTTTCCTTTTTCCCCACTTCTTGCTTGATTTATAAATTTGTGATTTGCTAATTTATGAGGTTTGCCTAGGGTTAGGTTTTGGGAGGCGGGTGATCGTGGCTGACCGCCGCCAGTGAGCCGTCGCCGCACACCGGGGGAGTACCGGTGGCGGTGAACTGGTGGCTCGGCCACACACCCGCAGCCGCCCTCCCCGGGTAATCCTCTTCTCTCCTCTGCTATTTCGGTTGATATGCCTAAATGGTTCGTGCTCTATTGTGGATGAATGCTTATGGTCTCTAGCCTATGTTGGATGGGTTTGATAATGATATTACTTGGATGGTGAGATTGCGGGGTTTACCTGCACTGGTACTTGTGAGAAATGCTAGGGTTTGGGGTTGGGGTGGTGGCCGGTTTGCGGTGGATGAGGCTTGATGTTGGCTTGCGGTTCTCCTGTGGCCGTCACCTCCCCTTGCTTCCTTCGGCTTGTTGGTGCTTCACTCCCTGGTCCTCCGGCTCCACTCGGCTGAGGACTCTTCTGCGGTCTGGGGATTGGCTGTGAGAGTTGGGGAATGTTACCTTACCTTTCCTTTGTCCCTCTGTGCTCTGTTCTCTCGGTTTGACTACTAGTATGCAATGTGGGATATTTGTTGGATGGCTTGCCCGTGAGGCTTATTGGCTGCTGATGCCCTCTGGGCGTGGCTGCTCTGGCCCGGTGCTATCTAGTTCACTGTGGTGGATATTTGCATGGTGAGGGCTTTGACAGGTGGTTTCTCTGTTGTGGGTTTGGCTGGAATGATTTGTGCTCACCTAGTCTTTGCCTTGGTTGGATTCCTATGTTTAGAACAGGTTTGTGTATATATATATATACCGTGTGATGAGCCTATGGTTGTGAGAGGTGTCGACTGGCCCCCGGACGGTCAGATATCTCCGTGAACGGATTACCCCGCCCGAAGTTAATCCTTAGGGCTCTGACGGCAACACTTATTTTATATTTCCTTATTTTCAATTACTCTTTTGTTTGGTCTTTTTCGGTCTTATAATCTGGTTACTAGTTCATAAATAAAATAAGGTTGTATCAGTAGTTGATAGCAATTGAATCCCTGTAAGAAATGTTCATGGATGTAATTTTGAAACTTTCTTGTAATATAAACATGTTCAACTATTGTAACTATTACGTTTTAAATTTTTGGGAATGAAATCTGTATGTATGCAATGATTTATAATTGTAATAAAAGTTTTCCATTTATCTTGCTTCCAAATACAATTGTTATTGGTTGGAGAAATGAACCATTCAAATAATTCATTACCAAATTTTAATTTGTTCCGATAATTGCAAATATTAACGCTAATAACGGCGCTTCACTTAATTAAGAAACGCGGGGCGTTACAGGAACTCTTTCAATTGCAACCAGTATACCACCACTCTCATATTCTAGAAGTCGTGACAAGGTCTTTTGCTTTGAAATCAATTTGGCAACTTCCCTGTGCTTCCAATGCAAGTGCATATTTTCAGTGACACCATCAAAGACACCACGGATTCCTAAAATTGACAGGGAGAATAATCAGTCAATAGAAACAGTGAAGCATGTTCCAAGGTGGTCGTTCAAGAAACTTACCAAGTGGCAAATGTGACTTAAGTCGCAAACCAATTCTACGGAAAACGGACCTTTCCTCATCTGTAATAATTTCTTGATCATTAGACAGTTCGCGAGGATCATAGAAGCTTCAATCCTCGAAAGTAACCGCTCTGCTCTTTGTATTTTTGCCTGAGCCTGTGTATTTGATGAGGTCAAGGAGCAAGCAATAGCAACTAAAGGAAACAAAGCTATGTCAAACAAGCATAATTGCAAACCTAGAAAAAGGTGAGTAAAGTCAACCTCATAATTACAACAGCATTACAAAATAAACAACATACGAACTACATCGATATGTACACTGAAAATGAAATATTCTAATTTAATTGCAAGCTCATCTTGCCTTCTGGAGCTACAGTTACCTAAGAACAACATATAGAAATTGCTTACAATGGAAAGCTTGTGTTCGAGTTTCCTGAAAAGCTTTTCTTTCTCTGATCTAGAAGATGCTTCTTTCATTTCTTCTTGCCCCTTAGCGGTTACTTCTCTTCCCCAACGAGCTTGAGCCTCCTGAAATTCAGCAAGAGTACCTGCGAGAGCATGGCCATCTAAACCATCCTCTGGAGAGTGTGAAAGGGCAATGCATCTTCTCTGTTCCTCTACATTCTGGATATCCTTTGTCAACTCCTCTCTTTCAGCCAAAGCAGCTGCAACAGATGTTGGGAGGAAGTCTTTTCCACGATATATTACAATGTAATATTTATTTCGAAGAAGCAGGGTACCCCCATTTAGATTCTGAATAAACATATAAATTTTTTTGATAAGACATTAACTAATTCATGAAGGCCTTTACAAGTTGAAGCAAATATAGTGCATCAACAGAATTGATTTGTGGGAACATGCTTTTGGAACTTTATGCAAAGTTCAACATAGGAATTATATATACTAAAGTATATAAGCATTCTAAACTATTATTTTATTCTAAAGTTCAGTTGTGTTTAGCTTAGTTACTAAGTACCCCCCACCCCCCACACACACATATATATATAAATATATAACAGGGGCACCATAGTGCTCAGGCTCCATAAGTAAGACAGGGTTTTCAAGGTTCCTTGACATAAATTTTGTAAAGCAATCAATTAAGACTTATTTGAACAGAAAGAGCATGGTATTCAAACCTTTATTTCTTCTGCCATTAGCTTATTATTTGTATTCTGGATTCCACGTTTGACAGCGATTTTCACCACCAAACTCTTCTGAAAAAGCATTAAATCTGACTGTTGATTTATAAATTGTGAGGGCATTCTAGACTTTTCTTGAACCTTTTTTTGGAGGGTAATAGCACGCCTCTGAAAACGTGTTTCAGACTGTCATAAAACGTGTAACCACTACTAGTTTGCTACTATCTGTCTTAACAGCACGCTTGCCATAGCCATGGCAATAAGCGGAAGCTGCAACTACTTGCTTGCCCGCTGTCACAGGGACCGAGTAGGAGCATTGCTGCACGGTGACCTGGTCGATGGGCAGGGTGTTCATGGGAACGGGCATGCACCGTCATGCGCACCACCCTGCAGCGGCTCACATGATGAGGGGCTGACGTTGGTCGACACGCCCTTCACGTCAGTGACATCCATGGGTACTTCCTCGACTTGGCCAGCTCCATCGTCACATTGGCGATGCAGATGCCCTTGAACGACGTGCCCTGTATGCCCTCTAGCCATGTCGCCATGTTCACGTCGATGACCACCATGTCCTGGTAGGCGTAGCTGATGTTGTCCACTACAGGCATGGTGTTGGGGTTGTACTTACAGTCCGGATGAGACTTGTAGTTGCCCGTCATCCAAAACACCCACTTCATCATGTTTAGGCTCATCCCGTGCACGAGCATGTCCTTCACGTATGCGCCACGCCCCACCACCATCTTGATGCGCACACTGGACTCCGAGTTGATCGCCGTGATGTCCTCTGTGCGCACGTCCTGGATACCGCCAGACATCTCGCTCCCCAACGCGATCACCACGCTCATCGGGGAGACGCACGTCAGCCTCCAGATCACGATGTGCTGGCTTGGCATGCCATACGTGATGCCGTACTCGTCCCAGCCGCTCTTGATTGCCATGCAGTCGTTGCCTATTCGATAGAGAGATCGGTGGAGCCGACCATATGAGAGGAAGGGATAGATCAGTCGAAAAATGGAGTTCGGTGGCTAGAGGTAGGGTTTTGCATAAATGTGCGGTCGCAGTAGCGATCGTGTCTAATACCATGAAAGCATGTGATATTTTGGAGAAATCATGCAATGAATTGATTAATGAATCAAGAGTTACATATATAGGTCTCTTCCTTCTATATCTGAACAACTGGTTTATATAAACAATACCCGAGAGATAAGGAAGGAAGAGACCTGAAAGGATACGCATGATCTGTAGCACGTAATGACCATGGCAACTCGAGCACGACAAAACGACCACGACAGGCTAACCAGAGCAGGTCGACCATGGCAGAACGACCACACCAGGTCAAGCATGGTAGATCTACTACGGCGGGTCGACCACAACAGAACGACCACGGATAGTTGGAGCTATAGTGCATGGTTGATAGTCGTAGCTGAAGTGCCTGGTCGATGGTCGTAGCTTATCTAACAGACACGATGTAGCAGTCCTCGATCCAAACGTGCGAGCACGAGCCACTTGTTTTGTTTACAATTTTACCTTTTTAGATATTCTACTGGTAGTAGTACGGGTGGTAGTATAACTTAATCCTAGCTAATTTGAACTATTAGATCGTAAAGATTGAATGGCTTGTATTTATTCTAAGGTATCGTAAAAGAGCTCGTATTCTAACCTTATATTGGTGTTGTGCAAGGATCCATAGTACAATACAAAGTTGCTCTTTCATGTAGAAAATAACCGACGTGAGTGGTGCAAAATGCAAACGATACTTTTTACGGTACTTGCAATATACGTGAGGTACCTCATCGTAAAAAAATATCAGTCGTTGATTCACAGAAAATTTATAAACATGAGCAATTTAGTAATTACTAGCTGAATTTTCCATACAGTTTGCGGGGCTAGATACGATAATATATATGTTTATAGGAAAATATAAAGTTGTACTTATTATACAACTTTGATGTTTATGATGGAGATACAGTTGTACTTCTTGTACAACTATAATAGCTCTTATATCTATACGATTAATCTGCACCGTTATAATTTGGATCCATCAAAATCGATGGTGCAGATGTTTCTCTTTTTCTTTCAATTGATATGAGATCTTCTAACCATTGAGAACGAAAATAGTGGATTCTTTTTCTATTGTTAAAGCTAACCCTATATCTCATCTCCTCCTTTCCCTAACTCGTCGTCGTCTATGACCTCGTGACGCACTCCTCCCTTCTTGCTCCATCGGCGCTCCTCCAAACCAGCACCAACTTCCCCACCTTCACCGACCCTCATCCACACTCCTCCCCTTTCCATCCTCTACCATCTCCCCTTTCCCCCTCGTTCATTCATGCAGAGCGGAGATCCATCAGTCTTATCTATCTTCAATTTTCAGCTACCACCATTTTCATCAGTAGGCAGTGGAGAGATCCATCAGTCTTATCTATCTTCAATTTTCAGCTACCACCATATTCGTCTGTAGGCAGTGGAAAAATTATGTTCATGTTCAGAGATCTACCACAACCTACACAAATAGTATGCAAAAATGGTGAGAAATTATGCAATTCATGTTTAGAGACTGAGTTTTATATCCAATTACATAGTCTGCAAGATCTATATTTAGGGGGCACTCATTTTGATGATGGTTTATATTTCTTTCACTGTAGCTGGCTTATTTTTCACTGTAGCTGATGGTGGTTTATTTGGCGTAATTAAATTTAAAAAATTTTAAAAAATATTGTTGTGGGGGTGGCCCAGCCCCCCGTGACTGGGCCGTGCAACTAATAACATGTAATAGGCCCAATAATGTAGAGGAATATACCAGTGTAAATATACCCTTGTACCCTCATCCTTTGTAAATACTAAGGGGTAGAATGGGGATTTCCCATTCTACCCCACTCATATATATAAACCCCCAGGAGGGGCAAAGGGGGGCACTCTCTCACTCTCACCAACCTCTCCCACAGATCTAGCTCTCCTCTTCCTCTCCTACGGGTCCCTTCCTTCTCTATTTGGCCTGTAGCCACAACAGATGGCGCCGTCCGTGGGGACTGGACGAAAGGTCGCTTAAGGAGCTGGAAGCAGTTCTTGGGAGCGTCGTCAGCGACAGATAAGAAGTTCGCTCGCTAAAAATTTAAGTATATTTCACCATGTTTTGTAGATGGTGTACTGAGTAGATCTACTCGAATCGCCCGTTCGTAGGTGGAATATTGAGTAGATCTAGTTGAATCGCCCAGGAAAGCGATGTCTTGGCCGTGGAGATAGGTAGCAAGCACCTCGACCTCCGCTCGGACAAAACACGCACAGCGTCAGACTTCGCTTGTAGGGTACCGGCCTTCGTCCAAGCTCCGCATGCGGAGCGTCGGACTCTTCAGGCGGAGTATCGGCCTTCGCTCAGCGTGCCGTCATGATCTTCGCCTCCGCGCTCGACCTCGTCTACGCGGTGGTCCTCCGGGTGACGTCCCGAACTCAATACGTATAGCTATCTGCTATCCATCCGCACAAGAATGCATGCATGCCAATAAAAAAAAGGGTATTGGTAAATATCATCCGGATGTTTTCTTTCTAACTATCATCCAGATTTGTGACCGTTGGATTAGAGATCCAAGGGCCACAAATTCTCCCCACCCCCTCCAAAAAAAATTCACCCCCCTCCAAAAAAAATTCTTCCCCCTCCAAAAAAGAGACCGTTGGATCTCTAATCCAACGGTCCAAAATTTGGATGATTGTTGGGAAGAAAATATCCGGGTGATACCTATACACACCTTAAAAAAAATCTCTTTCTTCACGTCCCACACATGCGATACAACTTGTACATGCAAGCATCCGTTTTTGCAGACTCCGCCCCTCCGGCCTCCGGTCGTCGAGTCTGCGCGGGCATCGAGCTTCGCGCCGAGCCCTCCGCGCCAGCCTCAGCACGACAGCACCGAGCCGGCATTGAGTCTCCGCTTCGCAGACTTCATGCGACTTCGAGCGTATGACTCGAACCCCCGACGTCGAGCGCCGGTCTCCGCATCATCGTCTTACTTGGCTATGTTGTAAGGTCTTACGACCTCCCAGGACCTTTTACGACCGGTTAGAGTCGTTTACGACCGGTGAGAATCAAATACGATCGGTTCAGAGTACTTACGACCAATTCCGAACGCTTCAATCTCCTCCGATCGCCTTTTCAATGTGGTCGTAAATTTACTGTAGCAATTTACGACCGCTCCGCGATATCGCTGCCGCTGCCTTCCTTCAGCCGCTCAAGATACCGTGATCGAAGCCTTCTACGATCACGCAGTGATGCTGGCGATCACTGTTCACCGTAGTCGAACACCCGTACGACCACGTTGTTCGCTCCTTAGCCGTAAAAACACTGTTCCTTTGCCGTGGTCGTAGCGCCTCCCGACTACGCCTGCTGGAACTTTGCCGTGGTCGTAACTCCTCCCGATCACGCTTGCGGTGATCGTGAGTCCTTCCGACCACGTCTTGCGCAAACACACGACAAAACAATACTCTGTGTTTCTCCCTCTTTTTGGTCTTTTCTCAATTGCTTGGTTCACCGAATACATGGCTCTAAGCCTCTTTTTATACCCGGTTCTACGACTATAACACGGGTTCAACTACGATTACAACTCGGATTCCGACTCCGTTCCAGATACGACTTCTACTCTGTTTCTTCTACGACTTTGAATTGCGGCTGCAATTCGACTTCGATTACACCCAAATTTTGCACATGACTCTAAAACAAGATTATTTACAACATTCTCTCCCTAATCTTGTTTTTCAACTTCGATCATGCCAATCTTCTTCCTCATCTCTGAAAACTTTATCCGCCCCAGCAACTTTGTCAATATGTCTGCTTTCTGTTCTACGGTTCTGATGTAGTTGATAGCGATCTTCCCCTCTTCGACACAATCTCTGATATAATGATATCTTGTGTCTATGTGTTTGCTTCTATCATGTAGAACCGGATTCTTGCTCAGTGAAATAGCCGATTTGTTATCAACCCTGAGCGTTACCTTCTGATTCTCTTCATCTGACAATTCACTCAACAGTCGAGCGAGCCAGACTCCCTGGCAAGATGCTGCGCTCGCTGCGATGTACTCGGCTTCACATGAAGATAATGCAACCACCTTTTGCTTCTGAGATTGCCAGCTGATCGGACTCTCCCCAAGCACAAACATTATGCCTGTCGTGCTCTTTCGATCGTCGACATCTCCCGCCATGTCGCTATCACTGTAGCCCGTCAGCTGCAACGACTTTCCACCTCCTCTCTTGTACTGAATCCCGAGATTCAAAGTACCTTTGATGTATCTCAGGATGTGTTTCACGGCATTCATATGCTCCTGAGTCGGTTTCTCCATGAAACGACTTACGTATCCGACCGCAAACAAGATGTCTGGTCGAGTGTGCACTAGATACCGTAGACTTCCGACAATGCTCCTATAAGTCGTGGCATCAACTGGTGATCCTGGGCCTGTCTTGCTCAACTTCAGATGATTCTCCATTGGGGTTTGACATGGATTGCACTCTTCCATACCCGATTTCTCCAGAATCTTTCGAGCATATCCCGACTGACAAAGTGTTATGCCGTTGTCGGTTTGATTTACTTCAATGCCGAGGTAGTAGCACAGAAGTCCCAAATCGGTCATTTTGAACAGCCTCTTCATCCCTTCTTTAAACCTCATAATCTCCTTTGAACTCGATCCAGTAATGATCAAGTCGTCCACGTAAACGCCCACGATCAGTCTGTTCTTCGCATCTCCCCTCGTGTACACAACATGTTCAGAGTTGCTTCTTCTGATCCCGAGTGCCGTTAGACTTTTGTCAAGTTTCAAATTCCATGCTCGTGGTGCTTGCTTAAGTCCGTAGAGAGCTTTGTTCAGCTTCAAGACTTTCTCAGCTTGCTCCTTGGATTGAAAACCCGGCGGTTGAGAGACATAAACCTCCTCCTTAATGTCTCCGTTCAAGAACGCCGTTTTCACATCCATGTGGTGAATCTCCCATCCACCGTTTGCTGCCAACGCAAGAAGTAGTCGTATAGTCTCCATACGAGCTACTGGGGCAAAGACTTCTTCGTAGTCGATGCCTTGTTTTTGAACATACCCTTTCGCCACAAGTCGTGCTTTGTGTTTTACGACTTCTCCCTTGGAATCCTTCTTTACCTTGAAGATCCACTTTAAACCGATTGCTCGATGACCCTTTCGCAAATCGGTGAGTTCCCATGTGTCATTCTCTTCAATCGACTTCAGCTCTTCCTGCATAGCTGCTCTCCAGTATGCATCTCCCTTTGCTTCTTCATAGCTTCCAGGTTCTTCTGCAGTCGTGTAAAGCAGTAGCTCTTCAGACTGCACTGGTTCAGTTTGTGCATAAATCTCACTTATGCTTCTCATCTTCGGTATTCTATCGCTCGAATCTTCTTCATCAGACTCTTCTTCATTAGGTGAGACTTCCTGATCATCAGCACCGGTCGAATTTTGGCTTTGAGATGTGGTCGTAGCTTCTTCCGTATTGTCAGCATCGACTGTTTCGACTTCGAAGGTTACCCACTTCGACATGTCTTTCTCAATGTCCTCGTGTTCTTCCAACTCCCAATGTTTGTTCTCTTCGAAGACCACGTCCCTGCTCACATGAATCTTCTTTTCGACCGGATCATAGCACCTGTACGCCTTGGTGCCTGGTTCCGAGCCAAGATAAATCATCCGTCGGCTCCGGTCGTCTAGCTTCTTGAGATAAGTGGATGGCTTCACATGGGCTAAGCATCCGAAGACCCTTAGATGCTCGACATTGGGTTTTCTTCCCGACCACTGTTCATATGGAGTGACTCCATCCAGTGATCGCGTGGTCGCACGATTTAGCAGATAGACAGCATGTCGTACTGCTTCTGCCCAAAGTCTCCCGGGCAGGAATCGGCTCTTCAACAGACTTCGTGCCGTTTCGACCACGGTCCGGCTTCTTCTTTCTACGACTCCGTTTTGTTGAGGTGAATACGGAGCCGTGAAGAGTCTTGCAATACCCTTCTCTTCACAAATCGAGTCGAATTCTTTCGCGAGGAATTCTCCTCCTCGATCTGACCTGACCGACTTCACCTTTTTGTCGACTTCGTTTTCGACCAGAGTTATGAACTTCTGAAAGTTCGTCTTTGCCTCATCTTTGCTCTTCTGCATGTACACCCACATGGCTCTTGAATAGTCATCCACGATCAACATGAAGTATTGATTCCCGGCATCTGTACGAGGTGTGATTGGTCCGCACAGATCTACGTGAACCAGTTCGAGTGGTTGCGAAGCTCTGAAACTCGTCTGCTGTGGAAAACCGCTACGAGTTTGTTTCGCCACCAGACAGCCTTCGCAGACTTGCTCCGGGTGGTCGATTGTCGGTAATCCGACCACCATCTCTTTTCCCGCCATCGTGTTGAGACTCTGGAAATTCAGATGTCCGAATCTTGCGTGCCATAGCCAGGCCGTATCATCGGTTGTAGTCTTCATACACTTTGGCTTGCATGCTTCAATTTTAATTTTGTACAGACGGTTTACCGTTCTCTGTACTTTCATCAGCAGTCGCTCAGTGTGGTCGTACATCTTCAGATAGGTGTCTTTGAGTTCAATCCGACAACCTTCTTCAGTCAATTGTCCAAGGCTTATAATGTTGCTTCGTAGACTTGGAATGTAGTATACATTCGACAATCTCCTCTGGCTTCCATCCTTGCACTGCATCAGGATCGTGCCTCTCCCTTTTATCTGAATGGTCAAACCGTCTCCGAACTGTACTCTTCCAAGCACATTCTTATTTAATTCGTAAAACATCGAGTACGTACCCGTCATGTGGTTGCTGGCTCCGTTGTCGAGATACCAGTCTGCCGTCCGCTCTTGAGTCTGCTCTCCTTTCTCCAACAGACTCGGAAACACTTTCCCCTCGTTTAATAGAACCATTGTCGGTTCGTCTGCAGTGCAGAGCGACAACAGCAATGTCGGCTCTTTGTGCTCATCCGTTTGAGCCAGGTTTGCTTCCTCTACTCTCTTCTTACTCCGGCAATTCGCAGCATAGTGACCATACTTCTTGCAGTTATGGCACTGGATGTGGCTCCGACATTCGGCAGCATAATGTCCGAATTTCTCGCATGTGTAGCACTGGATGTCAGATTTGTCCGTCTGGTGATTGCCATCTCCACGACCACCACGACCTCCTTGACCACCTCTTCCACGGCCACAATGGCCATGGCCTCGTCCTTGTCCTCGCCCATGAGACGCGCCGCGGCCACGACCACGTCCACGACCGCCCCTTGATGACGATTCTCCTCGGTTCCTCGTGTCATCCTTTACAAACAATGCTAGTTGGTTGTAAGGCCCTTTTCCTTCATTGTCGGCTTGGTAACTTTTCAGAAGCTGCTCGTGTGCTCTGAGCGCCCCAGTTACCTCCTCCACCTTCATCTTCGAGAGGTCTTGTGAGTACGTGATCGTAGTTATGACCGGGAGAAACTTCTCCGGCAGTACACGTAGATACTTCTTCACCGCCACCTCATCTTTCAAGTCGTCGCCGAGACATTTGATCTCGTTTACGACTTCATTAAACTTCCCAGAGAATTCTTCCACTGTCTGGTCTCTTCCCATGTTCAATGATTCAAACTCACTCTTCAATGTTTGAAGTCGAACTTCCTTCACTCGATCTACTCCTTGGTGCATTATCTGCAGAGTAGTCCAGACGTCTTTCGCCGTCTCCTTGCCGACCAGCTGTCGCATCATCGAGTCGGGCACAGCTTGATAGATCGCTGCCATCGCCATCTTGTCGAGACGATCATCGAGGACCTTGTCCTTCTCCTTCGGTTCAACCGCACCCCAGACTCCCTGTGCGATCATGTTGACCTTCATCTTCATCGCCCAGATCGGGTAATTATCCGAACTGAGGATCGGGTGCTGCAGCGACACGCTTTCCTTCATCTTTGAAGCCTCCGCCATGGTTCACCGAGGCTCTGATACCAACTGTTGTAAGGTCTTACGACCTCCCAAGACCTTTTACGACCGGTTAGAGTCGTTTACGACCGGTGAGAATCAAATACGATCGGTTCAGAGTACTTACGACCAATTCCGAACGCTTCAATCTCCTCCGATCGCCTTTTCAATGTGGTCGTAAATTTACTGTAGCAATTTACGACCGCTCCGCGATATCGCTGCCGCTGCCTTCCTTCAGCCGCTCAAGATACCGTGATCGAAGCCTTCTACGATCACGCAGTGATGCTGGCGATCACTGTTCACCGTAGTCGAACACCCGTACGGCCACGTTGTTCGCTCCTTAGCCGTAAAAACACTGTTCCTTTGCCGTGGTCGTAGCGCCTCCCGACTACGCCTGCTGGAACTTTGCCGTGGTCGTAACTCCTCCCGATCACGCTTGCGGTGATCGTGAGTCCTTCCGACCACGTCTTGCGCAAACACACGACAAAACAATACTCTGTGTTTCTCCCTCTTTTTGGTCTTTTCTCAATTGCTTGGTTCACCGAATACATGGCTCTAAGCCTCTTTTTATACCCGGTTCTACGACTATAACACGGGTTCAACTACGATTACAACTCGGATTCCGACTCCGTTCCAGATATGACTTCTACTCTGTTTCTTCTACGACTTTGAATTGCGGCTGCAATTCGACTTCGATTACACCCAAATTTTGCACATGACTCTAAAACAAGATTATTTACAACAGGCTAGGCACTCGGGCATCCATTCAGGCGTGCACCCCGCGTATTCATCCACGCACGACGAGCTGGCCAGGCACCTCTACAGCAAATGTCCGAAGCCGGCCGAGTTCGCGGGATGGATGCCAAAGGCGCGGGGGCCTCGCCGGTGCTCAAGTTCACGCATCGCGTCACTGCCCAGGTAGTGTCCGGCGAGCTCGGCGACGCCACCCCCATCCATGTGACGGAAGATGAGCTCCGGATGCCGCTCGCCCCTGCGTCGTCGCACACGGGCTCCGACCGCTGCTCGCCCCCGCGACGCAACCTCGCCTCCGCACCACGGCTTCCGTAAAAGCGAAACCGTCTTCGATCCAAGTGTGTGCCGGCGAAGTCCTCCCCCAGCAGGGCCACCCTGTGCAGCTCCGAAGTCTCCGCCGAGTCCCCTGATGTCTCCGCCGACGTCGCGCAGACAGCTCTGAAGCCTGTCGAGCCTCCCGTCGGAGCCTCCCGCGTACATGCCGAGGTACGGGTAGCTCGCGCGACCACGGCCACCCACCCGCTGCCACTGTGCAGCGAGACGTGGGCAGCCACAAGCTCGCCGGTGAAACTGTTAACGCGGAGTGCGAAGTGCTCCCAGTCGTCGACATGCTGCCTGGTCTTCCCGAGCGGGAGGGAGATCATGCCGAGCTTCAGCCTGGCCGGGCCGTTGGGCGGGCGCAGCACCCGCATGGGGACGTCGGTGCACGTCCCGCCTATCGCCGGTCTGGCGCTCGCGGCCGCCCTCCGAGTTGTCGCGTCTGCTTCCGCTCCACGCCGAGCCTCCGGCTTCACGTCGCCTCCGCGCAGGATGTCGCTTCCCCGCGCCGGACTCCGCACGCACCAACTAGGCCTCGGCCGATGTGATGAGCGCGCGCCTCTGAGCCTCCGCATCGAACCCTGCGGGCCTCCCCCGAGTCAGGCCCATTGTCCGAGCTAGGCGGGAGCCCTCATCACCTCCCGCTTGACGAAGATCTTCGGGCCAAGATCAGGAGCACGTAGCACTGATGGCACGTCCGAGGCATGCTAGAAAACATGCACGCACGGCTCGTCACGTGTATGTACCCATGCTACGGGATATGCTTGCTCGCCATATGTGCACGCATGGACGGGCTCCGTGGCGAGGCTCCCGCGCCGAAGTCCCATACGAGCTTCTGCCAAGCAGCCTTCGCATTGCGACTCTGCACCGGCAGCCTCGACTTTTGCTTCCCCGAAGCCCGAGCCGATCACGGCGACTTCGCCTCAACTCCGGGGCATGCATGAGGAAAAACACGAGGCAAGCAGACTCAATACTGTATTGCATGTACGATCCATTGCTGCGTGCTCTGCGCCGTCAGGGTCTCCGCACATGCGGAGCCTACTCTACGTCGCCACCACCTCGCCCGGTATGCACTGCATGTGGTTGTGTGGGCCTTCAATTATCACCACTGCATTTCTTATGTGCATGGCATTAAAGTAATACTTGTTCATCATGTCATTTATTACGGCCGCAGTTCTATTCTAAGAGCATTTGATTTGGCCGTGCTTGCTCCTCCGGTTTTGGCATGTTCTGGGCCACCCTAGCATCAAATGCTTTTTCTAGCACTGCATTTTGGAGCGTTTTGTTGCCGTAAGTCTTCGGCCATTTCTTTGCTGCCTCTGTTTTGGCCCTCGTTTTTTGGTTTAAATCGCACGATTGCCTCGAGCGTCGGCGTAGTCTACGGACTATAAATAAGACGTAGCGTCGAGGTACGCCTCCGCATGCACCAGTCTACGGACTTTAAATAAGACGTAGCATCGAGGTACGCCTCCGCACGCACCAGTCTACGGACTTTAAATAAGACGCAACGGGGGACGCCTTCGCGCGCACTCTACGGAGTATAAATAAGACGTAGCGTCGAGGTGCGCCTCCGCACGCACCAGTCCACGGACTCTAAATAAGACGTAGCGTTGAGCTCAGCTTCCGCACGCGCGAGTCTACAGACTATAAATAAGACATAGCGCTGAGCTCAGCTTCCGCACGCACCAGTCCACGGACTCTAAATAAGACGTAGCATTGAGCTCAGCTTCCGCACGCGCGAGTCTACGGACTATAAATAAGATGTAGCGTTAAGCTCAGCTTCTGCACGCACCAGTCCACGGACTCTAAATAAGACGTAGCGTTGAGCTCAGCTTCCGCACGCGCGAGTCTACGGACTATAAATTAAGTCGTAAGTTGCGACGCGGCCGAGACACTAGGGAGTGCCTCGCTTTAGGCGGCGCACCACTTGGATATCGCGCCCTTGCGCGCGTTGCACCAAGGAGTGCACCGCGACTTTTTGAAGGTAGGGGAACGGCGGCTCCGCCTCCCTACCTCCGCGTGCGTAGTGCCCTCGGCCTACGCCGCAAGCGCCCGCTCTTCGCGGGCACTCTTTTCAAATGTAGGGAAACGGCGGTCTCGCCTCTCTACCACCGCGTGCGTAGCGCCTTCGGCCTACGCTGCAAGCGCCCGCTCTCCGCGGGCACTGTTTTTAAAAGGTAGGGGAACGGCGGTCTCGCCTCCCTGCCTCCGCGTGTGTAGCGCCCTCGGCCTACGCCGCAAGCGCCCGCTCTTCGCGAGTAATATTTTTAAAGGTAGGGGAACGGCGCCTTCGCCTCTCTACCTCCGCGTGCGTAGTGCCCTCGGCCTACGCCGCAAGCGCCCGCTCTTCGCGGGCACTCTTTTCGAAGGTAGGGGAACGGCGGTCTCGCCTCCCTGCCTCCGCGTGCGTAGCGCCTTCGGCCTACGCTGCAAGCGCCCGCTCTCCGCGGGCACTGTTTTTAAAAGGTAGGGGAACGGCGGTCTCGCCTCCCTGCCTCCGCGTGCGTAGTGCCCTCGGCCTACGCCGCAAGCGCCCGCTCTTCGCGGGCACTCTTTTCGAAGGTAGGGGAACGGCGGTCTCGTCTCCCTGCCACCGCGTGCGTAGCGCCTTCGGCCTACACTGCAACTGCCCGCTCTCCGCGGGCACTGTTTTTAAAAGGTAGGGGAACGGCGGTCTGGCCTCCCTGCCTCCGCGTGCGTAGAGCCCTCGGCCTACGCCGCAAGCGTCCGCTCTTCGCGGGCACTCTTTTCGAAGGTAGGGGAACGGCGGTCTCGCCTCCTTGCCTCCGCGTGTGTAGCGCCCTCGGCCTACGCCGCAAGCGCCCACTCTTCGCGAGCACTATTTTTAAAAGGTAGGGGAACGGCGCCTTCGCTTCTCTACCTCCGCGTGCGTAGTGCCCTCGGCCTACGCCGCAAGCGCCCGCTCTTCGCGGGCACTCTTTTCGAAGGTAGGGGAACGGCGGTCTCGCCTCCCTGCCTCCGCGTGCGTAGCGCCTTCGGCCTACGCTGCAAGCGCCCGCTCTCCGCGGGCACTGTTTTTGAAGGTAGGGGAACGGCGGCTCCGCCTCCCTGCCTCCGCGTGCGTAACGCCTTCGGCCTACGCTGCAAGCGCCCGCTCTCCGCGGGCACTGTTTTTAAAAGGTAGGGGAACGGCGGTCTCGCCTCCCTGCCTCTGCGTGCGTAGTGCCCTCGGCCTACGCCGCAAGCGCCCGCTTTTCGCGGGCACTCTTTTCGAAGGTAGGGGAACAGCGCCTTCGCCTCTCTACCTCCGCGTGCGTAGTGCCCTCGGCCTACGCCGCAAGCGCCCGCTCTTCGCGGGCACTCTTTTCGAAGGTAGGGGAACGGCGGTCTCGCCTCCTTGCCTCCGCGTGTGTAGCGCCCTCGGCCTACGCCGCAAGCGCCCGCTCTTCGCGAGCACTATTTTTCAAAGGTAGGGGAACGGCGCCTTCGCCTCTCTACCTCCGCGTGCGTAGTGCCCTCGGCCTACGCCGCAAGCGCCCGCTTTTCGTGGGCACTCTTTTCGAAGGTAGGGGAACGGCGGTCTCGCCTCCTTGCCTCCGCGTGTGTAGCGCCCTCGGCCTACGCCGCAAGCGCCCGCTCTTCGCGAGCACTCTTTTTACAGGTAGGGGAAAGTGTCGCCTCATAGGCATCACCTCGGTGGGACGGCACGTCTTCGGCGGTAAACGGCTCGCCCCCGGCGTTCGACTCCGCTATCCGCCTCGTAGGCATCGCCTCGGTGGGACGGCACATTTTCGGCGCTCGACGGCTCGCCTCCGACGCTCGACTCCGCTGTCTGCCTCGTAGGCATCGCCTCAGTGGGACGGCACGTCTTCGGCGGTCAACGGCTCGCCCCTGGCGTTCAACTCCGCTGTCCGCCTCTTAGGCATCGCCTCGGTGGGACGGCACGTTTTCGGCGCTCGACGGCTCGCCTCCGACGCTCGACTCCGCTGTCTGCCTCGTAGGCATCGCCTCAGTGGGACGGCACGTCTTCGGCGGTCAACGGCTCGCCCCCGGCGTTCGACTCCGCTGTCCGCCTTGTAGGCATCGCCTCGGTGGGACGGCACGTTTTCGGTGCTCGACGGCTCGCCTCCGACGCTCAACTCCGCTGTCCGCCTCGTAGGCATCGCCTCGGTGGGACGGCACGTCTTCGGCGGTCCACGGCTCGCCTCCGGCGTTCGACTCCGCTGTCCGCCTCGGAGGCATCGTCTCGGTGGGACGGCACGTCTTCGGCGGTCGACGGCTCACCTCCGGCGTTCGACTCCGCTGTCCGCCTCGCAGGCATCTCCTCGGTGCAACGGCACGTCTTAGGCGCTCGGCGGCTCGCCTCCGACGCTCGACTCCGCTGTCCGCCTCGTAGGCATCGCCTCGGTGGGACGGCACGTCTTCGGCGGTCAACGGCTCGCCCCCGGCGTTCGACTCCGCTGTCCGCCTCGTAGGCATCGCCTCGGTGGGACGGCACGTTTTCGGCGCTCGACGGCTCGCCTCCGACGCTCAACTCCGCTGTCCGCCTCGTAGGCATCGCCTCGGTGGGACGGCATGTCTTCGGTGGTCCACGGCTCGCCTCCGGCGTTCGACTCCGCTGTCCGCCTCGGAGGCATCGCCTCGGTGGGACGGCACGTCTTCGGCGCTCGACGGCTCGCCTCCGGCGCTCGACTCCGCTGTTCGCATCGAAGGCATCGCCTCGGCGGGACGGCATAACTTCGGCGCACGACTCCGCTGTCCGCATCATAGGCATCACCTCGGCCGGGCGGCACACTTTCGGCGCTCGACTTCACTGATTTCTTCGTAGGCATTGCCTTTGGGGTCTGCGAGCTACCAGTTGCATCGGCCCCCTCGCGCTTGCTGTCGGGGAACGGGGGGCTGGGGTGGTTGATCACGTCAGCTCGCCCATCGGGACCTCAGCGCTTGCTGTCGAGGGAGTACTGTTGTGGGGGTGGCCCAACCCCCCGTGACTGGGCCGTGCAACTAATAACATGTAATAGGCCCAATAGTGTAGAGGAATATACCAGTGTAAATATACCCTTGTACCCTCATCCTTTGTAAATACTAAGGGGTAGAATGGGGATTTCCCATTCTACCCCACTCATATATATAAACCCCTAGGAGGGGCAAAGGGGGGGCACTCTCTCACTCTCACCAACCTCTCCCACAGATCTAGCTCTCCTCTTCCTCTCCTACGGGTCTCTTTCTTCTCTGTTTGGCCTGTAGCCACAACAAATATGTTAGCCCATCATGGACTATTGCGAAGGAATATGGGAAAGGCAAAAAAAAAACCAAAAGGCCAGAAAAATATGAAATTAAGAAGGGCATGTTCTTTATGGCTGTGGTTTATGGCTTTTTGCTGTAATTTTTTAATTTTAGCTGTTTGTGACAAAGATAACGGAGAGAAAGATACTCGCTTACGATTTTAGATGGCACAGATGTTGGACTTTTAACGTGTACTACAATTAACCTGTGGACTCCGTCTTAAAAAAATACTCCGTTTGAAAGTTAGTTACTGTAGCAAAAGTCAAAAGACAGTTTCAACAGCCGAAAGGAACATGCCCAGTGAATTAAAAGTTAGAAGCCAGAAACTAAAACTAAAATGAGCAAGGCCCACTTGGTATCCAAATCCAATTGACATCACTAGTCACCGCTATTCAGTGCAGCTGCCACACACAAATACAGCCAGTGCTGTCGTCGGACATTCTACACAGCCCCCAAAGCCCTTAGGGCCCTCTCCCAAGAGCTTAAGTTTCTAGCTTATGGCTTTGACTGTTGGATTTTGGATGAAATTGAACTGTAGCAACTGTTAATTTTTTAGTCATTCAATTAAAAGAAAATTTAAAAAGAAGAAAAAATTAAAAAAAATTGTTATATCGTAATGGACAATGCAGAGGAACAAGGAAAAAAAAGAAAAGCCAAAAAAGCTAAAAAAACTGAAAAAAATAAAATAAGTCAAAATTAAAAGTTAACATGTTTCAAGTAATTTCTAGCTTAAATAAATTTAAAGCAAAAAAAACAGAAGTTGAAATCGTTTAGAGTGGGTCGCCACTTAAGAAGGTTGCAGTACTGAGTTGCCGGCCATGGCATTTGTGCGGACTTTGGCTTGTGATTTCCCTCGTTGTGGGCGAGCAATAGGCGGAAGGGAAGGATGAGCATTAGGGTTTTAAACATTCTCCATCTTTTTGATAAGTTAATGGAATTACCTAGCTACTATTGCACTAATTTGTTAAGTTAATACCTAGCCTATAATTTAAGTAACTTCTTATAGGGATCTTTCCCTGTGGATCATCGGATTGTACATAGGTGCGTGCTGTATCAGGACTGCTCTGCTCCAGTTTTTTCAGTTCTGCTCCACCAACTCCACCATGGAGCAGCTCCACTGTGGAGTTCCTGGAGCAGGTGGTCCTGTTTGGCACGCAGCTAGCTCCAGCTCCAGGAATGTGAGGTTTCCTTGAAAAAGGTCCAGTGTGCCCCTGAATGATGTTTGGTGTATATTTTGATGTCTGCGGAGCATATGTAACTGAAATTTTTTTGTTGCCAATTGAAATATGATGTAAAATATTATAATCGCAATTAATTTATTCGAGAAAATCAGAAAACAAATATTTTGGTCAAATAATTCCATCCTTTCCTCTCTGTATCCATTTCAAATGGAGGTTGGAATCAACTTGTGTTCTAATACATAGCTCAATTTTTCAATTCCAGGAAAATCTGCCCACGACAATCATGGTGCCATCTGACATCTAAAGAATGTGATTGAAGGGGAAAGACTCTTTTACATGGAATGAAGATAAAATTATGTAACCTGAGATTTGTCAGTCAAGAACTACTGAAGACACTTGCATAATTTGAGCTAACGGATAATTCCCCTTCACACATAGTAAGATTGAATCCAAACATATATGCAGATGGCACACCATGCTCCAGAAAATGCTCCCAGTTCTGTGCTGTCTTTGCTGGTTTCTCTGCTGGTTCATCAATCTACAAAAACAGTAGTCATTTTCATTCAATCCCAGGCATCACAAGACAAAAGAACATCATTGTCCACCTGATCATTGAGATATATAAGGCAGACAGTGTACAATAGCAAGACATTCAGTATGTTCAGTACCAATCTGCCCTTCTCAGGTTTCTCAGGTTCTACACACACAGAGCATTCTCAACATCTGATCAAATCAACACACATCATTAATCACAAATTCATTAACAAATAAACTGATACATTCAGGTTTGTCAGGTCGAATGCACATTCTCAAATCAGCACACATCAGGTTTCTCAGGTTGAATGCACATTCTCAGATTCATTCAACAAACAAACTCATTTCTGGAAATTGGAGCGAGGCGGCGATGCTCTGTGGTTGGCATCGAGGTGGCTGATGCAGTGATGACGGCGTCGGGGCGGCTGACGACGACGTCGGGGAGGCGCTCGGGGAGGGGCGGCGCTCGGGGTGGCGCAGCGCTCGGGGAGGGGTGGCGCTCGGAGGGCGGTGGCGCTCGGAGAAGAAGCTCGGGGAGGAGGCCGGCTCGGATGGCGTCGGTGCTCAGGAAGCAGACCGAGTTGGAGGGCGACGGCGCTTGGAGAGGAGGCCGGCTTGAAGGGCATCAACGCTCGGGTCGGAGGGCGGCCGCACTCGGTGAGGAAGCTCAAGGAGGAGGCCGGCTTGGAGGGAGGCGGGTGGGGGCGGAGAAGAGGGGCGGCGCGGGTGGGGGGCGGAGAAGAGGGGCGGCGCGGGTGGGGGGCGGAGAAGAGGTGCGTGGGTGGGGGCCGGAGAAGAGGCGCGGCGCGGGTGGGGGCGGAGAAGAGAAGTCGGAGAAGGAGCGTCGGGTGGAAAAGAAATCCAATCGGTACGGAGGAGAGGAACTGTGTAATGGCAGTGGTGGGTAATTTTTCACCAACTCCACGAGGAGTTTGGAAACCTTTGTTTGTGGAGTACCCCTTGAGGAGCTCCATAAAAAACGTGGAGTTGGCCTCTAACTCCACCTTTTTCTTGGAGCGGAGTTTTTGGAGTTAGACCTGTTTGGTTAGCGAAGTTAGGAGCGGAGCTGGAAAACTTGGAGCGAAGCAGTCCCAAAAAGACCCTTAGATAGAGCAGGTACGTGTTTGATGACGAATGACGATATCTTCAGCGGGTGTTGTATGATGTGAGGAGTAGCTGGTGTCAACTTGACGTAGCGCGTGCTTGATGTAGCCTTCTAAATAGTTGAGACCATAAAGACAAGTGGAGGGGACAGGTGACACCGTGACAGCTACGAAGTTTTATCAGTGCAATGCAAAAATGTGTACCCTTCAGCTGAGGACTGAAGCTTAAGGCCCTGATCAATTCGGCTTAAGTTTTTGGCTTATTTTTCATTATTTACAAAATTTATTTTTTCTGAATTTTTGGCTTTTTTGTGCTTTTTTGCCGGTTCTTTTTTTCGTATTTGTTTGTATTATACGTAATAGGCTAACATATTTTTTATATTTTTTTAATTTTTTTAAAATTTAATTATGCTAAATAAGCATCTGTCAACTACAGTGTTTTTTCAGCCAGCTACAGTGCTTTCAGCCACAAGCCACCAAAAAAAGCCCAACTGATCACCACCTAAATACATAATATATAGTGGCATTAGACTATGAGTGAATTATTTTAGACTGGATGATTTATGGTTTAAATATTTAAATTCTAACCGTTTGAGAGAAGTAGTATGCAGAGAAAACTAGTTGTATGCCATTTTGACTAGTACAACTAAATTTAATATACATTTTACTATAATTTTCCTATTGACCTCGTCTTAAAAAAACACATCGTTTAAAAGCTAGTTACTGTAGGGAGATAGTACAACTGTACAAGCACAGGGCCTGTTTGGCAACGGCTGCGGCTTATAGTTTATGGCTGAAATTTTTGAATTTTAGCTGTTTATGGTACAGATTACGGAGAGAGATACTCACTTGTGATTTTGGTTGGTACAGATGTTGGGCTTTTAACGTGTACATCGTTTAACTTGTAGAACCCGTCTTGAGAAAATGCTCCATTTGAAAGTTAGGTACTGTAACAAAAGCCAAAAGCCACGAGCTTCGTAGCAAAAAAACAGACCCATAAGCTACCCGAAAAGAATCGTGCCATGACTGCCATTTTACGTGTTTTGGTCTGCTTATCCAGTTTTCTGCAGAATATCAGGACATGCTAGCTAATTTCCCTTCAGAAAACATCACGACCGGCCATGAGGCCCATGATATGAACCTATGACTGACAAAATTCACATATATATACTTTACATTCTTTGAAAGAAACCACACCACATGTAATGGCAAATAGTGCATTACCCAATACAAAAGAGAACAAAACTGTTCGCGACTCAGGCTCCCTCTGTCTCCCACACCACGAAAGGGCCCTTCCTCTTGTGATCACACGGCCGAACCTTGCTCATTGCTCGCCCCATCATCGCCATTGCCGTAATGCTTGGGAACTGACCTTCGAGTTCTTCGGATGCAAGTTCAGGCTTTGCTGCTTGCTTTTTCTGATCTGGATCTTCATGGGAAACAGGTGTGCCTCCCTGGCACCATCTTCCTAACCAACAATTAACATTCTTTGTTGGAAGAGGAGATCGTTCTTGGATGCCTTGGAGTTTAATCCCTTCATCCAGTACCTGCTCCTCGTTAACACAGTCGACCATGTCGGTATCACTCCTGTTGTGCTGAGGTGCCATGCCAAACATTCCACTTGTTTCTCCAACTGGTCGACCGTCTCCAACTTTTGACCTCTTGGAACCAGGGACATGAGGATCTGAGATATCAAGCTGCAGTCGCTTGAGCCATCTATCACTTGGCTCGGTACGCGCTGGTGCTCGAATTGCACCATTGGAAACTTGATTTCTCATTCTGCTCAGTTGAAATAGTAGGAGATCTAAGTCCATGTTTTCTGTTCCGGGCAAGCAGCATCCTTGCTTACTGGCAATAGTTGCTTTGGAGGAAACATCTTGATGTTCATTCACATTATGGAATTCATTTTTTTTACTGTATCCTGACGCTCCTTTCATGGACAGAGTTGCCAGCTGCTCAGGTTTTGCTTTTTTTGCGCAACCATTGTCCTGTAGTACATTTGTTGGTAATGCAGATATCAATAAAATGTTATGCTTCCAAATATGAATTAACTGCTACAGGCCCAAAACTAAAGATATTTGACAGCTTTAAAGAATTGTCATATGGAATAGTATGAAGTAACAGGTAAGTGAGCATACAAGGTGCAAAACGAGCTAGTCCAAGCAAGTACAGTGATTTTAACAATAGAGCATAAGCAAGAAGATACATTATATACATGACCAAAGTCCTAAATAAGGGAAGCAAAGTTGATGAGACAAATTGCATGCAAGACAATAGTCCATGACAATATAAATTGCTAAGGCAAGTTTGCATCAACATATATATATTCATTTTCATACAAATACTCCAAAAACAGTTCAGCATGATTCCTTTGTATGCTTAAGACACAGCGTGAGAATGATATGTAACACTAATACCTTTTGTGCCAACGATGAAGCGATGCCTGCAAGAAGCCAGGACAAAAATGTGAGTGATACTACCATCACTTGAGAACAAATAAAATTACTAGATGTATCGTCCAGCTGATACTGCAGGGTTTTTTTTTTGCATTACAAAGAAACATATTTCGACACAAATAGTCATGACAAGAGGCAAGTTTTTGCTATCATTGTGCGCTAAAGGATGCTCTTAGCTAACATTATTATATCATCTCAGATATTCTCTCACCTGCTGAGGATTTTGAAACATATTGCATATCACTGTATAACGTTTCAGTTTTAACTGGCGATTGGTTCTGTGCTGCAAATAAATGACTGCCAATATTTGTGCCATACATGCAAACCCCCAAACCAGTAGATTTTTCTGAAGACAGTGAATGTTTAGGATATGCACTTTGTGATTTGGAAGGTATTGTTAGCATTTCAAATAAATAGGGACCTTTTTGTTTACTAGAATCTGTAAATTTGTCCACTGGCAGTCTTTCATGGGTCACTGCATCACCCTTACTATTTACTGTCAATATGTTTGCAGTTGGATCAGATAACATGTAGGAGTCCGTTACTTTAGCTGCAGATTCCATTCTGTGTGTATTCAGATAATGGTTATCATCAGATAACAAAGGACTTGCAACAACCCTGCCATGAAATTTATATGACCCATGAAATTTTTCGTCATCCTGCTTGCTCTTCTTGGGATAATTAATTGGTTCAGTCTCATAATCTTTACCAAGTACTGACGCACCAAACACAACTCCTGCAGCATCTTGGTGTTTATGGAGTCCAGCAGGTGTTCTTGACTTCTGATTCTGAGAGGCACTTCCAACAATTTGGCCCTTGTTGTTGTTTTCTGAAAACTTGAACTTCTTTTCACTAGATCTGCAGTGTGGCTCCTGATTTGGGTTTGAAAAATAGTGGCTTGTATGCTGCTCATCCATTAGACAATCTGACGATGAGTGGCTGTCATCCTTGCTGCGAGAACATGACATTGTAATTGGTAAATGGCCTCTTAATTTTTCCCCTGCAGGATCAGAAATGAGACCGGTAGGATCTTCTAGGCAAGATATGATGCCTCCTGCAGGTTTGCACTGATCCATGACCTCACCAGTTATTTGATGAGACTGCAGCTCATATTCCTGAGACGAGAATGCCATCAAGTTGGATGTACCCATGTTTAACTTCCCAGTTTGTTGTGGCACAAAAAGATCACTGGACATAGTACCAGTTGCAGACCTTCGTTTTGTGTTGAGAATACTGTCATTTTTTCGGTTGATTGCGAACATAGGAAAATGGCTCCACTCTGAATTAAGATTGTCTGAGTTCACAAGTTTCTGAAAATCCAGTGATAACTCTGAAAGCCTGCGAATGGAAAATATTTTTGATACTACTGTCTTAGCATATAAATTCACATCTTTCTGCATCTGCATCGTAGAACTTTGAAAAGACCCATCTCCCTGTTCAATTTTCTTTATCTCAACTTCTTGGCAAGCATCATGTGCCACACTCCACATATTAGAATTTAACCGTTGTGCATGCTCCACATAATCTCTTTCATGGTTTACACCTACCATTAACCTTTCAGCCATTCTAGATTTCATAAGCTCGAAAGGTGAAGTCCCAGAATCTTTTGTACAAGTGCCATTGTTGGCATCCTCCAAAGGAGTACAGCTCTTGCCATCTTGGGGTTCTGCACTGCTGCTTGCTTTGGTCCAGTGTGCCATCCACCTGGAATGCTTCTGGTGAGACGACTCTCCAGGATCTCCTTTGCTAAAAAGAACTTGAAAGTCTTCTTTCTCATTGTATTTATTCCCGGCACATCCTGACATGATTGAGGTACAAGGTATAGAATCACGTTTGCCTTTTTTTCACAAGCTTACAGTACTAGTTGCAAAAGCTTCTGTCAAAAATGCAAGAAGATAAATATCATTCTACACATTGAGCTCCTAAGTAAGTCTTGACAAAAAAAATTATATACACATCGAGCAATCAACTAAACATAAAAAGGGATCAAAGTGCCATTGCTATGTTAATTTCCATGTCTGAAAAGTAAAGGAAAAAAATATTCTGACCATAGAAAGGGCAATAGTTCCGGAGAATATGCATAGTCAACCCTTCCAAATGGGAAAAAAGATTTGAAAATTTAACAACTAATTTATTTTTATGGATGATTGGAAGGTATCTATTATTATTAAAAAAATATTGATGCTTGGTTAAAAGCTCTTAGGAAAATGAGAAATATGCTAGAAATTCTTGCCAAAAAGAAAAACATGTAGCGCTCAATTTGATGGACCGAAACTATGACAAATCCACAACCATTGGATATTATATGTGACATATTTAAACTCAATAGGTAAGAAAGGGTCCTTAACTATTTTTAGAGAAAGAAGGGTCCTTAACTATAAAAACAACACTCATTAAGATATACTCAAAGTCACTATTGACCTGTGAAAACTTAGCAGTCTATGCGGAATACTAGACCAGAACACGCAATTGTGCGGGCCAAACAATATAGTTTGTCTAAAACTAACACCAGTTAAGAAGAGCAGCCCAACCAGAAGGATTGTAATCTCAAAAGGGTGATCTAAAGTGGCAAAAGGCATTATTACCTTACCCAGTCTCACATGTGGTTCCTATATCCAAATAGTCCTACCAAAATATGGAAGCAGCAGTGGTAAGAAGCTACACTTCCAAACACCCTGGGGCAAGATACAATACTTGGCCTCCAGATCATCACCCATCAAGAAGCCATCCTAAGAATGTACCTTTTTATGTGAAGCAGGAAAGTTTTCCCTGATACTAACCCGATAGATATGATCGGGTACTACACTTCCTTACCAAAACTCCAAAAGGCCAAGAAAGGAAAGTTTGTCCTGACACTAAACTGATAAGTTTGTCCGGATTGTTCATATGTAGAGAGCAAGAATATGATGGTGTAGCAGAAATATTTCAGGGCCAGTCATACCCCGGTGACCGTTTCCAATTTTATATATATATATATATATATATATATATATATATATATATATATATATATATATATATATATATATATATATATATATACCTTTTACACCCGGGTGTAATTACACCCACCTCTAATATATCACCTAAACAAACTTGAAATACTCATTTATCACTTTAGATATATTTGTATACTAATTATAAGATACTCCAATGTGAACCACACGAAAAACTTGTAAAGGAGTTCATAGTTTTTAGCGTATTTTGTAAATACCCTCATATGCACGCATAAAAAGGAGTATGTCGAAAAAATATACATACCACCTCTGAAAAATTGTTCATACCACCTAGATGGTCTTAAATACTCATATACTACACGTACATACCCTCCATTACGCAAGATACTCCCTACATTGCGAGATACGATATATGGTGTAATTACACCCGGGTGTAGAGAGAGAGAGAGTAAAAATAATGAATGCGTCATCGTGTCCTATACACACACACAATGGATTTACTTACAACAGAATGCACGGTTGGTTGTGGGGCAGTTTAACTCATAATGTACAGTGTAAATGAGCCTACTGCCTAAGCATGAAACGGAATTTCATGATTTTAGCTGTAACTGTACTGCACCATGACACGCGAGCTATGGAGATTGGTGTTGGACTCTTGCGGGCAAATTGGTAATTTCCCAATTTGATCAAAGAAAAAAAGAGAAAAGAGGGGGGTCCCACCTGTCGGTGGGACGAGAGAGAGATAAGGCTGATGTCGTCTCGTGCGTGCGTAGAGGGGAAGGGTTCTGCTGTCCGGTTCCTGCGACGACCGAGTCAAGGGGCGACGGCAGTGACGGAGGCGCCAGCCGTGGCTACAGCCCGCCGGCCTCCACTCCTCTCCCCTTTAAATGGCGACCTCTCCTCTCTTTGTGGGATGATCGAAAAAGCAGTGAGTTCACTTCTTCCCCTCTAATCTCCGATCTCCCTCGGCAGTTCTCCGATCTTGAGTCTTGAGAGCCGCTAGCCAGGTTCTTTCCCGTCACCATTGGTTCAACCACGTTGTTTAAGACCAGTTGGTTTTGACTGCACCCATTTTCGATCACGTTGATTTTGGTCTTGGTGGTTATCGACTACAGTGATTTCCATTCGGTAGTTGATTTCCGACCATGTTGAACTTCTGACTACACTGGTTTCCAACGTATAGTCAATTTTCGACTACGGTGATATCCGTTCGGTAGTCAATTTCCGACCACGTTGTACTTCCGTCTAGTAGTCGGATTCATGACCACTCTGTCAGCTCTCGACCACGCTGTTGAACGTACGACCACTTTGTTTTTCCTGCTGTATTCGACCTTGTCTCTTCGGTTTTCAAGTAGGATTTCAACCCTAATCTTTATAGCTCTGTAGCTATCAGCGAAAAAAGGTTAAATGAATACTTGGGGAGAATTTGAAGGCACCATTCACCCCCCCTCTATTGCCTGTTCGGTCCTATAGTTTAAGTTTCAGGTCCTTTTGAGTTATAGATCAAAAGTTTCATCGATTTTCATATTTGAAATGATACGAAAAATCTGCTTTGTTCTTGGCTAGAGATCCGACTACCAACTAGCTAAAGGTTAGACCGCCAAGAGGTCTAACCGCCAACTAGTTAGAAATAAGACCACCATCTAGCTAGCGGTCAGACCGCCCTCTGCTCAGAGGTTAGACCACCGGGGCATGTCAAGGCACGTTTTGCTCGGTTTTTCTTGGATCTTTCCTTGTGAGTGATTATTCTATTATCTTCATAACTCCTCATAGCTATTGGACTGAAGAGTTTTGCTTTCGCCTTTGGAAAAAATTGAACAAGTTTTTAATCGTGTTGGCTCCTATTCATCCACTCTAGTCGTTGTTATCGGTCCTACACACTGTTGGATCGTAAGGGTCTTCTCACCCCAAAAGCTAGCCAATGAGGTAACGGGCTCCCTCACTTTTAAGTTAGGTCATTTGCCCTTCCATAACCAATGTGAGACTATTCCAACAATCTCCCCCTTCACACATTAATATCACTCAGCCGTTCACTACCCCTTCACTGTACACCGACGGTCTCTCAAGATCCTTTTACCATACACCGACGGTTCCTCAAGGTCATAGTCCATCAGACGTTTATACACTAGTGTAAATTGGGTTAAAGATATTAAAACTGAGCTCTGATTCCACTTGTTGGATCGTAAGGGTCTTCTCACCCCAAAAGCTAGTTGGAACTCAACCCAGAAATCACACACTCGTTTCGGCCGTGGACATATACTACACGGGGAAGACAAGGAACAATAGAGAATTTTTTTTGACACAAACTCGACTTGCGTCGTTTTCCCCTTTTTCTATTATTCACATATCCTCTTTAATTGATTACAAAGATATAATATAGACACTCTGTGATCCGGTTCTAACGGCCACGACTCCACGACTCACGCACATCGTGCGCTACCCGAAAGACCCAGTCTCGTTGAGACCACATCCGGGCTAATACGATTTACGACTGCTCCTTGCTACAGTACTCATGACTGCAACAATGCCCATTACAACTGCCACCGCAACTTTCGGACTACTACAATACTCTTTGAGTACCGACCAAAACACTTCGACTCGGCGCCTGACCACACTACTTCCTACAATCACTTACAAACATTCATACAACCACATCTAACAAGTGCTTACGACCACGGTTACCAAACAAACTTACGACCATGACTAAGCAACCTTACGACTATGTATGAAGAAACCAAACTAAGTTTACGGTCACATCTAATATATCAAGATTAGTTCTAACACACACAAGTAGAACAAACAACCACTCAGCATTGAATCGAGGGAAAAAATGATTTTAACTGACCTTGCACACGCTTGTGTCCTGCACATTGCAGACTTTCAGTTGGATCAGAAATTCAGAAATGGGACACAACAAGTTAACGAACGCTCCACCTCTGCAAAACCAAACAACGCAAGAAAAGACCGATCAAGAACCTCAAAACCAACCAAAAGCCAAGATTCTGGTGGCCAACTTCTTGCTCCAAATTTCCAACAAGAAGCAGGGAAATCTCAACGTATAAATGACCGGAGCAAGCAGCACTCACCCAATCTGCGCCGCGGCGAGGACGACAGCTAGCCAAGGCGCAAATGGATGAAAGAACCCGCGCCCACTCCTCCCCTGTCCCGTTCCGCCAAAGCCCACCGAGCAGCTCAAAACCTCCCTATCTTCCCTCCCCAGCATCCTCCGTGAGGGAATATATAATCCGTGGGCGACAAGGAGACACGGTGCGCAACTACGACTTCCTCAGCACACCTCTCGCCAACCACCAGTACGTACGAGCGCTGGAGCGAGTGGTGGTGGGTGGGAGCCAGCCGAGGAGAAGAAATGACGGAGAGGGGAGAGACAGACAGGGAAAAGCGAAGGCGACGCTGGCGTGTCTCGGCCACTTTACTCGATAACGAGGGATCGTGTGTTTGGGAATTGGGAGGTGGGAGACGTCGGATGGGAAGCGTACGGCCAAGGAAAAATATCTTAGCTGCAGAGGCGGACGGTGATGGCGGGCACGGGCGGAGAGAAGGGGATGCCAGGGCTGGCCCCTCTTTGGATCAACTTGAAGCTGAGCTTACTTGAGTTTAAGCTTTTAATTTCTTGATTTATTTACTTTTTAGTTTATTTTTAGACTTTTTGTTTTTTTATATTATCTGTAATGATATAACTATTTTTTAATTTTTAAAAATTTAATTACGTTGAAAAAGGTATCAGCAACTATAATGTAAAAAAGCTACTATAGTAGTAAAAAAGTTAGAAGCTTGAGCTTCATAAGTCTAAATAAGCACATCCGTGGGAGTTATTCTGTACTAACAGTTTATTAGTTCTCTACTATTAATATAATTAGAAACTTTTTAATTAAATTTGATTTTGATGGTCTCAACTCATCCCACGTCCTAACTCAATACTGGAGTTTAAGGCCCATGAAGTAACCACAATACCATTTTTTTCTTAGATTTTAGCACCATTGTAATTATTAAAGAGACCTTCATCTTAGGGAAAATGCGACGCTATGTATTCTATTGAATTCTGTTAGAGCCTAATTTAAGTCAATAAATGCATAGGAAAACATATATTTCTATATTTTGCTCTCTATTATATTATATTTTTTAAAAGAAGACTCCACGTTCAAGGCTAAAATTTCACATATAAATTGGAGTAAAGAACAAAGATCTTCATATTTTCAGTCATAAGCGATTTTATTATCAAATGAATATATGTACAATGATATCTATCCATGCAAATGTATAGGACATTCGGCTAGTTTATGATTTTAAGCTACATTAGAGACTAAAAATATTGCTATGTTACACTCACTTTCACTATTGTTACATACTTGCTCATTGACCCCTATGTCCAAATAGTAGGCTCGGGACACCCAGCCTTGAAATAAGGGGCATCTGCACAGTAGGGCAACATCACAAGCGCAAAAGTTCACCTTCTCTTCTTCTGGGCCTGTTCTTTTTGGTTACGGCTTTTGACTCCAGCTTGTGACTTTTGAGCTGTTTGTATGAGAGATTACAGAGTAATAGAAATTCACATGCGTTTTTTATCGATATAAATGAAGTCAGTAAAGTATATACTACAATTAACTAGTAGACTCTATCTTAAAAAATACTCCGTTTAAAAATTAATTACTATAAAAAATTAAAAAATAACTTTTAAAAGCTGAAAAGAACAGGCCTCTTAGTTTTGCCCATCCTCTCTCCCTTCCCCACTTGCTTACACACGGTTCCGTACTAGCAGAGATTCTTTTGACGTCGGTACTGAACAGTACTGGTTTCAGGCACCAAACCCCTCGAATGTGCCAGTACCAGTAACAAGCCTCCTGGTACCGGCAAAAAAGTGCACACTGGAAGCAAACCAAAGAACCTAGGCCCTAGTGCCCATTTAGAACCTAGGTCTTCTAGTTTTTAACTTATTTTTCATTATTTCTAAATTTAGTTTTTATATTTTTTTAGTTTTTTTGGCTTTTTGCCAGTTCTTTTTTCCCGTATGTATTTGCATTATTCATGATAGACTAACCTATTTTTTATTTTTTAAACTTTTTTAAATTTAGTTACGCCAAATAAGTCACCATCAGCTACAGTATAATTTCAGCTATAAGTCAGCTTATTTCAGCGTAACTAAGTGGCACCTAATAATTTCACCAAAGTTCCTGCACAAAATTTGCAGAAAATAATAGGATATTTTAAAAGAATTTATAAAAATCGCCACATTCTAAACAGCTTAAAATTTTTCTAAGTCAGATGCAGCAATTAACTAATAAAGAGCGAGAAGTTCCGTCTTCACAAGCTGCAAGCTTCTGACGAGGTGTGTTGGCATTGGATAGGCCAACGACGCCTTGGTTAGTCAATTTCTACCGACTGCATGTTAGATTGTTAAGCCCGTTTGGAATATAAGAATTGTATACAAAATAGTTTAATTTTCATAAAATTCTAGAAAAATCCTGGCATTTACTTAATTTATGTGAATGTTTCGTTGTGAACCATAGGTTGTTAATATAAATTTCACTATACTAACCCACTGCTCACTGACATGATGGCGGATACAGTGCCGTTCAGTTGGAGCATGACAGCCTGAAAAGTCCGCCACTTTGTAAACTGCAATTACGGCACCCATTTATTCTGACTTCAGTTTCTGATTTTTGTTTCAAAAAGTCATAAGTTAAAATATACGTGTTGGCTTCTTAATTTTGTCATTTTCATTTTATGGTTTTTCTTAATTTTGACATTTTCATTTTATGGTTTTTCTTCTTCTTTTTTGCCTTTTCATTTCTCCTTCTTTTTTCTTTGCATTATCCGTAGAGATATAATAGTGTTTTTTCTTTATTTTTCTCTAACTAAACGACTAAAAAACTAATATTTGATATAATGTAATGTTAACAAAAACCAATAATCAAAAACCACTAAAAAAACCCGTATGAACGGCCCTATAACGGCACACACTATGCACTTCGCATCTGTGACTACAAAGTACTGGTTGATCGGTGCGAAAGACAGAATTAGCAATATTTTGCTGTTATAGCTAAAAATATTATTTAAGGTAGTTAATATAAAATTAATAATAATAAAATAAAATTCCATTAACCCATCCTGAAAGGTTGACACGACAAGAGACACAGTACCTTTCAGTTCGGACGCGACAACTGCAAAGAGTTGCCAATTTGTGCTGACTTCCGAGTAACAAAAGAACGAAGTTTTTTATTACTTAATTATTTTTTAAAAAATTATTTTAAAGTTAATCCCTACAAACTTTATTTCCAATTCTGATTCTTTGGCCATGCCGCCAAAACGTTCTGCCATGCCATTCATAAAGGCATGACCAAAGCTGCCACACAAACCCTCGTCCAGGCGCCATACCAGCGTGGAGGCTTGCATGGTATCTGTCACACCGTAACTCTTGGCGTGACAAATTTTTGTCACGCCCTGACACTTGATGTGACAGGAGGAGATTGTCACGTCACGAGACTTGGCGTGACAGGGTAACTTAAGTACGGCCACCACTCTAGTTCCCATTTTCCCCCACGTCGTCTTACCCAACGCATTCTTTGTCCTTCTGCAGGCCCAACCGCCCATCTCCATCCCCCGCCCCCTCCTGCCCCCCGGCCCCCTCTAGCACCGCCCCCCCTCTAGCCCCTTCAGCCCCCTCCAACACCGCCGCCTCCCACCTCCGGAAGTGTTCAACAATGTTATTAAGGGCATCCGTGCTATGCTAGTTTCGGCTATCTTGGAGTACTCATTTCGGAAAACCAACGTATACTTTATGGATCGGTGGACCCATGCGAGTGATGCGTATAATGCCGACCACCGTTAGGGTGTGACTATTGCCAAGCGGCTTGCTAAAGAGGAGGCAGAGGCATGCAATCAAGAAGCGGAGGAATACGATCGCACTTTGCATATATGCCGTCAGGGTAGCCGAGGACACATCAATAGGGGTCAAAAGCTATGATGGCCGAAACCATAGAGTCAACCTGACAGCGAGAGACTGCACTTGCACGGTCCCGACGTTGTTACATGTCCCATGCTCTCACGTTGTCACCGCTTGTCGCGTGAGTGGCGTAAGTTACCTTTCTAACTCATTCATTGTAGAAGAATTCTCAAAGGTAGCCACAATGAGGACTTGGGAGAATAAATTCGAGTCTTACCTTGATTTGTCGCATTGGCCACCGTATGTGGGGGAGGAATACATTCCCGATAAAGACATGATGAACCAGCGACGCGGTCGAAGGAAAGGTTTTGTAATGACATAGACCTCTCATAGTAAAGCAATATGGACATGTACTGTCTTAGGGACTTCGACGATGCCACAATAAGCAACAGGTGATCGGAGTGTCACGAGCATGGACACACGAGGGCAAAGCACGTTAGTAGGGACTCCCAGTAGCGTAGGGTAAGACAGTGCCACTCTCATGTGCAGTCCCATTGAGGTAACCATTACTGTTGTTGTGCGGAGATGATTGTTTTTTATCGATAGAGTTCACTCATTTGCATTTTCTATAATATTTTTCTATAATATTTTGTACCTCATGTGATCTTACAAAACTCCTGTCCCATAATGCAGGATATCGCAGCATGCACAGTACGCATTGCTCCTCTCAAAGTACGATGATGACAACCGTGCACACCACATAGCCGACGAGGGTGTCATGGGACCTGCTATGTACTATTCGTTCATGCTTTCAACTTGCTGACCATGTTCTTGTTTTACTAATTCATTTGCATATCTGTCCTGCAGGTACTCCAGTCGCTTCGCCCCCACATCCACACCCCTCTACATTGGGATGAGCGGTACGAGCCACACGTCCACCAGGCCGGTCTACTAGCTATGGCGCGGACAGTGATCGATGAGCTCCCCCGTATGGATGGTGCTGCGCTTACCACACTGGTGGACTGGTAATGCCAAGTCTCGTGGTGTGACAATCTCTCCTGTAATGCCAAGTCTCATGGCGTGACAAGAGTTTGTCATGCCATGAGTTACGGTGTGACAGATGCCATGCAAGCCATCCATGTTGGCACAACGTGCGGCTGAGGGCTTGCATGACAGCTTTGGCCACGCCTCTATTGGTGGCGTGACAGAACGTTTTGGCCACACCACAGGAGGTGGCATGGCCAAAGGGGTCAGAATTAGAAATAAAATTTATGAGGGAGTAACTTTAAAATAATTTTAAAAAGGTTTAAATAAAAAACCAGCTGACTAGTGCAAAGAAAAGGAATGCAGCAGGTGCACTAGTAGGGTAGGCAGCACTAAACACATCATGGGTCATGGTCCTATGGCTTGACCGAAGTTAACAACAATGGTCATACTCGTAATCAATGCAAGCGATATGCTAGTGAAGCACACGAGATGTGTCCCCTGAATCACGGAGCGCCCGACACAGAAGGATGGACATGGATCGGTTTGTTAAGAAACCTGGGCCTGGGCTCATGGTGGGCACCTCATTGTAGTCTATAAATAGAGAGTCATACCTCCACATTATGTACACATGAATGAAAGCAATAAAGAAAGACCAGGAGTTCTCTCTACCTCTCTGTGTTCAATCTATTATTCTGTGATTCTGTGATTGATTTGTTCTTGTTCTAAGCAGAGGAATCGCTCGTACTGGTCTCCAGCGTCGGTTCCTCAATACGTTATCAGCACGACTTCGCTCCGGTGAACGAGGTAATTATCGAAGCACAGATTGAATTTTCTAGATCGCCTTTTGAATCTGTATTTTCTTTTCGCGTTCTAGATTGAAATTCTACGGTGCAAATCCGCCCTAATCTACCGCGAGCAGACTTGAAGTCGCCGGCACAATGCCGATCGGTAGATTGAGAAACGGGGTAGATGTTGATTGCACTGTAGAACGATGCAAATCCGCCCCAAATCTACCGCGAGCAGATCTGAAATCGCCGGCACAATGCCGATCGGTAGATTGTGAAACGGGGTAGATGTTGATTGCATCGTAGATTGAAAACGAAAATTTTGCATATTTTTGTTTGATCCTGCATGATCGTTATATAAGCATCTGTTCTGTTCATGCAAAGCATCACACAGAAAAGAAAAAAAAAACCTCGACCGCCGACTGGCCGCCACTGACATCGTGCCCGCATGCACGCTGATGGCCGCCAGCCGGCCAGGGAGCCCGCACGGCATCGCCGTCCGCCGCCGGCCCTGTGCCCACAAGCACCGCCGCCCGAGGTTGACCTGCGTCGCGCCTCCCCGCAAGGATGCCGCTTCGCACCACTCCGCAAGGATGCCGCTTCGCACCACCCCGTCGTCGCCTCCGCTTCCCCGCCGCGCCCGCACGCGCGCCTTGCCCCAACAATCGCTCGGCCCGAAGCCGCCTGCATGCGCCTAGCGCCGGTGATCGAGGCCGACAACTCCCGCCGTGACGCCCGAAGCGCCTGACCGGCCGCGCCTCCCCGCGCACGCGAGCGCCGCCCGGTCACCGCCCCGAACAGCGCCGGCCACCCCCTCGCTCTCCGCGCCCGCACGCGCGGCGGACGTCCCTTCGTCTTCCACGCCGGCACCCGAACGCGCTGGCCGCCGCTCCATCGTCTGCGCTGCCGCCCGAACGCGCCAACCCCCGGCCCCACCCGCGTCGGCCCCGCCACGGCCCCCGCAAGCGCCTGCATGCACCCGCGCACCACCAGCCCGGACTCCTCCCGCCGCCGGCTGCGACCCCTCCGGCGCCTGCACGCGCCTGCGCGCCGCCCACCTGGGCCCGAAGCGCGCCTTCCCGGCCCTCTAGCCTCGCCGCCGCCCGGCCCGAAGCCGCTCGCCGGCCGAAGCTCGCACCCGCACCCTCGCCGGACTCGGGAGCCGCCGCCTCCTCCTGGCCAGCAGCCGCCTCCCGGCTCGCCACCGGCCTCGCACGCGTGCGCGACTTGCCGCGTTGCGCCGCCCTCCGTTGGCTGCCGCCGCCGGCCCGCAAGCCGTGCGCCGCCCGCCAACCGCACGGGCCAAGCCCTCTTTCCGCCGCCGCCACCGAGGAGTGAGGGGAGGAAACCCTAGAACCTCCCCTCCCTCTCTTGATTAACCGGCCGAATGGGCCTTGTGGGCCGGGAGAAGGGGCAAAAGAGAGGTGGGCCGTAGGGCGCACGCAGCCGGGAGAAGGGCGGATGGGCCAGGGAAAGGCCCGGCCGGGAAGGGGCGGTAATTTTGCGAAACGCCCTTCCATTTTATGTAAATTATAAAAAGGCCCCTATAATTCGCATATAAGTCCAGAATTTTGCAAAAGTGGCCCCGGTAGTTCTGAAAATTGCCGATAAGCCCTCCAATTTACGAGTGGGTCCAAATTTTTCGGAAAAACCCCTCTGTAAATCAGAAAATTGCACGAATTTTTCTCTGAACTGAAATTTTTGCGTAAAAATCCTTCAGAATTGCAGAATTTGCTGAAATTTCATATTTTAGCATAAAAGGGCCTCGGGAATCCGAATTTTGAATTATTTTTAGCATTTGAAGCTTATTTATTTATGCCATTATTTATTCTCTGTATTTTCTGTATTCATTTACTGTTTTGGTTAACTGTAATTGCTGAAAATTGCTTTTAATCACTGAAATTAGCAGTAAAATTATAGAAAATGCATAGAAAATTATGAAACATTGCGAGAACCTTTTGTACCATTTATTTACCCGCAGTGAATTATTCCGTGCATGTCTACCAGCAGTAGACTTATACACATTTAGATGACTAGCATCACGAACTGGAAGTTCGAGGAGCTGGCCCAGCATGGCCAAAACTATCTGACGTAGGCATCCGATGTCGAGTTTGTGCTTGGAGCCAGGAAGCTCCGCGCTGCTATTGAGATTGGCGGACTGAATAACGCTCAACCCAAACCTGAGGAGAATGATCAGGCACTTCATTTTCTCAGGCACCACCTCTGCCTCACTCTCAAGAATGAGTATATGACGGAGAAGAGCGCGCTGGCACTCTGGACCGCACTCCAGAAGCGGTTTGAGAGGCTAAAGTACACCATTCTTCCTCAAGCAGAGCGAGAGTGGATCAGACCGAGGTTTTGCCGACTTTAAGACGGTCAGGGAATACAATTCTGCCTTGCACAGGATTTGTACCCCACTACAGAAAATTGAGAAAAACCATCCACCCCAATATAGCACAATCCGCACGCAACTATCGTCAAGATGGCTATGAGGAATACGCCGAATTGACTGATATGATGCAAGTTGCGGAGGCTCAGGACAAAGTTCTCCGTAAGAACTACGTCACTCAGCCACCTGGGAGCTCCGCTGGCCGTGAAGCCAACGCCGGGAGCTACAAGGTGCGAAAAGCTCTTAATGAGAGAAGGGGAAGGAAGGGTAAGGCCGCAGCCCAGAAAGGCGAATCAGATGCTCCACGAGAGAATAAGGCCAGCAAGCCAAAGCGGGATGGTCAAGGGCAGTATGAAGCCCACTCTGCATCGGCTGAGGGGGAGAATTCTGAGTAGCTGCCTGCACCGATGGAAGTTGAAACCATCACGACAGCAGTAATCCCTCTCGACCTAGAAGTAGTTAACGTCATGATTTCTCTTGAAGAGAATGTCAACCCCGAGAAAATAGCAGAAGAAGTCTAGTGCACTGAATGCATTTCGACTTTAATTGTCATTTATTTTGTGTGGAAGAATATGTTAGAATTTGCATGGATGGTACTTAAGAATTGTTATTTTCTCGTGATGGTTGGATGATATTTGATGAATTCATTCATTTATTCAGTTTATGATGGCATGATATGTTCTGATATTGGTGTATTTTATCTATGTGTTGATTGCCTTCTCATGCATATTAATAAAATACCCTATATTAGAACAAGTGTAGCGCCCTATAAAGGAAGTGTGCTTAGCTAGCAGCGGCACAATGCATACCATCTTAAGAGAGACTAAGAATTTTCAAATCGATTCGTAAGAGCACTAACAGCCTTACGACAATCGCCGAAAGCGATGTATGTATAATTGGTTCCGGAAGAGCCACATGGGCACAACTTTGGTCATTGAAGAAGCCTTATTGTACCCAGAATCGACTAGAACTCTCCTAAGTTTTAAGAATATCCGCGCAAATGGTTTCCACGTTGAGACTGAAGAAGAGTACGGTAAGAAATACCTGCTCATTATGAAGCGCGAAGAGAATGGCAAAAGAATACTAGAAAAACTTCCTTCACTGGGCTATATTATACCAACATTAAAGCGCCTGCAGCGTACACTGTTCTGAAAATAGTGTTTAGAAGCTCTGAACTCTTCTGTCTCTGGCATGACAGATTAGGCCACCCAAGTCTTAGGATGATGAGATACATAATAACTCGCATGGGCATAATATTAATGTGAAGAATTTCCCGAATCATGAATATTTTGTGTGCCCTGCATGAGCCACCGGGAAAGTAATTACTAGACCCTCCACTCTGTAAGTGAAGGATGAAGTCCCTGCATTCCTGGAACGTATCCAGGGAGACATTTGCGGTCCCATTCAGCCCATCATAGGGTTATTTAAGAATTTTATGGTGCTCATTGACGCTTCCTCGAAGCTGTCATATGTGGGTTTTGTTGTCCACAAGGAACCTCGCCTTTGACAAATTGATCTCGCAGATCATTCGCATCAGAAATGTATTTCCATATCATCATATCAAGTCCATCCGAATGGACAACGCCGGAAAATTTACTTCAAAGGCATTTGATGATTATTGCACGGCGATGGGAATTGCAGTTGAGCATTTGGCACCGCATGTCCATACCCAGAACGGTTTGGCAGAGGCTTTAATCAAAAGAATTAAATTTATTGCCCAACCCCTCTTACATAAAAGTAATTTGCCAGCTACATGTTGGGGACACGCAGTCCTTCATGCAGCGAATCTCATTAACCTTAGACCTTCGGCCTACAACATCCATTCACCTATGCAACTAGCGCAATGGTCAGCACCGAAGATTTCCCAACATTAGGGGGAGGAAATCAACCCCTTGATGAAGAATGTCGGGAAATTATGTGGCAAGCCTGGAGAATCCATGTAGATGACCCACGCACTAGAGAAGTCCAGAAGACATTACGTGGCATGCCACAAGAATCCATGTAGATGACCCGCGCACTAGTGAAGCAAATAGAGAAGTCCAGAAGACAATAGAAGTCCAGAAGACAATTGATTTGCAAGCATTAGCAAATCAGCTGCCTGATCACTTTAGTGATTTGAAGAGCGTGACTAAGTCGCATGTGCCTGCACGCACTGCACCGGAGAGGGTGAAATACCAAAGAAAGCAGAAGGTATCCCTAATCTCGTCCAGAGGCCTCAGAAAAATAAAAAAGAGGACGAGAACTCCGGTTCCTCAAATCCTTAGTAACCGGGGACGCCTGACGAAAAAGGATAAGCGGGATTTATCACAGCCGATCATTGAAGTCCCCCAGAATGAGAAGGGGAGCCAGTTGAGACCTGGCACAAGTATGACACCTTCAGAAAAAGGGCATACCGGATCTGAACATCCCCATCGGTATGGATGTGTGCGCACACATCGGAGCCGAAAAACTAAAGGGACTTGCCACCGCAATTGAAGGAAGCGATGCGCAAGATAAAGCTCTAGCAGAAGCAATCGCTCCAGAAGAAGCAACTCATGAAGAAATAGCTATAAATTATGTGCACACGGGAGAGTCCCTGAATAGGACAACAGCTAATATCGATATCTACTTCGCAAAAAAAAATTGCCACCATCATCGATCTTGATCCCGAGCCTGCATCGCTCGCTGAATGTAAGAAAAGATCAGATTGGGAAGATTGGAAGAAGGCAATAGCAACTGAATTGCTATCTCTGAATAAAAGAGAGGTGTTTGGGCCTGTATGCCGCACACCTCCCCACATACACCCCGTTGGGCACAAGTGGGTATTTGTTCGAAAGAGAAATGAAAGAAATGAAGTAGTGAGATACAAAGCAAGGCTGGTAGCCCAAGGTTTCACTCAACGTCCTGGAGTTGATTATGAAGAAACCTACTCCCCGGTCATGAGTGGAATTACCTTTAGATACTTGATCTCAATGGCAGTGAACTTGAACTTAGAAATGAAATTGATGGATGTTGTGACTGCATACCTTTGCGGTAACTTGGATTCGGAGATTTATATGAAACTCCCTGAAGGAATATCTCTCCCGAACCAAGACAGAGCAAATAGAAATCTGTATAGTGTGAAACTCAGAAAGTCACTGTATGGACTGAAACAATCTGGAAGAATGTGGTATAATCGCTTATGCGACTTTCTCTGCAAGAAAGGCTACACGAACAATGAAGATTGTCCTTGTGTATTTATACGGCAATCCCAGAATGGGTTCTGTATAATCTCTGTGTATGTAGATGATCTGAATATCATCGGGACAGCCGAAGACATAAAAGAAGTAAGCTCCTACTTGGAGTCAGAATTTGAAATGAAAGTTTTGGGCAAGACCAAGTTTTGCTTAGGCCTGCAGCTTGAGCATGTCCCTGAAGGAGTCTTGGTACATCAGTCGGCCTACACCCAGAAGGTGCTAGAAAGGCTTGACTTCGAGAAGGCATACCAATCGAAAGTACCGATGATCGGGAGGTCTTTACAGCAAGAAAAAGATCCTTTCCGACCTAGGGAAGAGGGGGAGGAAGTCCTAGGACCGGAATCCCCACACTTGAGTGCAGTGGTAGCATTCATGTACTTAGCAAACTGCGCTAAATCGGACATTGCATTTGCCGTGTACCTGTTGGCAAGGTACAGTGCAGAGCCCACCAACAGGCATTGGTAGGGCATAAAGGACACCTTTCGATACCTCCAAGGAAGCAAAGACATTGGATTGTCTTACAGAAAGAATCAAAACTTGAACTTGATTGACTATGCAGATGCTGGGTACCTGTCTGACCCGCATACCGCTAAGTCGCAAACAGGCTATGTATTTCCATGTGGTGGAACTGCAATTTCCTAGAAATCGTCTAAGCAAAGCCTTGTAGCTATTTCGACGAACCACTCAGAAATTATAGCACTGTATGAAGCCGCACGAGAGTGCGCTTGGTTCCGCTGAACGGTTCACCACATCCAGCAGTCATGTGGAATGAACATTGTGCAAATCCCCACAATTATCCATGAAGATAATGCAGCTTGCGTTACACAAGTGCAGACGGGCTATGTAAGCATATCAACCCCAAGTTCCTCTATGCTCATGAATTGCAAAGGTGAACAAGATTAAAGTACTGCACACTAAGTCATGTAGACTTGTTCACTAAGTCACTCCTCGCATCTTACTTTGAAAAGTGCGTGTGAGGGATTGGAATGATGAGACTTAGAGAAGTGCAGAATTCAGGGGGAGAATTCTCTCAAGCCCGCTAATAAACCTTGATCATGAAGATCAAGTACCCAAAGAATAAAGTCCTGAAGACCAAATGAAATTGGGTGAATTGTACTCTTTTTCCCTTGACGAGTTTTCCATGAAGTTTCTCGACCAAGGTTTTTAATGAGGCAATTCGTGCATCGCAGCATCACATGCATCATGTGCTCTTTCTCCAAATTTTTCCCACTGGGTTTTTATGGAGTTTTAGTGAGGCATGAACGTGTCAGATGAGTGCCCAAGGGGGAGTGTTAAGAAACCTGGGCCTGGGCCGGCAGCCCAGGGCTCATGGTGGGCACCTCATTGTAGTCTATAAATAGAGAGCCATACCTCCACATTATGTACACATGAATGAAAGCAATAAAGAAAGACCAGGAGTTCTCTCTACCTCTCTGTGTTCAATCTATTATTCTGTGATTCTGTGATTGATTTGTTCTTGTTCTAAGCAGAGGAATCGCTCGGACTGGTCTCCAGCGTCGGTTCCTCAATACGGTTTACTAGCTACCACTGCCACGACCCAGTTACTCAGAACATCTGTGTATCTAAAGGCGGAAAACGGTAATGGACATGGATGGGTTTACTAGCTACCACTGCCACGACCCAGTTACTCAGAGCATCTGCGTATCTAAAGGCGGAAAACGGTAATGAATAATCTGTTTTATCCGATATTCATATCCGAGGAAACACAAATGTGAGAAGCAAAATTCGTATTAAAAAATTTTCGTATTTATATTTGAGAGTATTCATAATCACATCCGTATTCGACAACATTTGTATTCATATTCGAGACTATTCGATTCGTATTCGATCTGTTTCTGAAACCTGGGAAAAACTTGGACGAATTTTGTGATTTGAAATTTGAATTGGGGTGGTTTGAAACAGGTAACCGGTCAAAAACAAGTGAAAAACTGGCAAAACCGCTATAAATTTGTTCTACCCAGATTTGTTACAGAAGTTGTAGGAGGATATTCGTATTTAACCGAATTAAGTACATATTTGATTCGAATTTGTATCACTATAACATTTGGATTCATATTCGTATTCGAAAATATTTGAATTCGTATTCGTATACATTTTAAAAATATGGATTCGTATTCGTATTTGAGACTATTCAATCGTATCCAATCCATTTCCATCTCTATGTACAACGTCTCATCTTGTGTGGTTTAGACCCATTCCAAAACGGTTTTGTGTCAACGGTTTTTGTTAGGCCATGTGGTTTGGTTTAGAATATTTGTGATGATGAATAATTAATAATGTTACTTATTGATATTATTTGATATGTGTGGCAAGGGTGTACTTATGTTGATTAAGTTGGAAAGAACTTGTGTCAAGAAAAGACGTTGCTTTGGTCTTTGCATGTGTAGGATAACTAGGAGTCAATCGTGGCCTACGGCGAAAATCGGGAGATGGTTTGTGTAAAATCATAGTCCAGAGGGTTAAACATGCTAGAGGAGAAGGTCATGTTCGAGTTAAGGCGCATGGAGATCAAAGATAGATGATACGTGTTAGGGTTACGGAGTTACAGTCCAGAGGCTACGACCCTGACAATTTAGTTTTGGAATATCCAAAATTAGGTAGTATGATAAAAGTTAAATAAACATGTGTATGTTCTTTATTTATTAAAATTAGATAAAAACTCGTTTGAGCTGTAGACTACAAATAGAATGAGGTTAAGAGCTAATCGTAAGGCTAGATATAATTTTTATGTTAAGGTTTAAAAATGTCCGGAGGACACTTTTCATACTAGCCACAAATATGTTAGTCTAGTAAAAAAATTAGATCGGATAAAAATCGGGCGCGTCTCAGTCTCCTCATCGAGTCCTCGGCACCTGCACGTGAAGAAAAGTCGGCCTTCCCAATCCGCGTTGTGTCATCCTCGGAAAAGAGGAATCGATTTCGCTGCGTGTGTTTGCGTTGAGTCGTCTCTCCGGCAGGCTCACGTGCAGTAAGAAAAGCAAGGCGCTGCTTTGTGTTGTGTTGTCCAACATGTAAAGACAATAGGAGGCGGCTTCATGCTGTTTGTGATGTCCATGACGACACATGGCAAGACCAGAGAGCCAAGAGCCTCACGTGAAGTCTACAGGGAAGCATCAGGCGCGACAAATAAAAATTTCCAACAGAGGGGAGGCAACACGGAATTTTGGGCACATATGGACCCCTAAACACCCAAAATTCCGTTTTTGACCCCCAAATAAAAAAAATTCCGAAATTGGACCCCCGCCTGAGCGCGCGTTCGCGTTGCGTCGACACGTGTCCGGTCGTGCGGTGTGGTACCGCACGACCGCACTGTAGCACAGGACGTGCGGTCGGGGAATCAATCCCGCGGTCGGAGCGGCGGGTCGTGCGGTCAAAAACCCGAGTGTGCAGTCGGGGCTTCGGTCGTGCGCTCAAAAAACCGAAACGTGCGGTCGGCGCGGAGGGCGAGGCAGTCGTGCGGTGTGGTACCGCACGACCCATGCTACAGTGCGGTCGTGCGGTACCACACCGCACGACCGGACATGTGTCGACGCAACGCGAACGCGCGCTCAGGCGGGGGTCCAGTTTCGGATTTTTTTTGGTTTGGAGGCCAAAAACGAAATTTCGGGTGTTTAGGGGTCCACATGTGTCCAAAATTCGGCAACACGCAGAGTCCGAAAGCGACATCTTCTGTTTTCTCGGTCTGCTACAGTAAAAGCACTATTAGGTATAGTACTATACAGTACAGAGGAGAGATATAATATTTTTATTTTTATTTCTTTGCTGTCTTTTGTATTCGTTTATTTTTTTGTAGGTTGGACGATCAGAAAATAGTAGATTTGAGAGAAAAAAAACTTTTCGCTGTAGATTACAATCATTCGCTAGTAGGGCTGGATAAAAAGCTCGAACCTTACGAGCCACTCGGGCTCGTAGACGACTCAGCTTGAGCTCGGAGCACCACTCAACGAGCCAAGTCGTGGTCTAAGCTCGGCTAAAAAAGCTGAGCCCGAGCCGCACGCGAGCAGCTTAGGAGCTCGAATGAGCCAACGCTCTAGGGGTGTGTTTGGTTACTTTTGGGTAGTGGGATCGTATATCCTGGATGAGGGGAAGCTGGATGAGGAGGGCCGTATTTTGAAAAAGAAGAGTGTTTGGTTCGATGTATCTGTGGATACAGGCTGAATGAGTATGTGATTGGTAGGCTGTATGAAGGTCTTGCTCGACTCCCTCAGTCCTAGACAGGCAGATTCGGTCGAAATGGCCTTCACTCCCGGTCCCGGATGAGACCGTATGCAGGGACGAGCGGATCCAGGCTTCCACAGTAAATTCGTCCAACCAAACACTCGAATTTTTCGCAATATACGGTGAAGCTGGAATCCGACCGTCCATATTCAGCAAACCAAACACACCCTAGATGTACTGCACATGATACATCAGCACATGCGTACAAGCGTAAGCTATATCTTTTCTCCACGTCCCCACTCCCCATCCGCAAGCCTTTGATGCCGATCCACCGCTGCCGCTCTTGCTTTCCCCCTCCCCAAATTTACATTATAATCTATAAAAATCCTCGGGGTCCAAATGAACTAACTTGGAGTACGACTGGAGACTACTTGTGGCTCAAAATCGAGCACCGAAGCTCGCGGTAGGCTCTATTATTAAACTGAAACACCAATATGTCAGCTTAAAAATCTAGCTTGAAGCGGTTAATTATGCTACGAAAATAGTAGGATGGGACACTTGAGTTTGACCTATGCGGGGTTAACCTTGGTGGGTGATACTTAATCTTGGTGGGCTCGAAGTGGGTCGAAGCCCAAAACAGTACAATAGGGTGGATGCTTTGATGAATTGTAGCCTTTCGTGACCTAATGTGGGCCGAATAGGATTCCTAAAAATCCGGTCTCCGGAGAGTGTTGCAACGGCCCACACAGATTCGCCGTCAGGGCTTCAGCGTTGTTTCTGGTGGCCGTTCTGTGTGACGTGCCGACGTGAGGGCTTCCGGTGGTCGTGGATGATGGGTTTTTTATTTGTCTACGGCTGATAAATAGTACTAAAAATTGAAGCAAAGAATGACTGAAAAAATTAAAATAATGGAGGACGAGCGAACGAACAAGGAATTCCATTCCGCGTCCCTTACAAATCGAAAATTCGAAATGAATCCATTGGAAAATTATGCATGTATGGACGGCGTCTAATGCAGCATCGAGAACAAGTCAATTTACATCCTTTCGTCTAGCTACTCCCACCAACCCCTGCGAGGTTCAACGCACGCTCCGAGCCGACCGAGCCCCGAACCGAAAGCGAACTCGAAGAACACTTCAGGGCAGGTGGTAGAGGTCGGATGGCGGGAGCGCGGCCGTGGCGTTGAAGTACCTGAGCGTCTCGGCCCACCGGGCGGCGTCCTTGAGCATGTGCACGGCGATGGTGTCCGGGATGAAGTCGTGCCGGAAGCAGTTGGCCGGCGAGTCCCCCCTGTAGTTGTACATCCTCGGCGCGTTGTCGTAGCGGTTCTTGGCCTTGCCGGCCATGTTCAGCCACCGCCCCGTCCACATGTCCTCCGGCCCGTCGCGGTCGCGCCGGCTCACCTCCGACGTGGACACCCACTGCACCAGGTCCCACGACAGCGCGTACCCCATCCCGGACATGAAGGGCGGGAACGGGTAGAAGTTTTCGCGGTCGCACGGCATCACCAGCCCGTAGTACGCGTCCTCCCGCGCCTTGCCGCGGAGCGATCCCACCAGCGCCGGCAGCCGGAGGTACGTGTCGTCGTCGGCCTTCATCACGTAGTCGTACCGGCCGCCGTCGAACGCGCGCGCCACGGTGGAGAAGAAGGTGTACGTCTTGCCGTTGTCCATGTTCTCGGCGCAGTCGAGCACGATGATGTCGCCGTTGCGCAGGATCTCCAGCGCCACCAGGACCGCGTCGTCCGGGGACGTCACGTTGCAGAAGACGAACCGCACGTCGACGCTGCCGGCGAGGGAAGGCTGCTCCCTGACCTGGAGCGAGTACACCGTCCGCAGCAGGTGCCGCCGCTCGTACTTGCCCGGCAGCGTCTGGATGCCGATGAGGACGCGCACGTCGTCATCAGGGGCCTGTGCCGCCGTGGGGGTTACAGCATGGGGCGCGCTGCCGCTGGCGACCTTGACCGGCGGCGCAGCAAGTGTAGCAACGTCCGTGCCGGGGCGGCCGCAGCCGCCGGAGAAGAAGGACTGGATGCGAAACTCGTTGGGGTGGACGACGAAGACGGTGAACGCGAGGAAGCCGGCGCCGAGGATGAGGAGGAGGAGGTGGGAGGCGGAGAGGGGAGAGGCGGCTCCGAGGCCAAGCTGCTTGTACAAGGCGGAAGACGACGGCGATGACATGGCGATAGCAACCAACCAGGATAGGATTAGTTGTGCCTGGTGTGTGCTTACCGGTGTGTGCTTAAGAGGACGAATTAGCGTGCCGCTGCCTACAACTAGCGTATGATATGTGACTTTGGGAGCTGAATAATTGAACCGGTTTTGGGTGACGACTTGGTCATGGGACTCGCGAGCTCTCATTGGTCGACGGCGCAGGTTGCGTGAAGGGCTATAATCCCTCCTTTTATAATGGGTACATTCTATGATTTAAAACTTTCAACGCTAATATTTCTACTACTTAAAAGAATAAGTTAATGGTGATAGTTTATCTGTCTTTTAAAACCATCAAATTTAGTTGTTCATCGCCAATCCAAGAACGCCTACTCCACTCGCAACCACCTCCCCTTCGCAGCCGCCTTCCCCTCTATTGTGGCCCCTCTCCCCACCAACGCCGCCCTCCTCACCTTCCAGCCTTCCGCTACCATTGCCAGTCTTCACCCCCTCCTCCCTCCCCTCAACAATACATTTCCCATCGCCGCTTTGACTCCCACCACCTCCTCGATCGCTCCCTCCGCGCTTCAATCACTCGCATGCCCCCCCCCGGTGATGTAGTGCTACCTACTCGACACCTCCTTCCGCAGAGCCAGTGATCCTCCCCCGTGTCTGCCTCCCCCACCCGACGTCACCGGACCTCATCGCCCACGTTGCCTCCCCCACCAACATAGCGCCGCCTACCCCAACACCTCCCCCCTCGGAGCTAGTTTAGTGCTAGTTTTATGGTTCCATTACAACGCACGAGCATAAGATTAGTATGCAAATATTTGGGTTGTTATGTAGAAATGTTATCGCTAGATTTGTCATCAAAAATACTTTCATATTATTGTATTTTTTATATTTTTTATTATGTATGATAGATCACCAGAGAGAGAAATAATAAAGAATGAATGTAGCATATCCATGTAGCAGATTGAATAAACATTGAGAAAATTCCAACCATGGATTAAAATGGAATTAAAATGGGGGAAGTTAGGCTCGAGATGACGACTATGATGCACGGACACGGATACGTCGATACGACACGACACCAACACGGAAATTCGCCATTTTCCCAAAAATACCGATACGCCGACACGGCTATATATATTTAAATAATAAATAAATAAATTATATATATGTATGTATTATGTTATATGTTTCCACATGCTCATTATTTGTAACATCCTGAAAAATGGCATTATGGAAATGTACAGCTTTTGGATTATTTTTGCAGTGTATTTCTATTTGCATTTGGAATTGTAGAGTTTTCCTAAAAATTGGCAAAGGGCTCTAAAAGTTAAAAGGATCAAAGGAGACCAATATGTATGAACATTAGAGGATTGAAAATATAAAAATAAGAATCTGAAAAGATGATCCATAAAATATGAGGAGATTTAAATTATACATAAAATGTCAGCTACAAAGATAAGGGTATGAGTAACAGGGTGGCAAGTAAATAAAAATGGGTCCACATATGATCATATATATATAAACCCATAAGTATATGTGTATATATTTTCACATACATATGATGATAAGAGCAAAAGAAAAACTGAAATTAAAATCAAAATAAAAAATGTGGGTGGGGGTCAGGCCAGACCAAGCCGGCCCAGCCCAACCCCATCCCCGCGCGCGCCCAAGCCGGCCAGCCCAAACCCCTGCGCACGCGGCCCACCCTTCCTCCCCTCTCGGCCGAACGGTTTCTTTCTCCCCACCCCCTTTATTGTTTTTCTTCTCCACCCGTCTCTTCCTCTCCCCGGGCCGAGATCCTCTCGCGCGTGCCCTGTAGCCCAACCCGCCTCCATCCTCTTCGGACCGGTGGACAACTGCAAAGGGACCAGCGGACGCCGCCGCCTCCGCCCGAGGACCGCCGCGCCCTTATCCTCTGCCCCGCTCCCCTCTTTTTCTCCCCACTGTCAAGCCATCCCCTCGCGCGCAAGGCTCGAGCTTCAGCCCTAGCACGCGTGGTACAGTGCCATCATCGCGAATCTATTGCGGAGATCCCATCCTCTGCCGTCCCCTGCCCTAGCTGCTGCTCCGCTGCGCAAGGACATGACCGCCCGAGTGAGTTCCCGATGCCAGCACCATTCACGCCCCTATAAGAACCGCCGAGGGCCTCCACGGACCCCCACCTCACCTTCTCCCTCCCGTAGAAAGCAATCGAGAGTAGAGTCTCCCAATCGCCGCCGCACCCTTCTTCTTCCCCAACTCCGGCATCCACCCTCCCCGCCGATTCCCGCCGTAAGAATCCAATTGCGGCCACCTACACCCTCCCCGGATCGTCGCAAACCCACTCCGGGCCTCCTCCGCGCCTCCCGAAGGCCCCACATCACCGGCGTCGAAGTCCCTCCCCGAGTCGCCGCCGCCGCACGCCGCTGGCCCGCCTCGATGCACCCCGGTCCCCGTCGTCACCTCGTTCGCCATCCCCGCACTCCCAGCGATCCGTTTTAGTCCTCCCCGGCTTCCCTCCGACCGCCACCAGCCGGCAACGCTGCCGCCAGACCGCCGCACCGAGCTTCCTCTGTCTCCAGCGCCTGCACCCTTGGCTTAACTATTTTCGCTGCCTTCGTTAGTCAGGTAACACCCGAGGTCAATTGGCTAGCAATGCGTGCGTTCGTCTGAGCGACCCGAGTTCGATCCCCTATGCCGCAATATTAGTCGCTTGGTTAAACCTTTTTGCTAGCACATGCGGTGAAGGAAAAAGGGCAAATAAAAATCCGAAAATAATTAATATAAGATGCTAAAATTTTATTAGAATATAAATGAGATTGTTTAAAATTTAAATATGGATTAGTTATCATATATGAATAATTATCTAAAAGACTAAATACTAATTAAAGACATTATGACTATGGCCAAATGTCCAAATTTAACAAGATTGCCCTTGCATAACATTAAAATATATGTTTTAACATTTATCATGCCGCCATTAAACAAATCCCAAAGGTAGGTTTAAATTAATAGCTATATCAAAATGTGACCGTACAACAAGCCTTGGTGGATAAATAAAAATAAATCTAAACCCAATAATAACAGCTAAAGTAGGTGCAAGATAATACTAGTGCCATTGATTAAATCTGAACGTTAGTTTTAAATGAATAATAATATTGAGCATAAATATATATATACCGAGCTAGGACCCATATAAATCCATCCTAATTCAAATTAAAAAAATGACTAGTAATAACCGAGGGAACATAAAATAGTGTGCCCCAAAATGCTTTAAACCCAGACCTTAAGATTGATTCAAAACAAATAAAAATTGTACACATCGCATGTACAACATATGCCCTGAATATTATCGCTCGACGAAATAATACTCAGCTAAACTCTTACACCAGTCTATATGTCTAACTTGACTCATGGAACTTCCTTGATAAATATAAAAATAATAAAAGAGATTATTAACAAAAAGATCAAGTTAACGTATCTACCACCGGCCATGCCTCACATCACTCGAAACACCTATTAACCCATAATAAAATTGAAATTGAGTTTATTCGAATTTATTTGGATCTTTTGAGTTATTTGCTTTTATTTGGATTCAGTCGTTTGTCGCGTAAATAGAAATTGGGAGTCGTGAAGACTCAGTGGATCCAGTGAGATTAAGCTTGAAGCGAAGACAGAGACCAGAAGCTCAAGAGCAAGCATTGTGTGAGCTCAAGACCGCGGTAACCCGCGCCAGGCGAGTCAATACTTTGATCATGTTGAACCTACATTTCTGCAAATTACTTTGTTTTAAATTATCAAATTGCATGCTGTTATTTTATATGCAAATGCATGTTAAATTTAATATTCTAGTTATATGTCCATTGTTTACTTTGAATAATATTACCCTCTCCTTTGGAATATTTGAATGTGTGAACCTTGTCGCCCTAGCAAAATTATAATAGTAATGTTTTGAAAATAAGTCCCTAGCTATATGATATGCTTAGTTCTGCATAGATACTTAGGGGGCGCTGAAATGCCCCAAACATCATTGTCGTTTTTAATCATGAGAAACTGGTTTGGACAGTCATGGTGGGAATAACTGGTATATTTTGGACATGATTATTTTATGCTTTCCAAAATCCCCAACTTGCTTAAATATCTGGGCGGATTGGTTCGATGGTGTGAGAGTGTGGTGCAGTGGAAGCACAAAGTGGTTAGTGATAGACCGCCCAGACACCTCTAAGGACTGAATCTTGTCATGACCTCCTGTGTAAAACAGTACAACCACAAGTCTGTAAAATACAACTTGGCTAAGTAAATTTATCGAAATCCCCGGACTCATCTCACTGGTATGGGATTGATGGGGCTACGCTATGGCAAGGGGGCCTGAAGGGACACCAGTGGGGGGTGAAGTTTCCCAGCTGTCCTACGTTGCGGGAAGTAGAAGCCCGAACTGCGTTAGTGGCTGTGGGAAACATCCCGCGCATATATGGGACCCACCGCAAGTGGGCAGTTTCCCATAAGGTGAATGAGAAAAGAGACTAGATACTTTGAAAAGTCACTGTGATGGTCTGCTCAACCACACGACTAAGGAATCATGTGGGGCAACGAGTTGATTGTCTCTTGTGGTGAAAGTGTACAAACTCTGCAGAGTCTAAAACTATTCGAATAGCCGTGCCCACGGTTAGGGGCAGACATGGGAACTTAACCAAATATAGTTCTATTTCAAAATACTTTATGGGTGGGAATGGAAAAGTGGAGGGAAGTGAAAGGCCCTGATTTGAGTTGTCCTATGTGTCGTCCCAGTGGTAAGTTAAGCGGCTATAACGCTGAAAGATGTTATACGGTGTGATGCCGTATGTATGGAGAAATTATGGTGATATTAGGCATATGATGTGATGCCATATGTATGGAAAATCATGTTAATATTCTTTGAACATTATGTTTTGTTCCAAAGCTGCTAGGTCTCAGGAAATTTTATGTATCGTATTTCAATTAGTGGCATTTCTATTCTTACAAAATTAAATATGGAAAGGGTAAATAGAGTCGTGAGTAAAGGAGATGGATGTATATAGTTAAGATATTGGTGGAATCGTGTCAATCATAAATAGGAAATGATAGTGAGAATTGTGGGAGAAATAAATTGGTGGAGTCAAAAATGAATATATATAGGTCATATAGATGATTTAAATGATTGTTGGAGAATTAGGGAGTGAAAAGGTAGTTGCTAGATTAATTCCTGGAAGAGGTTGGCGATAATGGGATTAATAGGCTTTGATCAGATACTGGATGGATGAATCGGATTTTTAAGAATTTGGAGGTAAGGTAATAATGCTTGGAGTATAAACTTGGTCAATGATATTCTTGGTGGATGGATACTAATGAATCGTGATCGTGATCAATGATATACTTGGTGGATATATACTAGTGAATCGTAGACTCGATCCATGAAAATCTTGGTGGATGTATACTAGTGAATTAGTAGAGATAGATAATGGAAGATGAGGTTAAATATTGGAAAAGCAAATTATGGTTGTGGATCAATAATAAAAGGTTTGGATTGTTAGGAATTTAGAATACAAAAGATATTGGTGGATTAAATAAGTGATATTAGATAAATAATGTCACTAGCTGCTTGGAGTTTTAGGAAGTAATTGCTCGGTGGATTATATAGATTATGATACTCGCTGTTTGAGGATTAGGCAGCATTTGATTGGTGGATTGAATAATTGATGATATTCGCTGTTTGGAGTTTTAGACAGGAAACCATATAGAGGGTGCATGATTGGTGGATTAATTAAATGATGTCGCTCTCAGTTTAGAGTATTAGGCAGTAATCAATATAGAAGGAATAAGATCGGTGGATTAGTTAAATGATGACACTCGCTGTTTGGAGTCTTAGACAGCAATCAGTAAGGGAAGTGTGTATTTGGTGGATTAGTCAATTATGGCAATCACCGTGTGAAGGTTGGGTAGAATTAATAACACTATGATTTAATAATCATGCTACTAAAAGCGATTTTTAGCAAATAAAATAACCCGAGCCTCTCCTTGATAAGACATGCATACTATTTATTTGCATTCTGTGTATTGGCTCGCGGAGCACGGGGTTGGAGTGCTCACACTCGCTTTTGCGACAAAATTCAGAATCAGGAATCAAATCACCTCGCCTCAGCAACAAGATTGGACACGCTGGCCAAGAAGATGAAGATGTCAAGGGCTAGGTCGCGAACCTCCAGTTGGCTGCCTGTGGGCATGTCCTGAAGGTCCCACCTGTGTGCTTCGTTCTTCCGCTGCTGCAATTTAATGATTTCGGCCTCATCGGCCCATGAGTAAGTTTACTATTATATTTACGCTTCCGCATGATATGTATTTTGATGTCCATAACTGTAACTGTGTGCATTATCTACTGATCCAGGGAATAGTGCAGCTAAACACAGTAGAATCCGGATTATAAAATCTGGGTCCCTACATTATTTGAAATAATGTAAATTGTAAACTTATAATTTGTAGAGTGTATACTCAGAATATGTACCTCATGAATTGTTTTGTTAATCCTGACAATAATGGTTGATGTGAATACCATTTCTAGAAATAAGAACTTTATTAACCTGGGAAAAAGTAACATGATCAGATCGGCAAAACTACACGGGAGGAGATGCGGGAGCCGGCGACGCACGGGAGATGTAGTCGACGGCGAGACGCGGGAGATGTCGTCGGTGGCGAGATGCGGGAGCCGGCAGGCAGAGGAGATGCGAGTGAGGAGATGGAAGCGGCGGCGAGATGCAGGAGCCGACGGGAGCGGACGGCGGCGAGATGCGGAAGCCGGCGCGAGCGGCCGATGTGGAGAAGCGCGAGCGAGCGATGGAATGATGTGCTCAGGAATCAACGCTTATGGTTAGGGTTAGGGATGGGCTGGCCTGGGCCGGCCGTGTCCTGGGCTATTCCTGGGCTAGCTATGTCCAGGCCATGTCCGACTCGTATATTTACTGTATCCGACACGTGTCGAGAATTTTAATAATCAAAATTAATTCCAAAATCGATTGATACGTCACCGACACGTGTCGGAGACGTGTCCGTGTCGTATCCATGTCGGGCACGGTGGTTTTAACACGTGTCCGTGTGTCGGACACGGATATAATGGTTTTGATACGTGTCCATGCTACAGAGAATGACAATGATGGGTATTGAGGGATGCAGCCTGGAAGGTTGTGAGGCGCCGCTTTGGGATCTTCCTCGTGGCTAGCTATTCCAACCAAGGTACCGTACTTGAATATTTGAGACAAAAGGGATCTTCTCGTGGCTAGCTAATCCAATCCGAAGCTCTATGCGATGCTTTCCGCACGGCAACATATCATGCGAGGAGCCAAGGAGCGCAATAAGTTGATAACAACAGGGGAAGCACTGGCAAGTGAGCAACATGGAGAAACAGATCCTCTTCCATAGCACTGACAAGCTCATAGCAAAATGGAGAAACAACAAGAGAGTAGCATGACTAGAGTAATAATATATTAAAGCAGTAGTCAAAACAAAACCATGGAGCAAAACAGATCCTCTACCATAGTACTGATAAACTCATTAACAAAACTAAGCATAAATACGAGTCAATCAAGCAGAAAGTACCAGGCAGACAATATGCCTCAGAACAGTCAAAAACTTGACATTAACAGTCAAAAACTTGACATTACATTTTTTTTCACGAAGACTCTTTAGCCTTTCAACAGATTTATCATCTAGACTCCGTAGCTGAACCCTGAGATCTTATAGATCCTGATAGTTCCATCGGTGTATCCAGTGTAGAGCGTGCTTCCATCCGCGCTCCAGCTCAAACTTGTGCAGTAAAGCATCTATACAAATGTAACAGGAGTAGTCAATACCCATTTGAAAAAGGGTAAGTTATAAAGGAATTAAGATTTAACAATACTATGTCAAGTTAACTAGGAGTACAAGTGTACAATTGATGAAAATACTAAAATATAGGATATAATGGTTTAAAGAACAATCCTCACTAACAAGAGTTTATATAGATTGTTGAGGGAAAGTCACAATGTAACAAACAATTGCTCAAGTGCTGTAAATAGAGTTCCAAGGATAGATGACATGATGAACTAAGGCATTTTCATGATAGCAGTAAAACAGGATAAACGTTACACAACAACATTAAATAGGATAAACATTAACAACATCAGTGGTACAAAACATCAACATATTATTAGCATAAATTTCACACATCTAGAAACAATCCAATAAATTTTGGCATAACATCATCTTCTTTGTGCGAAAAGCCGAAAATGAAAATGCACTAGAAATTCAGTTATGGTCCTTACGGATTGTATTGAATGACCGCAGTTACTTGTGACACATGCTAATGTTAGAACAAGGGTCACCCATATAGGTAAAGAAAAAACAATTAGTTTTCAAATTACTACAGATGAGCATGATGAAGCAGCTAATAAAGTCTGGTTGACGAAATAAAATGCATAGAGTAATATCTGTAGATAAGGATATCTAATCCGTAGACAATTCACTGTAGGCCAACCAAGCATAAAGTTTAATATTAACAATACGGAGCAAAGATAATAGAATACAGATATAATGAGGCTTAACACCGAAGGATTGAATAACTAGATACATGTCAACAGAAGTAGCCTTGCGAACCAACGACTTTTTAAAAGGAACTGTAAAACCTAAAGACAATGACAGAGCATAGTGGCCCCCAACAAAATTACTTTGCATTATAATATGCAGACTAGATGAGTAGATTCTTACAAACACACGATCGTATGGCTGCATCAATTTGACACATTAACAACAATTCTGCATTCAACTGCAATTAGTGAAATTAAAGTTCCTACCCACCACGGTCCACGAACATACATATTAACCAAGATAACACTACTACATAAGTCAATATCATAACATATTGCAATTGAAGCAAATAGCACTAACACGGTACAAATCCACAATACATCCAACAATGCACCCTAATAAGACGCCACAACAGATCTAACAAAAAAAGCTAACAAGACAGGCAAAGGGTAAAGACGTACCTGGTTCTTGGAGGCCTGAACTTCTGGCTTGAGGTCCTGCACGATGTGCTTGGACTCCAGATCCCAGATCTTGACAGATTCCTCTGTCGCCGCGCAGAGCCAGTAGCGGTTGGGCGAGAAGCAGAGCGAGTGGATGATGGCGCCGGAGTCCAGCGAATAGAGCCTCTTCCCCTCGGTCAAGTCCCACAGCAGCGTGACGCCGTCCTTCCCGCCGGAGGCGCACAGCGAGCCGTCTGGGCTCAAGGCAACGGCACTGACATAGCCGCCGTGGCCCGTGAGCGAGCAGCGCAGCTTGCAGTTTGTAAGGTTCCAGACCTTGACGCTGCGGTCCCAAGAACCGGAGACAATGGTAGGCTGGAAGGTGTTGGGGGAGAATCTGACGCAGGAGACCCACCCGTTGTGGCCCTCGCCACCGCCGTGGTCGCCGCCGATGGTGTATTTGCACTCCCCGAGGGTGTTCCAGAGCTTGATGGTGCGGTCGCGGGACGCGGAGACGATCTGGCGGTTGTCGACGGAGAAGGCGACGGAGAGGACGTCCTTGTCGTGGCCGACGAAGCGGCGGGTGGTGACGCCGGTGGAGAGGTCCCAGAGGCGGAGCTCGCCGTCCCAGGATCCGGAGAGCGCGAACTGACCGTCGGAGCTGAGGACGACGTCCTGGACGAAGTGGGAGTGGCCGGTGAGGCGGCGGAAGGGAACGCCATACTCGGTGGCGGCAGCGGGGTCGGCCGGGGCCGGGACGGGGTTGGTGAGGTCCCACACCAGCACCGACTTGTCGCGGGAGGACGAGACGATGAAGGGCGAGTTGTCGATCGGGGTTGCGATCGCGGTCACCACGTCGTTGTGGCCGCGCATTGTGCCGACATGGGTGAGCGTCTCCTGCACGCCGGCCATGGTTGTCGTCGGGAGTTTTGGGGGGGGGGGGAGCTGGGGCTCTCGGCGGGATGCGGCGGCGGGGAGGGCTCGGAGAGAAGGGGGCGGAGGCAGTGGGTGGAGGATTTTATAGTCGGGAGAAGTGGCGGCTAGGGTTTTGCGGCGCTAGAGATGGGGCGCTTGGACGGTGGATGGAAGATCGCGACCGTTGGATGCAATCGGACCGTCCAAATAAATGCCTTTTTTCTCTTGGCTAGTTTTAAATGATAAAAATTGGGTTTCTGAATTTTCTTCGTCAATTTAATTTCAATGTTCCAGTAGTTCACTCATAATTCTTATGGTAGTTACCTGAAAATGTTACGGTGAAATAAAAACAAAACAAAACATATGATGCAGCATTTGTTAATAACTACGGTGAATTGATGTGTGCCTAGTTATATTATTATTTTTATTCTTTCGAGTTGTTCTTTCTCTGTTTGAGAAATCTCAATTTCGCAATAATAAAGCCCAGTTGCAAAACCGGAAGATTCAATTGGGTTCTTCTTTTTCAAGTTAGGATTATGGGCCATATTGGTGAAGCACTAGCCCATCAAACGTCGCCATGGTTTCCTCTGATATGACCTTTGTAGTAGTAGTTTCAGGGGGTTTATAGCTTTTACTTAAAATAAATAAAAGTAATTAAAAATAATTTAAAAACGTGAACGGTAAGAAAAATAAGGAAGAGATATATACATGTAACAGGAGCGAGAGAAGTAGATACGTATATCTATGACTTCTATTTTATTCTTAAAATAAGACGATAGCAAAAGAAATAAAGGAGATGTTTTAACAAAATCAAATATTCATATTGATTTTTATAAACAGAAATCAATTCTTACAAAGTTACAGCATAGTGCAACACGTGGAATAACACTATCAATGACGTAATAGAAATTTTGGACGTTTATAACACTGTATACCCTAAAAATTCCAAATGTAACCCCCTACGTACAAAAATTCCATTTCTAGCCCCCTTAGCGACTGCAGGACTCCAAGGAGATGACACGTGGCCAGTCGTGTATCGCTACAGACCAACAAAAAAACAACCGTCTACAGTATCGCTACAGTGCAGTCGTGCGGTCCCCAACCGCATGACTGAGCTATAGTGTGGTCGTGCGGTCCGAGACCACACGACTGGCCATGTGTCATCTCCCCAGAGTCCCGCGGTCGCTAAGGGGGTTAGAAATGGAATTTTTGTACGTAAAAGGCTATATTTGGAATTTTTAAAGTATACGGTGCTATAAACGTCTAAGACTCACGTAATAGCAGATAGAAAAAATAAGAGGCCGTCGCACCAAGAGATCCCTCACATTCGCTACAAGACATGGGAACATGTACGGAGGGACTAGGGCATGCCTGGGAGAGGTGCTTAGTTGACTGAATTTTAATAATTTATATTTAAATTTTTACTATAATTGATTGAAATTAAACTGTAGCTAATGATGGCTTATTTGGTATAATTAAATTTAAAAAAAATTAAAAAACTGCTTAGCCCATCACGTATAATACAAACGAATATAGGGAAAAAATAGGCAAAAAAACTCAAAAAAGCGAAAAGTCAGAAAATGACAAAATTTAGAAATAGTGAAAAATAAGCTAGAAATCATAAGCTTAAACCCAACCGAGCGGGGACCCTAGTTTCTCTTTTTTTAGTTTGTTTCTATTTCTATAAAAATCTACTTTTTTAAGAATCTAGAGTTATCTTTGAAAAATGTTTGGCTAATAAGTTAACACCACAAACTATAAAAGAGAGGATTAAGGGTAAATTGATCATGACACTCTAGTTATAACACTTTATTTATATTTGTGTCTTACTCTTTTCTATTTATACATAATTTATGAAAAATGTTTTTCAAATTTTTGAAGACCATATATACACAACTTATATAAAAAAAACCATATATACACAAATTATGAAAAAAAAATCAAAATATTTAAGACCACATCCACACAAATTATGATAAGAGCTGAACAAGACGGTTGGCTCACTCAGCTAGGCACCAGTCATTGTGCCCCAGGAGCTTCCTATGTAATCTCTACTAGCAGCATAGGCGCGGCGACACGCCGCGCCAGCCACCGTGTGCACCGAAGTAAAAGAGGCGATAATTTGTGAGGAGTTTTTTTTAAAAAAACGAGGGCACATGCGTATTTTCGAAAAAGTTAAAGGGGTTTTTCCGGAAAAATTGAGGACCCGTATGTAATGAAATGAGGACCCGTACGCAATTTAGAAAACCGCGGGGCGCCATCCTGCAAATTGGAGGGGGGTTTTCAGAAAAATTCGCCGCAAAAAAACCGTGTACCGAAGTAAAAGAGGTGATAATTTGTGAGGAGTTTTTTTAAAAAACCGAGGGCATATGTGTATTTTGGAAAAAGCCAAAGGTCTTTTTCGTAAAAAATCTAGGGCCTATATGTAACTAAACAAGGACCCGTACGTAATTTAGCAAACCGCGGGACGCTATCCTGCAAAGTATACGAAATTTCGGTAAACTGAGGGGTGTTTTCGCAAAAAAAAGTTTTAAAAAAACTGTCAGGAACCTGTTCGCGAGGAAAAAAGACCTTTACGTAAATTCGAGAAAATAGAAGGAAAATCCCTCCCCTGGCCGTACAGAAATCCCCCCGCCACGCGGCGGCCAGCGCGCGGGCGGGGGACGTGGCCGAGCGGGGGGGCGGGGAATCCCCCTGCTATAATAGGGGGTTTTATGCCGTGGATCTGTAATCTCATGAATGATTCCTTTTTTTTTCCTTCGTTTCTTTTCTTATAATTAATTGGTTTGGGTCTTGTTGCATTGTCACCGCCGAGTAAAACTGACGTATTTAAACAAAGAAACCACGGTACAAGACTAGGGAAAAAAGGATTAGGACGGCGTGTAAACAATATGAATAGTATTTATTCAGTGTTGTTCTTCCGTTCCTTTTGTATCCTCAGTAATGCAACCACCTCTTTGTTGTTGCTGCTGCCGCCGCCGTGGTCTGGGCGCTCTGGAACCACTCAGGATTCAGGAACTTAAGCTTCTGAACCGTTCCATGCAATGAGAGCATTTCTGGCACAGTTCAGGTTCTGTTTCATTTGGCCAATAGCTCTTATTGGCCATTTCAGCTAAGCAGAGAACCTGAGAGGGATTGATGTGAGAAATCCATCCATTGCCATTGGTTTGTACATAGTACTACCTAGTTTTTTCGCATAAAGGGAACTACTGTACACACAACAAAATTTTGCTAATGTGTTTATTAAGGCCCCGTTTGGCACGGCTCCACTTCACAAGTGGAGCTGTTTTTTTTTACTTCACAAGTGGAATCGGGTGAAGCTACTTTTTTCAGCTCCTTGGGTGGAGCTACTTTTGTCTCAGCAGGTTTTAAGGAACTCCTTGGGTGGAGCTATTTTGTTTTACCCCGTTTGGCACAAAACAGCTCCAAACAGCTCCAAGTGAAGCTGTTTTTTTACTTCACAAGTGGAGCTGGGTGAAGCTACTTTTTTCAGCTCCACCCAAGGAGCTACTTTTGTCTCAGCAGGTTTTAAGGGACTCCTTGGGTGGAGCTATTTTGTTGTACCCTGTTTGGCACAAAAACGGCTCCAAACAGCTCCAGGAGCCGGTGGTGGAGCTGTGCCAAACGGGGCCTAAATGTTCTCCATCTGCTGAAATTTTTCTTGCAATTCAAAAGGCACATGTTCCATACACTCGGGCCATCTGAATACCTGATCATCTGAATCCCTGATTTCTCACCCACCTGTACCTCTATCTGGATTGTTGTTCAAATCCCAATCAGACAACCGAGGAACAATACCGAAGCTAACTTATAAAATTCACAGGATACAGGGAGTCTAACAAAACAACGATTTTGACACAAAGGGTATAATCCAGTCATGTAAATTCAAAATTTCCTCATATCTGAGTGCCACAAGTTACCTACCCATCATGTGTATCTTGACCGCAAACCCTAAATCCCCCAATCTCTGTCCGAATCACGAAGCAAAAATCACTGAATTATCCAGTCAACTACCAATTCACCAGATCTCACGGCCTGAACTTTTTAACAGCTGGAAACCCCTAAACATCAGATCCCAAAAATCACTAGATCGGTCGTGTTTGGCTTACACGAGGTAGTTGTCGTTGGAGAGGTCCTCCCGCCCCTCGTCCTCCTTGTCGGCGACGGCGACGATGCCGTCGTTCTCGGAGAGCACGTTGGGTTCGACCTCCGCCTCGCCGTCGTCGTCAGAGTGCGAGGACGGGTCGGTGGTGCCGCAGCTGGCGGTGGTGTTGAGCGGCAGCCTATCGATGCTGAACCCCGGGGATCCTGGCGAGGGGCGCTCCGGTGGGGAGAGGGATGAATGGGGCTTCCCTGTCCCCCACTCCCAATTCGCCTCCATATTCTCTCAATCTAGACCACTCACAAATGATCTAATGGTCAGTTTTTTTTTTATATTTTCACCATTTACCCATCTATCATAAATAATAACAAAAATACAGGAAAAATAAAATTTATTTTTTCTGTATTTTTTATTATAATTTTTGTACAGAAAAAATAAAACTATAATAAAAAATACAGAAAATTTTTATTTTTCAGTATTTTTGTTATTATTTATGATGGATGGGTAAATGGTGAAAATATAAAAAAACTGGTCATTGGATCATTAGTGAGTGGTCTAGATTGAAGGAATAGGGAGGCGAATTGGGAGTGGGGGACAGGGAAGCCCCATTCGAGAGGGATGGGGAGGGCGAAGGGTGCACGGGTGGGGAGGAGGTAGAGGGCGCTCGGGTCATAGGGATGGAAATCGGTCGCGGTGGGTATGAATACTTGTCTATATTTGTATTCGTGACTCTGATTTACGCCTATGGAAATATCTATGAAGGACAATGGGTGAAGAACCCGTCCATATCCATCGCCCGACGGTATCCATCGCCCGCTGGTATCCGTCGCCCGTGGGCATACCCGTTTACCCACGAACTGAGAGTCACCATCTGAGAGTTGAACTAATAACAGGTATATATAAGCAGCAGCTGTTGCTAGGAAATATAATAACTATCAAAAAAGTTTATAACAATTAGAGATATGCAAAAGTTTATAACAATCAATAACAATTAGAGATATTGCTATAGCTGCGCCACCTGTTAATCTATATCGTTGGTAAACGGGAGGGGCGGTACGGGTGAAGTTTGCCGATACCCGTGTCCGTTTACCCGACGGGTGGAGTGTTCCCCCATTTCCATAGCCGTAGGTAAAGAAAATACTCATACCCGACTCTATTAGAGTATTTACCACGGGTATACGAGTAAATGGGTACAATTGCCATCCCTACTCGGGTGGGAGAGGGATGGGGAAGACGAGGAGCACTCGGGTTGGGTAGTTGGATGGCAAATGTGGTGAGTTTCTTTTAACTTCATCGAGTATCTTTGTTTTTTGTATATTGACTTTCTATGAGAATTTATTTAAAAAACTCGACCTGCAGGGGTACAAGACACCCCCCGGCATTAGCTTAAGAAGAAGGATCCTCTCACAGATCGAGAAAATCCCCGAACCCTTGCCCCACCCTGACACAGCGGCATCAGCCCATGTGAGAGCGCCTAGGGGAGCTAACGCTCGGCCCAGACGACCTGGGCCTTGACCCTAACGACCAGCGATTGGGCGAGCCTTTAGACCTGTGCTTTGGCTTATGGGGCAAGCGGGGGATATTTTTGCCCCCAGCCTGAGTCGAACCCAGGACCTGGGGGTGCTACTAGAGCGCTCTACCACTACGATAGAAGCTCGTTCGCTATGAGAATTTATTTTAAGGCTGTTTTTTTCTTTCTAGTTTATTTTCAACTCGGCTTCTCGCGAGAAATAGAATCGGATCATTTTAAAAAGTTAGATGTTTGACATAGCTTCACAAGATTTTAAAAAGAAGCTAGAAATAGGAGCTGTACCAAATAGGTCCTAGGTATTCCTGGAAGCCATAGAAGCCTAACCTAGCACCCAACACCTCCACCTGTCAACTTCTCCACTCCAAATCACATCACATATATGATGTCAGAAAAAAAAGCAGTGACACGAGGCAGTTGAAGGTTGAGGAATCCTCATTTTGGATAATCCAATCATAAAACCATATCAAAAGTCAATGCCATGACTTCATGAATTATTGAGCTATCCAAATTTGCAGTAAAATACGATTGTAGTGTTAATTTTCTTGAACAAGAGGGTCATCTAGAAACTTAGAGCAGTATAATATGACTTCAAATCTTTTCCCAGCAATTGTGGCCAAGTCAAGTGCTTTCTTGAGTTTTGCTCGAAAGGAATAACTTTCTCGAGCCAATAAGCAACATTTCGTTTGCTGTCCAATTTCGCCAATGCTTTGTTAATCTGTGTATATGAATGAACGATAAAGCAGTTCAGGATGAGATGTTTCAGAAGCAAGCAAAGACCAATAATAACGAAGGCACCTACTCCATCTCTTGCTTCTCTATATCACCGTCTCATTGTTTCAGATATCCAAATCCCGCCTTGCAAGCCTCCTCCTTTGTCTTGCAGATTGCTGCATCTGCTCTTCTTTCCTCTTGGTCATACTTAGCCTCTGCCATTCCTCTCCTCCTCTATCTGCTGATAAAGCTCATGCCGTAATTCTCTGTTTCGGATTTGCAGTTGCAGGTAATGAGCCTTTCCGTGAAATGAAGAGAATAAATAGGAGCAGTCAGCTCAACATGATCAGAATTCAGATACGCAATTTGCTTTCTTTCTGACAAAGTACCTTCGAATTTGTGTGTCAACGGTGTATTCTGATTTGATCTTTATTGTGCTTGGATGATCGTCATGTCCTCTCAGGGATGGCGGACCATTTCGCAGTAATGGCGGGCCGGTTGCTCACGGAGTCGACTCTTCAATATGCCATCGACGAGGCCTCTGATGTCCCTTCGTCCACACCGACTGCGTGTGATGAGGCTGTTCAAGATGGCAGGCCAAAGAGTGGTGTCTTGGTAGAATGCAGAATCTGCCAGGAAGAGGATGATGAGGCCTACATGGAGACCCCTTGCTCCTGCAAGGGCAGCTTGAAGGTAAAACTTAGCATCATGCTAATCCTACTTCAGTTTCAGCAACTTTTTTCAGAGAAGTTTTCAGCAATCTGAAACATGTTGACTGTGTCATCAAACACCTGTGATTTGGGGAAGAAAGATTAATGATGTTTGGGCAATCAATTTTCCCCATTTTTCCTTCTGCAGTACACTAACCTTTACATAACTGCAGCTCGAAGCCTTGGAGTTTAGGTCCACATGTTGTTAGCTTCAGGAAATCAATATATGGTTTCAATTTCATTAACATAATATACAACACAGTCTTCAATTTCTCCATTTCACACCTCTAATTCAGAGCAGTGCTTCAAAAGGAGGTCTCATTGTTTTTTACCTACTTGGATTAAATCGTTGTTGTTTGCAGTATGCTCATCGTAAATGCATTCAGAGGTGGTGTGATGAGAAAGGAGACACCGTATGTGAGATATGCCTGCAGGTGAAATTCTCTCCAGTCGTCTAGTACTGATGATCCTTCAAATCAATTTGATACAGAAAAAAGGATAACAACACACTGTTGTCGACTGATTTATGGCTTGTATTTATGATGACAGCAATTTACACCGAACTACACTGACCCTTCAAAGTTGTTTCAACATGGAAGAAACTTAATTTTCTTTAGGTACCTCCTAGTGATTTACCTGTCATCACAAAAAAAGGTGAAATAATCTGATCAGATATGGATCATCTAATATATGCCTTTCTGTTTCACAGAACCCCTGGTTACATTCAAGCACAGGCCATGCAGACCACAGATCAAGCTTCTGCTACATCCACAAGCTATGAATATGATCACCAAACTTCCAATCCAAAAGGTGTAATCTGTTGTCGCATAATTGCTATAACTGTAAGTGCCGGTGAAAAATACATACCTTCAATTCGTTCAGCTACCGAATACTAACATTCTGAAGCATCCAACTCCAGCTGACGGTTCTCTTGGTGCTCCATGATGCTATCACGGTTTTCTTCGGTGACCATGATGCTTACACTGTCGCAATGATCACTGTAATTCTCTGAACTCCGAGACAATACACACATTTTGTCCTAGCCAAACCCGACTTTTAGTACAAATTATGTTTCTGAACCAGCTTCTGATGCTTAGTACGGCTGGAATCGTCATTCCAGTCTACATCATATTGGTCTCTGTGACTGAACTGCTTCATCGGCGCAACCAACGGCAGGTTTGCAAAACTCTTACGATCACACTGCTAGATAATTCTGCAGTCAATTCCATGATGACATGTAGCGTTGGCAACGCAGGCAGTGCATGGTCAGATTTCAGAACCTGGAGGAGCAGAGAGCGTTCAGCCCGTGCCACTTCCACCCCATCAACAGCATGCCATCAGCATCCAATAGTGCCCTAACATGATATTTTAGCTTCAATCAACATGTTTAACACTTCAACCTTTGAGCTTCAGATGTGCCATCATACAAGATATGGAAGAAACAGAACTGGTGTGAGCTGTGACTGTATATCATCTTCAGATTACGTTTGTACATACAAAATAACAGCATATACTTGGCCACTCGCTTCAGAAGCAATGAAGATGAACTGAACTTTCTGTACATAACAAAAAAAAAAATACAAGATGATAATGTAGGAATCGACCTGTAAAATGTACATTTCATAGAGAGAAAAAGGCAGGCATTGCTCATTGTTGTCTAACACTGAAGGACCATATGAGAAGATCCAAGATAATATCGTAATGAATCATTGTAAGTTTTATGGAGTGTTTAAATGGTTTTACAAAGATTGTATTTGGTTTAGACTGATTCTAAAAGTCATAGAAAAACGGGTTTCTGGGATTTGAGTCATGAATTGAGTTAGGATGATCTGGATCATTGGATTAAGGTTGCATGATACATATCTTGGCTAATGTAGGTCAAATTGTAAAGAATTTGTAGCTGGAAACAATTTATTTGTCTTTAGATGTACAGGGTCGTTTAGAGTCAACTGTAGTCAACGGCGAAGATTGGGGCTAGGCTCATAGAGGAGTTGAGGCCCAGAACGATCGAGAATACTGGATGAGACGGTAAGCTCAGGCATGGCACGAGAAAGAAAGGTAATGTTAAAGATTAGTTCGAACAGTGGGATGACGCCATGTGGTTTGCACAGGCTAAGTGAGCCGTGGTTCGGTGAAACCAGGACGGAAGAGACTTGGCAATGCGTGGCAAGGTAGTGGTGCACCTATACGTGGCAAGCATGACGATTACTTGTAGTGGTTGGTGATGACTGGGTAAAGGAAGAGTCTTTTGGTGTTTGACCAAAATACCAAAACCATTTTGGATTAAAACCGCAACACATAAGTGATGCGTTGGAAAGCGATTTAGGTCAAGGTGGACCTAGTTTGATTAAGGCAGATCAACGCTAAGGATTTAGCGGGTGCACACTTATACGTTTTGAAAAGCGTGCATAAGTGAATTTGTGAGAGTAAAACCCGTATGTGTGGGGTTAATGGATTTCCCAATGTAATAGTGGATAGAATCCATTAAAGAGTGTAGGTGGCAAGTTACCCACTTATAAAAGGGGTTGGGTTGGAGAAATGTGAGATTAACCATCTAGCCTATCTCTTTTGCTCTCTTATCTAGGTTTAGGGTTAGGGTTTGAAAGTGAGTATTTTAGATGATCTCTGTCCTGCAAGGTGGAGTAGCTATAAAATTTATCTTCTCAAGTAAGCAATACATCAATCTTTGTGTATCTTAATGGATCCATGCTGCTTTGATTGATTTACATTTGATTTGGTTGGTTTTGATCTCTCTTTTTTCCTTTTCTTGATTTTGCTGTGCTAAGAACGTGTAAGAGATAGAGAAAACCTCTGGAAATCTATCTTCACCCATCTGGGCACTTTGATAGCAAATTTATCAAGAAAACCCGGTTTTACTTGATTTGGCCTTAAAAATGTGATTTCTTGATCTGATGGTTTTTTATTTGATTTATTCGGTGTTCTAACTAGCTATGACATGTGAGAATACATCTAAACTTATCTTGGTCTGTTATGGTAATTGGTACTTAAGGATTTTCTTTCTTTCTTGCTTTCTCTTCAAAGCTTACATGTATATATAGCCATTAGGCTTACTTGTTTCCCAATACTCACACCTTTCCAACTCATCTCCTGCCAACCCAACAACCTATCCCAACAACCCTTTGCTGTCCTAACAAACCTTTTTGCTGTCTAACTAAGCTTTTCATCCCTCTGTTGTGGATGTTGTTTTCTTGTTGCGGCGTGTGTAGACTTTGCCCACAAAAGCGTCCACAACACTTCCGCCCTCCTGGAGAAACAGCTCGTCCTCGAGCTGGAATGAGGGGTATGCTTCCTTGAAAGACTCGAGCTGCGCCCAGGTGGCTTCAGAAACCGGGCAGCCGACCCAACGCACCAAAAGCTCCCAGGTGCCCCGGTTGAGGCGTGCTCGAATAACCGACGCTGGGGTAGGAACAGCACGGCCGTGAGCCACCGGAGGAAGCGGTACCAAAGCGGCGGGTGGCTCGCCATGGAAGGGCTTGAGGAAGACCACGTGGAAGACGTCATGCAACTTGGCCTTTGGAGGAAGGCGGAGGCGATATGCAACTTGACCAACGCGTTCCGCCACCTGGTAAGGCCCGTAATAGCGTGGAGTCAACTTGCCACCGGACTTGTCGACGATGCCCGTTGCTGAACGGTGGTGTAAGCGCAACCATACCCAATCATCTACATTGAACTGGACATCACGGTGCTGCTGGTCGTAGGACTGCTTCATATGGTCTTGCGCCTGGAGTAGCCTTTCCCGTATCTCAGCCAGGAAAACATCACGGTCGGCCAGCTGTTTGTCGACTGCCGCCACCCTTGACAGTCCAGGTTGATATGACACCAACGTCGGCGGTTGACGTCCGTAGACGACTTGGAATGGAGTTGTCCGAAGTGCGGTCTGATAGGAGGTGTTGTAGCAGAATTCCGCCCACGGTAGCCAACGGAGCCAGCTGCGCGGGCGATCGCCGGCAAGGCAGCGGAGGTAGACCCCGAGCACGCGGTTGGCGACCTCCGATTGTCCATCCGTCTGAGGATGGAAAGCAGAGCTGAGGCGCAGCTCCACCCCCGTCAGTGCGAAGAGCTCTGTCCAGAACATGCTGGTGAAGACGGGGTCGCGGTCGCTGACGATGGAGCAAGGGATGCCGTGGAGTCGGACAATCTGGTCGAAGAAGACGCGTGCCACCGACGTCGCCGAGTACGGATGCCCAAGCGCGATGAAGTGGCCATACTTGGAGAAGCGGTCCACGACGGTAAGCACCACCGATTTGCCACTGACTTTGGGAAAAACCTTCCACAAAGTCCATAGTAATGTCCGACCAAACAGAGGTGGGCACCGGAAGTGGCTGCAGCAGCCCCGCCGGATGGAGATGCTCTGTTTTGTTCCTCTGACAGACGACACAGCTTTGGACGAATTCGCGCACCAGACGATTGGAATGAGGATTGTAGAAGGAGGCGCGGAGGCGGTGCAAAGTCTTCTGGACTCCTTCGTGGCCGGTGCCATGAGCTGTGGCAAGGATTGTCGGCCACAGGGTGGAGGAGTCGGGCACGAAGATGCGACCTCGGTGAAGTACAAAACCATCCACCCGTGTCCAAGAGGCACCCGCAATGCCCTGATCCACCTCGGCGCGTTTGGCGATGAGGGCCGGAAGGTGCTCTGTCTCACGGTGCAAGGTGTCGAAGAGTTGAAAATCAGGGCGGGAGATGGTGCAAACCTTGGCGTCCACAGCATCCTCGTCGCGGCGCGAAAGGGCATCAGCAGCCGCATTCATCCGGCCCGGCTTGAATTCCACCTTGAAGTCGTAGCCGAAGAGGCGACTGACCCAGGTGTGCTGCGGAATGGTGGAGAGGCGCTGGTCTAGCAGGAATTTCAATGCGAAGTGATCAGTGCGCACCGTGAATGGCCTCGCCCACAAATAGGGTCTCCAGTGCCGCACCGCCTTGACCAAGCCGATCAGCTCTTGCTCGTATGCTACCAACTTGGTGTGCTGAGGGGCGACCGCTCGACTGAAGAAGGCAATAGGGCCGGATCCTTGATGTAGCACTGCCCCAAAGCCAGACCCGGAAGCATCGCATTCGACGATGAAGGCAGAGGTGAAATCTGGCAACTGGAGGACCGGCCCTGTTGTTAGGGCGCCCTTGAGTGCTTCAAACGCGGCGGAAGCTACTGGAGACCACCGGAAAGCTTCCTTCTTGAGCAAGGATGTCAGAGGGGCTGCCAAAACGCCGTAGTTGTTGATAAAGCGCCGATAATATCCGGTGAGGCCGAGAAAACCGCGAAGAGCGCGAATAGTACGCGGCTGTGGCCAGTGCTGAACTGCCTCCACTTTGGATGGGTCCATGGCAATGCCGTCCGCCGAAATGATGTGGCCAAGGTACGCCACACTGCGTTCGGCAAAGGAGCATTTGGAGTGCTTCAAGAAGAGGGTGTGGGCGCGAAGCGCTGTGAAGACGGCGCGAACATGCTGAAGATGCTCTGACCATGAGGAGCTGAAGATCAAAATATCATCGAAGAAGACCAGGACTGACCGCCGAAGGAATGACCGCAATACTTCATTCATCAAGGCCTGGAAGGTGGAAGGTGCATTGGTCAGTCCGAAGGACATCACCACAAACTCAAAGTGTCCGTGATGAGTGCGGAAGGCAGTCTTGGCGATGTCATCTGGGTGCATCCGAATCTGGTGATAACCGCTCCGGAGATCCAGCTTGGTAAAGAAAGAAGCCCCCTTGAGCTCATCCAGGAGTTCGTCGACGACAGGAATGGGAAATACATCACGAACTGTCTTGGCGTTGAGGGCCTGATAGTCGACGCAGAAGCGCCAACTAGTGTCCTTCTTGCGGACCAGAAGCACCGGCGACGAGAATGCCGACGTGCTAGGGCGAATGATGCCCTGCTGCAACATGTCAGCACACTGCCGTTCAATTTCATCTTTGAGCAGTTGTGGATAGCGATATGGCCGCACAGCAATGGGGGGTGTGGCCGGAAGCAGTGTGATACGGTGGTCCATGTGACGCTGGGGGGGAAGACCAGAGGGTGCCTCAAATAGGTCGGCGAACTCAGCCAGCAGAAGAGATAGCAGGTCGACCCGTTCCAGGGCACAGAGTGGCGACGACAGAGCTTCCAGGCCTCGCCATTTGACCTGGTGATCGTGTCGCCAAAATGACATGGTATGCCGCTCAAAGTTCCATAAAATAGGCCCGAGTGTCTTCAGCCACTGGCAACCGAGCACGAGCTCATAATCTTCCAATGGCAGAACATAGAGATCAATGAAGAACTGCTCCTTGTCGATAGCCACCAGTATCTGCCTGCAGACGCCAGGTGAGGACACCTGGTCGCCATTCGCGACGCCAACCGTGAGGCCTGGCCGTGGCTCCATTGCGAGGCTGAGACGAGCAGCCGTGGTGGAGGCTACGAACGAATGGGTGGAGCCGGAGTCGACGAGGGCGTGCAACTGCGTCGTAGCCACAGAAACAGAGAGGCGCATGGTGTCCCCTGCCTTGATGCCTGTAAGGGCATGGAGGGAGATCTCAACATCGTCCTGGGAATCTTCATCTGCCTCGCCGGAATCTTCCACAGGGGCGCTATCATCCAATTCCATCAGATATAGCCCCTTCATCGAACAATGCTTGATGTGTTCTTTGGAAAATTTTTCCGGGCAATTGAAGCAGAGCCCGTCCGCCCTCTGCTGCGCCATCTCCTGGGGCGTCAGACGCTTGAAGCGGGTACCCGCGGATGGTGCGCCTTTAACCGGAGCCGGAGGGGTCTGGATTGGTGCCCGGGCAACCGGAGCGGCCGTGCGTGGCGAGGCTGTTACCGCCGGTACCACCGCGCGGTACGAGGAGACCGAGCGCGGAGGCACGCGGTTGCGGCTTGGATCGTCGTCATCCTCGAGTTCCAGACGTCGTTCAAAAGCCCGTGCTAGAGCCATGGCATCATCAAGGGTCTCGGGGCTTTGGAGCTCAACGTCGGTCTGGAGCGGATTGCGTAGTCCCGCAGTGAAGATGTCGATCTGCTGCTGCTCGGTGACGTTTTTGCAGCGAGCCAGAAGAGGGAGGAAACATTCTTGGTGTTCCTCAACGGATCCCGTGCGGCGAAGCTTCATGAGGGCGCCCAGCGCGTTGCTCCGAACGGGTGGTCCGAATCGACGCTGCACCCTATCGAGGAGCTGAGGCCAGGTGGGTACTCCGCGATTTTGCTCCAGGCGGTAGTACCAATCCTGGGCCGCGCCTTCCATGTAGAAGGAGGCGAGCCAGACCTTCTCTTCCTCCGGCGTGCGATGCGCGCGGAAGAACTGCTCCGCCTTGTGTAACCAGACGATGGGGTCGGTGGTGCCGTCGTAGCGCGGAAATCGCAGCTTGTGAGAAGATTGGTAGGGAAGAGGAGGTGACGACGGAACCTCTGACTCGGGCTTCGCCTTGCCCTTGTCGGAGACATCGCTGAGCTCGAGCTGGGAGGTCTGCAGCCGATTGACGGCGACCCAGAGGCGGCTCTGGTCGTTCTTGTGCGTGGCGAGATCCTCCTTGACCGATTGAAGCTCGCCAAAGAGTTTATCCATGGCTGCTTTGAAATCGGCGGCGGAGAGAGGGGAACCCATGAACAAGTCGCACAAGAAGACTGAAGAGGAGGATGTTGTGTTGAAAGGGAAGAGGAGCAGCGGCGAGTGGGTGGGGAAGGAAGATGAGCAGCGGCGAAAGGATGGGGAAGGGAGATGAGCAGCGGCGAGTGGGTGGAGAAGGGGCTGCACGCCCGCCGATCTGCTACGGAAAAGGAGGAAGGAAAAATGCCGTGACAGGCGATGTTGGGAGGGGAAAAAAAGTGGCTCTGATACCAAAGATGTTATGGTAATTGGTACTTAAGGATTTTCTTTCTTTCTTGCTTTCTCTTCAAAGCTTACATGTATATATAGCCATTAGGCTTACTTGTTTCCCAATACTCACACCTTTCCAACTCATCTCCTGCCAACCCAACAACCTATCCCAACAACCCTTTGTTGTCCTAACAAACCTTTTTGCTGTCTAACTAAGCTTTTCATCCCTCTGTTGTGGATGTTGTTTTCTTGTTGCGGCGTGTGTAGACTTTGCCCACAAAAGCGTCCACAACATGGTCATCATTCACCCATCAGCAAGTTGTATCCATCGATTTTGATTTTGACTTGATTTTGGTGCAATCTTCCAACAAACTGAAAAAGGTCTTAACTTTGGCCATAATTTTTTATGATCGTTCATTGGAATAGATTTACAATATCCCAGAGAATATCTCTGCAAAGTTTCATAACATTTGAATCTACAGATCAAAAGTTCCATCAAATTTGGTTTTTGAAAATGTGCTGAAAAGCCTATGTTCTTCCTCTGATTTCGCTATTTTTCAACCACGTGTAAGTTCTTGACCACATTGATCTTTCGATTACTCACTGGTCGTCGACCTAACTAGCCATATCTCGACTTGATTTGACCACTTCGGTTTCGATCGCTCACTGATCGTCGACCTTATTGGTCATGTTTCTACAAGCTTCGGCCACTTTGGTTTTCGACCACTCACTAGTCGCCAACCTTTCTAGTCATATTTCGACGTGTTCCAATCACTTTCTGGTCAAAAGTATTATTTTTGACATATTGCATTTTTAGATTGTTAGTTTATTGAAAACAATTAAATAAGCTTCAAAAATCAACCTTAATTTAATATAACACGAATAAGTGCACTTAAATTACACTATTAAATTCAAAAAAGTACTACATACTTGCATATTTAGAAATATAATTCAATTTTTATATAAAATATATAAGTTTTTAAAATTTTGATAGAATCGTGATTTTACGATCCGATCATGTTAGATGGAAAACCGTGATCTTGACAACCTTGCTTGCTCGTCCCATTTAAGATGTTGGTATTTTCCACATGCTGCTAACGTTTTCAGATGCTGCTCGCCTACAGCTGGAAAATAGCAACACATTAAATCCAATCGACAAAACTTAATTCAGAAACTATCTGCAACACATTAAATCCAATCAACAAAACTTAATTCAGAAACTATCTATGCAGAGGACTCACTTTGTCAAACCGTGATCAAAGTTAACATTATGACTTTATGCATGCACAAACTTTGTTTACGCTTTCTATAGTCTACTTTGTGATTAGTGACTTAGGATAAGATCAACCGATGATAATTCAATAAGATCCTTTGCGGGAACATGAGCCTATGTGATTCAACAAGGGTAAGACCAACCGATGTTAATTCAGTAAGACCGTTTAGGGGAGCATGAGCTCATCTACTTAATGATTAGTAATTGAGGTCAGATCAGCCCATACAATCATTTGGTTAACAAACTTTATTGTTTAAATTTTACAAAGGGGGTGACTGCAGACAGTTTTTTAATAATAATAAAAGAATGAAACAAATTCCTCTCCTCTGATCTTAATAGCAGGTACATTAACATAGAAACAGTTTCAGAATGTGATCCAATGACCATTTGACACATACAATGCACAAGGTGGGATCCGGTTATCTGGTGCAAAATGTGAAGAAAGAAGCAGATGGCAACATATAGAAAATAAAGAAATACAGTAGACAATTTTCCATTAGATGTCTGGCAAAACAACACACCTATCCTGACTAAATTTACATCCTAAAGCTGATGTAGTGATGCTATGTATTACTTATAGTGATTATTCATCTATACAAACATCCCAAAATTATTCATAAATGAGTAACTAAGGTTTGCATGTTAGCAAGAGAAAAGTTACTCAACCAAAAATAATAGACCTAAACAAGAAAGCTCCCCAATCACTCCTGCTGTCCAGGTTTATAGGGCGTATTTTTAATGGTCTTATCCATAAATATAAGGCATATTTTATATTTTAATACAAAATTAGTGCGATGTTCTCTTCATACTCTTTGTAAATATGCAGCTTTATTTGCTATTCTCTACATGCATATATTGAATATAGTGCTCAGAGATAATAATTATCAATTAGGGGTAATTTCCGTAAGTTGTTTTCTTCTAATCTGAGTAGAGGTAGAATTTCATAAATGACCCTAGAATCAAATTGGGAAAGCAACTGCAAAGAGACATGTGTAACTAATCACTCTTGAGATTATTAACCAGGGTTACATATTGTCTAAGAAAAAGGCCACTTTAAAAAAAGAATAGACTGTGTATGCAAACTGCTCAATTACACAAATACCTTAAGCTCAAACACCAAAGCTTACAGGCAACAAGCAAACCAAGAGCTATATGTGCATTCTGCACAGTGCACACAAGCTCCTACGCAACAGAAAATCATGTAAAATTCTGAATGTATCGTACCTTGATTTATTGTCAGGTGAAAGAAAACTTAGACAGTGAAATAATCTGAGGATTTGCGACAGTGGGCATCTGTGCCAAGAGCATCTGTGACAGAAAGAAAATGATCATGATCAGACATTGCAAAAATTTTAGTACCACAGTGAATCATACAAAACAAAATGCAACATTAAAAAGTAGCTTTGAAAAGTATGGATGTGACTATCTATATTCAAATCCCATTTAATGTAATGTTCTTGATATTACAGAATAATCCTAGATCTGCTAAGAATCACGACGAACTGTTTCTAACTTTCCATGTTCGCAGTTAAACACAACTACAAAACATGCCATCATGGAAATGTCATATCTGTAATGCTGGAGTAATTTGCATGACAGGCGATATATATTGATTTTGAGTTTTGTCAATGGTATGATGGACAATAATAGCATTAGACCTCCATGAGAGAAGCCATCAGTTCCACTACCACAAGTGCAGAGAACTGACAATAACAAGCTTGCAACTTCTCATCGTGTCAAATTCTATCCAGAAATCACAAAACCCAAAAATAATCATACACCAGTGCAAACACACAAAGCTTCCTACACGATGAATCATGTGAATGTCCTCTAAGCCATTTAACTAAGGGGCAGTTCATGTTGATGGGCACCATCTGTTACCCTGGTATGGTGGTCCAAAGGGCCTTATTATTGTTCAATGCCGCCTACACAACGTTTATTTGATTCTTTCACATCTAATTTACCAAGAAATCTAGCAAATGGGGAGTGAGATGGAGGGTTGGTCAGCATCCAGTACCTGAGGAAACCAAACATCAGCATATTCTGTAAGAGATGGTAGAGGCACAAGCATGAAAATCGGCTACGGCAAAGAGCTTATGAACAAATGAGACAAGGCTATGGCAAGATAATATTGTCAACAAAAATTCCTTAGTAGCATCTTAATGTCAAAACTGAAGCACAGGCAGTATGACTGCCCATTATGGGCTGACCGCAGTCAGAAAGCATATATTCTCGAATGTAATTTTAGAAGAATTTGGTCTTGTGGATGGCTCCCAGCTGAGGTTTGGAGAGGATTGGTGGGTTAAGGATGCACCAATGGCAACTAAATTCCCCAAACTTTATGCAATTTATAATGATAAGGAGATAAAGTTGCAACGTATTGTCAAAACCAGCAATCTGGCGTAACTGAAGAAAGGCCTGAAGTCTGAAGAAAAAACGCTTCGCTACTTCTCAGTTGGGACCATCTGACGGCTGGGATGTTTTCTTATTCTCCTGGAGGAATCTCAATGTCTCACGTTTGATCTTTATGTGATTAGTGTCCTAAGCTTAGTTAATTAGCTGTAAACTCTGCTTAAACTTTAATTGTCGGATTATGTACCCATATATATTTCTCTGCGGTGGAATGAAGCAGCATATTCACCGTCAAAATATCTTACTGTAGCCCTAGTTCAAGTAGCCTGTAGCGTAGCGCAACAAAGTTCCTGGGTTTTCCCCTTTTCCCACGACCAGATTTTCGGTGATTCTCCTTCTCGAGGTCGGATTCCTCCCCGGGATCTGACAAAGTGGTATCAGAGCCTACGAATCCTCGGCAAGAATCGTTCTGGAGTGATTGGGTTGGGTCTTCGGCCGTAAAATCCCCAATCGCTTTTCTATCCGAATCGGCGATAGAGCTTCTTGGATCTTCGGTGGAAGCAGTGACCGGGAACGATTGGGTTGGGGAACTCTTCTCCCGTAAAATCCCCAGTTGTTTCCGATCGGTGGCAGAGGATTTAATCGGCGATTCGTGAAGGGTCCGAGCTCCACTCAGGGTAAAATCCCTAACCTTAGTCCGATCTGGGAAGATGAAGAAGTCAGTGGTGAGGTACGAAGAGGAGGCGTCCGATCCCACGGCGGTCTGGCGAATAGTTTCGGCGAGGCAAGAGGTGATGAAGGCAAGCTACAAGACCGACGGTCTGCTGTGCAAGATGGGAGGTCTACAGAAGCAACTCACTGGATTGCAAGAGAGTATGAACAGAGTGGAAATTTTAGTGCAAAGGTTAGTAAATCATCAAGCTAGAGCAGTTGAACCGAGAAATATACCAGATCGGGCTCAATTGGGGAAACTTGAGATGACCGGAAGAGTTGAAGAAATGGGGCAGACCAACATCATCAGTAAGAGGGGAGTTCAGTTGAAGAGCACAACCGAAGGTAACTTCAAAATTCCTTCCATTGGGTTTTCTGTAGTTGCCACTGGTTGGGGTGAAGATCAATTGCCGCATGCTTTTGTTGCTTCTCCTACTCTCAACAATTTGAACCCTAATAGTGAACCAGAGTCGGCAAGGCAATGTTCCCAGCTTAATTTAACTGGAGTTGTTGAGATCCCTGAAGGAAATAGTTCTGGAGTAGTTTGGGATGATAACCATGTGAACTGGGAAGATGACAACATGAGCTTGGATAATGAGTCTGATCAGGATGTTCTTAAGGTGGATGCCCCTACAGATCTCTTGAAGACAACTAATGTGGGACTATCCTCAGCTCTTAGAGTTGGTCAACAATGCTTAGCAATTGGTCATCCTTTTGGTTTCGACCATACTCTAACTGTTGGTGTTATCAGTGGTTTAAATCGAGATATTTTCAGTAAAGCTGGAGTCACAATTGAGGATGGAGCTCATTTTCATATGAAGAAGGGTGCAGTTCCCGACAATCTCGAGGCTCAGGTGTTGCCTAAAAGTCACCATTGTTACTCCATAAGGTTGACGTTAGAGTATTTTAAATTCTCTTCATTGGATTCATATGAAATTTTTACTTGCAAGTTCAATAATCCAAATCAACAGGGGAAGTATAATTATGGATGGCTAGCAAAAGAAGGGGATTACAATTCTGGTGATCCAGTTGGCAGATTCATGTCAGAAAATGGGGATCATGAAGAGAAGGATGGAGGTGGTGTGGTTTTCTCTGGTCGTTCTAATGGTCCTGATGAAGGCATATCCGATCTGGCTCATTTGGTTAGCTTAAGATTCGTCACACTACGAGTGCAGGTGTTCAGCGCATTTTGTAATGGTGATTCGGTGATGGATCCGTGGTTTAAGGTTAGAATGGAGGTGATAGAGCGGGCTTCCGACGCATGTGAATCGCTGCTGGAAGTGGTGAGGCATCCAGGGAGGAAGAGCTTGATGAATATGATGACTTGGGTTTGTCCTGTAGTCACAACGTCAGCTGCAATATATGGGATGGTGTTCCGGACGAACAACGAGCCGTTTAAGTCTTATATGGAGAGCTTCACCACCTACGTGACTACGTCGTGGATATGATGAAGAAAGAACGGTTCTTCACTTCACAGGGCGGGCACATTATCCTAGCTCAGGTTGAAAATGCGTATGGATATTATGAACAAGTGTATGGAGCCGGCGGTAAGCAATATGCAATGTGGGCAGCTAATATGGCTCTGGTTCAGAACACTGGTTTACCGTGGATCATGTGCCAGCAGGATGATGCTCCTGAACCTGTGATAAACACTTGCAATTCATTCTATTGTGATCCATTCAAACCAAACTCGCCAACCAAGCCAAAAATTGGGACAGAGAATTGGCCAGGATGGTTCCAGACTTTTGGTGAAAGTAATCCCCACAGACCCCCTGAAGATGTTTCATTTGCTGTTGCACGTTTTTTGGAGAAGGGTGGCAGTGTTCAGAATTACTATGTGTACCATGGTGGAACAAACTTTGGTCGCACTGCTGGAGGACCATTCATTACAACTAGCTATGACTATGATGCACCAATTGATGAATACGGTCTTGAGAGACTCCCAAAATGGGCACATCTGAGGGAGCTTCACAAATCTATAAAATTGCGCGAGCATAGTCTGCTTTATGGCAACTCAATGTTTCTTTTTCTAGGACCTCATCAGGAGGCTGATGTTTACATTGATCACTCAGGAGGATGCGTTGCTTTCCTGGCTAACATTGATTCAGAAAAGGACAAAGTTGTCACTTTCCGAAACAGGCAATATGATCTTCCGGGGTGGTGTGTGGACTGCATTGAACACAATCTATTTCCAAAAGAGAATACAAAGTGTGGCTTTTGTTTGCATCCCGTTGAAGGTTCACCTGCACCAAACATAACACAAGGAAAACTCAGTGCTCCACGAATATTGCGGATTCACAAAGTGGCTAACTATGTGGTTGAGAAACTCGCTCTTGATAAACCATGGGATGGTAGTTCTGAATCAAGGCAGACCATTGGTTGTAGCCAAGAATCACAGGAGTTAAATGCAGAACTTTCAGCCCGTGTGTTACAGTTGATAAATATTACTGACACGGGGGTTCATGCTCAGAGATATCAAGAATTAAGTAAGCAAAGGCTTGATCGAGCTATTCTCATCTTTGTGACAAATTTCAGAAGGTCATATGTAGGAGACCAAGCAATGCATTCTGCAAAGTTGTATGCAAGATTGTCTGAACTACATGGACTGAATGACCCTTTAGTTTTACTTAATGTCATTGTTGGGAAAATAGCTACAAATCTGAAGTGCTACGCTGAGTGTGAGGATGTTATTGATCATACTCTGTCCCTTTTCCTGGAGCTTGCATCTGGCTATATGATTGGAAAGCTGCTTCTCAAGCTGGAGCGTACAAAATTCATCATGGCAAATCATTCTCGGGAAAATTTTCCGTTGCTTGAAGAATACAGATGTTTCCGCAGTAGAACTACCTTCTATTACATCCTTGACTTCTTGGTCTTCATGGAAGGTGGCCCAGTAAAATTCAGAAGTTTCATGGAACCACGTCTGCAGGTTGCAGTTAATACTTGAATACAAGTATTAACAAATCATGGGTTCCAGAAGAACATACTTGAGGACAAGCATGCTGTTGAGGGGGAGGCAATGTCAAAACCAGCAATCTGGCGTAACTGAAGAAAGGCCTGAAGTCTGAAGAAAAAACGCTTCGCTACTTCTCAGTTGGGACCATCTGACGGCTGGGATGTTTTCTTATTCTCCTGGAGGAATCTCAATGTCTCACGTTTGATCTTTATGTGATTAGTGTCCTAAGCTTAGTTAATTAGCTGTAAACTCTGCTTAAACTTTAATTGTCGGATTATGTACCCATATATATTTCTCTGCGGTGGAATGAAGCAGCATATTCACCGTCAAAATATCTTACTGTAGCCCTAGTTCAAGTAGCCTGTAGCGTAGCGCAACAAAGTTCCTGGGTTTTCCCCTTTTCCCACGACCAGATTTTCGGTGATTCTCCTTCTCGAGGTCGGATTCCTCCCCGGGATCTGACACGTATGAGAATGATAGATTGGAACTTCTCATTCAGAATATGGCCCCCTGACTTTTCATGAGCCGTTGGACGAAATTCGACAAATTGTTGTAGAATTTCAGTTTTCTGACTTCGAGGATAGCTAAGTGGCGCTGGAAGGAATCCAACACTTTTTTTCGTCAAATCTACCTTTAGCACATTAACAGAATGATGATTAGCCCATCTAATAAGGTGTGGAGGGCTAAGATAACTGTGGGATTAAAACCTTAACATGGTTAATTGGCAGAAATGCTATCGTAGCTAAAGATAATCTCCAGCACTAATTTTTTTGATTGTCCTGTTCTTGCAACAGATGCCTAGGGGATTGCTAGCGAATTTTTTTCCTTCTACACTAACCCACGCAAATAGATCGGGACACCCGTGCAAAAGTCTCACGAAATCTAAACATATTCCGCACAAATCCTAATTGCGCCAAAACTAATCCGTTCAAATTGATAGCTACACCGTGGCAAGTCTCACGAAACCTAACCCTAATCTGCAAATATTCCAATTGCTCCAAAGCTAACCCGTGCAAATGTCTCGCCACACTCGTGCAAAAGTCTCACGAACTCTAGCCCTAATCCAGCCAAATTCTGCTTGCGCCAAGAACAGGGGGTCAAAACTCAAAACCACACGAATTACAGATCTGGTATCCAAATCCCCCCAATGCCCTCTCGTGCCTCCAAAACGTTCTAATCGAATCAAAAAAAAACAACAACTCCCCTTTGCGATACGCTTTTCGCGTAATGACGCTTGCTCTTTATTTGGCAGTGAGGTTATGCGATTTCTTGAGGTGCGCTCTGGTTGGTTTGGGACTTTGGGTTATGCTTGTTTTGGAAGCGAAACTGGGATAGGAGAGCTGATGCTTCAGTGACTTTTTCCTCAATGAGAGGTGGGTCCTGATGCATAGTAGGGGAATTCGGGCCCACTGGCAGTGTGCTGAAATTGGACGGATCTTTGGATGTTGGTTTGGGTGCTACGCTACGCTTTTTGAAGGTCAAACGGTGCGACAAATTTAAGTGTCTTTCGGTTGAATTGAAATAAACTGATTTATAGTTAAAATTATATTATAACTGATTAAAATTATACTATAACTAATAGTGGTTTATTTGACATAACTAAATTAAAAAATTTAAAAATAAAAAACAATTTACCTCATCACGGACAATGCAAACAAATACGGAAAAAAGAACCGATAAAAAACTCAAAAAAGCAAAAAAAATCATAAAAAACGAAATTTATAAATAGTAAAAAAAAGATAGAAACCAAAAGCTCAAATTGAAATGAGCGGACCTAGGCAGCACCTTGTTTTGCTTGGAATGCTAGATAAGACCCTTCCCTTTGTTATCGTGATTTGTTGCGGGTGAGTTTATTGACGAACAAAAATAGGCAGCGATATCTTGATTGATGACTGGTTACAAACTTCAAATCATGGAGCATTTTTCTCCAAAAAAATTATGGAGCAATGCCAGCCTCGTCTGAAACACATAAATTTATAGAAAACAGTTCAATTTCTGTATGAGTCAAAACAATTATCACGTTCCAAACAGACCTCAAATCGTATATACACTTTTACCCATAGTAGTACGATGACGTAGCCAGCATCCATGAAACTGCTTGTGCACTGTCATTCGGAGTAGCCAGAGATACGCAAAGTCTGAAGATGATACTCCTATATTTGACTTGCGACAGCGTACCCATGCATGGTCGTTTAGGGGAACTTGCCATGTTTGAATTGGAGTTGGAGAAAACCTCTTCTTTTTTTATCAATGGTTCTATTTGAGTACAGATACCCCTCCGGACATAATTTTCCTGATATGAACAAGGTAGATTCTATTACCAAGTTTGGGCTTGGATTGGGCTTACGGTGGGTCGTGCCCAATCGGTGTGGGGCCACACTTGGGCTGGATAGGGCCTCGGCTTGGCTAGGCTTGGGCTAGGGTTAGGTAGGGCCTGAATTGGGCCACAATAAGACAATAACCTAGTGCCGATAATTAAATCGTCAATCTTATGAAATATGAAAAAGGCTGAGTCACTCGTAAGGATTTAGAGGAGAATAGAGATGATCTTTGTTACTTTAAACTGGTTACAACATGTTCTCGATGGTAGATTATAAATAGGGTGCTACTAGCCTTAGAATGCTATTTTTTACCTCTGTAATCTACTATCTGGTCGGAAAATCTTGCTTGATTCTCTAGAATTTTTATGTTTCTCTCTTCTTGTTTGTATTGGTCGTTGTTCATGTCTTCTCTCGTTAATCCTTAAATAGCATTGAAGTGGTGTCAGTTATCCACTTGAGCAGGTGCCTTGTCAATTCGTCTCGTTCAGTCGAATGAACTGTTACCGTCAGCGAGAGTATTCCAACAATAACTACTCTTCGGTTATTGTCACTGGAAGAGAATTATGGGGATAACTGCAAGGCGATTGTCGTTAGAGAACATAAGAATACTGGCTAGATACCTTGGCTATAGTTTTTCTGGTCTCATGGAGAACTGAGTTTACAAATCATGTCAACTCTTCAATAGCAGAGAAGCAGACTGAACCAGATGTGAACTACACACATATGGACATTTTATAGGACCAGACGTAAACTACGTATGTGTAGAGCTCAAGTGACCGCGTGCTAGTTAAGTTCTTATATATTCTGCAAAGGAAATGCATATGCGATCATTTTAGCCGTTCTTACTAACTTTTCAATCTGTTGTCCAAAGCAGTATACCATCCATGGAAATGGCTAGAATGTGCAAGTTCAGCAGAGTAGAGAAAGCAAACCAACAATACTTCTCAGAACTAATCGCCTAGAGGAATCTCACGAGCCAGTACACGTGTTGCGGTTTGCACTCCCTGCACAGAGGAATCTCACAAAGCCAGGATCAAACAACAGATGCTAGCTACGAATGCACAATTAAACAGATGTATTATCCAAAAATCTAAGAGCTTAAGATGGTGATTAGCATGAGCTAATCGCCCAGCCAAGCAAAGGTGTCATTCCATTCCTGGCGGCGCCGGGAACATGCTGCCCCCGGTAGCCCTCTTTCTGCAATTGGACATGTGAGTGCGCGACCAAGCTAGCTCCGGCATGATGCAAGGCGACCCTATAAATTGGCGTGGCATGAGGCACCGAGCAAAGCACACCGGTCAGCTCAGCCAATACATAGCAATGGCGGCGCCAAAATGGGCTCTCCTGCTCCTGCTTGTCGTCGCACTCCTGGTGCCGGCCGCGCTAGCCGCCGACGACAAACCGAAGGATCCCAGCCGGCCGAATCACCCCCTGACGCCGCCAGCTCATCCTGAGAAGTCCCCACTGCCGCCGTCTCATCCCGAGAAGTCCCCGCCGCCGCCGTACCATGCCCCGCCCACATCGTCACCACCACCACCACATACGCCATATCCTCCGCCACCAAAAGCTTCATCACCACCCCCACCTGTCCTCTCGTCGCCACCGCCACCAGCCTTATCATCACCACCCCCACCAGTAAACTTCTCGCCGCCACCGCCACCAGAATTGTCATCGCCACCCCCTCCAGTAGTCTTCTCGCCGCCGCCGCCGCCATCCCCCGTGCCGGCGCCGCCACCGCCAAGCAGCAACGTGGTCGTCTGCAAGAACACCATGGAGTACCCCACCTGCACCGCGCCGGCGTTCTGCCCCAAGAAGTGCGCTCAGTCCTGTCACATGGACTGCGCCACCTGCAAACCCGTGTGCGGTAAGTGCGTGCATGCACAACAAAGGACGAATTAGCGTTTACCACATACGCCGTACACGGTTGCCAATGTGTGACGCACGCTCCGATTGCAGATTGCAACGTGCCGGGAGCGGTGTGCCAGGACCCGCGCTTCATCGGCGGCGACGGCAACACGTTCTACTTCCACGGACACAGGGACCGCGACTTCTGCATGCTCTCCGACGCCAACCTCCACATCAACGGCCACTTCATCGGCAACCACGTCCCGGGCCTCAAGAGGGACCCAACCTGGGTGCAGGCAATCGCCGTGCAGTTCTCTGACCACCGCCTCTACGTCGGCGCGCGCAAGACCGCCGTGTGGGACGACAACGCGGACCGCCTCATGATCATCTTCGACGGCGAGCCCGTGCAGGTGCAGGGCTCCGCGAACGCCAGATGGGAGACGCCCTCCGCGCCGTCCCTGTCCGTGACGCGGACCAAGGCGGCCAACGGCGTCGTCGTGGAGCTCACCGGGGTGTTTAAGATCACGGCAAACGTGGTGCCAATCACCGAGGAGGACTCGAGGATCCACAAGTAAGGGCTCAGCTCGGGCGACTGCCTCGCGCATCTGGACCTGGCGTTCAAGTTCTACTCCCTCACCGACGACGTCCACGGCGTCCTGGGGCAGACGTACAGGAGCAGCTACGTGAACCGGCTTGACGTGACGGCGAAGATGCCCGTCATGGGAGGAGAGAGAGACTTCACCTCGTCCGGCCTGTTCGCCACTGACTGCGCTGTTGCGCGGTTCAGGCGTGGTGAAGACATCGACGTTGTCGCCGTTGCCTCGGATGAGCTGGCCGGCGTCAAGTGCTCCACCGGCCTGGACGGCGTCGGAGTGGTGTGCAAGAAGTAAGACAACGTACCAGATCGAGAAATAATCAATGTGCACGCACGCACTGACGAACATCTGACGATATAAACCATCGATTAATAAGCTACGCATGTAACCGTGTGGAGCCACCGGAACGTAGCTCCTGCTATACGTTGTACTCCATGTACTTTGCCTAAAACATTCTTATGCTTAATTTAGAAAGGCTCTTATCCGAACCATCCTTTATGTACGTCTGTAAGAGCAACTCCAACAGTTTGGCATTTTTTGTTTCCCATATATTGTTGTTTGCCAACTCCCAAAATAATATGGGGAGAAAAAAAGAAGCCCATCTCCAATAGTTTGCCATAATTCACTTGCCAAAAATTAAAATTGGTCCCACGATCGTGTTTTTTTTTCGCGGCAAAATCCTTTCGCGGGAAACCTACTCGCGGGCGCTACCGCCAGAATGCCGCCGCCGCGTGCTTCGTTTCATCGGGCGGTGTCTTCACCAGATCGAGACAGCCGGCTTCTGCATCCAGCCGGACATCACCGTCGTGCAGGTCAGCACGTCAACAGAACGACGGCAAGCAGCAGGTCCCAGGCAGCATCCAGGACCCGGCAGGAAGCACATCTTCGAGGCAAGCAGCAGAGCACGTTGTTCTTCTAGACACAGTAAACGTTCTACGCCAATATTAGTAGTACTAATCGGATACAGTACTACTCTTTTTTCGCCTTCATGCTTGAGATGGCTAAACAAAAAGTGTTTGATCTTCTCCAATTATCATTCGCAGCAGGGTTAGTCGACGTCATGAGTGCTTACAAATCATATCTTCAAAGACAATTGGATGACGATAATGATAATGGAAGCAAAGGTTCTCCGAATCACAAACAAAAGCAAAGGTTCTCCGAATCATAAAATAAACTAATGTTTACAGATTATTGAAAGCAAATGACATGATCTAAATTTAATTTCCCATACGCCGAGCGATAATCTTTTGCTGCATCATCTCGTAGTACTGCTGCTGCAGCGGGGTGAGGGAGCTCATGTCCATTAACATTATTTCTTTTTCCTCTTTGATCAAATCCGCTTCAGCTTTTTTTTCTTCTAATAACAGACGTTTCTTCTCTAGCTCGTGTGAAATCAGGAACCTCTCCTCTTTCTTCTTCTCTCTCTCCAAGTCAAACGCCTCCTTCTTTGCCCACATTTTGTCCAAAGCTTCCATGCAAGCTTCGGCACCTCCTCGCTTAAGAGCTTCTTTTGCCTTCTTCACACCCTGTGGCCTTTTCCTTTCTTCGGATTCTGGAGTTGCAATCTCTGTGACATCTTCAGTGTTTGTTGCTTCTCCATTCATTGGCGTCGAGTCCAAGTTAACCTTCTGTTTTCTCTTGCCTGCTAGCTTCTCTTGCTCGGCCAGTTCCACCCTCTTGGCTTTCCACTTGTCTTCTTCCTTCAATTTGTTCCAACAAGGTATAAGAGTAAATGACTTCTTGTCCTTGTCCAATTCCTTGTACATCTCAAGCGCGTCCGAAATCTGTACATGTAAAAATGTCAATATATATATAATTTCAAATGAACCAAATAAAAGAAAAAAACGTGCATAACAAACCTTGTCCTGGATAGTTTTGCCACTTTGATTCCTACGCTCAATCGCCTCGTAGCATGCGCAAAACTTGTTCACTTGCATCTGAATAGCGAGCCACCTATGCATAATTGAACTCTCTGTTCTGATAGCTGTAGTTGTCTTTTTTGCCTCAAAGTAAGCATGAACTCTACTCCAAAACTTGGAACGAGATTGATTGGCCCCGTTAATAGGATCTTTGCTAACGTTCAACCAAGCAGAGCATACAACTATATCCTCCTTTGCATGAAAATTCTTTGTTCTCTTAGCCAATCCCTTTGTTCTACGAGGGCCCTCAACACCTTCACTTGGCTGCACTTGCACGCCAATTTGTTGATCTTGAGAAGGAAGGTCATGAGTTTCCTGAGTGTTTTCTGTCATCGGAAAGGTGAAGTCGTCCAACCCAGCAACATCAACATCATCTCCTGTTATCATGTTTGTATAAAATCCACCTCCTTCCATTTAGACGAATCTACAAATAAATAAGAATAAATGAATGACAAATGCGATGAACAAATATACATGATCATGTACTATTCTCGTCGGTCCAGTTCGCTCGAGCCCTTACCTCCTTCACTGATCGTGCTATGACCTAGCTAGCTGTAGTAGACATTGTCTTTCAGTAAAATGCAGTAAACTTGAGTAGTACTGTACACGAAGGGGAAACATAGCATCCGATCCTATACAGTTGGCGAAAATGTTTCACAGACATTATCTTAATTTCTCCCCCAATAAGAAATACAGGAATGCTCATGGTCTGGGATAGTTTCAAGTGCACAACAAATGGCAAACAGCACGAGAACAGAAAATACAACAGCAGCAGCAGACCAATATAGCAGTGAAGAAGTCACACAGCCTGAGCCCACTGGCCCGCCTTCTTCAGAAGAAAATCTTTCAGAGGATGACGTAGATAACTTTTTGCAGAATAAAAGGATAGATAATTTTTTGCAGAATAAAAGGATAGATAATTTTTTGCAGAATAAAAGGATTGTTTCAGCTGTACCAGACCAAGGAAATTCAGACATTGTTGAAAAGCACAAACCAGCATTGGGCATGAAGTTTGGTACTGACAAAGAAGCTCGTGCTTTCTACAATTTCTATGCATTTGTGGCTGGATTTGCAGTCAAAAGAGCCAACAACTACCACACACATAGCAAGCAAAAGAGTGGTTACAATCAGATGTAACAAGCAAGGGAAAAACAAGTTAGCGACAGAAGGAGTGAATGCATCAACATCTCTGAGTAACAAAAGGAAAAGGAACACGATGGTGAGAACAAAATGCAAAGCAATGATGGCGGTGACCCTGACAAATGGAACGTGGGTTGTCTCAAACCTAAATTTGGGACAACCATGAAATGAGCCCACAAAATGAAACCAGGTTTTTCAGATCACACAAATACATAAGGGAGGAGAAATCCTTGATAAAACATATGGTCCGTTCGATTGTATATGTAGTAGACATTTTCTTTCAGTAAAATGCAGTAAACTTGAGTAGTACTGTACACGAAGGGGAAACATAGCATCCGATCCTATACAGTCAACTTGAGTAGTACACGTACCTGAGATTCCTGGGAGCCGCCGGCGATGATGATCCCTGGTAGCCGACCGCGGGAAAAGACTGGAGATCGAGTCGCCTGAGGGAAGAAGGACGCGGCGCGTCTTCCAGGCGTCGCGCGCGCGGGAAGAGAAGGAGTCGGCGCGAGCCTGCGCGCACGGGAAGAGAAGGGCGGCGCGGCTTCCAGGCTTCGCGCGCGCGGGAAGAAGACGCGGCGCGGCTTCCCAACCCCGATGCGCGATACTTCTCGACGCGGATATTTGCGCGCTCAGGAGGGATATTTGGCAAGTTGGGAAAGATGGGGAAGGAGGATGCCAAACTGTTGGAGAGGGTTTTATCTCGTTTTGCCAAAAATTAAAGGATGGGGAAGCCGGATGCCAAACTGTTGGAGTTGCTCTAACGACTTATTTTGTGTTTCGATCACATAATCTCAACTCTCATGCAAACCAGAAGCTCTGAACAACACTAGTGTTAGATCATGTGGCTACGTCTAGATTATTTTGGTGATAAATAATTAACAATGGTTAACTTATGATGATGAATGTTTGATAATATTGCTTATCAATGTTATGTGAGGCGTATAACATGTGTGGACTGATGTTGGTCAAGTTGGAACGAACTTGTGCCGGAAAAATGTACTTTGGTTTTTGCATGTGCAGGTTGAGCATAGAGGCGATTATGGTCGGTGACGTGGTGGACCGGGACTATAATGAGGAGATCCGAGGTTCAGACGGTCAAGGAGGTCACGAGATGGTCGGACTTATGCTTAGGGCGCATGGAGATCAGAGATGGTTGATGCGTGTTGGAGCTACGGAGGTGCGGTCCGGAGGCTACGACACGTGGTGGATGATGTGTGGAGAAGGTACGAGAGGTGTGGTCCTGAAGGCTTCGACACGTGACGCATTAGAAAAGTTGGAATTTTGGAAAACCCGTGTTAGAAAGGGTTTCGAGTCCTTTTGCTTTTGGAATTTGATTAGAACTTGTGGGCTTAGGCTCAGCCTATGTTTTGGGCTCTAGACTATAAATAGAGATGAGGTTAGGGGCCAACCCTGTAGCTTTTGGAGAGACTAATTTCGTGTTAGGGTTTAGAGGTGCTATGTGAGGGCATTTTGTAGCCACTATAATTTAAAAATAAAATTTAGATCTATTTTGAGGGGAAAAAATTAGACGGCAGTTTTAGTTTGCGTTGTTCGTCGGCGTCGTTTTGATTCTCGAGCGTGTGTCGCCAATTTGAAAAAATCGTAGGGCCTGTGCGTGCATCCGTAGTTCTCCATCCATGGGACACAGCTTCCCTGTTTCCTATAGCGTGTTCCCGTCCCTGCTCCGTCGTACGTGGCAGGTATCCGTTCAGTTTTCTATCATCTGCTATGGGGCCCATGTCTCTCTCTCGGCAACAAAACAAGAATCATCTGGTTAGTTGATCTTCTAATGAGATTGAATGATTTTCTCTCTAGGTATATAGCATATTTTATATTCGAATACAATATTAATGTGATATTTTTATATTCCTAATAAATATACCGTTTTATTTGCTATTATCTTCACGTATATATTAAATATAGTGCTTAGAGATAATAATTAGAGGTAATATAGTTATTTTCATTATCTATTTGGTCTATGTGCTAAAAGAAAATGTCTTATAAATTTAGACAGAGGAGTACCAAGTAGCAGTAGTAGCAAACGACAGATGAAGTAGACAATGAAAATAACTATATTATCTCTAGGCAATATATTCAATGTATATGTGTAGAGAATAGCAAATAAAACTATATTTATTAGAGATATAAAGAGAACATCACATTAATATTGTATTAGAATATAAAAATATGCTATATATCTAGAAACAAAATCATTTAAAAAATAAACTTAGACCTAGAAGTACTTTTATTTTATCTTGTTAGAAGATGGACCAACTAGATGATTCATGTTTTGTTAGAAGATGGACCAACTAGATTATTTTATCCATGTCTTGTTTTGTTGCCCCGAGAGAGACGTGGGCCCCGCAGCAGATGATAGAAAACTGAACGGATACCTGCCACGTACGACGGAACAGGGATGGAAGGTTCAGCAGCGCCGTGATTTGCTACGGATTGCGTCGTCGGCATTGGTTGTTTTGGTTCCTCGTGTCCCGTGCGCATGCATCGCCGATTTCAGTTTCGCGCGCGACGTGGGAGGCCTCCGCGGTAGCAGAGGATTAAAAATTCTGAGAGTAAGGAAAAAAGGTGTCGTGTGCGTGGCTTCTCTGGCTTCCTCGATTGGCGTGCGGGAATCTACGTGATCAGCAGTACGCTAAGTCGGACGCTGTGGCTTTTGGGGTCTTCTAAAATCATAGTTGACTTGACTCTTTGTGCATTGAGGAGACAGGAAAAATAATTAGTGCAAAGTATAAATTTTTAAGCCCGTGATTCATGCATGCATCCACAAATATATATATATACACACACGACACTGAAATAGGGCACCTATCATGGTGCCCGGGTACCAAACCTCTCTGCCTTTGGATTGCTTTTAGATGCGTGCTAGTACAATAATATGGAAAGGGAGTCATTAACATGGATGGAAAGTCTTAATCATGGATAGAAAATCTCACTCATAGATGGAAAATCTCACTCATGGAGCCTAGCCATCATGGTGCTGCTGTTATTTATACATACATTGTGGCAAGATATTTTTATATGTGCTTCTGTGATTTACAGATTTTAAAATAATAATATTTTTTAAAAAGATTTCACTAGACACTGCAATCATTTATCCTCTTTGATTGCCATCGACAAAGGTATGTAATTCCATACCAAGTACAGAACATCTCAAGGGAGATGGTACTAGATCGGACTGACAGTGAGCAGTGCCTTATTTGGTTCTACAGCTGAGCAAATCGTGCCAAATCCAGATTCTCCCGACCGTCGTATATCGTCGACAAAAGCCTGGAGGCCCCGGTCCGAGGATCCGCCGTTAGCCACCGCTGCCGTCGCTTCCTCCTTCCGCGCCATCGCCCTCATCCGGATCGCTGCTGCCTCCGGGCCACTCATCACCTGGTCCAGGCAAGCACGAAGCGCGTCCCGCGTCACTGGCGCGGGAAGCCGGACGCCGACCTTGCACTCGTCCACCATGAACTTGGCGTTGGTGAACTGGTCCGACCACCACGGGTACCCAACCACCGGCACGCCAGCGACGAGCGCCTCAGTAATCGAGTTCCACCCGCAGTGGGTAACGAAACACCCGACGGCGCGGTGGCCGAGCACGCCCCCCTGCGGGCACCACGACACGATTTTGCCCTTTTCGCTGCAGGCTGCGAGGGCGTCTTCTGGAAGGAGCTCGCGGCTGTCGTCGCGCACCACCCAAAGGTACGGCCTTCCGGTGCTGACCAGAACTTCCGCCACGGCCGCCATCTCGTCTCGGCCAATGTTCACGAGGCTGCCGAACGCCACGTACACCACAGAACAGGGAGGTTGCGCGTCGAGCCACGCCATGCAGCCGTTGTCTTCAGCCGCGGCAGCAGGCTCGTCGACGTTATGTTCCGGCTCCAGGAGTGGACCGATGGGTGTCACCGGCGTGTGAGCGCGAAGCGCCTCGATGACCGCGGGCTCAAGCCCTTCGAAGGTGTTCACAAGCACCCACGGCACCGTCTTCTGGATCTCCCCTAGTTGCGCCCTGAGCATCTGGCCCCACAAGTTCTGCGCGAACTCGGGACGAACCATGAGCGGCAGCTCGTCCATGGCCATCGTGGGCAGGCCGGGCAGCGCGACCGGCATGTCCGGCTCGGCCTCGGTTGGGAAGGCCTCGGGGAAGTTGTAGAAGTGGTAGTACAGTGACAACACGGCACACGACTGGATCCACAGCATCGCGCACGGGATACCCATCTCCCTGGCGACGTCGAGCGCCCAGGGAGCGAAGGGGTTGTTCACGACGCACGAAACCGGCCGCCCGGCGTCGGCCTGGCGAAGGATTAGGTCGGCCAGCGCCGAGGGTCCCACGTCCATGACGTGCCGTAGCATGTCATCGGGGACCAGGTAGCACGGGTCGTCCGGGGAGCGCGAGGCGTCGTACAGGTACTCGAAGCGGAGGCGGCCGGGCCCGGCGCCGACGCACGCGCCGTGCTCGCGCATGGCGCGGAGGCCGGCGTGGCGGACGGTGGTGAAGGTGACGAGGAGGCCCTTGGCGGCGAGGCGCCTGCCGAGGCGGAGGAGCGGATTGACGTGGCCCTGCAGAGGGAACGACACGAGCAGGACGTGAGGCTGCACCGGCATGGCGCCTTCTTGACTCATCATCATGTAGCTATGCAACGAGGGTATGCATAGTTTGCTCTGTCGCCTGATAAAGGTCGGAGGCGCAATTTGATTTGGTGGGAACGCTGTGACCTCCTCCTGGCCGGCGGTTGCGTATTTATATAGGCAAGAAAAATCCCCTCGCGTGGAGATTACAAAATGTATACGGTACAGGTTTTAGTGACTAGGTTAGGAGCTAGGTTACAACAATAGAATCTAACCTACCATATACTGTTGGACTAATTGGACTTGGTCCATTTTAATTTAGCAATTAATCAAATGAAATTCCTAGGCCCACATGGAAAAATTGTTTAGTCCCATATGGAGAGTTGAATGGGAGTTACACCACTTTAAAAGGTGGAACGTGGTAAACCCCTTGTGGAATTGGAGAGAGCCAATACACGCGCGCGCGCTCGCTCGCTCGCCGAGCCGTGCCGTCCGTGCGCGTGCGTGCGTGCGTACGCGTGTCGGGTGCGGGCGCGTTTTTCTTTATCTATTCGAAAAACGAAATGCACTGATGGCTAGCAGTAACGGTGCACGATTATGGCTGCGGTTACTTTCGAGTAATGGTTGCTGTTACTAGTGACTAATGGCTGCAGTTACCAGTCTCTTCGTTTTTGCTGTTACAAAAGAGGGCTCTCCTCTCCATACCAAAGGGATACGAAAGAACAGAACTCTCTCTCTGTGTTGTTGCTGCTCTCTGCAATCTCCGGTCCAGAACCTTGCGCGCACAAGTTTCTGGGCGAGTAGGCCTCCGGAACTTCGTTCGCTTGTGTACCTGCACGGGTAGGCGGGCGATCAAGTTTTTGGGGAGCGCATCGGCGCGACTACTCAATCTGCGACGTCTACTTCCTGGTGGTGAACCGTTCGCGGGGCTGCACTGCGAACATCTTCCTGCATCAAGCTTCGTCCTGCATCACGCTTTGCTCGACTACATCGAATAGGCCATCATGTCGACTGATGGTAACGGCGCCTCCGGTGTCTCCGGCACTGGCCCCGCCCGAGGGTATAACTCTGTTACTTTTCTGGTGTATTTGTTTCTGTGTGCTATGAATATGTTAATAGATGTTTCTATTAGCTTGTTCGTTAGCGAATATGAATACATCATTGATAGATCACTCATGCATGTTTATGTCATGTTTTATATGCTAAATTTCTGGATAAAAATATACCGAAAATTGACTAGATTTTCAACATATACATGTATAACACTAAACAAATATAACCACCATATCCTATACCGTGCTCATGATGAGATTACATGTATGTCAACTCTATATAACAGCCCCCCTCAATCATAACCGAGTAAGGTTAAGATTGTGTTTAAAACTTTCTAGCTGTCTTACCGTTAACGGTTTTGTAAACCCATCTGTAACTTGATCCCCAGAAGGAACAAAATCAATTTCCAGTAATTTCCTGGATACTCATTCTCTGACAAAATGATAATCAACTTCTATATGTTTTGTACGAGCATGAAAAACTGGATTGGCTGAAAGATACTTGGCTCCAAGATTATCACACCATAACTTAGTTGTAGGAGGACATTGTATACCAATCTCTTTAAGTAGAATTTGAATCAACATCACGTTTGCCGTTGCATTAGCAATTGCTTTGTACTATGCTTCTGTACTGGATCTTGAGACAATTGCTTGCTTATGTGCACTCCATAAAATTAAATTTGATCCAAGGAAGATAGCAAAGCCTCCAGTAGATCTTCTATCATCTAAGGAGCCTGCCCAATCTACATCTGAAAAGGCACTAACAAGCAAGGATTTAGACTTACTTATCTTTAGTCCAACCTTTGTAGACTGTTTTAAATACCTCAAGATCCTTTTTACAGCCGCCCAGTGTGAGACAGTAGGAACATGAAGAAACTGACACACCTTATTAACAGGAAAAGCAATGTCTGACCTAGTGAGAGTTAAATACTAAAGGGCACCTACAATACTTCTGTATTGAGTGGCATCATTAGCACCCAAGGGTTCACCTTCAACTGCTGACAACTTCTCACTGGTCGATAGTGGAGTACTAACAGGCTTACAATCAGACACCTCAACTCTTTTCAACAAATCTGAAGCATATTTATCTTGAGTTAAGATAATTCCATCTCGTACCTTGTTCACTTCTATCCCCAGAAAATAATGCAGCTCTCCCAAATCTTTCAAGGCAAAATCTTGTTTCAAACTCCGCAATAATTCTGTTGTAGCTTCTTGAGTTGAACTTGCAACTATTATATCATCAACATAGACAAGCACAAAAACTGTTACACCACTCTTATTGAAAAAGAACAATGAGGTATCTGCCTTTGAGGATTTAAAACCAAGATCACACAACTTAGCACTCAGCCGTGCATACCAGGCACGTGGTGCTTGTTTCAATCCATACACAGCCTAGTCTAGTTTGCAAACATAATTAGGCATAGTCTTATCCTCAAACCCTGGTGGCTGCCTCATATACACCTCTTCTTCTAGAACACCATGAAGAAAAGCATTCCGAACATCTAGTTGCCTTACGCACCAACCTTTAGAGATAGCAATAGATAAAATAATCCTGATAGTTGCTGCTTTAACAATTAGACTAATCTTCATAATTTATCCCATATCTTTGTTTAAACCCTTTTGCTACTAGACAAGCTTTATACCTGTCTAGACTCCCATCAGCGTTACGCTTAATCTTGTAAACCCATTTACAGTCTATAATATTTATCCCTTTTTGAGGTGGAACTAGGTGCCAAGTTTTATTCTTCATCAAAGCATCATATTCTAAATCCATAGCATTTTTCCAATTAACATCTCCAATAGCTTCATTAACATTTTGTGGTTCTCCAGATGAAGTAAAATATCCGTATCTGACTGTGCCATCAGTATATACCTTAGGTTTACGAATACCATCTTGAAGACGTGTCTGAGGTCGAGTTGCAATAAGTGGAGGTGCTGCAGTAGGAATGACCACAGGAGCTTCAACCGCGACATCAACCATAGAAGATCCAGGTGGATCGACTATAGCACCCGATCGTAGTGGATCCCCGATCATATCGGCGTCAGCTGCAGGGATCAATGTCGCACCGTTCGGCGATCACCGCGTGGCAGGTGACGATTGGGAGCCTCCAGCCCCCCCCCCCCCCCGCGTCGCTGGCGTCTCCATCTCAAAAACGGCAGGAACACTTGTCCTACCTGCCGCGTGCCCTCGTCTGATTGGGCCGAAGTGGATTTGTTCGGCATGCCGCGTGCAAGGCTGGGGTGTTCCTGCCGCGTGTCGCCCGCCGGTACACCAGTGGCGATGGAATCTTCTGAACGGTTTTGCACCTGCAGATTTTCTTCTTCATCCAAATTGTCAGTAATATAAATATTAGGCATATGACCTGCTAAAAATTCATCCCCTATCCATGGATTAAGCAAAGTTGGAGGAAGGAGTAGAATTTCAGAACGGAGGCGAGCACCTTCATTTGCATGCAATTTTGAGAAGGGAAAAACATTCTCATCAAAAACAACTTCCCTAGAGATGTAAATGTGTCCAGTGGCTATATCAAGGCATTTGAAGCCTTTATGCAAGTTACTATACCCAAGAAATACACACTCCTTAGAACGAAACTAAAGCTTGCGATTATTCAAAGGACGAAGATTGGGCCAACATGCGCACCCAAACACTCTCAAGGATGAATAGTCGGGTTTTGTATGGAACAAACGTTCTAAGGGTGTTGAGTAATTGATTACTTTGCTAGGGGTATGATTGATCAGAAAGGTAGCAGCAAGAAAAGCTTCATCCCAAAATTTAAGGGGCATATGTGCATGCGCCAACAAGGATATGCCTACTTCAATGATGTGTCTATGTTTTTGCTCAGCTGCCCCATTTTGTTGATGAGCGTGAGAACAAGAAACAAGATGTGATATGCCAATTTTGCTAAAGAAAGAGTGGAGCTTATCATATTCACCTCCCCAATCCATCTGCATAGCAACAATTTTCCGATCAAAGAGTCGTTCAACAAGATTTTGAAACTCGTGGAATTTTTGAAAAACTTCAGACTTAAATTTTAGGAGATATATCCTAGTGAATTTGCTGAAATCATCAATGAAACTAACATAATATTTGTATCTCCCAACAGAATCAGGTACTGGACCCCAGACATCAGAGAAAACAAGCTGTAAAGGATGACTGGATACATTGGTGGATTTGGGATATGGCAACTGATGACTCTTTGCTTGCTGGCAAGCATTACAAACAGAATTTTTATTGGACTCATCTAAACATGAAAGATTAAAATCCTTAACGACTCTTTGTATGATAGGCACAGCTGGTTGACCAAGGTGACTGTGCCACTTCTCGAAAGATGGTTTGACAACTCCAAAGGCTTGTTTTGTGGGTGATGCATGGAGTAGAGGGTACAGTCCCTTGTGACATGTACCTCTAAGCAGAGTGCTCCTTGTGTCCCGATCCTTAATGAAAAAGAAATCAGGGTGAAATTCTAGAAAAACATTATTATCATATGCAAGGCGATGAGCAGAAACCAAGTTCTTTTTAGCCTTTGGAACATGTAAAACCTTATTGAGATTGAGATTATGACTAGGGGTATGAACAATAGACTGGCCAATATGACTAATATTCATACCTGCACCGCTTGCGGTGTGGATCTGATCTGTGCCATTGTACTTGTCACGAACTGATAGCTTCTCTAACTCTCCAGTAATGTGGTCAGTAACACCAGTGTCGATGTACCAAGTTGTGTCCACACTGTAAGAGTTCATCACACCCTGCACATTTGTTTCATCTGCCACATAATTTTCATCATACATGTACCAGCATTGAGCCATTGATCAACAGTGTGCCCAATTTTGCAGCACACCTGGCAAACTGGTCCTATACGTGTGCTGGTGTTATTACTGTGGTTGGTGTTGGCTTTGCCGTGCCCGCTGCTGTTTCCTCTTTGACGTAAATTGTTGAAGTTGCCGACGCCTGAACCATGTCCACGACTAGCGCCGCGACCGTGTCCTACACCACGCCCACGGCTGCCAGCACCACCGCGTCCTCCTCGGTTGGCCAGATTGGCCGAAGACCTGGAGGAGAATCCATTGCCGATCAACTGCATGCGCGTCTCAAACGCGAGTAGTTGGGAATACACTTCATTCACGGAGACAGGCTCTGTTTTTGCAAGTAGAGAAGTCACAATAGAATTATAATCATAATCAAGACTCGTGAGTATATACTCAACGAGTTCCTCATCATCAAGGGGTCTCCCGGCAGTGTCCATCTCATCGCCAAGAGCCCTCATCTTGCCAACATGCTCTGTAACATATTGGTTCCCTTTTTGGGCTGTTGAGAGGGCTAGCCGCGTGTTCACGACACGAGCACGGGTTTGCGACGAGAACATGGACTCGATCACACTCCATGCAGCTGCTGCAGTCTCCTTCGCAGCAACTTGGGAGAAGACCTCTCTCGATAGAGAGGCGAAGATGAATCTCAGGACTTGCTGATTCGTGGCGTACCACTCCTTGTATGCCGGATTGGGAATTCTGACATTCTTGTCAGCAACCTTGCCATCTATCTCGGCATCAGGGGCTGCTGTAGCGCCGGTCAGATGATCCATTAGGCACGCACCTCGGACGGTGGTGAGGATTTGTGCCTTCCACATGCCATGGTTGTTCTTCGACAATTTCTCCGAGATGGAGATACCGAAGAAGGGATTCACGATAGAGGTAGAAGAAGAAGATCCGGCCATTGTAGATTAGAACTAGTATGTTTCTGAGGCTCTGATGTCAGAGGCGCGATTGGATTTGGTGGGAACACTGTGACCTTCTCCTGGCCGGTGGTTGTGTGTTTATATAGGCAAGGAAAATCCCCTCGCGTGGAGATTACTAGATGTGCATAGTACAGGTTTTAGGTGACTAGATTAAGAGGTTACAACAATAGAATCTAACCTACCATATACATGTATAACGCTTACCAAATATAACCACTATATCCTGTATCGTGCTCATGATGAGATTACATGAATGTCAACTCTATCTAACATCGCCAACAAGATCTGATGGTGTTTCTGAGGTAGGGACAAGGCATATCTGGTGTCATGGACTCATGGTGCGTGTTACATGTAGCGAGATGGGAGTAGTCCTCTGTGTTTATCGGCGCCACGAAACAGGACAGCACGCTGCCCCAGGGCCATTGTTCTCTGTGTTTTGTCATGAGCACAAGGGCAGGTCGAGGTCACTGTGAACTACTATATATAGATGGTCGCAACGGCTGAACCGTACTTGCACATCTCGTGGTGGGTCGATAGGTGGTTGGTTCAAAGACTTTTTAAGTCAGGGAAGGACAAAAGTTGAAGTCTTCAATTTGCTACGTACTCCTGCATCGTTGGGGGTTTATTTAGGGTTTGTCGCAATTTGGAGACCACCTTATTGATGCGTAGCAACAGCTGATCAGTTCATATTTTACTTCCAAACCCAAGCATGACTACGTGGGCATCACTACGACCTTGCAAAATCAGCATCAATCGCACCATGTTTTTTAGCACTTGTTGCTGTCGGCCTCAATTAACAAGTTTCCTCTGCTCTTTCCTTAATTAGATTCAAACTGCGCGATCAGAATGTCAGATGACAATCCTCTTCCCCATCGAGTAACCACCGCGACCTGTAGGCTATGCAACATGGACACTCTGTGCGTCCAGTGCACCAAGCTCAACAGCTCATCGTCCACATGACAAACCCTAGCACTGCAGCGCAGAAAAGGTGAGTTCTTGATTATTATAAAACGGATGATAAAAATAGAAGATTAAAAGAACAGAAGATGCATATTTAATATGAAAAATTGGAAGGATCACGTGAGATAGTCTAGATTAATATTGTAATGAACCATTGCAATGTTTGTGGAGTGGTCAATTGGTTTTGCAAAAATCACACTTTGTCTGGAATGGTTTTGGGCAGAATTTGAGGATTTTGGGATTTGAGTCATGGATTTAGTTAGGTTGACCTGAGTCATTGGATTAAGATTACATGATGTATATCTTGGCTAATGTAGGTCAAGTTGGAGTCAAATGTAGTCAACGGCGGTGATCGGGTCTAGGCTCATGGAGGAGTCAAGACCCAAAACGATCAAGAATGCCGATGAGAAAGTGAGCTCAAGCATGGCACGAGAAAGACGGGAATGTTGAAGGCAAATTCGAACGGCGGGATGGCGACAGATGGCTTGCACGGGCCAAGTGAGCTGTGGTTTAATGGAACCGAGATGGGAGAGACTTGGTGGCACATGGCAAGCTAGTGGTGTACCTACACGTGGCAAGCATGGCGATTGCTTGCAAAAGATAGTGATGACCGGGTCAACAAGGAGTATTTTGGTATTTTGACCAAAATACCAGAAACCATCTTAGATCAAAACTGTGGCGTATGGGCGATGCGTTGGAGAGCGGTTTAGGTCAAGATGGAGCTGGTTTAATCAAGACGGATTAAGGTTAAGGATTTAGCAGATGTACACATATGCGCTTTGAAAAGCATGTATAAGTGAACTTAAGTGAGTAAAACCTGTACATGTGGGGTTAACGGGTTTCCCTATTATAATAGTGGATATGATCCATTTAAGGGTGTAGGTGGCTAGTTGCCCACCTATAAAAGGGGTTGAGATGGAGGCATGTAAGGCTAACCATCTAACCCTTCTCTCTTATGTACTCTCTTGTTTAGGGTTAGGGTTTGAGAGTGGAGCACTTGGTGTGCTCTTTGTCCTCCAAGGTTGAGTGGCTGTAAACTCAATCTTCTCAAGTAAGCAATTCATCAATCTTTGCGTATTTCCATCGATCCATCTTAATTTGCTCTTGATTTGGCCTCAAAGTGTGGTTTCTTGATCTGAGGGTTTTTGAGTCGATTTTTTGGTGTTCTAACTTGCTGTGATATGTGGGAATACATCTAAACTCATCTTGGTCATCATCCACCCACAAGCTAGTTATATTAATCGATTTTGACTTTGACTCTGACTCGGTTTTGATGTAACCTTCCAACAAACTGAAAAAAAGTTTCATCTTTGACCAAGATTTTTATGATCGTTTATTGGAATAGGTTCACAATGCACTGGAGAAGATCTCTGTAAAGTTTCATATCATTTGGATTTACGGATCAAAAGTTTCATCAATTTTTGTTTTGAAACTGTGCTGAAATTCAGACTGCTCTCCTCTGTTTTGCTCTGTTCTTGACCACGTGGGGTTTTCGACCGATCACTGATCATCGATCTGATTGGTTGATTTTTGACCATGCCGGTCTGAGACTACTCATTGGCTTTCGACCACATTGGGTTTTCGACCGCTCACTGGTCGTTGGCCTCATTGATCGTATTTTCGACCACGTCGGTCTTAGACACTCGCTGTCTTACGATTATTTTGGGTTTTTGACCTCTCACTGGTTGTTGACCTCTCACTGGTTGTTGACCTCACTGGCCGTATTTCAACCAATTCGACCACATTGATTTTTGATCATGTTGATTTTCGACTGGATTGGACCACATTGGTTTTAGATCACTCGTTAGCCATTGACCATGTTGGTTTTAACCACGTTGGTTATCAACTACGTTGGTTTTCGACCGCTCTCTGGTCGCTGACATTCAAGTCGAATTTTGACCACATCTGTTATCGACTACGCGGGTTTTCGACTGGTCCCTAGTCGTCGACTGGTAGAGTTGATTTCCGACTACGTTAGTATCCGACTAGCAGTTAATCTTCGACCACAGTGATCTCCTTCCAATAGTTTATTTCCAACTATGTTGGGATCGGACTGGTAGTCAATCTCTGACCACAGTGATTTCCATCCGATAGTCGAACTCCGACTATGTTGGCTTCCATCCGATAGTCGTAACCGACCACGTTAATTTCCGACTAGTGGTTGTAACCTGACCACATGGTGTTCCGAACTGGTCGTGCTCAGCTTTGTGTTCATTTGTTTTTCAAGAAGACTTCATATCTTAATTTTTATAGCTTTGTAGCTATCGGAGTAAAGAATTTGTGAATATTTGGGGGGAAAATTTCAAGGCATTATTCATCATTTCTCTGTTGCCTATTTGGTCCTATAAAATCTTTGCGAGAAAAATCATAAACGCAAAAAGAGAAGATATTAATAATAAAGCTCTTACTCTTCGATCACAGGAATATATATGTAAGATGAGAGACACAAGTCTGGAAACCGAATTAGAGCTAGTAAACCGAATTTAGATTTTAGCGACGTGGATAAAGATTTGTCGAAGATATGTGGATCAGCCTGTCAATCCAAGTACCTGGGTGGTCATGTGGCCTGGTGCGGTCAGCTCCACTGTGCGTACTGCGAATCCTGGTCACCTCTATTGTTTCCCACTTCCCAGCGTGCGTTGCCCACAAAGATAGGCATGACTGCTCATAGTAGAAGCTGACATTGGATTTGTCCTTTGCTAGGTTACTACTATGACACAATGGCCAATGGGTGCACGCGGCAGTGCAGAGTGGGAGGATGGGACACTAATATTCGGCCATGCAGCCGAGGCGCATCGCTGCACATTGCCTCCTGACTCCTGAGCCTGTTCGCCGCCATTAAACGATCTCCTGTGTGCCCCTGTGACGCCCAGCTGCGTCGCCGGTTCCCTGGTGCCATAACGAGCAGTTTCTAGGGATATCTTTTGACTTGTTTCTCCCACCGAGCTAAATGATCAACATTGTAATGATTTTGATCTCATGCAATCTTTCTTTTCATTTTATTTTATCCGAGTCGATGGTCTCATGCATCTAATGAGTTTTTTCAGCGCAAAATCTTCCGCGCTACACGGCCGCATTAGGGCAGTCCCTATGGTAGAAACCACGTGCGAAATCCAAGAGAGCCACATCAGCAAAGATCCAAGGGTAGAAACTACCTCACACAATGAGAGTTTCTTCACGTAATAAATATCAGTTATTTTTTTACCCCTCCGTTTCTCTCTCTTCTTCTTCCCAAACGCGACCTGCTCGTCCTACTTCTTCCCAAATCTGGAGGCAGGCGAGCGGGTGCGAGCTGCAGCGGCGGGGCGAGCTCGGCGGGGTGCGGCCAGCGCGGCCCGCGCGAGCGGGCGCTGCAGGCGCGCGCGGGGCGAGCTGCAGCGGCGCGGCGAGCTCGGCTGGGCTACGGAGCGGGCGCAGCGGAGCGAGGCGAGCGTGGCCGGCTTCGGCGAGCTCGGCGGGGTGCGGCCAGCGCGGCCCGCGCGAGCGGGCGCTGCAGGCGCGCGCGGGGCGAGCTCGGCGGCCGGGGCGAGCTGCAGCGGCCCAGCGACAGAGCGGTGGCGGCCAGTGACTTTGGGCGAGCTGCCGGCAGACCGAGCGGTGGCGGCCGGCGGCTTCGGGCTCGGCGGGTTCAGGCGCGGCGGCGTCGAAGGTGGGCAGACGCGGAGGCGCCTGGAGCGGAGGCGGCCCGTGAGGCCGGGCGGCTTCAGGCCCGTCGGCTTCGAACGCAACGGGTTTCGTCGGCGGTGGCGCGTCTTTCGGGTGCGGGTGCGGAGGCCGTGCAGTGGCGGTCTTTCCCGGGCGTGGAAACGAGCGGTGTCTTCCCAACGGCGATTTCGTCGTTTCTTCACGCATCGGGGCGAGGGAAGACGTCGTTTCTCCCCCAAGAAACGATTTCTTGTGTTTTCCTTCTCTTTCCTATTAATTGAACTGACACGTCAGCATTTTTACCTACGTGGCACCCTTATTTAAGAGGGATAGAAACCACCATAAATGCCCATTGGGACTGCCCTTAGCGCTTCCGCGCATCGATTTCGTAGCCATCGATTTTTTTGAAGCGTGGTTTGGCGGCCAGGATCGTTTGTGTAGTGTCGGTAGAACCCAGTTAATCGATAGGAAAACCGAGTGAGGTATGTAGTCTTGCGGGCTCATGTTTCAGTATCATGTGTTAAAACTTTGTAGATTCATTAGAACGTTTGTTGGCGTCGGAACCATCTTTGCGGACGCAAAAAGTTGTCCACACTGTTTAAACTCTTCGGTAACCGTGCCATTTGCTTTTCTCCATTCAGACGAGAGCGTGTTCTTCTCTTTCGCCGTCGTCTCCTCTTCTCATCTTCATTCAGATGGTAGCATTTTTTCTAGGGTCTCGATTCTTCACAATTTTTGAGGTGCGTGTCATTTATCGAATTTTTGGTAGTGTTTTCACTGGTAGTACAGTCACTCCATCCGAAGAATAAAAGAGCACATCACAACACTCAATTTCTCTCAAACCCTAATCTTAGAACACTTGAACACTTAAGTCTCAAATGAGAAAATGGTTGGATGGTTCACTGGCAAGTTTCTATCCCTAACCGTTAAATAGATGGGCTAGCGAGCTTCATCTAACCCTTAGTGGTTATTATCCACTTAGCACATTTGGAAGAAACCTGATAATCCCCACACACGGATTTTAACTTACACACACTACACTTATGCACGCTTTTCAAATTGCATAAGTCCGAATCCGCTAAGTCTCTAACCTTGATCCATCTTAATCTTCTCAGCTTCTTCTTGACCTAAACCGTTCTTCCAAGCGCCGCTCAAGTACAACAGTTTTGATCCAATGTAGTTTCTGGTACCCTCTCTTGACCCAGTATTCTTCTTTCATTACAAGCAATCGTCATGCTTGCCACGTGCAGGTGCACCACTGGCTTATCATGTGTCTACAAGTCTCTCCCATTACATTGGATATATATGATAGAACACATCATGCATTGGCAGGAGTTTGATATGTTCTTGGTTTAAAGAAGAATATAATATATGTGAGGTCATTTCAACTCAAAGTTTGTGAGGTATCACTTTGTGGTTGAGTCATGCTAATTACATGCTAATGGTAATTGATCATAAAAAGTATCTAGAGTAATGGAGAATACCGATTGATGGGTACACCTAAAGGAAGGGTTACCAATTGGAGGTTTGATAAAAATCCTTGCTAGGAAAATAAAACCGTGTTGCTAATGGTAGGTACTCAGATCTTATCTGCAGTTACGTGCGGAACTGCAAAGATGGTTATAAAATCTAATAGACGCAAAGGTGAAGATGTAAGCTGTTGGAAGAAGAAAGACGTTGTGGGACCAAGCATGCGATGCAAGCAGGTGGAGTTTAGAGGCCATATAAACCTATGGCATAAAATGTTGTAGGAACAGAAGGTATGATTAATCAAACTACAAAACAAAGGAATTCTCAAGTGGAGTGTGCTTAATCAAACTACAAAACAAAGGAACTCTCAAGTGAAGTGTGGTTAATCAAACTACAAAACAAAAGGGCTCTCAAGTGAAGAGTAGGCTAGCTCGGACACTAGCATGCATATTGCGGTGAAGTGCATGAGCCTCCTATGGTGGGGGCACTCTCAAAGGTGAGAGGAAAAAAAATAAAAAATACGGAGTCAACTTAGAGCAAGTTCTTGGAGGAGCACAATGACTTCAATAGATAACAACCAAGGTGTAGATTGTTAAGTGTTGTTACTTAAATTCTAGTTTTTTATGATTTAAAAATGTGTGCTATAAGAAGTCATAGCTGAATCCTAATAGGATAAGTATTTCTATATTTTTGGAGTAGAATTCCTACTCCACTTTGCAGGAGAGCTAGTGGGGACTATATAAAACCAAAAGAGGTGGTCATGGAGAACCCAAGAAACCAAGCAGCAAAACAAAGAAGTCACTCATCGAAATGTAGATGTGCACGGGAGGATTTTGGGTTAAGTTTTTCTGTAGCACTAGATTTTGTGTAGGGAAAAATCCAATGGCCGTAAAAAATTTGAGAGAGTTGTGAGAAAGCGATAATTCTATGTACTCTTTTGAGGTTATGCTTAGCGAATTTGTTGTTGGTTTCGCTAAATCTTTTATCTCTCGTTGTAGTTATTTTAATATTATTATTTTAGTTCTCTCTACTATATTCATCTTTTTTATTTTTGATATCATGTACGTTTATATCGTATCTCATAAATTCTTATCTAATCTAGCGAGTACCGTGTATTAAAAAAAGGGTACGATAGTGTAACACTTCATCCTTATGTTCGGAAAAAGTGACTAAAAAATAAAAAAAAATCGGCCACTTTAACTTACGAATGGACAACGGCTACCTACTTCGCCTAAAAACACCCTCTATGCTTACTTGAGAAAGGTTCTTATTTGAACGATCTAGCTCCGATCCGAGGACCCACCGAGACACCGCTTCCATCGCTTCCTTCTTCCACGCCATCGCCCACACTCGGATAGCTGTTGCCTCCGGCCGCTCATCACCTTGTCGACACACGCAGGAAGCGCGTCCCGCGTGTTGGAAAATAATCTAGATTTATCAAATAACAGGATGTTAGAATTTGGATACAATCAATATTAGATCAAAATTCATAAGTTGGTTTTCTTTGTTATGCTTTCTCATTAAGTTATTCCAAATATAGATTTGTACATGTACTATAAATAATGACATCAAAGTTAAGAGAATAAAAGAATAGAGAAAAGGAAAAGTTATGTCTAGTCAGTTGCAGCCGAACACCAAAGTTCTTATGCGCACGTCCTTATTCTCGTCCATGAGTGCAATGTGTGAGTTCTCTCTAAAGTCTAGGCCAACAATTGGTATTAGAGCAGTGACTTCAGGCGGAGGAAGCAACGAATTCAAGCAATGCATGGCGTTGACGAGCGATCTCCGGGAGACCAAAGAACAGCAGCAGCGCAATGAGGCCGTTTGCTTGCCTTGGTTCGACTCGGAGTTTATCATCTAAACCCTTACTGTTCTAATCCATTAAGTGCTTAACCCTGTAGGTTTACGTACCCTTGGTTATAATTCAAAAATCCCTTTCCAATCATTGATCGATAGTGGTCCCTAGCAAGACAAATGGATCCTCAAATGTATACACAGATCAAACTGGATGAACCGCATGAAATATGATATGCACCCAGGTCTTAGGTACTCACGATCAATTCATAACTTTTTGTGACCAGTTCATATTTAGTTATGGCCTATCTGTATCCCCATATGACAGTTCGCAGACCAGCTTGTGATGTATCCGATTAGCTCATGACCAATCAGTATACTTATACGACCAGTTTATATCTGGTCGGACTAAACAACCTGTTTGCGTATTCTCCTTTTGCCTCACGATACCCGATTGAACTCTAGGTGAGAAACGCGTCATCCATAGACTGTTCAATCTTTTCTCGATCTAGTGATTAATAACTTCATGTGGTCAACTCTTCAACCACTCGTAGCATAGCCATGTATTTTCTTTATCCGACCACATCGAGGGGGCCAAAAATATCTCTCCTATTATATAGGAGGGGCAAATATCATATCCGACCAGTCGTATTCCTCCATATGTTTTATAGTATATTTGAAAGATATCTTTATAACAACTCAGTTACGGTGTAGCGTTTGGTAACATCTAAATGTACTAATATATATGTAAGAAACTATACTGATATCAAGTACACGGATTATACATCATCATTGTTTGAGATCAACTAACAACACGTAAAAACATAGCAATCTCAACAGTGCCTCGATGTGGGTTAATTTAACACCATATTCCCTAATATGTGTCCACATTATTGATTTGATATCCCCTATCTATGATTAGTGAAACATGATCATCAATCAATATATGTGTTGATTTATAAATCATAATTGTTCCACATAATAATATAAGATACGTGATAATTTAGAATAACACCAAAATATGAATAAAGAGTTTCATGAATAAATTACATACTTTTTATCAATATAAAAAAATATTTATTTAAGAAACAAACTAATATATAATTAAAAATATCATAAATATAAAAGTTATATAATTAACTCCACGATTATCTTTACACCATATCACTGACGAGAGCAAGCCTTCGCCACCACGCGCGGCAACGAGAAAATTAGCCCTTGCCGTGGGTTGGCTTGCGACTTTTCCTTCACGGCCTGGCCTTGTCCTGCTCCGGCCTCTGGCGCGGTCAATTCTTCGGACACGGAGGACGGTAATTACGCACGACACTTACCGTTTCTCGCGTTAACTCATGCCGAGTCGGACTTCGTGCGGAGATGTATGCCTGTTCTTTTTTTATATAACTGTGGTTTATATTTTTTTTATTTAGAATTTTGAATTATTTATAATAGAGATCACAGAAAGAGACATACTCACTTAAGATTTTGGCTGATAGATTTTTAACGTGTACTAATTAACTTATAGATCATATCTTAAAAAATATTCTATTTAAAAATTAAATATTGTAATAAAAGTAAAAAGTCGTTCTTTAGAAGAAGGAAAAACGGTCCCTTGCTAATGCAGTATGCACATACGTAGGCAAATCCAAGTCAGCCCGTGACCCGTGCACGCGCGCTGTTGACTCGCCAATTAAAACACGTTGCGATCGACGTACCATGCAGTTTATGTCACGTTTTGGCTCTCAGCCGTGAAGGACCAGGTGTCCAGGTCCACAATACTTTTTTTTAAAACAAAAACTAAGAGCAAAAGCTTTATCAGTTATTTTAGGGGATGCTAACATTCAACATACCGTGAGAAAAGATTCTAACGGTATTGACAAGTTTTATCAAATTTTACCTAAATTTTTTAAGTTTTACAAATTTTCATAAAAACTTAACTATAAAGTCTTATGAAACTTAGTCAACTTAGGTATAAAAACTTATGAAACTTAGATATAAAATTTTATAAAACTTAGTCAATTTAGACGTAGATTTCCTAAAACTTAGTAATGAAATTTCATGAAACTTGGTTATGAAATCTCCTGAAATTTTATAAAACCTCTTGAAACTTGAAGTATAACTTCATGAAACGAAAAACACAATTTTGAAAGCTAAAACTACGTTTTAGAAGAGTTTAGACCGAATTTCAAAAAACAAACCTCAATCTTCATAGAGTTTCAATAATGTTTGTAAAATTCGAGTGAGTTTCAAAAGAATTTCAATTAAGTTTCACAAAAATAAAGCAAGTTTCAACAAAAAATGAGGAAACAATTTTACAAGAAATTGGAATTAGGACACCAGGGGGCTGCTTGTCACCAGGCTCACCTGTAGCCCTATGGTTGTTTGTTGCCGCATTCATCCGCATCCTGTGTTCGCCAGGCTGCTGTGCTTACCCAAAGGCACACGCCCGCCAGACTACCCCAAATGCTCGCCTTCTTGTGCACCGCTAAACTCGCCGGTGGCCACCGAGCTCACCAACCTGCTAGGCCACTCACCTTTCATTGCACCGCCAAACTCGTCCACACTTTGTTGCTCGCTATGCCCGCATGCCGTCCCTTGTCAATGGAAGAAGCTAGGGCTGCCGCCATTGATGCACTAACCTACTGATGTGCCAGTTCCTTCGCCTACGCTTGGCCTCCATGCTCTCCTGCATGTCCGCCACAACTCCAGCTACTAGCAACCACGGTGAATAGGCCGGCAACGCTGTGGAGAGAGATCGAAAGGGGGATTGAGGGAGAGGGGGCTTTGTATCGAGGGATCTAGATTCCAGGGTGCTTGAGAAGTTTTGGGTGAAGGCATTCGGTGTATTGAACCAATAAATCTGACGGTAAAATAATTTTAAGGAGAAAAGAATTGCGTGAACCCTCGAAAGGGAACAACAGGTCCACGGTATAGTACGTAGCTACGACGGCGCCACGACCAGAAAAGGGCATCCGACGACGTTTGACTTTGCATTAGCGGCAAATTTGGGGAAAGAGGAACGAATTGATCAGTGTTTGCTTTCCTAATTTATTGCGGACAAGAATGCTTTTCTTCGCCTTATTAACTACATATTCGTCCGCCTAGAGAATTATGTGCTTGCTTTGCTTCTGGTACCTGTTAGACCAGCCTCCTTTGCTTTCATCAATCAATCTACTCACCTCTTTACCCTGTTTTGAGGGGTACTATTATATCTTTCTACACGACAATACTCCTATCAAATTACTGCATTGTTTTGAGGGAATTTGACAGCGATTGATTTCTGAATATCACCTGTTTTGCTGCGTTGTTTGAATCTGAAGATCACCTGCTTCAAGGTAAGGCAACGTAAAAAACAGAGGTTAAATAGATTCAGTTGCTATGTGCTTTTCTTCCTAGAACGATAAGACAGCATAATTTCCTACTCTCTCTGTTATTTGGAGTTTTCACATCGTTTTTTGAATGTCCTTTTCAGACTAAGCTTGTAAACAACGATCGGTAGCTTTAATACATGACTTTTCTCTATGTCCCAGCCCAAGTGTATAATATCCATTCATCTCTAGGATTTCTCTCTTTTTATTTACATGTTTGGTTCATGACCATTACTTACCGAAACAAAGGCTCCTCCTTTTCCACGTATGATTTATGGTTTATAGATTATGCTATAGTAATTAGTTTTTAAACGATATATTTTTCAATGTGGGGTCAACAGGAAGATTGTAATAAAAAAATATACTGAGTTCAGCTGCACCAACCAAAATCGCATATGACTATTTTACTTTATGTACTGTCTCTCGCGAACAGTCAGAATTAAAAAAATTAAAGTATAAATCATAAACCACAGTCTAAAAAATCCACCCAAAAGTTAGGAACGACCGAAGATCATTCTTTCAAAAGAGGTCATGAGTACTAGTTGTCTTGCTTCGATTATTATTTGGTTTACAAACTGATAGAAGAGCTACAAGAAACTATTAAGACGCGCATAAGAGGCAAAATGGGCGATAATTTGTGACGTCCAACTTAGACGCTAGAACGTGTGGAACCATGCTCCTTTTTCATGGAAGAGAATTGTTCATTTCAGTTGGTTACACAAAATTAGTATGGAAGGAACTGTTCATTTCATGCTACTTTTTTCCAAATGAAGGGGGAACTGGTTGTGCGCCCTCCTAAATCAAAAGCGCATATCTCAAGTACCATTTGTACTTGCGAAAGTACTGAGCTACTGATTCTTAAAATTTGTTAATCTTGTCCAAAGAAATTATAAACCACGGTTGTATTTGCATATCGGTGAAACCTCTCAATCCCAGCCTCCCAGGAGAATGTTCCCCATTTCGAATTTTAACCAAGAACCACCTTTCATTACATATCTTTTGCAACTTTTGTTGAACTTAATCTAAAAAAGAACGGAACAGAGATGATTAGATCACATACTGTACAAAAGGGAGGAAAAAACTCTGCTACTACATTCTAGGATCTTGATAAGTAGTTCTCCTCTTGTATGGTCTCCAGCGTCGGCCTCCTTGACCGGGAACAGCTCAGCCGGTACTTGAACACGCCGATCTCCGCGGCCACCGCGTCGTCCACCATCTCATCCAGGCGCAACCTCGGCGCGTCCTCCGCCACGACAGACGCAGCCGCGGTTGCCTCCGGCGGCGCCACGACCATCGCGGCCACCTTCGCTGAGCGCCGAGCCTCCCTGGTGGCCGCGGCCGCCAGGGGCGCCATGTCCTCCGCGGCCAGGGGCGTGCCGAGGCGCTTCATTGGGAACATGGCGTACACGGCGCCGAGCTCGAGGTCCTCGTCGGCCGAGAGCGCGGACAGGCGCGTCCCCACCCTTGCCGCGCGCGCGTCCGCCAGGAAGTGCCCCGGCGCGTCCAACATCAGCTCGGCCGCCGTCGCGGGCAGCTCCACCTGCCGCACTCCGCCATCCGGCAGTATCACCTTGGCGCCCCTCCCGCCGGGCACCTTGGCCAGCGTGCACGACAGGTAGTTGCCCATGGCCTTGCCAAGAACCGCACACCAAGTACAAGAAACGACACAAAGGTTGCGCCGCACAAGCAAGCTAGGACGTCGTACTCGTATCAGGACGAAGAAACCAGCAGGTAGAAGTGCGGTGACTTGGTAGTTTGGTTTGCGCCTTGCCGGTGAGGCCGCGGCTTTATATAGCGCGGGCGGGGAGGGGAGGAGGCGCTTGGAAACGCGTGTGGGCGAAGGTGACGGCGATGGCAAGTGAGAGGAAAAGGAGGAGAGTTGTTTTTGGTTGGTGTCAGCGCGGTGAGGTGCGGTCGTGTCCGCGGGGTGGTGTGATGATGGGGTCGCGTCGGGTTGCGTTGGCGCGGGGATTTGCGCGTGCGATGTGGTGGGGTCTGGGCGTTTGGCTGGGTCGATAGAACGTTCGCTTGCTGCCAATGCCGCGGCTTGGAGCGGCGCAGGTGGAGCCTTCCGTTCAGTTCACGTGGCCCCTTTTGGTAAGAATCTTCCTCGTTCCTGTTAAAATCAACCTATTTTTTATAACATTTCTGCAGATATTTTTTTTATGAAATTCCCCGCTCAGTAGGAGGTTTTTTTTCTGACTCCTAGGGGATTTAATTTATTTTTTATGAATTCCTGCAGAGTTACTGTGAATTTCTCGCGTTCCAAACGTGCATTTACCATCATTCTAATGGGATTTGCTACCACTGTAGGACCTGCACGTGTGGCGTCTAATCTATTTTTTACTGGGGTTTATTGTTTTTGACTATGAATTATTAGCCTAACTAGTAAGGTGACCCGCGTACTTACAGAGACATCATTATTAAAACATGCTTAAATGACTTGGTAATACATATGTAATTTTTTTTAAAATAGATTATTACATAACTTTATTTGTGATATTTTAATAATATATATTATAAGAGAGAAAATACTCACTTTATTTCCAATACTTGTCATATATAATCAATACTTTCTTTCCCAGATACTTTTTGATGGAAATATTTACAAAGCAAACAGTAAACATAGCATTTCATAGCATTTTTTCATGTATATCATCATCGTTTTTTCATTATTGAAATATTTGTCTATACTTACATGCTCATAGCGCACACCATATTGCTTACATCGATATAGCCGAATGAACACCCGTTAATAATCTCACTCTCAATTCCTCCATCCTATGGAGGTCCACCAAACAAATGGTCATAATATTTTTTGTTTTTGTGCGAATTTTTAGCAATTATCTTTTTTCTTAGCGATTGTAAACTACTTGTCATCAATTTTTATTATAAAATGGATTTCGATACCTAATATATATATATATATATTAAATTTGTTATCTTATTTTATTTTTTCTCAAATCAGAATATTTTGTAATTTTAATTCTGAATAAAATCAAATTTTATATTTTTCATTTAGTCTGGAATTAAAAAACGCTAATTTTTCTTTGACCTTTTATTCTAAATTTGCATATTGTTGGATTGAACTTATTATAGACTTTCTTTTTTTAGTTTTATGTCGAAATTCATTTATAAATCCAGCTACTAATTTTTATTTTGAATTTAGGTTATTTCTTATAGTTTTTGACATGGAACCTTTCTTTAATCTCAAATTTATTTTTATTTAATTTGGAATTTAATTTTAGGTCAGATAAAAATATAACTGCTAATTTTCATGTAATTTCTACCCCGAATTTTAGCTAAACAGTGCATCTCCTCACAACAAATGGTTCTTGTCACAACAATTACCTCGTCCGCCTTTTTGGCTCAACCTTTGATCAGAATTTGGTGAAGCTGGGTATGAATTTGAAGGTCTCTTTGTGCCATTTTCCTTAACACAATCTGAGCACAGGAAATTATCTAACTTTTTGGCCTGCTTGGTGGTCATTCACATACAGGATGGATGAAACCAGTCCTTGCATTCCTCGCATTGCACCATGAGGTCGTCCGAGTTATATGGCATCTCGCACTTGCAGTACATGGAAACGCGGTCAGGGGTGAACGCACTGGTGGCGGCCTTGTACTCGAATTGATAGAAGAAGTCCTCCGGACCAACATTGTCAAGCTTGGTGTAGTTCTTGAAAGAGTGGACAACACACTTCCCCTCGATGGTGTGCACGCTCTGCGTGTCGTAGTGGTCGGATAGGCTTGTCATGAGGGCTCTGGGGGCAAGATGGGTAGGAAAGGGCAGCACCAATGTCCAATTTGTGAAGGGTATGATCATATGTGGCAAAATTGAAAAGAGGCTAATCCAGAAGCTAAGGAAGCTTATGCTTTAGTGGCAAAGCCAAGGTAATCTCTTGTGAACTTTGCAATTGCTTCCATTAAAACTACATGAACATATAGACTTAATAATATACTAAATATGTAGGGCAAAGCAGAAGAAAACAATAAGCACTTCAAGTTATGTACCTACTGAAAGAATTGATGTGGGTACTACATCATCATATCAAGCACTTTTAGGCCCACCCAGGTAAATTTTTGTTGCATTATTCATTTGCTACAAAGATTGCTATATTGCATGATGCATCATCTGGATTTCTTTGGTTGCTAACCCAGCAAAAAAAAATAGGATGAATTCCAACGAGAAGTCTCGGTCATCATTGCCTGAATGTGCATCATTGAGGTATAAATTTAGTGTGAATTTATTCTACCAGCACTCACAAAACTCATTGACTTCCAAATCTAAATTGCAGCTCTAGTTCCCATAGTGCTTCAAACCAAGCCAACGCTCCCTCCTTGCCCATTCTCCCAACAATGCATGCTCCCTCTTCAGACATTGTCCCAGCAATGCGAACCATTACAACACGTACCAGGTTGAGGCTTATTGACCGAGAACATGAAAAAGAATGCAGAAATTATGTATTGCCCTAGCCCGGCCATGTATTGTTCTGTTTTGTACTACGCTTTGTAAACCTTATGAGGTTAGACTTGTGATTGACTATCACTTTTCGCAATCTATTTAGAATAGTTTGGAGAGTCCTTGTGCTATCAGATTAATGATTGGTATCTCTTTTCGCAATGTGTTTGGGAAATTCATGTATTTATGCAGTGTTATGTATATCAGCTTTGCTATCTATGTGGAAGTATGTTTGTTAAGAAAGTTTGACCGACTATAGTTGATAGAACAAAAGATGTATAGAGAAAATGGGAGAGGGGGATAATAGTGTGGAGTAGGGCTCTCGGTATGGGGTATTTCCAGCATTTTCGGAGAAATACAACAGTCTAACGGCAAGTAACAGACGGCGATGGCACAGAGGGAAAAAAAATAAAATCCGCTGACATGAAGAGAATATAGTCTTATTCAGTGGCAAATAGTGAAAGCGCGACTTATTTAGTGGGATAGAGTCAATTTTCTTTTGTTTTATTGGAGATCGTTTTCTGTGTGCTTTATCATCCTCACTCCCGAGTTCGGTTGGTGTGCGTCGACCATTCAACCCTGGCACTGCTCCACAATCTAAACGTGTTGCGGCGTCGTGTTCGCAGTGCTGTGATAACTAGTTTAACATTTAGGCTGAGGAGAGGTAGGTGATGGTGGATAAGGGAGTGTGCGACACACTCTGGCTGGGCGAGTATATGCTCTGTGGCTGCCCGAGGTGGTGTGCTGGTGGGTGTGTTCTTGACCTTTTTAGGCACACAGCGATGGACAAAGATGCTCCTTTTTTCTGTTGCTCTAATGCAGAGAGTCGTGGCCACTTGTCCTCCTTGCGAAGCTCGTCTCGCTTAGTACGCATCCAATAGTTAGGATATCATAATCAATGAGACGGGATTACCCGCAACTCAGTGTAAGTTTCTCCATTTTTGCAAGGAACTTTCAGCAGTGAATCAGTCCAAGTTCAGTGTCCAAACCCAGTAAACAGCCCTTTGATAATTTCTAACCTGGATAAATAATCGAGCAAAAAATCTGACTCGATAAAACTTAAGCAGCTCGACTGATCCCAATAGACCGATTCCATAAAACAAAATCTCACCAACACCAAGCAGTATACTGTACTATACATTATCATCTCAGGTTTAAAAAGAAGAAGAAGAGAAGTATACTTGCGTCCAATCCAATTGCTTGCCTAGACTCTGAAGTCTGAACAAAACTGATAAAGACATTCTTGTGTGAAAATCAACAGTATTGACTAGGAGTTTGGGAAAGGGTTAAGTGCCGGTTGACCTGGGAAACAGGACGAAATTTCCCACCTCAGGCTGAGCAGCTGACGCGCTCTCTAGCGTAAGAATGTCACCGACGAAGCTGCCTGGAACCTGCATGGGTTGCAGGAGTGACGGTGTATGGCCGTGTGGACTATGGAGTTTAATCAATCGCGCTGGATGTCGGGAACCACTCCCTCTCTTGTTGGAAATCACTTCCTCACTCTTGGTGTTTTTCACAAACACTCACTAGCCTGATTCTTTTCTCTACTGAACACAAGAACAGGGGCTGGACAACACACACAGAGAGCTGATTTTTGTTGACGCAGGCCACACAACCCTCATCTTTTTGTTTCATATATAGACTCAAACATGCAAGAGAATAACAACCAGCAGACCCATTCCACCATGACTCACTCCATGATCCTAAACTAATGCTACGTGCAAAGACCATGCATGCAAATCCTATTTTTAACTAGCTAGCATGCACATCATGCAAGTCCTATTTTTAACTAGCTAGCATGCACATCTCATGCAGCTCATGTTGCACATCTCAGATTTATTGGCACCTTCGATCCGGCCGCTTCGCACAGCTCAATCCGAACAGTCACTATGCTTGAGCGCTTCCCACGTATCGCCGTGACACTCCACACACTGCTGTAATGCAACTTCCTATGCTAGTACATATTCTTGACTACATGCATATGAATAAAATAAACATACAGATGCACTAATGACAAGATTATAGCTAACACGTGGGCGGGTGAGTTGTTGTCCAAGCGATGCACCCGAACCACTCGCTTACCGTTTTGTGTGGCGTAAGTGTAACCAAGTGGCCTCTCTGACTTGAGAGAACTCAATACTTTTTCAACGCTTGTAACTTGACGAGGTAATGGGAAGCTGAAAGTGCGCTGAAATGGCGCGATCGGCACCGACGTTTGGAGCGGAGATGCGTGCGGTTGGATTGGAAATGGTTGACCTATGGTTAGTATATGGAATATTTGTATATAGGTTAGGTCAGCCTTCGTGGCTTCTGCATTCACTTGGCTGTCAGGCAACAAGCTGTGTGTTATCATTTGGTTTTATTCACGAAGTACCTGTGTGTTACAAGTATCTCTTGATCACATATTTTGATTCGTCGGTTAATTTGTAGGAAGTTTCAAGAGATGCTTGTAGACAAACAATGTAATTCCTTTACCAAAATATGGTTGCCATTCAAACTGCAAAAGGCCGACTGCTGTCGACCTAGAGTCATAGACAAGCGTCTCTGACAAGAGAACTCTCAGGGTTCAGACTTTCAGCTACACAATGGATCTTCCGGAATTCCTTGACAATCAAGCGACTTGTGCGGCAAGATAAACAGCAAGACGCCTCTCTTCAAATGAGTAGTACTCGTTGCCCTCCAGCAAAGTCAGCTCCGGTTTGTCGTAAGCTAGGCATGCAGGAACAGCATCATCTCGGCTTCAGTATCATTGCCGCACGGGCGTCGATGGAATGCTATTTTCTGGTGTGATCTGAGCGAAGGGTTTGCGAGGTGTCTCCATCTCACGAAGAATACTTGCATTGAAAGATAACCTCTTGATCGGAAGACCGACATCAATAGCAGAGCCAGAATTTGGTTATGCTCTGGGCTTAGTGATAGAATAATTTAGACTATCTAGACTGGATCATAAAAATATTACCCAGTTTGAACTGAATTTACCCGGATTTTACACTAAATATTTTTTCACACCTTGGACTGAAGCCTACCTTGCCTAAAGTGTGGCTCCTCCCCTGATCTACACCACTCTGTGCGCTCAGGCGCACAAACCTTCCTCCATCAGCTGGCACCCTCACGTCATCAGTCATTTAAGGTTTGATCGCCTGTGATACACTTGTACAACCTCCGCCATAACATAGTACCCTTTGCCTTTTTCCTTTCCTGCTCATTCTCTTGGCGAACTATCATATATTCTTCAAGCATCGACAAAAGTCGAACCTGAAAAGGTTGCATGACATGAAGTTTTGACATTATAGATTAGAAACAGATATTATATTGACCCACAAAAATAAACAGTTTGAAGAAACATACGCCATCGTAAGTGAACTCAGCTCCCTTTCTTTCTCCCACGCTATGTTTTTTGTTTTTAGAACATCTACCATTCCTGCTCAACATAACAATAGCAAATCAGCAGCAGCAATTATAGAACACCAAGCAGAAAAAAAAAATTAGCAATGGCATTTCACCTGGTATTTTGTTAACCAGAACACGTGCTTTCTCAGCCGTCTTAAGCATAATATGGGCACCCCTCCCAGCATTATATCGGTTATCATCCTAACATCACAATCAGATAGAGCAATCAGCAGTACTTGCTACAGAAACCTAAAAAGGGCCTGTCATATAACTTCGATCAAACACAACCTACTTTGTTGTAATCCTCCAACCAAGCTTCCTCCTCACATGCGTTTTTCCACTTTCCAACTCGCTCAAGAATATCCTACCTACTAAAAGCTTCCTCTTTCACTGTTGCAATGTAAGCCTCAATTTGTTCTAGCAACAAAGAAGGATCAAAAGCTCCTGAAATGGAAAAACAAAGGCAGTTACTTCATGTATTGCAACATTTTAGTAAACAAACAATATCAACAAACACATCCATTCGCAACAAAATGCACCAGCAAAGCAAGTTACAGAAAAAGGATCATTATATGACCCTACGCGCCATAACATATTAGAAAGCTAAAAAGAGAATAATCGATACAAGCTTACCTGCTTCAATGGCCTCAATGCTGAAGCATAACCCTCCTCTGCAACTAAATCCTTCATTTTGCTCGCTTTCAGTTGCTCAAGCCTTAATGCCTCAGCTTCCACCTGCATCAAAGATTATTATCTCCTCTGAGTTTCCTATCTCGGTAGAGAACACAAGAAAAAAAACCACAGTTGGATTAATTTTTGCAAACAACCATTGACTCACATAGCTGAGGAAGTCAGTGGAAAGGGTGTTGGCATCTGTTATTTCGGGCTCTGAAGCAGCAATATTGCATGTTATATTCTGGAAAGCCTGCTGCTTTTCGATTGGAATGGTAAGGTGCTGACCTTCTGCCTGGTAGACGAGAGATCTTGAAGCAGCCAGAGCTATCAGAGTTAAGGGCGGAAAGCAGTCACATAATGACATTTCTAAATTGGAATAGTAAGGTGCTGACCTTCTGCATCCTTTAGATTTTGTTTCACGTAGTCTCTGTATTGCCAATGCCAGCCCTCTCAATTGTGGTGTTGCTTATGTTCCTCGGTCCTTCAGCTTCATCCAGACTAGGGTGTACCTCGGATACTGTTTACTTGAAGTCCATACCAAGTACTTCACATAAGGAATGCAAAGTACTCAGATATTCCATTACTTGCATTAGCCGCTCACTCTATCAGATATTCAAAAAAGGAATCAGCAGATATGAAAAGTATAAAAGGAATCCAGTGGGGTACATTGGTACTGTCGGGCAAAAGGCATGAATAAGGACCTCCTTTTCAAGGGACTGTAGTCTGTAGCTCCATTCTTAACTCTTCAAGCTTTCGTAAGCATAGATCAGATTGATCCACAGGTACTTTAAAAGGGACGAAATCTGCAGGCCTTACCTCAGATGATATCTTTTTTTATCTGCCCTACAACATCAAAGAAACTGGCTCCACCAGTCGACCTTCTCTTCTTCATCTCTTCCAAATATAGAATGATTGCACTTAGCTCCTCCCGTAAGCCACATGCCTTCTGGTTAGACTGAAGAAAAGAGATAATTGGATCCTTGATTTTCCTAGAAAACCCCCTCACAAATTGTCAGCTCTTTTACTTTAACCCACACAGTAACTAGCACAACGTGACACCGCGCTTCCGCTGCTAGTATTTGTAGTGATGAACGTATAATTTCATGTACCTTGATTTTCCTAGAAAACCCCCTCACAAATTGTCAGCTCTTTTACTTTAACCCACACAGTAACTAGCACAACGTGACACCGCGCTTCCGCTGCTAGTATTTGTAGTGATGAACGTATAATTTCATGTAGCATATAGTCCAGAAAGGAAAGCTACGTGATGCCAGTAGAGTTAAAATCGCAGAGTGGCAATCGACACAAACGGCCATCGCAGCTGATACCAAAGGTTACTTCTCTGATTAGCGGCAGCCAATTTCCTGAGCTTGCCTACAACCGAAAAGGCACAAACATGCCAAAAACTAACTATAGACAATGAAACAATACCGGTCTACAAAATGTAATGACAACCAACTTTACCATCCAGAAACCATAACTTCATGGTCTAATGGATCAGCATTACAAATGCCACATCTTTTGGAAGTCAAGTAATCTTGGTGCATCCAAATCATTGTCACTGCAAGTGCTTATTTGGGGTAAAGTGGAGGAAAAAAGGATAAAAAAAAACAGGCATCCCTCAGCAGGAGATGGCGCTCCCCGTAATCACGTCCTGGCTAACAGTGAACGAGCATAAAAGCTTAAATCCAAAAAAATTAACTTGTACAGGGTTTAACAATGAAGAAATCTTGTTATGAAGCAGACTCCTTGGCGATTTTCTCGGCCTTAGCAATGACTTCCTCAATGCCTCCCACCATGTAGAATGACTGCTCGGGGAGGTCATCATACTTCCCATCCAAAACACCCTGCAATTACCAGATCCTTTAGCAAAGCGCACACAGTACACAGAAGAGCTCTACACAGTAAACAGTGCTAGCAGCCAGAAGGAACAAAAAAAAAAGCAGCTCATTAAGAAACAAGCAGACTGCTAACTACACATAAAAAAGAGTGAGTTATACGGCAAAATGAGCATAACACATCGCAATAACATACAATATGTAGAAGTGTTATACTGGATTTGACTTTTGTGCAGTGTTCATATTGCATGCACTATTCCAATTTAGCAAACATAACACCAAACAAGCAATTTCTGAGAGAAAAACTGGTACCATGAGATAATGTTGTTCTAGAAAAACTATGATTAAGCCCTTACCTGGAAACTTTTAACACTCTCCTTCAGCTCCACATACTTCCCTGGAGCACCCGTGAAAACTTCAGCAACGTGGAAAGGCTGGCTCAGGAACCGCTGAATCTTCCTTGCGCGAGCTACCGTCAACTTATCATCCTCACTGAGCTCGTCCATACCCAAAATTGCAATAATATCTTGAAGATTCTTGTAGTTCTGAAGAACCTTCTGAACACCACGAGCAGTGTTGTAGTGGTCCTCACCCAGCACGTGCGGAGAAAGCATTCTGGATGTGGAGTCCAGAGGATCGACAGCAGGATAAATACCAAGCTCAGAAATCTGCACAGGCAGCTCATTCACGTCATTATGAGCACATTATGTACATAATGTACTAGGACAGGTGGACAAACCTGTCGTGACAACACAGTAGTAGCATCAAGATGGGCAAAGGTAGTAGCAGGAGCAGGATCCGTCAAGTCATCAGCAGGCACATAAATAGCTTGGACAGATGTAATGGAACCCTTCTTTGTTGTGGTAATTCGCTCTTGCAGTCCTCCAAGATCAGTAGCAAGAGTTGGTTGGTATCCCACAGCAGATGGAATACGTCCAAGAAGAGCAGACACCTCAGAGTTTGCCTGCCATCAAGGGTGACCAAAAACACAACAGTGAGGCTTAATATCAATGGTGAATCCAAACAATTAAGTTCAAATATAGAAAACGTTCAAAAAGGGTGTTTTTGTACTAAGTTGAGCACGTGCAGTATCGTGGCAACAAAGTTCATGTTGACTAATGTCTTTTGTGCACAAGATTGGTGTTGGTACTTCCTAGACCGAAGAAATGTCCTGCAGAAATTACCTGAGTGAAACGGAAAATGTTGTCAATAAATAGAAGCACATCTTGTCCCTCAGCGTCACGGAAATGCTCAGCAACAGTCAAACCAGTCAATCCAACACGAGCACGAGCACCCGGGGGTTCATTCATTTGCCCGTAGACAAGAGCACACTTGCTTTCACTCTGCCAACAAAAGCAATATATAAGAAGGATAGTTTGCATATGTGAACTTCACAGGGAAATTAAGAAATATCTACCAATTACCTGCTTGTCACCAAGCTTAATGACACCACTTTCAATCATTTCCCTGTACAGGTCATTACCTTCACGGGTACGTTCTCCGACACCAGCAAACACAGAGAAACCACCTAACATAAACGAATTAACCAATTATATTCAGCAAAACAGAACGACTGAACAGTACACATAATGAAACCCTGTACAATACTAACCATGGGCCTTAGCAACATTGTTGATCAACTCCATGATAAGGACAGTTTTACCCACTCCTGCACCACCAAAAAGACCAATTTTCCCACCCCTTTGGTAGGGTGCAAGCAGGTCCACGACCTGTAAGAAATAGAACCATTGCACCACAATCAACACTCAGGACATCATAGCAAATATGCTACCACATTGAATTCAAAGACTTAATTTGGCTCCAGGAGGGGCATGGAAAAATTATACCTTAATTCCAGTAACAAGAATTTGCTGCTCTGTGGCTTGCTCAACAAAAGCAGGGGCCTCACGATGGATAGGAAGGAAGTGGTTTGTCGCTACAATATAGAAAATCATCAATAACAACGTAACATAAAAATAAAATAGGATTACAAACTCTTCCATAAATATGTACAAGAAAGACATATCGAACATCCAGAGTCACTTACTTATGTCACCCTTCTCATCGATCGGCTCACCAATAACATTCATGATGCGTCCAAGTGTGGCCCTGCCAACAGGAACCTACAAGGAAGAATAACTTCCAAGTCAAAAACATAGTGAAGCACACTATAGGTGATCAGGTTTCAATTCCAAGACAGTGCTACTGACGTAAGACTCTGAAAATGAAAATATCTCCAGGATATGGTGATACGTATGATTACATCTAAAAGCTTCTGCAGCAGACTGTCAACTGATCCTTCTAAGGCCCATTTTCAGTGGATATAAAACAATTTTCTAATATTCACTAACACCTGAAATATAGAGTTCTACAAAGCAACCTCTTATGTCACAACGAGGGAACTATGCGCCGATGAACATAATAAACTTTGGCAAATAATTTACGCATCTACTAGACCACCATAAAACAACACAACCACAGCATTTGAACCTTGGTGGACAAAATCAATTTTAGCACTTCACATACACAGCCGATGGACCACCAGTCCACCACAAGCCAGCAAACAACTTATCGGTAAGTGAACCACAACAGAAGGTGTAAAATCTCAACACTTGCCACTCCCCACTCAGATCTGTACATCCAAATCAAATCTAATACCAGTAGATCTACATTTCATTAGATCGAGCTCACCCGTCAAAAATAGAAATGTACGACCGGAAACGAGGAGGAAAAGGCGGATGTGTGATTACAGTGATGGGGGAGCCGGTATTGAGGACGCGCTGGCCGCGCACGAGCCCCTCGGTCCCGTCCATAGCGATGGTGCGCACCATGTTCTCGCCAAGGTGCTGCGCCACCTCGAGCACGAGGCGGATATTGTTGTCGAGCACCTCGAGCGCCGTCAGGATGGGCGGGAGCCCCTCATCGAACCGCACGTCCACGACGGCACCGATGACCTGGCACACCTGCCCGACCGCGCCGGCGCCGGTGAACTCGTCGGTGATCTTGCCGCCCCCGGTCTTCCCGGTCGCAGGTGGCGGGGTGGACGGCGCCGCCTGGGCCGCGGCGGACGTGGCGTAGGCGGCGGCCCGGTTGAAGAGGTAGCCGGCCGGGGACGGGCGGTGAGGGGGCGCGCGGGGGGGCGGGGCGGGGGAGGCCCCGCGGAGGCGGGATGCGGAGCGGAGGAGGGAGGCGAGGGCCCGGCGAGTCGCCATGGCCGGAGATCGCCGGAGACGCGGTCTGGATCTAGGGTTAGACTTTTTCGCGAGGTGAGGTGTTTGGTTGCGGCGGCTCCGCAGGGAGGGAGAGAGAGCAGGGGAGGGGAGTGAGGTGGGGCCGTGGGAATATGGGGAGTGGAGATACCAAGGGAGGGAACAGCGGGTGGAATAGGTCTACGGGTACCGGGAAGTGTGGAGCAGCAGCCCGCTGGTCGTTCACGGTGATCTCTGGTGTAGGAGCCGGTCCGGTGAACTGCTGATTGTGCATTTTGGAATGAATTTGTTTAGCTTGGTTTTGCAGCTGTAATATGTTAATCTTTTTCTCTGTACTGTCATTTGGCAATTTGTTAATGGCATTTGATTTTTGCTATGCTTTTGTTGCTGATACTTGATCGAGTTTAATAATAAGAGGATTTAGTCGAAACGCTTAGCTTTAAGAATCAAAATAGCTCACAAAATCTTTACTATTTAAAAGGAGTTGGTGGTGATAGTTCAACACCAATGGTTCATCTGCCACACCCTCCTCCTCTTCACATAAAACACGTGCCGATATGTGGGCCTTGCCCCCTCCCTTCATGGATGTGGTTTTCCTGTTTTTTTCCTCCTATTCCCATCCATGTTCCCTTCGCACAATGGCTTATGTTTCCTTCCTCCTGTTCTCATTCATGTTCCTTTTGCACAATGGATTAGGTTTCAAACGGCTGGACCCGCATAATCTTCTTCCTCCCTTCCTCTTCATCGTAAATAGACTTGGCACCAACACCCCTAAAAACAAGCACTGAAATTGAGTTGGTTTCAGGTGATTGCTACCATATCGTAACTAGACAACGAACTAGGAGGGAAGAGGGAGTAGGTTTGCCTGTTCTTAAAGCTGACGGTGAACCCTGCAACCAAAGCTTTCGATAAAGGGAGGAACTAGGACCATATCAGAATTCTGCTGAAATTAAATTAACAGTTGAATGAACCAAAACTACAATTCTCACTGTAAATCCAGTTGCATGGACAGAGAATAAAGGTGTTCCCAAAGTTAAGCGCCATGGTTGCATCAGATCCATGATCTCATCTTAGAAATCAATGAGAAGACAATTAAACACTCCAAGCACCATACGGAAGATTTGATAGGAACTTGTCTGCATTCATTGTTTCTTTCCTTGCTAAATCTGTAACACCCCCATTTCTGGGGGCGTACGATTACCCTCGCAGCTGCCCAGGATTGTTCAGCTGCGAGTACTGTAGCAGAATGTGCACAATTGCCAAAGCATGCTTAAGCACAAAAACCAGACTTTATTACAAAAGTAAGGCTTAACATCCAACGTTTACATAAAGGAGCGCATCACTCAAAGATACATTACCAAAAGAACTTCCACAGGCAGGCCTGAGTGTAGAATAAGCCCTAACACTCGGCGTCGTCTACATCGTAGAGCTCGACGTCGTCTTCGGAGACTTCTTCCTCCTCTTGACAAGCTTTCTCTGTTTAAGATTTTAGCAAGCCTGAGTACTCCAACCCCGTACTCAACAAGTCACATGGGTAAATCCTGATTTACTATTTGCAAGGTTATTCAAGGATGAGAGTATATTGGGTTTATTATATTGGGTGGATGCAGTTTTATTTGCAATCAAGTAAAACTTAAAACATTTGCTCCTTAAGATCAGGGGGTTTTCATTAACAAATTCAGTTCATCACTTATCACATTAAATCATCTCAAATCCTACTTATGCCTCATTGTTGGCATCACCCAATTAACACAGCTTCATTAACCCGAACCACGGCGTATTCGAATACCATTTATTTCACTCTGCAGAGCTGCTCATCTTTACCCACAAGATTTCTCAACTCTCGCGACAGAGTTAAGAACACAAGGTTGCTCACTGCTCATTTCTTCATGAAGACTCTACCCGATAGACCTCCAAACAGACCCGGGGGTCCGCTATCACAGCCAGACACTTTATCTGCCGACACGGCCAGATATTGTTCCCGTCCTGAGAGGAATCTACCGTTGTCCAGTGTGCTTTTACCGTTTTCATACCGACTTTCTCGTACCCGTTAGATCTCAACTCAAACCCGGATATCTGCCACGCAGGCCAGACTACCCGTCCTGGAAGGATCTAACGTTGTTCAATATGGTTTTACCGTTTCCATATCAACTGGTTGTACTCCGTTAGAGATTCAATCGATTTGAGCAGTTACTAAACCAGGTTTGACAAGTCAACGCTTGTGGTTGAGCGATTACTGTGTCTTTCACTTGGCACAAGGTTCTTGTCCTCATAGTTTTCTGAGGTCTGCAACCTCCACTCTAGGATAAGGCGGTGGGCGAAAACCGCCGCACGGTCCCCCACAGTGGGCGAAAACCGCCGCACGATCCCCCACAACACCCTTACCCTACATTTCCCCTAAGGTAAAGTCGTGGGCGTAGATCACCACGTGATTTCCCACAGCACACCCTCTACCTTAGTACCAGTTTTCAAATCCTACCGGCCCACAGCCAACACCTTAGAAGTACATACCAGCATCACCGGCCTAGGGTTCGGTGTCCCATACCACCCTACCCTCTCCGGGTTTTTCAATTCTACCGGCCAACGGCCAGAGTCACTTAGTAGTGTATCATACTGAATGAAATGATCTTGTATACATTTATATCATATGTTAATTCTTACTAAGGTTGTCAAAGTGAATATGCCCATCAAGGTAAACAGGGCTATTTATCAGTGGTAGGATTATCTAGATAGCATGCCATTCTAAATCTTTGTTTTAAGCAATTATCAGTTCGCAACTATCAATAATGAAAATGCATTAAATAAATAATGTAATTTAATGGGATTCAATATGATCAAAAACATGTGACTTGCCTTGCGGACTTATGATTTTGACAATTTCGTATTCTTCAATTTCCGGGCCTTGATCTTGATCCGAGGCTTCGTCTCCTTGAATCAGCTGCTCCTCGACGTCACGTGCTAGCGCAAAGTAAATGAAATCAATTTAATTCCACGCTCGACGAAAATTGAGCTAGGAATAACAAGATAATAAAAATTTAAAAGAATAAAGAAACTCTGGAGACTCCAATAAATGGGAATTTTAGGCTTATAGGAGGGCTATATGGGAAATTGGGCTTGATATTTGGGTTGGCGGGCTCGAAACCGATCTGGGGAGTATAAACATGCATTTTGGGCTTTGGGTCGGTTACTGTTCATTGGGTCGGTCGGGTACTATTCCTCGGGTGCGGGCTATGCGGTTCGACGCGACCCACTCGGTCTGGCTCGGTCGGGCGCGGGCGAGCTGGCTGGGTCCAGCCAAGTCGGCACAGTGCGGTCGGGGGAACAGTGCTCGCGCACTGTTCCTCTTCCTCCTTCGGCCCGCACGCGCGCGCAGGGACAGGGGACGGAGGCGGCCGGCGGAGCTACGACGAACCGCGACGAAATCCAAAGGCATGGACGGACTCGGGACACTCCAAGGATTCCATTTTTGGTGTTTGCGGGCCCGGCGGGGGCAGCAATCGCCGGCGGCGAGGTCATCTTCCTCACGGTGATTTTTGGGATTGCGGTCGACTAGGAGCTTCTTGGGGCAATTGGGCTGATCTCTAGGCACCACTAGGGTTCGGTTGAAGTCCGGGAGAGGCTAGTTTGGGCTGTGAAAGCTTGTGTTGCGCTGGCCACGCTGACCGGTTTTGGAGGTGGGGCGGCTCACGGCGTCGGAGAAGAAGAGGGGCCGGACAGCTAATGCGTTGGTTGGGGAAGATTTCTGGGAGGTTGGGGAAGCTATGGCCTGAGTTAATTGAAGGATGGTTGGCTGGGAGTGGGACATTGATCTATAGCTCGATTTTAGGGTTTCTTGCAATTACCCGCAATGGCGGCCACGGTGGGGGCTTTGGGTGTTCGGTTGGCTTCGTGAGGGCATTAGCTTTGGATGGAGTCGGGGAATTGATCGGCACCGAGGAGGGCGGGCAGCGGTAGAGCAGGGGCACGGAGAGAAGGCAGGGGCAGCTGACTGGGGTAGGAGAGGCGTGCACCGCACTCAAGCAAGGTGGCGGCAAGCTAGCAAGGTGGCAGGGGAGCTGGCAGAAGGAGGAAGACGCGAGAGAGCAAGCGATGGAGGCGGCGGCGGGAGATATTTTCGGCCGGTACAGCGACAGCGCGAAAATGGATGGATGGAGGAGATTGCTTCAAGATTCATGCACATTTGGGTGTAGATTAGTGAGAATTAGGCTCTAGTTTAAGAATTTGCAACTAGATTTGGGAATTGAATTGTTTTTCAAATTTTTGAAAATTTGGGGATGTTTCAAAATCTTTTTTCCTTATGGTACTTGGCGGTGAATGGAAAGGGCACCGAACATTGATACAGTCAGCAACAGTTCCTGATGAAGAAGAGGGTGTGGATCCTGCAGATAGAAAGCTTATCCCTTTATGCAAATGGAACATGAATAGGAACAGAAGGGAACAGAGAAGCCGCATCCTCCCTTCCCACCCCCGCCTGCTCCTCCTTCCTCTCCACTCCACTGCCTTGCAACAAACCTTGTCTCTGGTGCTATCATTCTCCTTGTTATCTACGCATACCAGTTCAAGAACGCGATGAGCCGGTACCAGCTCCTCATCCTGTACACCCTACACATCTACTTCTCCCTGGAGCTCCTCCTCACCGCCATGCATGCCATGATTCATGGCATGCTGGGGATGGAGATAGAGCTGCAGGTAGGCCGGTCGTACCTAGTGTCGTCGCTACGGGACTTCTGGGACCAGCGGTGGAACCTCGTGGTGCTTACTGTCCTATGGGCATCTGTGTATCACCCAGTGCATGCATGCCTCGGCGACGCGGCTGGTATCCTGGCAGTGTTTCTTGTCTCCGAGCTCATGCACGATGTGATCTTATACTAAATCATGTGGCGGCCCCCGAGCGGCGAGGTGGCTCTGTTCTTCCTCTTGCACGGGGCGTGCACCGTAGCGAAGATGTGGTGGGCGCGGCACAAGGAATGGTGGCGCCCGTCTCGGGCAGTCGTCGTGCCATTGACCCTGGCGTTCGTGGCCGGGGCTGGGATATGGCTGTTCATCCTGACCATGATCAAGGGGGGCCTGGAACAAGATGATGTTGTAGGAGTGCCATGGTATGGTGGCAGTCATGGAGCAGGCCGGCCGGCGACTCGCTAGCGCCACCGATCTGATCTTGTCATCTCAGTGACAATCAGAAACGTGTGCAATCTGGCGAAAGTTGTGTCGTGCTGTGTTGTGGTTGGCAGATCTTGAAAAGATGTGATGATGCATTCTATTTGTGATTTGAAGTTCAGGTTATCTAACCAAATCGTATATGGGGAACTGGAACAACATGGACATAGCTCAAATTAGCATTAGAATCGTTAAAAAAATGCCATTTGAATTGAATTAAATCAAATAGAGATAACGATACCATTAGAATTGCTAAAAAATGCCATTTGAATTCAAACTTTTTTGATAGACAAATGTCTTGCAAGTATAAAAGTCATATAAACAAGTAAAAAATATTAATGGCCAAGTCTGTTCCTAGCTTCACATAAGCCCCGTTCAAAAGTGTTGTAGCATCGCTATCTCTATTTGGTTCAATTCAATCAAGTAAATAATCTTTATAAAGATGTAATATAATTTTTTTTATTAACTCATAGCAATGCACCGGCATTCAACTTGTTCAAACTGTCACCCGTAGCTTTTTTTCAAGTCCAAAGTCACGCAAACCTTGGTAACAACGTCTTATTTTACATTGCCAAATTTTTGCGGAAATTCTAAATGAATCCCTCGGCTTCCCATAAAACTCCATACGCCCAGACGGCCCAGCAACCGGCGGGCGTAAGGTTGTTGGACTGGTGGCCCGTGGAAGTATCTCCTTCCTGTTAACCTGCGCGGCTGGCCTGTTAGGTTTCTGCGTACACTGTATATGATTGTCCTCCCGACACTGCAACACTGGGCCTTGGCTGTCTTCTTGGTCCTGTCGAATGCACGCATTATTATTCGCCAACCACTTGGTAGTGTTTGGACAATGGATCATGGGAGGTAGAAATAGAATTAGGATATAAAGTAGAGTAAATCTATCCATCAATTTCTCAATCAAACGGCTAGATTTATCTAAATTCATATCTTAATCCTATTCTCACCTCCCATAATCTATCCGGCTCGGATGGACGCTGAACACCGAAATGAGCAGTGCTATATGCAGCAGCTCTTTTGGTACACAACGCCTTGAGGTTCATTGATAAACATCCAGCAGCTTATCGAATTGACCTAGCATTATATCCCGCCCGCTTCTTCTGAAGTTTTGCTTACAGCTTCTGACTTCAGAAATGAACCTGTAATACCGGTTGACAGCAAATACAGTTTGGATTATTCTTTTTTTTAGATTTCTTGCGGTTTCGAAATTGCTTGGCATAAGAATTAGGGAACACTCAACAGGGAACTAGTTCCATCCAGAAAAAAATGAAGTAGTAGATGATTTTTTTTAGTGCTAACTTGTGGTGGTGTGGTTATCCACTTATCCATGCTTAATCGCGTACATGTTTTGAGAGAAGGTCATCCACTGAGTTTGCTTCTTACAAGCTACAACTTGCGGGAAAGCAAGTATAGTTCAATCTGATATAACGCTCAATTTTCTGTTTTTCACGGGGCACTCAATGTGTCCTGCCAGGATTCCAATATTCCTTTGCCGTCTGCAAAACGATAACCTAAGAGAAGGGACGAATTAGCCTCGGCAACAAGGGGGATAGTTGTTGTATACAATCCTAACCATGCAAGATTATTATTCTTTGCATAAGGTGTATGATTTTGAAACCACATGACTCAATGCCCACATTGAAATCGGCAGTGGCAGTGTGCACGCATAGTTCTACGGAATCCAATGAAGAACCGTCCCAGCCTCCAAGCAATAATAAAACTGGGCTGCTGCTTGTTAGTACTCTTAATCAAACGCATCTTTTTTCAAACCCATATTAGACTTGACAGCCTCCAAGAGCTAATCATAGCTCTGTCAACACTAAGCATACACTTTTAAGCCGATTATTGAGAAAAATAAGGCCATCAAGTTGTCCGTCCTGTCAAACGAAAGGCATCAATTATGCCACTTGGAGATGTATGGCATAGCATGTCCCTCAAGTCCTCTTTGCCAGCCTCCATTTTCTACCACTTATCATGCAGAACAGACCACTTCCTTGGTAGCTAGAAGACACCATCAGCTCACATCTCCATGTTTCAAACCTAGATCGCCACCAATTCTAAAGGGGTCGCTTATTTTTGCTCACGTTTCATCCTTTTGGCTGTGCTCAATATGGCTTTTTTTTAGTGGCTTATGGCTGAAAAACACTGTAGCTGACTGAAAAAAACATTGTAGCTAATAGAGACTTATTTAGCATAATTAAATTTAAAAATTTTAAAATAGAAAAACATATTAGTCCATCACATATAATGCAAACAAATACGGGAAAAAAGAACCGGCAAAAAGCTCAAAAAAACCAAAAATTTAGAAAAAGACGAAATTTATGAATAGTGAAAAATAAGTCAGAAGCTGAAGCCGAAACGAGCGGGGCAGCAGCCTGCAACGATTACCACAGTGTGAATCGTCACCTTGTTAGAATTTTTACTGGCGCTAATGATTGTGTCCGGTCTCATATACTGCGTGTTATCACGACAAAATATGCAATTGACTTGGAGTTGAATAGTAAGTGTGTGACAAAACTGACTAGTTAGGCTGTTTCTGCAGAGAAATGGACTGAATGTTACTCTATTCGCCGTAGAAACTTGTAGAAATGAAACGTAGACCTGGCCTCTCTGCAACTTCAAGGATTGAGACAAAGTGAATTGGATGAGCAATTGCACTGGTGGAATTTTGTATTTTTGGCTGACGTAGAAAGCACTCCAGTTCACCGTCAGGCCATCACCGGCTTTACTTTGTGCCCTTGATATGATAAAGAGGACTTCTATCCAATAGGTTTTAAATTAGCTTCTAGGTACTAGAGGATAAGAAAGTCAAAATGTTCAACAAGAATGACAAAAATATGCATGCGCTGGAGAAAGCATGACGACATACCGTACAATTCTAGAACCAATTGGTTGGTGGCAATGCAAAGGGGAATTAACAGAATACTTACAAACTCCCACCTACACTCAAGAGTCACACTCAAAGAGAAGTAAGATCGAGTATGATAAGTCAGATGAGGTGAATAATTTTTTTAAAATCTTTTCTTAAATATCAACAATGACAAGCAATAAAAACACAAATTCAAATATTCATCAAAACCCTAAGCGAAGGAAGGCAAAATCCTAGAAATTCAAACCCTTCTCGGTCAGATCTCAAACCCGGTCAGACCTCTGCCCAAATCTGGTCAGATCTCCACGCGGCAGCGGTCAGAATGAATTGAACAGTAAATCAGGCGAATAAACAGTAAAATCAATACCTTTTAAATCCAAAAAACATTGTAACTTTTGATCAGATAATTCAAATGACTTGAAACCTGGCATACAACTTCTCTATGATATCGTAAACCTATTCTAATCAACAATCAAGAGAATCATTATCAAACTTGTGATATTTTTCTATTTGAGTGAAGGGTATATCAAAAACAGGCAAAAGAGGAAAATCTCGATCTGCTCTTGTTCATGAATCTTAGATGATCTAAATGGCCTTAGATGAGTTCTCATATGTTATAGCAAACTACATCATAGCATGAATTCAATCCAAATCACCCACAAGACTAAAACGCAAAATCACATATCTCTTGAGAAAAATTGAGCAAACTTAAAAACTACCTCTAGATCATACCTAGATGGATATGATCTTACCTCTAGGATATATCTACATCTCTTACACGTCCTTCGCACCAAAAAAACTCAAAAGAAGAAAATTCCAAACAAAAAGACTAAGAAAATTAAAGGTACTAAAGAGGATCCATGGCACAACCCACTTGGACAAAAATTTGGATATTCATTTTATTTGAAGATAAATATTTTACAGCTAATCTCTCAAGATAATAGAGCTCTAAGCTTAGAGCACACACACATAAAATGCTCTAACACAAGGAAACATTAACCCTAATCTCTCAAATTATAAGAGACATACCTCTCACAACACAAGGCTTATATAGTGAAGGCTCCTCACCTCTCACTAAATCAGCCACTCTTTAGTGGATTGCACCACTTACACTTGAAAAAACCTGGTAACCCGCGCAAATAGGTTTTACATTACACACACTTGCATGTTTTTCGAAGTGCAACTTTTCAAAGGCTCCATAAGCCTAATAAGACACTCCATCCATAAAAGACATGACATAAACCACTTAGGGCAGTGTCGTGATTTTACAAATTGCCACTCCACCCGATTTTAGATAATTTTCTCAATTACGACCCGTCGATCTTCACGACGATGTGATGCCCTGTAGGATCAAGGATACCGACTAGAGGGGGGTGAATAGGAGGTTTTAAAATTTTTCTCGTTCACTTGATTAATTCTTCACAATTTAAATGACAAGAAAGTAAAGCAATTTACCCTATGCACTTCTAGACAACAATATAGCAATTCTAGCTCTAAGCAATCAAATGATCACAATGAAGCAAATAAACACGAGCTAAAGAGACAAGAGACACAACCGATGTTTTTACCGTGGTGATCGGAAACTTGCCGATTTCCCCTAGTCCACGTTGAGGTAAGCCCGGACGAATCGGACCGGCTCCACGAATTTGAGCCAAACACCTCGATCACTAATGTAGCTCTTCCCCGCTCCGGGTAGGTGAGCTCCAACCTTTACAATTTGCCGGGTCTTCTCACAATCTTCTTGAGAAGATCACCAAGCCAACCTCCACCGGATCGTCCAAGTGCCGGCAAGCACTAAGAATAATAAACCCCGGTGTTCACTTGAGTGCAATTCTAGTGCCAAAGTGAATCAACAAATGGAAATCTTGCACTAATTGCAAAACCACCTCAATTTAATGCTCAATGTGTGAAAGTAGGTGGAATGAATGCTCATGGGCTCAAAGAATATGCAATGAGTCTCTAACCTTAGCCCTTGTGCAGTGGTGGAGGTATTTATAGCCTCAACCAACTAAAACTAGCCGTTTGACACAATTTCCAGAAAAAATTCTGGTCGAGCGGTACTACCGCCCCCATGGGCCGGTATTACCGCAATCAAATCTTCGCGCCAGAACGGCTATGTCAGAGCTCTGCAGTGACCGTTGGATTTGGCGGCGCGGTACTATCGCCGTTGACATTTGCGGTACTACCGCTCCCCGGTAGTTCCGCAAAGTCGGCGCGGTACTACCGCTCCAGCCAACCTCCAAAAGGTCCCAATTTTAGCGCTCTCTGAAAAAATTGATCCGCTCTGAGACCGGATCTTCCGGACTCCGGAAGTACCGCTCTGGACAGCGGAACTACCGCACATAGCGGTAGTTCCGGCGTTGAAATCGCCGGTACTTCCGCTCCAGGAAAATTCAGACTTCATCCGAAGGGTGCTCTCTGGAAAAATCGATCCGCTCTCCCTCCGGATCTTCCGGGCTCCGGAAGTACCGCTTCATAATGCGGTACTACCGCTCGGTGCGGTAGTTCCGGCGTTTAAGTGGCCGGTACTTCCGTTCCCGCAAGAGCTTAAGTGCATCCGCGGGTGCTCTCTGGAAAAATTGATCCGCTCAAGAAACAGATCTTCCGCTCGCCGGTACTACCGCATTTGGGCGCGGAACTACCGCTCTCCGGTAGTTCCGACGTTCAAAACTGCGGTACTACCGCCCTTCCAAACAGAGCACAGAATTTGTTTTAAAACTGATTTTTGATGGACGCAAGTTTCTAATGTTGATCCATGTAGCACAAGACGTATGTTTTCAAGCTACTTGCCAAGATCTCTCTTGATGGTACGATCATCTATCCTATAATCCGGTCTTGCACCATTCGCCTAAGACCGGTAAAAATCAAAAGGATCCTACGCTAAGTATACCTTTGTCTTGAGCCAATTTGATCTTCACACATATCCTTTGGCTTGCATCTTGTTGCACTTATGTGAACTAACCCTTTGCATGCTCATAAAACACGTTAGTCCCATATTCACATAATTTCATTAATTACCAAAATCATTTTTAGGGGCCTAGATACATAGACTTATGTGAGAGGGAGGAGAGGGGTGAGAGAAACATGAACGAATATGTTAATTTATCGATTGAGTCTATTGCTAGACAGTACGTATTACATGAGCAATATCCATAGCTGTTTCTGGTGATGCGGAGGAACCGGACATGGCACCTTATTATCTTCCTCTGGGAAATACTACCTCCACCGATAGATATCATTTCTGGCCTCCGATGAGCAGTTTCCCAATCAGAAACTTTCCAGTCAGCGATGTACTACCATTCCTTGTTTACTCGAGAGCAGATGACGTCGCGGCTGCAGGCACCAGTTTGGCAATTGCGCTTTCAGAGATGCGAAAACTAGTGCGGCACACTGTACACCAGTACATGGCTTGTCAACCTGCAGACGCACACGCGCACTAGCCGCCGGTGTCGTGCCACACGTTTCGTCCCCCCGGTCGCTTCGTAGGGCCCGGCCCTCGCGCTCGTACGGATCCTGGCCGGAGAGGATCGAGACGAGAGGCCTTCGCCTTGTCCGCTAAAGCCGCCTCCGCGTCGCTGTCGTCCGGTGCTCCCATCGCGCAATCCCGGTGGCTTGTGGAATTCGCGACACGGCGAGGCGAAAGACGAGAGGAAACGTGTGAACGGTGCCAACTGTGGCAGATCCCTCTTCTCGAGATCGACTCGACCCCAGGCTAAAATGCAGTAGGTCTTTGTTTTTTTTCTTTTTGCCTTTTTTTAAAAGTTGAAATTAAACAGTACTTAAATTAAATTTTACGAACGGCTTTTTAAGCCTAAAATTATGTATATTGTTTGTGTCGGCGTCTCCACCGTCCGCTGTCATCTTAAGACCCCGCTCATTCAGCCTGATCTTCTGGCTTCTGGGTTGTTTTTTTACTATTTCTAATTTTTTTTCTTTTCCTGCCTTTTTAGCTTTTTTTCTGATTCTTTTTTTTTCCAGAAATCGTTTGCGTTGTCCGTGATTGGCTAACCTATTTTTTTTAAATTTTAGTTACGCCAAATAAGTCACCATCAGTTACAGTGTAATTTCAGCATGCTACAGTACAATTTCAGCATCAAACGACATCTAAAAAATACAGACAAAACCATTAATTACAGACAAAAGTTACCAATCGCAGCCTAAAGAAACTTAATGTAAGCTCCTATATAGTATCTGTATTTCTAAGCAAGTAATCCAAAGACTACTACTCGTAGTAAAAATGTTAGCTAGTGACGAGAACTTTTTGACTTTAGCTGCGTCCGCGTGATTACGGTGGGGTAGCTTTGAGATTTGTTCGCTGGTAGCTGGAACATTCTTGAGACCTGGTCGGGTTATTTGAAAGTGATCTCCTCGAAATAGACTGTCAGCTAATACCAAATGAAAAAAAAATGCCACATCAGACTACAGGAATATGCCTGTGTAAGAGAAGCAAACAAGGAGAAACAGAAGCCATGCAACACAACACAAGTCCATCTCGCCATGTGAGGGTTTACAGTGCTAGCTTCTACCCGGCTTTCCTGCAAAAAACCGAAAATACACGCAGAGTATGCAGATGCAGGTAGAAGGATATAGGAATCCTGGCAATTATTCATACATAAGGACATGCACGCCTGACGCCGACGTTGATCAACTTTAGTCGGACTAGACATGGTAGTTATCCCCATCCTAGGTGCCTTAGTTCCTCCCTTTGACATTTCTCGTCAGATCCACGGAACAAAAAGGCGGTTTTGCGGAATATTCACGGCCCGGTACCGACAAACGCAAGCGGTCGCTCAAGTAGGGGTTATTTTTCAGCACACATATGCTACTTGCATTGTTAAAGGGGGTATCAACTATCAAGAGTCGATTGCGAAAGATCAACGGCCATTGCCGTTGTTAAGTAGAGGTATACTGGCCCCCTTGTTATGCATGGGTGTCTATCTGCCTAGCTTTAATTTCTTTGCAAAGCTCGTCACTGGTAGTCAAGGTTCGAAATTCTTCTGCAAATACCCCGCTCATTTCAGCTTCAGCTTCTGGCTTATTTTTCACTATTCATAAATTTCGTTTTTTCTGAACTTTTGGCCTTTTTTGAGCTTTTTTCCGGTTCTTTTTTTCTCTGTATTCGTTCGCTTTGTTCATAATGAGCTAATATATATTTTTTTAATTTAATTACGCTAAATAAGCTAGCTTCAGCTACAGTAAAATTTCAGTTACTACAGTGCAATTTCAGCTATAAGTCATAGCTTTTCAGTCCAACCCAGCGGGCCATCGTATAAAGCTGCTGCTCTGCTACCTGCTGGACTGCTAGTCCGTAGGTGTACGGTCTTGTTCCGAAGCAAATGGCACGTTTATTAGGTTCTATTGGCTGTTTTGCAATCTTTAGGGACAGATTTTGAGGCAGCCACCAAAGGGAGAAGCATCCAAATTTATGCGAATCAACTTTCTTGATGAAAACTAGCGGCACAATCCGTGATCAGGGGGCGAAGCCTACTCTCCGCTGGAGCCAGCCACCCCCCGTCATGTCGCCATGGAAGCCGACAGGTGATCGAAGAAACGCAGAAGAGAAGATGGGTTGAGAAAGTAGTCGGCGTACAACCACGAATCCACAAGGTCTAAATAGCAACTAGAAATTGTGAGTCACATCCACATATTCACCCTATGGCCTAACCCCATCAACTTCCAGATGTAAAATCAAAGCAGGATCGAATGGAGAGTGCGCACCATAGCAGCGGCCAATGGTGTGAGGAGGCACGGGAAAGGGGAAGCCAGGGTGGCAGGCAATGATAGATTACTGGGCCATGCAGTGCGGGGAAGCTGCCTTGAGCTTAGGGCGATGGCCCGCTGCTGGGAGGCGTGAGGCAGACTTGACGAGGCGCGAACCACGCGGCCATGCGAGGAGCCGACGGGGAGTGGAGGAGCCTGCGTTGGGGACAAGTTGACAAGCCGGTGGGATTACTTTGGGTTGTTGGAGCCATTCGACGAGGTGAGGTCGACGGGGTCACCACTCGCCAACACCAGGACCAAGAGAGACTGAGAGAGAGGCGAGGTAGGCAGGCTAGGGCCAGCGCTCGGTAGTCAGGTAGCAGCGCATGGGGCTGAGGAACCGGGAGGGATTGAGGGGATAAGGGGGCTGAGGAAAAGAGGAAGTGAGTTGAGTCGAAGCACAAAGAACTGGGGGGAGTAGAAGTTTTTGCCTTCTTGGTATGTGTGTGTTTTATATGATTTCTTATAAGAATATTAGAATTGATGTACTTATGGTTTCCAATTACTATTTATGATTTAGGAATTATGATGACTCGATGTACTCATGAATTTATGTATTCCATAGATAATTTACAATTAGAAATTTATAAATTTATGTATTATATAGATAATTTACAATTTAGACAGTAATCTAGAGTTTTAATCATCAACTATTAGTATCTAGTTGTATTTTATGTAGTGATGACTTTTATAATTTGTTGCTTGATTTGCAATAATTTGATTTTTTTTATTTGCATCTCTTCTATTTACATATAAATTTGGACTGCACAAGAGTCAAAGATTATGTTTGTGTCAATTTAGCTTAGTCCTTTGAGTCCACCATCTATTTTTGTTCTGGCTTCGCCACTGTTCGTGCCTTTTGACATTCAAGAATATAGTCAGTACTGTGGTTACGGATTAAATAGTGAATAAAGGGGCTATGGTTACGGATTAAATAGTGAATAAAGGGGGCTAGGGGAGGCTGTCGAGGGGCTACCTGAAGCCTTACACACCATGGAGATGGAAATGGGAATATGTGCTCATGTGCTAGAAGTTTGTCCTATCTGTATTCATCTGAAAAAGAGTGTTCTATCCCCCATGGCGCCCTAATACATACATACATACATACATACATACATACATACATACATACATAGGAGCGTATCTAGTGCAAATAGACTATTCAGTGCTAACATACAAACACAACCGTGAGCCGTCAAATCTTAGGGGACAGCTTGGATGTAGGCGGGCGGGATGCCCCTCACATGTATGCCAATTTTTGGAAAACCCTCTGCCTGTGGCTTTCACTTTTCCCTCAACTCCCTCTCGTTTCCCCAGCTGCCTTAGTCTCCAAGCTCAATCTGACGGCTCACCTCCCCTTCCCCTCCCAAGCGCCGCCCCCCAACCTCCCCTGGCCTCCCTCGGTGCCCCCCGGACTCCCCCAATGCTGGCGAGGCCATGACCCGAGCTCCTCCCTCCTCCCCGGCCCCCTTGGAGCCAGATCTGGCCTCCCTGCCACCTTCGACCATGACTACAGTTGCCACGACCACAGTTGCCTTTGATCACGGCCTCCACGACCACAGCCGCCTTCGGCCACGACCACCACGACCATGGCCGCTACGACCACTGCCGCCTACGACCACAACCACGGCCGCCTCGCCTTCAACCACGACCACAGCGAGGAGGAGCAACCAAGGAGCCCGAGTAGCGCCAGGGGGTGGTGGTGTCAGGCGCTAGGTCAAGGCTAGCGGCAGCGCTGCAGGGAAGGGGCGATGCCAAGGAGCCTGGGTGGCGCGGGGGATGGTGGTGTCGGGCGCCGAGTCGGAGTCTGGCGGCGGCGCTGCAGGGAAGGGGGCGGCGCCGGGGGGTGGAGGGGGCAGCACCGGGGTGCCTGGGGGCGGTGGAGGAGGGGGCCGGTGAGGCAAGTGGGCGGCGAATGGAAAGACTCGAGGGATTGAGGCGGTGGATGGAAAAGGGCGTAGAAGGCGGATGGAAAAGAGACTATGGCGGATGGAAAAACGCAAGTGGGGCGGGGGGTTATGTGTTAAAGGGTATTAAGTTTTGAGAGATTCCATCCACATAGATATGAGGCGTAGAAGGTGGATTCATCAGCCCTGATTCGTGTTTGCATGTTTTGCACTGGAAATGCCATTTGCACTAGATATGCTTCTTTTATATATATATATATATATATATATATATATATATATATATATATATATATATATATATATATATATATATATATATATGTATGTATGTATGTATGTATGTATGTATGTATGTATGTATGTATGTATGTATGTATGTATGTATGTATGCATGCATGCATGCATGCATGCATGCATGCATGCATGTATGTATGTATGTATGTATGTATGTATGTATGTATGTATGTATGTATATGTGTGTATGTGTGTGAGGGCTTATTACACAAACACCTCTACTGGGTCTATACTTAAAAGGCAACTACGCCATTTTTCTCACTTGTAGTTACTTAAATATTCCTATCTAACTATATATTTATGGGGCTAATCATACTATTGCTCTGGCATAAGGTACTTGCTAGGGCAGGCGCCTACCCCATCTAAACTAATAATTCACCAGTTAAAATTATCCTACATCCACCCAACAATTATCTGCTCCACAGTCATAACCTTAACTACGTCCACACCACAAAATGCACCCATAATTATACCATCCTAAAAACGTCCGCACCAGATTAACTCTCCTCCATTCTCTCTCCTTACTCAACCATATCCAACGGTCATCCTTCAATGGATCTGCAGTACCCCTCCCGCGTCCCTCACGCTCGCGGCTCGCATGCAGGTCGCCGCCACCTCCCGCTACGTAGAAACCGCGTTCTCCCCCGCGCCTCCCCCGCGTTCTCCCCTGTCCCTCCGCCTCCCCCGCGCCTCCTCCGCTCCCTCCGCCTCCCCCGTGCCTCCCCCTCCCTCCGCCTCCCCCGTGCCTCCCCCTCCCCTCCTCCGCCGCCGCGCCGCCGCCGCGCCGCCCTCGCCTCCTCCTCCCCATCCCGCGCCGCCGCTGCCTCCTCCTCCGCCATTCCCTCCGCTTCCCCCGTCCTCCACCGCACCGCCGCTTCCCACCTCCCACTCCTCCGCTGCACTCCGCCCTCGCTCCTCCTCCCCCGCTCCGCCGCCGTCTCCTCCTCCCCCCACCTGTCCGCTCCGCCGCCCCTCTGCGCCCACGGCGAACGCCCCACCCCCACCTCTCTCGCGCCGCAACGCCCTGCGCCGAGGCGCCCTAGCGGTCCAGACTGGCTCGTGCGAGAATCACCCACAACGCGGGCCTCACACACCACCCAACCCACCACCGCACCCATCGCCGCCGCGCCCTCCCTGCGCTGAGCGCTAGCATATGCGCCGCCGCCGCCAGGCTCAAGGCGCTCAGATCTAGGGTCGAGTCCTCCTTGCCAGGGGCGGACCTGCCCTTTGGGCGAGCCCGGGCGGCCGCCCGAGCTCCCCTCGCCAGCCGGACACCCCCCCCTCCCCGGCGCCGCCCCCGGTAGAAGCACACACCCACCCCCCAAGATCCCGGCCTCCCGGGCGGCAGAGGCGGAGGACGGCGCGGCGGCGGCGCCCAGGCGGAGGAGTCGGAGGACGGCGCCCATCGGTACCACCTCACCACGTCGCCCTTCCCGGCCGGCCACCTCAAGCTCTCCCCTTCCTTCTATATAGCAAGCTAAGTGCCATTCTCCCTTTTATTTACCCTTCTACTGCTATTGTTTCTGCCAACAAATTATTAGCTAAGAAATGTGCCAGGGTCCAGAGGAATCATGTTATTCTTATGTTCATGGAAGTGTTGACGTGTAATGTGTGATGGTTCATTAGTGCCTAGATTCATAAGAATTTCTTAGTGGTGTGGTATGGCGGTAAGCAGTGCCTTGTTCTTTACAATTGCGTATTCATATTGTCTGTGATTAGTAAAGGTTATATATTCAATACTGACTGACCGAATATTGTCTGTCTGCGTGCCTGAGTTTCAGCGTGTGCACATCAAGTGTTTCATGAAATTAGCACGAAACCTTTTGGTGTATATTGAGTTATGGTTTCATGGTTTTTGCACGCTATATGTTTGATTACTTGCCCATAAGAATTTGGGTGAACCTTTTGGGTTCTTGAACTCCACAGGGTCAGTTAGCTTGCCTAAATAGTTGTTCATTGGCTAGATGAATTAGAAGGAAACATTGATTATAGATGCAGATAAACCAGTATGAATCGCACCTATCCTTCGGTGATTTTGTTTTGTTAGCTTGCAACACATCTGTAAATCATTCAGCTTGGCACCTACGCCTTCACCTGGATTGTTCGCTTGTTGTACTCCTTCAAGATGTCGGGTTTGATGCTACGACGTTTGGTGTGCTGAGTGGTGACTGTTTCAAAGTATAGCTATGTGATTGGATGATTAAGATTCATCCATTTATGGAATGCTTAATTTTATCTTCCTGTCTTTTTCTGCTAAATCTGCTGTTCTCATGACACTTTCGAAGGTCGTATCTCATGGCTATTCCGCTCTTGTCTGAGTGGTGACTGTCATTAGTCAGGCACTTTCTAAGGTCTCATGGCTATTCCGCTCTTGTCTCTTAGCTGCTGTTTTTGTCCAGCTGTGGATATTGGCCTTTTTTATTGACTCAGGTTACCTTATACAGTACTCTAATTCCGAAGCTATGGTTTATGTGGGATGTGGGGAAAGAGGAAATGAGATGGCTGAAGTCCTTACAGACTTCCCGCATCTGACAATAACATCGGCACCACCTCACGAAGAGGCCTTACGGGTCACCGGTTCATGCGTTGCAAACTTTTGTTTGATTTGATTTGTAGGTGGAGTAAGGAGGAGCAATCAGCAGCACTCTCGACTGCCACTGATTCAATAGCGCAGGTGCCTCATCTTGTTCACTGTGTTCCTTGCATCTTTGATCCGATTTGTGGACTCAATTTGGTTTCTTCTGCTGTTGTAGGAGTTGGCCGAGTGGAATGCCAAATACAGGGACAAGTTTGGGTTTGTTTTCATGATATCGGGTTTGATGCTACGACGTTTGGTGTGCTGAGTGGTGACTGCTTCAAAGTATAGCTATGTGATTGGATGATTAAGATTCATCCATTTATGGAATGCTTAATTTTATCTTCCTGTGTTTTTCTGCTAAATCTGCTGTTCTCATGACACTTTCGAAGGTCGTATCTCATGGCTATTCCGCTCTTGTCTGAGTGGTGACTGTCATTAGTCAGGCACTTTCTAAGGTCTCATGGCTATTCCGCTCTTGTCTCTTAGCTGCTGTTTTTGTCCAGCTGTGGATATTGGCCTTTTTTATTGACTCAGGTTACCTTATACAGTACTCTAATTCCGAAGTTATGGTTTATGTGGGATGTGGGGAAAGAGGAAATGAGATGGCTGAAGTCCTTACAGACTTCTCGCATCTGACAATAACATCGGCACCACCTCACGAAGAGGCCTCACGGGTCACCGGTTCATGCGTTGCAAACTTTTGTTTGATTTGATTTGTAGGTGGAGTAAGGAGGAGCAATCAGCAGCACTCTCGACTGCCACTGATTCAATAGCGCAGGTGCCTCATCTTGTTCACTGTGTTCCTTGCATCTTTGATCCGATTTGTGGACTCAATTTGGTTTCTTCTGCTGTTGTAGGAGTTGGCCGAGTGGAATGCCAAATACAGGGACAAGTTTGGGTTTGTTTTCATGATATGTGCGTCTGGGAGGATTGCCCCTGAAGTCTTAGCTGAGCTTAAGGTCCACCTTATAAACTCCAATTTTTGTTTCCTGTACTTGACATTTGTGCCTATTTAGCTCATCTCAACAATTCGTGTGGCAGTTACCCAATTATGTTAAAAAGTTTGCTATAGTCTTTCTGTTGAGACATTGGCTTCCTTATTCCCAACCATTCGTCATTTTGCATTTGAAGAATCTGCAATTAGGCCAAGGTATGTCTGCCTCTAGAGTAAAGGAAAATGTCTTTCTTAGCATGATACATTGTTTTTGGTGAAATATTAATTTGACATTGGAAACTGCAGCATAATATCAAGATATGGGATTCATGGTTTTCCAACACTATTTCTCTTGAATTCAACAATGCGAGTGAGGTATCATGGACCACGAACTGTGAAGAAACTAGCTGCTTTCTACAGTGATGTTTCAGGTGTGTTAATTGTTCCATGTGGACTCTTGTTTTCTTAATTTATTTTGGGGATAGTTTTGCTTGCATGCTTATCAGAGTTCATTCTTGTTTTTTAATTTATTTTGGGAATAGTTTTGCTTGCATGTTTATCAGAGTTCATTCTTGTACACTGAGCAACTGAGTTATGAGCTTGTATTTTTCCAGCTTGCTTTTGGTATGAGGTATCTTTGTCCCAAACAAAATGTCCCTGACTCCCTGCGTTTGGAATTTAGAATTACTTATGCTTAAAATATCTTTGGTGTTTGTATCTGTATTTCTAAGTGTGTTGCTAATGGTGAATTTATGTGATATAGGCATCAATGCTTCAGTGAAGTCAACTACTGGGGAGGCCATGGTACATTCATTAGATGAAATTGAGCTTCAAAAGAATGCTGAACAGGAAAACTGTCCATTCTGGTGGGCGCGTTCGCCGGAGAAAATTCTTCAGCAGGATACTTATCTAGCATTGGCAACTTCATTTGTACTCTTGAGGTTGCTGTGTCTTCTTTTTCCAAAGATAGGTTCCTTTGCGAAATGGGCGTGCAGGAGGCATGCTCTTTTTGCAAACTTGATGGGTGTGCACGAATATTTCTTCACCCACCTTGAGCAAGCAAGGCAGAAATTCAATAGGTTATACCCTTCAAAGCGAGGTAATTTACAGGAGGGGGCAAGGAATGCCACTGCTTGGGCTTCCAAATCATTAGCTTCTGTATCAATTGGAGAGCCAAGCACTATTGGAAGGACGAACTCTACGAATGAGCTAAGATGAAGTGTTAACTTTTTTGTCCGCAGGGATATTTGTACAGTCATCATGGTATGAACACCAAGAATCTGTTGTAATCGGCTTTATTAGCTATTGTAACATCCTCCTTAGAATAAGCACTTTTACTATTTTTTTTCTTCTTATTTTTATTGTCATTATGTTTTACAAGTTTTCTTTATTGGCAATGTCACATGTTTCCATATATAAAATGATACAGTCAAGTATGTGCTGTAAGCCGCATTATATTATGCATCACAATCCCTTCTGAAAGAAATTATAAAGATTTTTTTTATTTTCTTAGGATTTTCGACCATTTTGCTAATGGCTTGAAATTACGCTAACTATTTGGTCTTTGGTATGCTGTTCTCCAGAGACAACATTGGTATTACTTCGGCATCCAGATTGCTGTATCTCAGCTTGGAACCGGTCGTATGACATTGGCATTAATGAATCTGATTGTTTGTTTTATTTTTTACAAATTTTATTTTGTTTTGTATTTTACCGTAGCGTTAGTACGGGCACACTACTCTCTACCCCTACCCCTATAAACCACCAGTTAAAATTATCCTACATCCACCCAACAATTACCTGCTCCACAGTCATGACTTTAACTACGTTTACACCACAATATGCACCCATAATTACACCATCCTAAAAACGTCCGCACCAGATTACACAATATGCGGCGGGCCGGACGAGACGGACGCGGCGGACCCGCGTCCGCGCGGTGCGGGGCGCGCACGCGGTGGACGCTGTGCGGCGGGGCGGACGAGACGCGGCGGACCCGCGTCCACATGGTGCGGGGCGCGCACGCAGTGGACGCGGCGCGACGGCGCGGTACGGCGGGGAGGAACCCAATTATCCAAACAAAACATATATGACCATTCAAAAATTGGCTTTGAAAGCAGGGAACAAAACATGTATGGCCATTCAAAAATTCGTTTGGTTGATTTCGTGTGCATCCTAAAATGCCGCCGTGGCGTTAGCACGGACACTATACTAGTTAGAGTAATAGGCCAACTAAGCTAAGATGAGGGCTATCCCGAACAGTTAGGAATCAAAATGTACGAAAAGATGCGACAAATATCAAAGATGATTTTCAGAAGATATTAAAAAGGAAAAATTCACGAATCAGCGGTGCCAGGCTGACGCCGAATCCCAGTTCGTTTTCATCGCTGAGTAAACTGACGGTACGAAAATATCGGACTCTCAGCTTCGGGAGTCCTCTCAATTATAGCATCCGTGAATGTTTTCGGAGAGTGGTTATCCTTTTCTGACAGAATAAGAACATCGGGTAATGCTGCGAGATGCGACCTTTTGTTCTTGCGATCCTTGCGTTGGTACCGATTGAGAAAGAGACAGCAGCAGAGAGCGAGCACACGGCTGGTCATTGTTTCGAGGGGCCTGCGACACTCAGCTCATCACTTTACTTGCAGTTGCAGGCATTCCACATATATACTTGCCGTCGCACGTCCGCGGCGGCGTCGTGGAATCGTCGTCGTCCTCCGTCGACGTCCGTGCATGCTGCCCCACGCAGATCGAGAGTGCCGTGGCGAGGAGGCCGGCTCGTACGTGAGAGCCACCCGTGCGTTGGCGAGAAAGAACACACGGCGCCTGAGGCTGTTCGCGGGCTTCTCTTTAATTTCGCAGTTTGCATATAGTACTATTCCAACTGATAAATATGCGCACTTTACTACGCCTTTGGTGAGTAGTAGTTAGAGCAAAAGCAAAGCAAAGTCTGAAAACTTTGGTACTCTGTCTCAACACTAATCTAAGCTAACAAGTGAGCAACTTTTCACTCTGAAGGGAGTAAGTAATCCAGTCGGCAGTGCAATCCAGGTATGTCGTTCTTACTACCAATTTCTCTTGTCAAATCAAAGAGAAACCTCAACAAACTACTAGTAACAAAGAAGTCCACGCCTCCGAATGTATCGCTCGAACCATACATATTTGTTCTTGACTGATTGTATGTTGCCACCTACTTCTGACATCGAAATGCGCTACTTTGAGTCGATGTCAAGGTACCAACAATCGATTCCTACGGACGTAAATGAGCTCCAAATCCAGCAAGATATCGTAACTTCTTTGTCAAATGCAGATGACACTGTTGTGCTGATTGACTATGACGACAAATACATCTTGCATCTCAAGTTCCTACTTTATTGCTTTGAGTGGATGTCTGGCCTGCTGGTCAACTACCACAAAGAGTGAGGTGTATGTTCTAGGCCTAGGGGTGAAGAAGAGGAACAGCAGAGAATTACTAATCAGTTAAATTGCAAGTTGGGGAAATTATCAATGGTTTACCTAGGAATCCCAATAAGTGATCATGCCTTGAGGGCGTCAGCTTATGAGAGCCTATGCTCTAAGATGGTGAAGAAGCTAGATCCTTGGAAGGTAAGGCTCTTATCCTCTGGTGGTAAATTGACTCTTAACAAACTCCAGCTTAAGTAGTCTACCTATGTATATGATGGGTTTCTACAACCTTCATGAAGGGGTGCATAGTAAAATGGATACAATTCGTTCTAGATTCTTCTGGAGGGGAGCTACTAACAAGTTCAAATATCATACGGTGAACTGGGATATTGTTTGCAGACCTAAGGATTTTGGGGGTCTGGGTATTCTGAATACTAGATTGGTTAATATTTGCTTGCTCAATAAATGGATTTGCAAACTTCTTAATGGTTGTCAGGATGACTGGTGTAAGATTATACAGAAGAAATACCTCTCGCACTGTGACTTGTTATCTTGCAATCCTGATGGAGGTTCCCAATTTTGGAAGGGCTTGCATAAAGCCAAACACTGGTTTAAATGGGTGCCGGTTGAAACTGGCGGCAACTCCAGCACGAGATAACAATGACGGCAAGCACAAAAGCACATCAGAGATATAAAGATTTGTTAACGAGGTTTAGCAATACCTATTTCCCTAGGAGCCGAATAAAAGTGGATTTGTCTGTATGAGGAGTTTTTTTTATGATTAGGGTTACAAGAGGTCAGCGGTATATATTTATGGATTTTTTTACAGTACATTATACTGGTAGTAGAAATAAAATCTAACCGTTGATTTCCGAGAGTATTATATATTTTTATTTTTCAACCTTGTTTTTTCAGGAGAGTATTTTGGATTGTCATGTAAACATCTGTGTGTAAACCACAGTTACATTAATTAAGAAGTAGGAGGAGATCGATCCATTGATGCCATGGCTCTGAGCCAGAGCACGCAGTTCGGCATCGCCACCATGTCGTTCGGCGTGTTCTCCTTCCTCCTCGTCATCTTCACCGAACTGAAGAAGGTATGTTCATTGCTACTACGTCGTTGCGGTGTGCATCACAAATGTTGTCCCTTTTCTGGAGCAACGCATGCTAAAAACGAAATTATTCTCCGTCATTTTTCCCCTTGTGCGTACGTATAGCCACCACACAAGACGCCGATCAAGAGGAGGGATGTAGTCATCTGCTAGTTCCCACCGGATCTGATGGTAGCACTGGGCGCCCTCTCGACGCTCGCCACCGCGTGCTGCTCGGAGATCGAAGCCTTGTCCGTCTTCTTCCCCTACAATGGCAAGTCCATCCCAAGGCCCTCCTCGACTAAACCCTACTCTACGACACTTGTTTCATTTATAATTTTACCCCTTTAAAGATTCCACTGCTAGTAGTGTGGGTGGTAGTATAATTAAATCATAACTAATCTGAACCATTGGATTGCAAAGATTGGATGGCTTATATTCATTTTAAAGTACCATAAAATAGCTCATATTTATACACCGATTACACATTCAACTCGGACACCTAGTTCGTACCATGTGGGGCTCTGCTTTTTCCATAAACAACTCCTTTGCATATGTGAGCCATACACAACAAATACCCACCTTAGCGAATACACCATCTTGAAGAACATCATCTCTACCCTTGATGATCACATCACTTTGAAGAATAAAAGAAAATGCCTTGATACTCGTCACACATCCGTGAAGGGGGGAGGGTTACCTTCTTGCTCAGCAGCTTGTGATTCCCAACAAGTTGAGGCAACGCTCAAACTTGTTGACAGTGACAGGCTTGGTCAATATATTCATAGTATTATCATCAGTGTGCACCTTCATCAAATCAATTTTCTCAGTGTTAATCAACTCTCTGATCCTGTGATATCTTGCATGAATTTGCTTCGTCCTAGCATGATACACCTAATTCTTTGCCAAATAAATTATACTCTGGCTATCACAATACACTTGAACTCCATCTTACTCAATGTCCAATTCCTTCACTAGTCCTATAAGCCATAACATTTCCTTTACATCTTCAACCACAACGATGTACTTTGCCTCAATTGTAGACAATGCAACAATATAGATTGAATTGGCAATTTTCAACAAATAAGCCCTCCACCTAAAGTAAAAAATATACCGTGTCGTAGACCTCCTATTATCTAAATCACCGGCATAGTTGGAGTCCACATATTCAACATCCAAAAGATTACCTTGTTGTCTGCCAAAAATAATACTATGACTTGATGCCCCTCTCAAGTATCTAAATATCCACTTGACTGCCTCCCAATGTTGTTTCCCTGGTTTAGCCATAAATTTTCTATCTTGACTTATAGCATGCACCAAATCTATGCCTTGTGCAAACCATTGCATACATTAAGGAGCCAATTGTACTAGCATATGGAACCTTTGCCATCTCTTTAATTTCCTTCCCTGATACATGACAAAACTCATAAGAAAGTTTAAAGTGTTGTGCTAATGGAGTACTTACTGGTTTGGCCTTACTCTTATCAAACCTTTCTAAAACCTTCTCAACATACTACCGTTGAGATAACCATTTTTTTTTTGAGGTTCTGTCCTTATGTATTTCTATGCTCAATACTTTCTTTGCTACCCCTAAGTCTTTCATAGCAAATTCTATTTCTATGCTCAATACTTTCTTTGCTACCCCTAAGTCTTTCATAGCAAATTCTTGACTTAGCAAAACCTTCAAGCCAATCACATCACTCATGTGCTTTACAGCAATTAACATATCATCAACATACAATAGTAGAAAAATAAGCGAGCCATCATTAAGGCATTGAACATAAACACAATAGTCATACTCACATCACTTATAGCCAACTTTAGTACGCAGGAGTCAAAAGCATTTGCGCCACTACCATGGCGACTGCTCCAACCCATACAATGACTTTTAATTTGTAAACCAGTTATTGATTTTCCAGTTCAGTGACCCTTCTGGCTGCTCTATGTAGATTTCCTCATCAAGATCATCATGCAAAAACATTGTTTTCACATGCATTTGTTCTAAGTGTAAATCCCAATTGGCTACCAATGCAAGAACTGTTCTAATAGAAGTATGCCTCACAACCAGAGAGAATATTCCATCATAATTAACCCCTTCTTTTATGAATACCCTTTTGCAATTAACTAAGCCTTGAATTTTTCCCCTTCTTTTTCTGATACTCCTAGCTTTCTCTTGTAGACCCACTTGCACCCAATTGCTTTCGTTCCCACATGAATACGTGCTACCTTCCAAGTTTGATTCTTTTGTAAAGACTCTATCTCTTCTGTAATTGTAGTCATCCATCTATCTTTCTGAAAAACCATGTGAGAATGTTCAGGATAATGTTGTGATGAACCATTGTAAGTTTTGTAGAGTGGTTAAGTGATTTTACCAAGATCACATTTTGTTTAGACTATTTTTTTTGGAATATTTAGGAAAAACAATAGTACCACAGGTATTGGTGCTGTCATACCATAGGGCAGTAGTACCGCTGGGCGTATGCGGTCATACCGTAATGTGATAGCACCAAATTTTACTCGGCGGTATGTTAGTTCCAGAGAGGTCTATTTTGGGATTGCAAGGTGCAGTAGTACCGGTTTGGGGAGCGGTAGTACCAGCATGCTGCGTACGGTACTACCGGATTTCGTAGAAAAACAGGATTTTGGGTTTTGAGTTATAGGTTGAGTTGGGGTGACCTAGGTCATTGTATTAAGGCTGCATGATGCATGTTTTGGTTAACGTGGGTCAAGTTATTGAAGTGAAAGATTGGTGAATATTTAGGAAAAAATATTGAGCCACCATTTACCCCGTCTCTGTTGTCACCTTCGGTCCTACACTTTCTCCTAGCTTGTAATTGCCTCCTGAAAAGTAGTTGAATCATCAGTACTAACAAGAAGAACAAAGAAAACCTGGTCTTCGTACTCGAATCTCTCTAGGGCTTTCACATTGCTGCAACTCTCTCTATCTCTTGCAATTGAAAATTATGCAAATAATCTCAAGTGGAACTTCATGTAGTGGAACTCTCATCCTGAGTCTTTGAACAATATTCCAAGTCTACCCGCACTATATCTGAACCTGCAATATCCTGTGCCACCTCGTCTTTATTCTGTTGTAACATTGATTTCTCATCAAAGAACAATATCCCTACTTATCACCATCTTAGATTAGTATAATCAATTGAATTACCAGTTCATACCTCGTCTACAACCTTACCACCTAAAGATACATGTGGTGATCTGCTTATGAGATAGCATGTCTTGTTCACAGCCTCTGCCTAGAAATATGTAAGAAGTCATGCATTCAGACCTCAATCATCTTGCCCTTTCACATACTTATGAATGATTACAAGATGCGGCCAAAACACCATCCTTTTCACTCTCAATATCTCTCACTCACAACCATATAAGGAGATAAGGTACTAGAGGAAAAACTAAACTATAGAATCCTTGAGGCTACCACCTCCTCTCTAAATAACCAACACCTCCTTAATGGGTCTAACCCATTAAGCTTAAGAAAACCCGTTAAACCCACTAACATGAGTTTAAGATACTCACACACGTTTTTTAAAGTGCTTATAAGGCTTAACTCGCTAACTCTTTAACGATTCATCAACATGACAATTCTAGCTCTACTTGACCTAAACCACTTCTTATTTGCACCTCTGTGTCGCAGTTTTGGTGAAGACACCAACCTAGCATTTGGCCAACTACTAAAATACCATCGACGAAGCTTTCGTGCACCTTCCATTGAATCTGTCTTCATCTTTACCTCAAAACATCTCCACATGTTTTGACACGCAGCTTGTAGTATCCAATGATTAGTCATCACGTCTTCACGCATTTGGACTTCTCCGAACCATCTCTACGTGCATCGGCCTTATCACTTATTGTACCACATGCACCGACTCATCTCTTCCTGATCCTTGTCTTCGTTGTACTTCCCATTTGAGCCAATAGCCTCACCGGGCTTACATGACCGCTCAGATCTTAGCTCCTTGTCTAGTCCCGATTCATTATCGTCGACCACCACGTCTTCTAAGCCACATGCACATCTAAAGACAAAACAATTATACCGAGCACAAGTTCCATGTACTCGACTCACATTTGTCAAACTATGTATAATGCAATACCACATAAATCCTCATAACTCCCAAATCATAAACTGACCTCAAACCAACTCAACTCCACTCACCCTGATCCCTGGATAAATGAGGTGAGATGGCTACTAGATAAATCAGGCTCTTACTCTATTAGATCCTTGTATAGAACAATGACTTCCCAGGGGTGTCATCAGTACCAAAATTCTCTTTGGAGAAGTAAGATCCCTCCAAAATTTAAAATTTTTCTTCGGCTCTTATGTCAGGACAGAGTTCAGTCTACTCAGCAACTAAAGAAGAGAAAATGGAAAGGGGAGGAAAATTGTGTGTTATGTGGGATGCTTGAATCTTTAGATCATATTTTCTTTACTTGCCATATAGCTAAATTCATTTGGTGCTGCTTTAGGTAGATCTTTGGCTGAATAAAGTATTCCTAGATGGGTGCCTGACTTTCTCAATAATTGCGTAGGAGGGGATTTTGCATTAAAATTTTCTCTTAATCTATTTTTTTACTGCAAACTAGAAACAAGATGGCAATAGAGAAAAAGTCCCCTTCTAACCTGGATAATATTTTGGATTGAATTCTATCTCAATTTCAGCTTTGGTATCTTCAGTGTAAGTACCTAGTGTAGGTTCATGTTGTGATAAGTAAATGATAAAATATAAGACTTGTGCTCATGGTTGGTTCTACTGGTCGATCCATATAGTGGACATTTGGAGTAATACTGGTTGAAGTAAAGGAGCTCGATCAGAAGTGGTCTACTAATCGATCCATAGTAGTGGTCATTTGGAGTAGTACTGGTCAGAGTGAGCTTAACCAGTGTAAAACTCAACCAGTGTTTAATATGTTATGACGAGTGTAATGTGTGTTGTTAAGTACACTGCTACGTGATGGGTTGATTTGTCTGTGTGTGAACACATTAATTTGGTGGATAGGAACGTCATGGCGACATGGAGATGGATGTAGAGATATAGATGTGCTATGGAGTCCAGTAGATGTCGAGGACGTGAAGAGAGGCCAAAGAGACTTGCTAGAGAAGACAAAGATCAGCTGTACGATCAGAGTGATCGTGGACGCTAAGAGCATCTCCAATGGTCTGAGTCAGCTAGCTATATGCATGTACACATCAGCATATATCCTATGTGGAGAAAAGAGAGTATGCAAAAAAAAATCGAGCCAGCTCTTCCTTAAGCACTAGTCTATAACGCCAAACGAGGCAGCATCTATAAATTCTGTGTGTGCATGTAAGCATCAAATAGATATCCTTATAGATAGTTCTTTAAAATGCTAACTTTAGTGTGTACTATATAGATGATGTGGAAGTCTTATAGTTAGTTGCTAACTATAACCATTGGAGATGCCCTAAGGGCATCTCCAATGATCTGAGTCAGTTAGCTATATGCATGTACACATCAGCATATATCCTATGTGGAGGAAAGAGAGTATGCAAAAAAAAAACCGAGCCAGCTCTTCCTTAAGCACTAGTCTATAACGCCAAACGAGGCAGGCTCTATAAATTCTGTGTGTGCATGTAAGTATCAAATAGCTATCCTTATAGATAGTTATTTAGAATGCTAGCTTTAGTGTGTACTATATAAATGATGTGGAACCATTAGAGATGCCCTAAGACCAACTGTGCAATCAGTGGTCGTGGAAGCTGCGACTAGCATGGAAGAACGCAGCAGCCAATGCATGCATACTCGAAGCCATTGATCAATACATGCGTATTGGGTGCACATGACGACCAGCACGAGCAATGAGCGCAGCGACGATCAATGCATGCATGGCAAGCTAGATCGTTGAGACCAACGGTCGTGGCCAGCTGCGGGAGACTAGGGCAGGCATGCTCTTGGCGACCAGCATGTAGGGTAAGGGACCAGTGTACGCGGAAGCATTCGAGCGGATGTGCGACTCGAGTCCAAGGATAAGGTTGGAAGTGTATGTAGATGTGTATGCAACGGTGTGACCATAATTTGATTTGGAAACTGTGTTCGTATGCAAACAGAAGTCCAACTAAGAGTTAGTTCCAGGTACGAGTTGGATATCCATGTATGGTTATATAAGTACATGCATGTAGCCCTTGCAGCTAGCCAAGGGAATGAACAGAGGTTACTTTTAGAACATCAGAAAAATCATCTAGGGCTAGAAAAATTGCGCAAATAGCATGTGAATTTTTAGTGTCTTCTCTGTGAGTTCTTGTTGTTTCTTCTGTAAGTTTTGTTCAATCTCTTAGTCAATCTTGCCGTCGGAAGTGTTTTGTGTTTAGTGTGGTGTTGATTTTTAGCAATTGAATTTTATTTGGTTACTGATTCACCCTCTCTTGGTTGATCCGTATTCCACGATCCAACGTTCTGCTTAAGGAGGAGGACGGCAAGAAGATTGCGAAGGTCTCAAACAAGATCAAGGTGTGGCTTGCGGAATTCAAGGTGCAATCTGGAGTAAAATGACTGATGGAGGAGGCTCTTAGCTTGTTTTAGCTAGCTGTGTGGTATGGCCGTCTGTAGTTAGCTTTGGTGCTTAGGTGGTGTCTTTCGTTTGTCTGAAAAGGCGTTGCTTTTGTAACTTGTATCCCCAGTCGTTGTTTTCCCTTTTTTTTCTCTCCTTGTAGACCTTGTTACTTTGCTTTCAATACAAGCGGGGAAAACCTTCAAAAAAAAATGCAACCTATGGCTGTGCTCATTTGAGCTGAATAAGTCTGATTTATGGCTGAATTTTTACTGTAGTTGGTTTATTTTACACTATAGTTGATGGTGGCTTATTTAGCATAATTAAATTTAAAAAATTAAAAATAGAAAAAAAATATGTTAGCCTATCACATATAATGTAAACAAATACGGGAAAAAAGAACCGGTAAAAAAAGCTCAAAAAATTCAGAAAAAGACAAAATTTATGAATAGTAAAAATAAATCAGAAATCAGAAGTTCAATGCGAAATAAGCGAGACGTATAAATAGCCAGAATGAGTAGGCGTCAATAGCATGTCCTTGGTGCCGATACGACCAAAGCCTGGCGTATCTGTTTGTAAGGTGGTAATTTTCCTGATTCCTATATAAATTAAACTGTTTTTTTGGTAAGATTTCTGTATTTTAAATAGAGCCTCAACATTTTTACCATTTTCTGATTTCCATGTGAGCCGCCGACGCCTAATCTTCTCCGGTCTATCGTAAGGCAGTGGCAGGCAACGAACGAAGTAATTTAAGAATTTGCTTGACTATGCCAGCCAAAAAGTACACTTTACTAGTATGTTTTTGCATAAAGAGGGAGCTACAAATCTACTTTCCAAAGGGAAACCTCGTTATCTTGCTGATTTTTCAGCGGCTCACTATGCGGTTCGCTTTTCCTACCATTCTCCAAGTACGTTCTACCTGGCTTTGGCCAATGTTTCCCATGCTGACCACAAAGACCTGGACGTGTGGTGGCAGTATAGAGTAAATCAACAACCAACGAATAACATTGCTGCGACTAATATCTTGTTTCAAATAGCTTGTGGCTTCTAATTTTTAGATGCTATTGTAGGGGTGGCTCAACCCTCTGTGACGGGGTCTTACAACTAGCCCAATATGTAATATGTCTAATAGTATATGGACATATGTATAAAAGAATATATCAAAGTATCCTTACCTTTTGTAATTATTAAGGGGGTAGGATATGAATTTTTCATCCAATTCCACTCATATATATAAGCCCCCCAAGAGGGTATGGGGTCAAATCCACCATTTCATACATGAGCATTCTCTCTCCCCTATCGTTGGCTCTCTCTAACTAGTCCCCCCATATGCTGTTTAATCAGTAGCCACAACAGATGCCAAAAGTCATTTGAAACGTGTTTGCTTTTTAACGTAATATTTTTCTTTTTCTTTTGTATTGTGCATGAAGATATAATGGTATTTTTATTTTCCTTATTTTTTAATTGAATGTCTCAGAAAAAGTTAACAACCGTTGATATGCTATTTCAGCCAAAAGCCACCAGTCACAACTGCTTGGTATATGACCTAAGACAAATCTTACACCCAACAAAGTGAAAGCAGTGTCTGAAATGTTGAACATGCAGTGCTGTTCTTCGAGATAAACCATGGAATGGAATTTAAGAAAAATGAAATGCAGTATACCTTTGAGTAGTTTGAAAGTTATGATTGAGACTCTCTTTGAGTTGTAGATTACACCAAAATTACTATAGTTACTACAAGTCGCCGTAGGACTGTAAAAACTTAGGAACAATGTGATAAGTTAGGGTGGTCAGTTTAGCGACATCTTATTTTTTCATTGTAGCTGATTTATTTTTTACTATAGCTGATGATAGTTTATTTGACGTAATTAAATTTAAAAATTTTAAAACTAAAAACATGTTAGCCTCTCACGGATAATACGAAGAAATACTGAAAAAAGAAAAGTTAAAAAAACTCACAAAAAAGCTAGAAGAAGACGAAATTAAAAAATAGTGAATTAAAAATTAGAAGTCAAAAATTAAAGCTGAAATAAGCGAGAGGCACGGCTGGTACAGCAAACTAAAAGAATTGGACAATGTGAGGAAAAGCCCAGAATATTTGAAGTCTTGAGAAGAGAACAATGCATCAATGAAAATCTTTTGTAGGGCACATCGCTGAAAGGTCCCCCGATCAGACTGCTCCTCGAGCTGACGGGGAAGCTTCTGCGAAACCGATGCTCTCGCCAGTCAACCAGCCTCTCTTGTCGTGAGCTCGAAGTCTCAAATCACTTTCGCAAGAGACAAAGAGACATGCTTAAGCGCGACTAATATACAACGCCATAGCCCAATGACCATGTGCTGCCCCAGGACTGATAAGACTATGATCAAATATTCAAATGGTGCTTAAAAAGAAAATTATTTCGTATTTGCAACGTGACAGGGAGAGAGAATCTCGCACAGGTTGCTTGCGTCGGCACGCTCCTCTCCCCATTGGCCTTCGGAACGGGTCAGGTCCGGACACTGTGCGTGCAGTGTGCCGCATGGAACGCAAGCCTCATGAACTGGTCCATGTCGCACGCGATGCACATGTGGCGTTACCTCACCCAGCCCATCGCTTTCAGTGCAGAAAAGGCGTATTCGTGTCGAGGAGAGGATGAATCGGTAGGAAGGCGTAAATACGTGCGTGCATGCGAAACCGTATTGCCTCGGTCGAAGCAACGGCAGCGATCATTATCCGACGTGGCGGTCGGTCTCCACTGACGCTGTACCGTGAGGCAGACGCGCGCAAGAACTACTGTGACTTCATCTCGACGGGACAGAGTCGTATCATTTTCACGACGCGCTTAATTGTCCGGTGTACTGAAGCTGCATCTACACAAGAAAATCTTACGAGACCTCGTCACCTTTAGGCTCTTGTTATACTCCTTTAATTTTATAACATATGATAGAATAAATTAACTACCTCAGAAAGGGTCTAAGCAAAGATCTAAAGATGAGGAGATCTTATAGTACTTACTTAACGCTACGTGGTATGTATGGACGGACAAAACGTTTGAATTAGCTAGAGATTTCAGATTCTAGAGTAAAATCGAGCAATTCACAGCTAGATTATACATCTATGTAGCATAATGTACATGTAATCGATCTCTCATACACAACAAACAGTCAAACACAGCTGCAGCGGCTGCAGCCTGATAGCCACTCAGAAAAACAAAGATGGGGAAAAAGAAAAGGAGAAGAAGCAAAGATGGAAGAGCAATAACTACACTGGAAATCGATAGATCGACCTTCGAATCATGCATGAATTCAATGGAGCAATTTTTTTCATGCAGCAATCCCATGAGTTTTACTCTCTTCCTATGTCAAGGTGTCGCAGAGACCCTGCGGCTTGGCGTGGGCGTGGTCGGAGGCGGGGAAAATTGTAGATTTGCCCCACTGTTGAGTGGCTTTGTAGATTTGCCCCAGTGATGTCTCAATGACATGTGGGTCCAGGACCCACATGTCATTGAGACAACTGGGGCAAATCTACAAAGTGCACTTTTTTAAGTGGGGCAAATCTACAAAAGCCCCGTCGGAGGCGGCCCACATCTCCGCCATGTTGGGGAAGTAGCACACCGAGAGCTCCAAGGTGGCCTTGTCCTGCAGCCCGCCGAACCCACCGAACAGGTCGCCGTAAGGGGACAACAGCTGCTCGCCGGCGCCCCCGAGCTCGGGCAGGAACACGTCGTCCAGCGTCACGCCGTCGCTCGCCGCAGGCGCGGACGCCCAGCCGCCGGAGACATCCAGCCCGACGGTGGCCGGTGGCACGGGCGCGAGCTCGGTCTGCGGCTTACACGGCGTTGGCGCGTCGAAGTGAATGAGCCCTTGGAGCTGCGGCTGTGGTGGGTACATGGCGGCGAAGCATATGTCGCCGCTCGAGCTGGTGACGGAGGAGGAGGCGGACGCGGCGGGCGAGAGCGCCGGCTGCAGGGATGTGCATTGGCTCCGGGTGCTGGGCGGCGTCGCGGGTGCGGAGAATGCCCCGCTGGCGCCGCCGGGCTGCACGACCACAGTGGCCTTCTTCTTGAGCTTGGTGTTCCAGTAGTTCTTGACGTCGTTGTCGGTCCGGCCGGGGAGCTTGGACGCGATGATGGACCACCTGGCATGCAGTAGAGTAACGGCGTCACGCACAGGCGTCAAATTTGCAATTCGGTGAAGCGCACACAAGATAAAATTGCAGAGGTTAGAGCTGAACACTGTAGTGTAACTCACCTGCTTCCAATTGAGTTGTAGAGCGAGCAGATGATCTGGTCCTCCTGCTCCGTGTAGCCGCCGTGCCTGATGTCCGGCCTCAGGTAGTTGAGCCACCGGAGGCGGCAGCTCTTGCCGCAGCGGTTGAGCCCTGAATCAAAAGGAGCAAGCTTTACAAACAAATCCTGGAAACCGTGTGCAAGAGCAACAGAATTTCAACTCGAGCAGGTATCATCATCAGTAGAGAACCAAGAGTTCAAGAAAGCAACCAGTCCAAGATCAGACTGCACTAGTGCGGTGCTACATGTCCAATCTCCAGAGTCCAGCTGCCTCCACAAGCAGCACACTGTACCTGCTCTCTGCGGCAGGGCGATCCAGTTGCCGCCGATGCCGTGCCTCTGGACGTAGCTCCTCAGCTGCTCGTCCTCCTCCGGCGACCACGGCCCCCGCTTGACGCTCGCCTTGTCGCAGCACGGCGCGCGCCCCATAGAGACAGACCTTCGAGACTCGCCTTACAGACACAGCAAATTAAGCAAGAGAGGATCAGTGGCTCCTCACTCCTCCTCGGACAACAAACCGCACGGACAGAGTCGTCTTCCGAGTCAGTCTCTCTCACACACACGCACCCACGGGAAGGAAGGGGAAGGAAGCAATCAAGCAGGAGAGGATACGGCACACACAAACTGCGGGCCGCCCGGTACGGGTGTGCGCGAGTACGAGACGGCAGCGATCGATCGAGTGCTACTGCTGCGCCTACGAGTTCATTTATAGCGGCCTTACGAGGCGCGACTGGCCTTGCGAGGGTGGGGCCTGCATTCCAGTACGGCCTTCTTCCTCGCCGAGCCGTCCCGATCGTATTGTTCCATGCTCGTACTCGTATCGGATGATGGGATTTGTATTCTCCTATTGTTACTGTCAGTGCCTTTGACCAAGTGAGTTCGCCGTGCTTTCACACGAAGACTTCAGACCTTGGGCATGCACGGGCAATCCCTTTGTTTTTACTGTTTATGGCCGGGTTATTTTGAATCTAATGCTGGCTTATGTTTGTATTGTCTACAGTAATTGTCTTTTAAACATTGTGTTTTTTAAGACGGAGTTAATAGAAAAATTGTAGTAAAAAATATACTGAGTTCAGTTATACCGACTAAAATTATATGCGACTATTTTCTTCTATGTACTGCATCTCATGAATAACCAGAATTCAAATATTTAACATATAAACCATAAGTCATCAGAAGAACTTAAGGTGGTGATCAAAAGAGCTTCAACTTCTGGCTTTCAGCTTATTTTTTACTATTCATAAACTTCATCTTTTTCTGAACTTTTGGCTTTTTGTTGAGCTTTTTTGCCGGTTCTTTTTTCCTGTATTTGTTTGTACGTAATTGGCTAACATATTTTTTAATTTTTTTAAATTTAATTATGCTAAATAAATCTCTGCCAGCTACAGTGTTTTTTAGTCAGCTATAGTGTTTTTCAGTCATAAGCCACAAAAAAAGCCCAAATGATCACCCCTTCCCTCTCCAGCTAAATATGTCGAAGAAGCGCCATTGTGCCGCGAAATTTTGATTCTTTGAAGTGTGCGTCCAAACACTAGCGAAGGAAAAGTTAAGCCGGAACTGGAGAAGTTATATCCTTCTCAGTCGAAAATTCAGGTAAAGCCTAGCCAAAAAAAATGGAGCCTATCAGCCAACCAGCTGCAGGCTCGCCAAACTCTTTGACATTAGCAAAGCAATGTGTTTTTGTGCCCTGACCATGCGACGCCTTTCCAAAGTAGTATTATTCCAGCATGGTAAAGAGGAGCGCATGAGCATGGCCATGATAATACCTTGGTGACGAGTGGGATGGAGTGGTCCAACTCCAACTCTCTCCAAGCTGTGCACGCATGAATCTTGATGAGTGGGTCAAGCGTTTCTAACTCGGATGAACGTGTGCGACCGGGGCCAGTCTTTCGTTTTGCGGTTACGCGAGCCCCATGTACTACTGTTTGACATCACCATCACATGGTAGTATGGTAGTGGTACACACTAGACAACACACGCGGCTGCAATGTTTTATTCTCTAGTAGTCTCTACTCTTCAGCAATCTGAACTCAGAATATGACATCTTAAAAGAAGTTGAGAACGTTGCATCTGAACTTCAGATCTCTGAACATGGCATGAACTAGTTAAGTAGTGGGCTTATATTGGACGAAGTACAAAAGTACGGTCCACATGAAGATCAACCTGACTCGCCCCAATTGGGTCGAATCCAACCCAAGCCAGGCCGGTTGGTGGGCTCATCTGGTATACGGCTGTTCTTTTAAGGTTCAGTTTATGACTTTTAGTTCATTCCGGAGGGAGAGTACGAAATAATAAAAACTTATATAAAATTTTAATTGATATAATTGAAGTTGTTACTATATATATTATAATAAATTTAAGACTATATCTTAAAAAGATATTTTATTTGAAAGATAATTTTTGTAATTTTTTTTGAAAAGGCAGCTTTTTATAATCCGTGAAGAAAGCCTGTAGTCGCGCCGCGCGCGCCCCGCCACCGGCCGGGCAGGCTGTGCGCCCTTCCGAATTTTTTGTATTTTAGCCCTTTTTTTGAAAAATATTCACATTTAGACCCCTGATAGTTTTAATTCCGTTTTTGGACCCAGAGCTCGGCGCCGTGACCCACGGCGCCGAGGTAACACGTCTCGGCGCCGAGGTAACACGTCTCGGCGCCGTGGACCACGGCGTCGAGGCGCCAGGCCCGCGCCAGCGGTGCGGCCTGCGTGGCGCCGACGTGGCAAACACCTGGCGCCGTGGATCGTGGCGCCGAGCTCGGCGCCGTGGATCTGGGCGCCGAGCTCGGAGCCGTGGGTCGTGGCGCCGAGCTCGGAGCCGTGGGTCGTGGCGCCGAGCTGTGAAAATTCAGAGCAGCCGCCGTGACCAGTGGCGCTCCTGCTCGGTGCCTTCAAAATAATCCGTAGCTTTTGCAAACATTCAGAAAATTGATGAACTGTGTGAAACACAATTTTTGTTTCCTGGTACATTTTTTGATGATGTCGTGTTCAATCTGAAAATTTCGGGTGCTAGTAACGTAATAATGTTTGTAACATTTTTCCTAAGCAAGGAACTCCGATGGTCAAACACTAATTGTTAGAGAAGGGGATAATAGTGTTGCTTATTAATGGAATTCAAAAGAGCTAAAATGGGGCAAGGTAAGAACCTATGTGCCTTAGACTTTTGCATTATATTGCCCATAAGTAATTATGTCGCTACTTCAAATCACATGGTATAATCTGCGAAGTTGAGGATATAATTTAATGCCTTGTTGTTCTTTTGCAGACATTTATGTGCTTGAAAATGTGAATTTTCCATGTAATGATTTACAATTTTGAACTGAGTAGGCATGATTTCTCTGTTCTTTTCTATATGCAAACTAATCCATTATGCAGACAATCTTTGGAGCAAGCATGGGTGGGCAACATTATGCACTCTATTAAATTGTAGTTTTGTGAAGCACCGATACGCAATACCGTCATACCGGTAGTCTCAAGTGCAGTGGATACAGCTAGGCAAACACAATACAATGCATAATAATAGGATTACATAGACCGTAGATAGCGTGGGTCTATTCTACTGGGTGTAGCGTGGTTGTTTCCCCTTTTTATTGGGCCCTGAGGATGGCTCCACTGCATCATTCTTCCTGTCACTCTTGGTCTTGAGAGCTGCCTCACGAGCTTGAAGCTCTTCCTCCTGACGCTTGATGGCTGCTTCACGCAGACTTAACTGCTCCCGCCTCCTTTGCAGCTCATCCTCCTTGCCCTTCAGACAGTTTTGGTCCACCCTCACGCGGCGCTCTTGCTCAAGCCGCATCTGTCGTTCCACCTCACGAGCCTGAGTCATCTTGACAAAGTATTGTCCTTTGTTTTCCACCTCCACTGCCCGGTTATTTGGCCATGCCGGCAACACCCGATCCACCCATTCGATGAACGTGCAAGCCTATGTGTGGCGTGGTAGATGTCATGGATCAAGTTGAAAAACGATAACGAGAAACAAATGATTTAGTTGTCGTCGTTACCACGAAGTCGTCATCCAGGTCTGGACACTTGAAGAACCTACGGTCGTATTTGGCTCGTTGTACTCGATCCGTCCAGACTCCCAACATCGTTCTAAAGCCGCAATGGCACTTCGGGCGCTCATGCCACTCCGGCACTCCAAATGGGTCGGACCTCCATGAAGACATTGTTGTGTAGTAGTATTGTGATGGCTTGAGGAGAAGATGTGGTATGAAAGACATAGGAGAGCTTTATGTAGGCAGGTTATCTGGTGCAGTGGGCATAGTCCATGGAGAGGAGGTCATACGAATCTTTTCGCTTTTTCAGGATTCCAGTTTAGCAATAAATGTTCGTATGTAGGCTTTTCAGAGCCTGTAGTCTCGTAATAAATTCATAGTTCATAGCCTTTTCAGTCATTTGCAGGAAACAGCTCGTAGGCTTTTTCAGGATTCCAGTTTAGCAATAAATGTTCCTATGTAGGCTTTTCAGAGCCTGTAGTCTCGTAATAAATTCATAGTTCGTAGCATTTTCAGTCGTTTGCAGGAAACATAAATTCATTGCAGCAATTATAGAACCACAAAGTACAGACTACGGATTCGAACACAAATATCACACGAATATAACATATACACATGTATACAACAAGTAGCTCATTACAAACACATCTCTGTCCAACCACATACCAAGTGCCTCCTAGCTCATTACAACATATATACAACGACTTTTAAGCCCAACCACAAGCCTACACATAAGTATCACTGCCTCCTAGCCTTACCCTTACCCAGGGCGTCGGTGCCTGGAGTGTAACGGCTAGGCTCGCAGCGGCGTCTGCGTGGTACAGGCTGTGAAGGCTGAGTTGAAGGAGCGTCTACGAGCTGAGACAGGCATATCTCATCGTAAGTCTGCTGCTCCACCTCGTCCTCACCGCCCTCGTCAGGGAAAGTGTCGCTCATCGTGGGGGACGAGCTCTGCCCCGTGTACGACCCTAGCCGCGTCGGGTCTGCAAGTCGTGTCGCAGGCACGTCTACGTCCCTCGCCGCACCTGTGCTGCAACCACAACGACCAGCCGCACGACGTAGCCGACCTACCAGCCTCTGTCATCCAACATTTTGTTAACCAACAAGATACGAAGATATTAGGTACTAATTTTGTGAGTGGTTGTGTCGAAGCTTACCTCTAGGAAGCTACGCGTCCTGACGTCGCCGACGGTCGTGGAGAAACGCTCTATGTCTAGTACGGACTGCCTCAGAGTGTTGCCCTGCAAACAAGCAAAAGAATGGATAATTTGCTATATGTAATGATATTTATGTCTATTGGAAAATAAGCAATGAGATTGAACATTACCACACGGTCCATTACTGGTGCTATCTCCACCTGCGTCCCAAGTCGAGTAGACTGGTCGTAGGGCGTGTCCTCGTCGTCGGAGGACTCAATGTCCGCATAGTCAGCTTCAGTCCATTGTCCTTTAAGCTTGGACCGCGTCGCACGCTGGTACCAAACTTGGTACCGCCGGAAGTGCTTGTTGCTGTGCGGCTCGTCATTGTGGTCCACGTGGTCCTGAAAGTGTCCCCACTCCTCAACGTACACGTGGTGGTGCTGCTCGAAGTCTGTGACCTTCTTCTGTCGCTGACGATCAAATCTGCATGTCACGTAAACCAATAGTTAAAATTAGTATAAACTCTGTGCAATTGGAATCCAAGGTTAGAATTGAAATTGCATGCCACGTACTTGTGCAAGGCCACAGACGTGGAGAACGGCGCTACTGGCCATAGCTGCCTCATACCAAACTGGCGTGCAACTCTATGTGGCAGGTGATACTCAACAGCATAGAAACAGATAAGGGGGCACCTCATCCTGTAGAGGGCCTCGTCTATGCTGCACAGTGCGCTGAACTGAACGGTCTCCACCTCTTGCTCGGTGTACGGCTCCCACTTAACCTGCATAGCAACAATTTAACGTTAAAAGTCATATACTAACAAATGAAAATCACGATACCAAATGGAATTAACTTACATTGGAGGCCGTGAGCGCATCTAGCTCGTTCATGTACTCTAGGTAGGCCCTCTTCGTCCTGGCGTAGGGAACTGAGACCTGGTCCCAAAGATATGCAAGTGTCGGACGTCGACGAAGAGGAACCTCTGCGAACCACGGATGAGGAGGCGAAACCGTGGGACGACCAACTGGTAGACGACACCACATCCACAGCTGGAAGAGGTAGAGGCAACCACCTACTGTCGAGTTCGGCGAACTCCGACGGCACGCCTCGCAGACGTGGCGGTAAAGGAACGCCAACACCCCGGAAGCCCAGCTGTACTGCCCCGCCGTGTCCCAGTCAGTGAGGCAGTGGATGTACATCCACGACGCGCTGTCCCTCGTTCCGTCGGGGAAGAGAACGCAGCCAAACAAGTGCAGGATCCATGCCCTGCAATTATATGTAAAATGATATTAAATCAAACTATGTCAATTTTAGAAAAAAGCTCGATTAGACGACGAGTTGACCCGTACTCGCAGTAGTAGGCAACTGTCTGCTCGTCCGCGTCTGCAGTACACTCTGCGAAAGTCTGCCGTAGCCATGTGATCGGAACTCCAGAAGAGCGATGGCCTGCCTCAGGAGGAAGCTCTCTCCCCAGGAAGGCCTCTACTCGGACGACACCAAGTATCTTCTGAGTGTCCTGGAGCGTAATAGTCATCTCCCGAAAGGGAGGTGGAAGCTGTGAGTCTCCGGCCTCCACCTACATGATACAGAAAAGACGACTACACGTCAGATAATTTGAGGCGCACATAGCCGATAAACAATGAACATGCAAGTGGAGCAATGGTTTAGGAGAATACCTGTCAATCAGTGCAGTGATGGCCGGGGGGTTGAGGGTGGGCAACCCACGGCGAACCTGGTAAGAGATGGCGTCTAGGCCAGCCCTCTCCAGGAAGGGAGTGTACCTCTCGTCGTATCGCATGTCCAGGAACCCGTCATGGGTTCGAGGACGAAGGATGGGCAGCTCCTGTATAGAATACACCAATTTTGTTAGTTAATGCATCAACATAAACTGAAATTACACAGGAAGTGATGAATGCAGTACCCTCCCCTCGGCGGTGAGCCGTCCTCGGTGGTTCTCCTCGTAGTGTGGGTCTAGCAGGTGGAATTGCGCCATCCTACAAAAAATTTTTAATTTTCCACTGATCCTCACAACCAATTAAGATCAACCGCCTTAGAATTGTGTCTTTCGAACCGAAGTGAAGTAACCCCTCAACTGTGATACTCTCCTCGTTTGCATGACAATGTAGCTCCTCCCGGGCCCTAGCAACCAACTCACTAAACGACGGCCGTTCACCGAATATCAGAGGCACCCTTTGCATTTCAACAAATCGAACATTTCCATAATCATCACTTGTCACACTGCCTCCATGATATAGGGTGACTAGGTTGTCCATCTAGTTCATACAGAAAACCAAACTAATAATAACCTTTAATTGAAATCGGATACTACATAGTAACTAATAAGTACTGTAAGGACCCAGATATTAACATCTGGATTCCTCTGTGATTTTCTGCACTATTCCCTGGATCAGTAGATAGTGCTCACAGTTACAGTAATGAATATCAAAATACATATCATGCGGAAGCGTAAATATAATAGTAGACTTACTCATGGGCCGATTAGGCCGAAATCATTAAATTGCAGCAGCGGAAGAACGAAGCACACAGGTGGGACCTTCAGGACATGCCCACAGGCAGCCAACTGGAGGTTCGTGACCTAGCCCTTGACATCTTCATCTTCTCGGCCAGCTTGTCCAATCTTGTTGCTGAGGCGAGGTAATTTGATTTCCTGAATCTGAATTTTGTCGCAAAAGCGAGCGTGAGCACTCCGACCCCGTGCTCCGCGAGCCAATACACAGAATGCAATTAAATAGTATGCATGGCTTAACAAAGGAGAGGCTCGGGTTATTTTTATTTGCCAAAATCGCCTTTAGTAGCATTATTACCATTGCTCAATTACAGTGTTATAGTTGCTACCTAACTCCACACTACAATGGCCAAAATTGACCTAATCTACAGAAAATGCACCTTCTTTAATGACTGCTGCCTAAAACTCCTAACAACAAGTGTCATCATTTATTTAATCCACCGATCATACTTTGTATTTTGAATTACTAAAAATCCAGTCCTGTCATTACTACTCATCAGCTCCTCACCTCTGAATTCTAATGATTCCCTAACATAATTACTTTCAAATCCACCGATATCATTCGTATTCAATCCTTTTCGTCATTGATTCAAAACCATAATCCAATAATCAATCTCATTTTCCATTATCTATCACTAGCTAATCCACAAATATACCTCCACCGAAAATTCAATTTACCAAGATTATAATCCACTAATTGTTATGAATCCTCCAATCTTCTCAGAAATTCAATTCATCCCTCTAGTAACTGGTCATCTCCTATTAATTCCCATTATCACCAATATCTTCCAAGAATTTATATTAATCTCTAGTGTAGTAACCCAGCAATTTACCTTTGCACTCCCTAATTCCCCAAACTCATTGAGTATACATCCACCAAGAATAGCATTGACCAAGTATACGATTCACTATTATATATATCCACCAAGAATATCGCTAATCAAGAATTATACTCCCATACTTGTATTATTTTTCCAATTTCCTAAAAATTCAATTAGATCATTTATCTAACCTATCTATTCAACGGGACCCCACTAATTTATTTCTCCCAGAACCCACACTATCCTTTCTTATTTATGATCGACATAAATCCACCAATACCTTTAAGTACATGCTACAATCATCCATCTCCTTTACCCACAACCCTGTTTATTCCACCCATATTTTAGGTTGTAAGATTAGTAATGCCACCATTCAAAATACAATACATAAAATTTCCTGAGACCTAGCAGCTTTGGAACAAAACATAATGTTCAAGGAATATTAACATGAATTTCCATACATATGGCATCACACCATATGCCTAATATCACCATAATTTTTCCATATATACGGCATCACACCGTATAACATCTTTCAGCGTTATAGCCGCTTAACTTACCACTGGGACGACACCCAGGACAACTCAAATCAGGGCTTTCCGCTGCCCTCCACTTTTCCATTCCCATTTTCCAAACATTTTTAAATAGAACTATCTCGAGTAAGTTCCCATGTCCGCCCTTGACCGTGGGCACGGCTATTCGAATAGTTTTGACTCTGCAGAGTTTGTACACTTTCACCACAAGAGATGAACTATCCTTTTTGCCAACATGCTTCCTTAGGCATGAGACCCAGATAATTTATCACAAAGCCTTTACCTTACTCCGATCTAGCTAGACACCACCCACGCTGAGGTTTCACCGCTGAAGGGTTACACCACCACAGTCAGAAGCCCCCTCTTGCGCCGTGCGAGTACAGTACACCCTGTGCCTCACTGTGAGTAAACCAGTACACCCTGGCACCCACTTTCCTCGGTGACATCTGAACTAAACCCTTGCAAGTTATTCAGCTAGGTCGTACCCATTATAGACTTGTGGTTGTACTGTTTTACATCAGGAGGTCATCACAAGATTCAGTCCTTAGTATTATCTGAGCGGTTCTACCACACTCCATAATTTGTGCTCCCACCGCACCACATACCAGCCCCCAAGCCATCCGCTCAGATAAATAAGCAATTTGAGGTTTTTGGGAATATAAAATAACCATATCCAACATACACCAGTCATTACCACCATGACTGCCCAACCAATTTTTCTCAGGATTAAAAATGATGCTTGGGCGCTCTCGCGCCCATGAGTACCTAAGCAAAACTAAGCATGGCATATAATTAGGGACCTATTTTCGAAAGGATACTATTATAATTTTGCTAGAGCGACAAGGTTCACACAATCAAATATTTCAAAGGAGGGGTATTATTATCCAAGGTAAACCGTGGGCACATAACTAGAATATTAAATTAAACATGTATTTGCATATAACATAACAGCATGCAATTTGATAATTTAAAACAAAGTAATTTGCAAAAATGTAGGTTCAACATGATCAAAGTATTGACTCGCCTGGCGCGGTTTACCGCGGTCTTGAGCTCACGCAATGGTTTCCGTCGAGCTTCTGGTCTTTATCTTCACTTCGAGCTTGATCCAATGAGTCTTCGTAACTCCCAATTTCTAATTACGCGACAAACAACTGAATCCAAATAGAAGCAAATAACTCACAAGATCCAATAAATCCGAATAAATTTATCTTTTGTTTTAATATAAGTTAAGAGGTGATTTGGGTGATCTGAGGCAATGCCGGTGGTGGGAAACGATGTCTTGATTCTGTTATCTACAGTTTCCTTTATTTATTTTTATATTTATCAAGAAAGTTTCATGAGTTAGGATGGACTTACGAGTATGTATTATTTTGTCGGGTACTGTTATTCAGGGCATTTTGGGATTACCGAGTTAATTTTAGAGTCTAGGTGCATAACATTTTATGTGATTCTAACTGCTTATGTTAATGTTTATTTATTTACCTTAGAGTATCTATATGCCAGTAAGGTTAATTGATGCTTGATGTCCTAGGGTTGCTATATTTTAGCATTCGTTTACGATTATGACCCCCTTAATTCGAGTGCTCTCAGAGAGTTGCTGATACTAATACCTTATTCCTTTATAACTCGAGCCTGCTACATCCAATGACATTCTATTATCACTATTATCTGAGGCTACCATTCAAGATTTCATGGTCGGCAGTGTTCTAATGTGAGTGTTTGCCTGTATGTACGTTTTTAATAAAGCTACAGTAAACGCAAGAATTGTACTGTTATATTTACTAGTGGATTGTATTCATGCTATGCGTATCTCTCTAACCGCTTATTTACTTATATACATATAGATGTTTGTATATATATACATTTACTTAGGAGGCCTCCACAATTTAGTTTTAATTAAAACTCATCTGTCTAACACGGCTTGTTTTACAAGGTTACGTTCCCATCGCTTGTTAATTAGTAAACTTTCCATTAGGATTAATCTGATAGCAGTATTTTAAATATTGGCATAGGACTAAATCTTCAATTAATAGCAATCTTCATATTCACTACCTGGTAACAAGAAAGAGTTCATGGCACAATCTTATTTGGATTAATCTTGGATATGAGGTCTAGCTTATTAATATTGATTGGCATATAAATACATTAACCAATTGTTAAGTTTCTATTTTGCTGTTATAATTCTTTTGACAAGAGGCTGGGGTTACTCACTAGCGGGGTCCACATGCTAGACAAGAGACATACCGAGAGAGAAAGAGCAGGAACAGGGCAGGAGAGGCAGGAAACAGAGGGAGGAAACGCCGAGCATGGCAGCGGCGGCGCCGGCGAGGAAAGGCCAGGGAAGTGGCGGCGACCCGAAAAATGGGTTGCCCTAGCGACGAGGAACCTCGGGCGGCAGCGGCTCCGGTCGGGGTGGCACCATGGCGGGCGGACAACAGCTTTAGGCGGCCGGCGGTGGGGGTGAACGAGGCGCCGGCGGCCGGAGTGGAGTAGAGGAGATCTGAGGGGCGCGGGAGTAGGAGGGGAGCATGGGGATGCTCACCGCGTGTTTTGCCGAGCCAGAGAATGCCCATAGCGGGCCGGCGACGTGGATGGGGAAGGCGGCGGAGGGCTTCTCGGCGCCGGCGAGCTGTGGTGGATGAGGGGCTCCGGCGGTAGCTGGAGGAAATCCGGGGCGGCGTGGGGGTGCTCCACCGGCGGGGAATTGAAGAGGGACGCACCGAGGAGGGAGCAGCAGTGGAAATGGCGGCGGCGACCGGTGTTGGGGAAGATGGGCCGTGCGCGAGCTCCGGCGCACCGGAGTCCGATTAACGCGGTGGGGAGGTACACAGGGAGCAGGGACACACTTTGACGCACTTGGGGTGGTTGGGCGTCGCCGGAAGGCCGGGAGCGGCATGGAGGCGCTGCGGCCGTCGCATGGGTAGAGGCGGGCTCTCGGGTGCCGGGCGGAAGAGGGAACAAGGGAGAAAGGAGTGGCGCGGGGTACTTGTAGTCGCAGAGGGGCGGGAAGGCGCGGCCGAGGATGGACCGGGCGGAGCTGAGCGCCGACGGAGGACCGGACGGCGGGTAATGCCCGCAGGGCTTTGCCCGGCGCGGGGCTCGACGGAGGCGCGGGGCTCGGTGCTGTGCAGCAGGGGCAGGGCAGGCGCGCGAGATCCGTCTTGCCTGCTTGCGGGATTCGGCACAGTGGGAGAAGGTGGGAGGAGACGTGGAAGAAGCTCCGCCGCGGAAGGGGAGGAGGGAGGAAGGAAAAGGAAGCGCAGCGCCTGGGAAAAAGGCAGAGAAGAAAGAGAGAGAGGGGGAGCGGGAGCAGGAGCCGGGGCCCGCGCGTAGAGGAAAAGAGAGGAGGGAGGGAGAAATAGTTCGGGCCCGCATGTAAGAGAAAGAGGGGGTAAGGGAGCGGGTAGAAAAAAGGAGGAGACCGCATGGTTTGGAAAATTGGGAGAATAAATAATAGAATTGAAAATTTGAGTTTCTAAAAGTTTGAGTATTGCCTATTCCAATCCTTTTGACTAATTTATAAACTATATTTTGATTCTATAAATATATTTTCGATTTACTATTTCAAAGTTTGAACTCACCCATCTTTATTTAAAATTTTGATCATACTCTCCTTCCTTTTTGTATGATGATTGAGTTGTATCAAAAATGATTTCTTAGCATTAATTATTATTATTCATTTCTAATCTTTAAATAAGACTTTGTTTTAGCGAATTATAACAATTGTTAGGTTGTCAGGGTGGGACACTATTTCAATTATTTGTATATTTCCTTTTTGGCATTACTAATGTTTATTTCTTTTTGAGCTTCTTAATTAAAATTTTTTTTTAAAAAAAAAAAACCTCACAAAATTCCAGAACAATGCCATAAAAATCTGAACTCAAATAAAATATTTAACAAAATAACTCAATAGTAATATGTCTTACAAAATAAAATTTCAGGATGTTACAAATCTACCCCCCTTAAAAAGAATCTCGACCCCGAGATTCCGGTAGAGCAGAAAGGATGGAGGTGAGTTATATTGGCTAGCAATAGTTTTCGGGGTGTCGCTCGACGTATAGTTCTTTAGCTCCACAGGGAGATGAAAATCTGCACATCAAGGGTTAGCACTTGGAGAAGTCAAAAGGAAAGAGATAAACCTTGTTCTCCTGGATAGGTCGTAGACTTCCAAATACTTGCTCCTTAACATTGTTGCCTTCACATCATCGTAGAGTGGAGTAGTTGCTTCGTCTATTGGATATATGGTTGTAGAGTTCCATATTGATATGTGGGTAGCAATGGGCTGTGCCCTAGGGGTAGGGGACCTTAGGAATGAAGGAGGTGCCGATAGACACATCTATATGGTGGTCTTTCACTTCTACTGGGTCCCGTTCTTAGGCTTTGGCTTTGCCAAGCACGACGATTTTTGCTAAAGATACGTCTCGTAGTCATCATCACCTGAAGACTTCTGGTCTTGCGAATCTCCTTGTATTGGTTTAATTACTCTGAGTCCATGTTGTCGCACCTCCAACATACACATCATGGTAGTTCTTCGACAGTTCTATCCCATAGTGCTACCCCCCTTAAATAAAGGACAATTGTCATTGTTCATCTATTGTATTCTTAGCTGTCTTTATCAACAACAGACTTGTGGAGCAGCCCAGGGGGCAAGGGTTTTGTCCTTCGCAGAAACAGGTGACCTTGCTCTGTGGTTCTCTACTGGCGGGGGGTCTTCTTCATAGTGATGTTGTCTTCCTTAAATACTGAGAGGTTGAATAGTCTTCGCTTCTTCTTGACGGCCCTGGTTTTGGGTTACTTGTTATTTCGTTCCTTTGGATCCGATGGGGTTTTCAGCAAGAGGTGAGAGGGAATAGCATGCGATAAGGATAGAATCGTGGGGATAAGGTAATCCAAACCCATTCAAATTTTAAAGGAGTACATCCAGGGAGCTTGAATGATTCTGAGCCACACAAATTTTTTGAAAGTAATATTTTCCTGTGACTGCGAAATAGGATGCCCGAGGGCAAGAAAACAGCGCACAGGGACCAACGAAAACCTTGCGACAATACAACGTCTACTCGAGAAGCACACATAAGAGGGTACAGGGTTCATCTTCATAGTCCGTTTAGAACGAGACTACCTTATCTTCATGAACATCTTCAGCGTTCCTAACCTTAATTTTGGAGTAAGGGTACGTGAAGAAGGTCAAAATTTTTCCTTTTAATCAATATACAGAAGGGGGATTTTTTTTTTGTAAACTGATCAATATCAGCACCCACGCTGGGTTATCATTTCGAATTTGGGGTAAGGGGCTTTAGAAGTAAAAATGGCTAAGTCAGCATTTGGATGAGAGAGAATCATCTAAGAGAGATAAGAATGAGCAGCATAACCTATTTCTTTTTGAATTAGATATTTAAGAAATAATTCTAATCATGAAACTAACGGCCAGGCTAACTAGGTCACGACCTGCAGTCGATATGCTCTGATACCATCCCTGTAAGGACCCAGATATTAACATCTGGATTCCTCTGTGATTTTCTGCACTATTCCCTGGATCAGTAGATAGTGCTCACAGTTACAGTAATGAATATCAAAATACATATCATGCGGAAGCGTAAATATAATAGTAGACTTACTCATGGGCCGATTAGGCCGAAATCATTAAATTGCAGCAGCGGAAGAACGAAGCACACAGGTGGGACCTTCAGGACATGCCCACAGGCAGCCAACTGGAGGTTCGTGACCTAGCCCTTGACATCTTCATCTTCTCGGCCAGCTTGTCCAATCTTGTTGCTGAGGCGAGGTAATTTGATTTCCTGAATCTGAATTTTGTCGCAAAAGCGAGCGTGAGCACTCCGACCCCGTGCTCCGCGAGCCAATACACAGAATGCAATTAAATAGTATGCATGGCTTAACAAAGGAGAGGCTCGGGTTATTTTTATTTGCCAAAATCGCCTTTAGTAGCATTATTACCATTGCTCAATTACAGTGTTATAGTTGCTACCTAACTCCACACTACAATGGCCAAAATTGACCTAATCTACAGAAAATGCACCTTCTTTAATGACTGCTGCCTAAAACTCCTAACAACAAGTGTCATCATTTATTTAATCCACCGATCATACTTTGTATTTTGAATTACTAAAAATCCAGTCCTGTCATTACTACTCATCAGCTCCTCACCTCTGAATTCTAATGATTCCCTAACATAATTACTTTCAAATCCACCGATATCATTCGTATTCAATCCTTTTCGTCATTGATTCAAAACCATAATCCAATAATCAATCTCATTTTCCATTATCTATCACTAGCTAATCCACAAATATACCTCCACCGAAAATTCAATTTACCAAGATTATAATCCACTAATTGTTATGAATCCTCCAATCTTCTCAGAAATTCAATTCATCCCTCTAGTAACTGGTCATCTCCTATTAATTCCCATTATCACCAATATCTTCCAAGAATTTATATTAATCTCTAGTGTAGTAACCCAGCAATTTACCTTTGCACTCCCTAATTCCCCAAACTCATTGAGTATACATCCACCAAGAATAGCATTGACCAAGTATACGATTCACTATTATATATATCCACCAAGAATATCGCTAATCAAGAATTATACTCCCATACTTGTATTATTTTTCCAATTTCCTAAAAATTCAATTAGATCATTTATCTAACCTATCTATTCAACGGGACCCCACTAATTTATTTCTCCCAGAACCCACACTATCCTTTCTTATTTATGATCGACATAAATCCACCAATACCTTTAAGTACATGCTACAATCATCCATCTCCTTTACCCACAACCCTGTTTATTCCACCCATATTTTAGGTTGTAAGATTAGTAATGCCACCATTCAAAATACAATACATAAAATTTCCTGAGACCTAGCAGCTTTGGAACAAAACATAATGTTCAAGGAATATTAACATGAATTTCCATACATATGGCATCACACCATATGCCTAATATCACCATAATTTTTCCATATATACGGCATCACACCGTATAACATCTTTCAGCGTTATAGCCGCTTAACTTACCACTGGGACGACACCCAGGACAACTCAAATCAGGGCTTTCCGCTGCCCTCCACTTTTCCATTCCCATTTTCCAAACATTTTTAAATAGAACTATCTCGAGTAAGTTCCCATGTCCGCCCTTGACCGTGGGCACGGCTATTCGAATAGTTTTGACTCTGCAGAGTTTGTACACTTTCACCACAAGAGATGAACTATCCTTTTTGCCAACATGCTTCCTTAGGCATGAGACCCAGATAATTTATCACAAAGCCTTTACCTTACTCCGATCTAGCTAGACACCACCCACGCTGAGGTTTCACCGCTGAAGGGTTACACCACCACAGTCAGAAGCCCCCTCTTGCGCCGTGCGAGTACAGTACACCCTGTGCCTCACTGTGAGTAAACCAGTACACCCTGGCACCCACTTTCCTCGGTGACATCTGAACTAAACCCTTGCAAGTTATTCAGCTAGGTCGTACCCATTATAGACTTGTGGTTGTACTGTTTTACATCAGGAGGTCATCACAAGATTCAGTCCTTAGTATTATCTGAGCGGTTCTACCACACTCCATAATTTGTGCTCCCACCGCACCACATACCAGCCCCCAAGCCATCCGCTCAGATAAATAAGCAATTTGAGGTTTTTGGGAATATAAAATAACCATATCCAACATACACCAGTCATTACCACCATGACTGCCCAACCAATTTTTCTCAGGATTAAAAATGATGCTTGGGCGCTCTCGCGCCCATGAGTACCTAAGCAAAACTAAGCATGGCATATAATTAGGGACCTATTTTCGAAAGGATACTATTATAATTTTGCTAGAGCGACAAGGTTCACACAATCAAATATTTCAAAGGAGGGGTATTATTATCCAAGGTAAACCGTGGGCACATAACTAGAATATTAAATTAAACATGTATTTGCATATAACATAACAGCATGCAATTTGATAATTTAAAACAAAGTAATTTGCAAAAATGTAGGTTCAACATGATCAAAGTATTGACTCGCCTGGCGCGGTTTACCGCGGTCTTGAGCTCACGCAATGGTTTCCGTCGAGCTTCTGGTCTTTATCTTCACTTCGAGCTTGATCCAATGAGTCTTCGTAACTCCCAATTTCTAATTACGCGACAAACAACTGAATCCAAATAGAAGCAAATAACTCACAAGATCCAATAAATCCGAATAAATTTATCTTTTGTTTTAATATAAGTTAAGAGGTGATTTGGGTGATCTGAGGCAATGCCGGTGGTGGGAAACGATGTCTTGATTCTGTTATCTACAGTTTCCTTTATTTATTTTTATATTTATCAAGAAAGTTTCATGAGTTAGGATGGACTTACGAGTATGTATTATTTTGTCGGGTACTGTTATTCAGGGCATTTTGGGATTACCGAGTTAATTTTAGAGTCTAGGTGCATAACATTTTATGTGATTCTAACTGCTTATGTTAATGTTTATTTATTTACCTTAGAGTATCTATATGCCAGTAAGGTTAATTGATGCTTGATGTCCTAGGGTTGCTATATTTTAGCATTCGTTTACGATTATGACCCCCTTAATTCGAGTGCTCTCAGAGAGTTGCTGATACTAATACCTTATTCCTTTATAACTCGAGCCTGCTACATCCAATGACATTCTATTATCACTATTATCTGAGGCTACCATTCAAGATTTCATGGTCGGCAGTGTTCTAATGTGAGTGTTTGCCTGTATGTACGTTTTTAATAAAGCTACAGTAAACGCAAGAATTGTACTGTTATATTTACTAGTGGATTGTATTCATGCTATGCGTATCTCTCTAACCGCTTATTTACTTATATACATATAGATGTTTGTATATATATACATTTACTTAGGAGGCCTCCACAATTTAGTTTTAATTAAAACTCATCTGTCTAACACGGCTTGTTTTACAAGGTTACGTTCCCATCGCTTGTTAATTAGTAAACTTTCCATTAGGATTAATCTGATAGCAGTATTTTAAATATTGGCATAGGACTAAATCTTCAATTAATAGCAATCTTCATATTCACTACCTGGTAACAAGAAAGAGTTCATGGCACAATCTTATTTGGATTAATCTTGGATATGAGGTCTAGCTTATTAATATTGATTGGCATATAAATACATTAACCAATTGTTAAGTTTCTATTTTGCTGTTATAATTCTTTTGACAAGAGGCTGGGGTTACTCACTAGCGGGGTCCACATGCTAGACAAGAGACATACCGAGAGAGAAAGAGCAGGAACAGGGCAGGAGAGGCAGGAAACAGAGGGAGGAAACGCCGAGCATGGCAGCGGCGGCGCCGGCGAGGAAAGGCCAGGGAAGTGGCGGCGACCCGAAAAATGGGTTGCCCTAGCGACGAGGAACCTCGGGCGGCAGCGGCTCCGGTCGGGGTGGCACCATGGCGGGCGGACAACAGCTTTAGGCGGCCGGCGGTGGGGGTGAACGAGGCGCCGGCGGCCGGAGTGGAGTAGAGGAGATCTGAGGGGCGCGGGAGTAGGAGGGGAGCATGGGGATGCTCACCGCGTGTTTTGCCGAGCCAGAGAATGCCCATAGCGGGCCGGCGACGTGGATGGGGAAGGCGGCGGAGGGCTTCTCGGCGCCGGCGAGCTGTGGTGGATGAGGGGCTCCGGCGGTAGCTGGAGGAAATCCGGGGCGGCGTGGGGGTGCTCCACCGGCGGGGAATTGAAGAGGGACGCACCGAGGAGGGAGCAGCAGTGGAAATGGCGGCGGCGACCGGTGTTGGGGAAGATGGGCCGTGCGCGAGCTCCGGCGCACCGGAGTCCGATTAACGCGGTGGGGAGGTACACAGGGAGCAGGGACACACTTTGACGCACTTGGGGTGGTTGGGCGTCGCCGGAAGGCCGGGAGCGGCATGGAGGCGCTGCGGCCGTCGCATGGGTAGAGGCGGGCTCTCGGGTGCCGGGCGGAAGAGGGAACAAGGGAGAAAGGAGTGGCGCGGGGTACTTGTAGTCGCAGAGGGGCGGGAAGGCGCGGCCGAGGATGGACCGGGCGGAGCTGAGCGCCGACGGAGGACCGGACGGCGGGTAATGCCCGCAGGGCTTTGCCCGGCGCGGGGCTCGACGGAGGCGCGGGGCTCGGTGCTGTGCAGCAGGGGCAGGGCAGGCGCGCGAGATCCGTCTTGCCTGCTTGCGGGATTCGGCACAGTGGGAGAAGGTGGGAGGAGACGTGGAAGAAGCTCCGCCGCGGAAGGGGAGGAGGGAGGAAGGAAAAGGAAGCGCAGCGCCTGGGAAAAAGGCAGAGAAGAAAGAGAGAGAGGGGGAGCGGGAGCAGGAGCCGGGGCCCGCGCGTAGAGGAAAAGAGAGGAGGGAGGGAGAAATAGTTCGGGCCCGCATGTAAGAGAAAGAGGGGGTAAGGGAGCGGGTAGAAAAAAGGAGGAGACCGCATGGTTTGGAAAATTGGGAGAATAAATAATAGAATTGAAAATTTGAGTTTCTAAAAGTTTGAGTATTGCCTATTCCAATCCTTTTGACTAATTTATAAACTATATTTTGATTCTATAAATATATTTTCGATTTACTATTTCAAAGTTTGAACTCACCCATCTTTATTTAAAATTTTGATCATACTCTCCTTCCTTTTTGTATGATGATTGAGTTGTATCAAAAATGATTTCTTAGCATTAATTATTATTATTCATTTCTAATCTTTAAATAAGACTTTGTTTTAGCGAATTATAACAATTGTTAGGTTGTCAGGGTGGGACACTATTTCAATTATTTGTATATTTCCTTTTTGGCATTACTAATGTTTATTTCTTTTTGAGCTTCTTAATTAAAAATTTTTTTTAAAAAAAAAAACCTCACAAAATTCCAGAACAATGCCATAAAAATCTGAACTCAAATAAAATATTTAACAAAATAACTCAATAGTAATATGTCTTACAAAATAAAATTTCAGGATGTTACAAGTACCTAGTCACTAACTAAATGCTACCTTTATTCGAAATTGATGCTAATTAACTAACTAAATTGCATAGTCAATTGCATACCCAAAGATAAACATTCCTTTTGTTCGTGATTTGCTTGACTCGTTGTGGCAAACATTTCTATAGCACTAACTAAATTGCATAGTCAATTGCATAGTCAATTACATCACAGCAACACAACACATTTCTATAGCACTAGTCCTCTGGTCGCAAAATAATCAACTTGACTTATAGCGAGCCATATCGCCGACTCCAATACACCACACAATCCTTCCATTCTACGGCACCATTGCCCAAGCGACAGTGATAAATAAGGGATAAACAGCCTACTCGACATTCATAGCACCACACATTAGACATTCATAGCACCACACATCAGCCCACTCGACATCACATCCTCAAAAACTAGCTAAAAAATATTCTCGACATCACATCTGAGCGCCAAGAACGAACATTTTGGAGGAGAAGTCATCACCTTGAGGCACTTGTAGCGGTCGCTTTGGGGCCTCTCGACAGCAGCGGCGGGGAGGACGGCCGGGCGGGAAGCACGTCGGACGGGCGGCCGGCCGAGGACGCGCGTGCGGGGAGGGGAGGCGCGCGGGCGGCCGCGGTGGGGAGGACGTCGGACGGGCGACCGAGGACGCGCGTGCGGGTGGCCGCGGCGGGGAGGACATCGGACGGGCGGCCGCGGCGTGGAGGACGTCGGACGGGCGGCCGAGGAGGGGTGGCGGGCGGCCGCGGCGGGGAGGACGCGCGTGCGGGGAGGGGAGGCGCGCGGGTGGCCGCGCCGGGGACGACGGGCGGCCGAGGCGGTCGACGAGGGGAGGCCGAGGCGGCCACGGCGGGGAGGACTCGAGTGCGAGGAGGGGACGGGAGGCGGCGCCACCACTGGGCGGCGGCGGGGACAGAGGGAGGAGGAGTTGTGAATGAACGAGGCCCGCGTGCTCGGTGCCGTTTCAGAAGCCGCATGCTCGGCGGCAAGATCCACGGCGCCGAGCTCGGCGCCACGAGCCACGGCGCCGAGATGCCTGCCACGTCGGCGCCACGCTGGCGCGGGTCTGGCACCTCGGCGCCGTGGTCCACGGCGCCGAGACGTGTTACCTCGGCGCCGTGGGTCACGGCGCCGAGCTCTGGGTCCGAAAACGGAATTAAAACTAACAGGGGTGTAAATGTGAATATTTTTCAAAAAAGGGCTAAAATACAAAAAATTCGGGTGCGCCCTTTCCCCGTCCAGTTTGGCTTCGGTTCGTTCAGTGGCAAGCCGCGCTTGTTCGGTTGTACCTTGCTTCCTCCCCCAATTGTCGTCTCGATTTCGTTTGCGGCGGGAGGAAACGGGGCGCGAGGGTGAGCGTGATCGACATCCCGACGCGGGTGGACGCCATCCGCCAGAAGTACGACGTCGACCAGCTCAACGGCGCCAACGTCGCCGGCGACGACCCCTTCGCGCGCCTCTACGCCTCGTCGACGCCTACATCGCCCAATGCGTCGAGGTAGATTAGATCTCCCCTCCTCTCCTTTCTCTCCGCTGTTTGAGGCCGCCGGTGGTAGCGGCGTCTGGCTCCTTCCCCTCGATCTGAATCTGATCGGTTTCCCGGGTCTGTTTCAGAAAGCGGAGTCGGCGAAGCAGGAGAAGAACCTGGCCGCGATGGTTGCTCTCAACGCCGAGATCCACCGCACCAATGCCAAGCTCCTCGAGGAGGACATGCCCAAGCTGCAGCGCCTCGCACTGAAGAAGGTCACTGATCTCTACATTGCCCTCTCTGAATTTTCGTGAACTATGCTAGATCTGCGAGTTTCGTGACGCGAGGACTTAGCTAACCGCTTACCAAGGTTGTCACGGCGCTCCGGCAAGTCGCGGCGAGGCCGAGGCGCCTGGACGCCTAGTCGACTAGGCGCCCGCCATGGCGACAGTTAGACGATAGTAGTTAGACGACAAATAATAGCTTATATGACTAAAAATTAAATAACTATGCAACATAATAACACAAATTATCCAAATAATCATGTCTCGGGAGGTCTAAATTACAAGAAATCCATTGAAAGAGAGATATGTTTGTAATTTTTAAAAATGTTGAGGACTTAATCGCAAAAAGACACTTCTTAACCAGGCCCCCATCTCCTCTATCTCTCTCCCGAGCCCCGATTCTTCTTAACCAGGCCCCCGATTCCTCTCTCTCCCGACGCATGCTTCTAATGATAGTTAAGGGCACAAAGAACTATGCTGATGTTAGAACCTTTAACAATAAAGTATACACTACCTTTCGAGACGCTTGTGAGGCGCGTGGTTTACTTCAGGGCGATAACGAGTGGCATCTTCTGTTTGATGAGGCGATAGTATCCGCGTCAGCATATCAATTGAGGCAATTATTTGTCACTGTGGTGCTTTTCTGTTCTGTTGGTAATGTTCGCGCTTTATTTGATAAATATTGGCTCTATTTTACAGATGACATACACCGTAGATTTAAAGATGCACTTCAAAACCCGTACTATACTGTTCCGCATGAGCAGCTTATGGCTTTGCTCATACAAAAACTCACGAATGTTTTTGCGAGCAACGGTGGAAACATAGATGACTACAACCTGCCAAAGCTGACAACACAGTGTGTTAACATAAGCGATAATAGGCTAATTAGTGATGAACTTGACCCTGAACCCTTGATGTTGTCCATGCATGCCACTTCTTTAGTCTCGCAGCTGAATGTTGACCAAAGAAATGTATTTGACATAATAACAGGCCGTGTTCTTCGTGGATCACCTGGCTTTTTCTTTGTCTATGGCCATGGCGGTACTGGTAAAACATTTCTATGGAATGCTATAATTGCAAAGTTAAGGTCAGAGAAGAGGATAGTGCTTGCAGTAGCGTCATCTGGTGTAGCGTCCTTGATGTTGCCCAGAGGCCGTACTGCGCACTCGAGATTTAAAATACCTTTTGACATAACAGAAGCTGGGACATGCAGTGTTAAAAGGGGTACTATGCTTGCTGAACTTATACAGGTTGCTTCCCTAATTATATGGGATGAAGCACCGATGACACATCGACGCTGCTTTGAAGCTTTAGATAGGACTATGCGAGATATTCTTTCTGAACATGATCCTAAGAATGCGATCCTCCCATTTGGTGGAAAGCCCGTTGTTCTTGGAGGTGATTTCCGACAGATTTTACCTGTTGTGCGCAAGGGCTCACGGTCCTCCATAGTTAGTGCGTCTATTACGAACTCTAAGCTGTGGCAGCATGTTGCTCTTCTGAAATTGCGCACAAACATGCGGCTTTTTAACCCATCCTTAGAAGGAAGTGAGCGCGACGAACTTGAGAAATTTAGCAAATGGGTCTTAGCCATTGGTGACGGTACTATCCCTGCCATAAAAAAGGGGGAGGAGTGTGAGCCTTCTTGGGTGACAATTCCCGATGATTTGTTGGTCCGTACTGCTGGTGACAAAATTGCTGCTCTTGTGTCTGAAGTGTACCCGAACTTCTTGAAAAATTACCAAAATCCTCTATATTTGGCTTCACGTGCCATTGTCTGCCCTAATAATGTGACCGTTAACGAGCTAAACACATATATTGTCTCAATGCTTCCTGGAGATAGTGTACACTACCTAAGCTGTGACACAATATCGAAATCATCTGAATACATACCAGATTTTGATTTGCTCTACCCTACAGAGTTCCTAAATTCCATTGATGCAAACAATTTCCCTTGTCATAGGCTTGTGCTAAAAAAAGGTGTTGTAGTGATGCTCTTGCGAAACCTCAATCAGAATATGGGCCTTTGTAATGGCACAAGGCTGATTGTTGTTGAACTTGGGCAGCGTTTGCTGCAGTGCGTGATACTAACAGGATCTAATATTGGCGAGAAGGTCTTTATACCAAGGATTGCTCTTAATACTACAGATGTCAAATGGCCTTTCACGCTGCAGAGAAAACAATTTCCAGTTCGAGTGTGCTATGCGATGACAATAAACAAGAGTCAAGGGCAGACCCTATCAAGGGTTGGACTTTACCTCAAGAAACCTGTTTTTACACATGGACAACTTTATGTTGCTGTTTCGAGATCGACGTCTAGAGGTGGCCTTAGGATTTTAATTGAAAATGATGATGGCTCGTGTGGCTCGGAGACTCGGAACGTAGTTTATAGAGAGGTCCTTGATGCCGTAGATGCGGCATCAGCCTAGGACTCCTGCCATACAATGCATTTTTGCCTTGTACATAGCCTTGCTTATATATATGACTTTAGAGGTCGTTGCCTGATCACTGTTGTGCGTTTTTTTTGCATTTGATCCGCTGGACCTACTTGATGCATGTGATACCTTTTGATCTAAGGTGTTTACATTTTTTGTCTGAACCCTTTACAATCCGTTAACTGATCTGACCTTTCATTAATGTCTGTTCTAATGATTCTATATTTGCTTCTACACTCGCAGATGGGTGACGTACTGATTCCCACCCTTATGATTGGAGACTGCAGTGAGCGCATATGTGTGCGTGTCTCTAGATTTTGGGACTTCTTTGATCCTCATGATGAAACAAAGCTGCTGCACACTGATCTGGTGTTGATTGATGAAGAGGTATCTATTTTCCCCAATAATAGATCGTGGTTTTTTTTCCTTTGTTGGGGGCAATTGTCGCTGCCTTGACCATGCACCCAACTGTGCCACTAAGTATGACAACTTGGGAGCAGTTGTAGGTGGTGGTACTTGCTTATTACAATAGAGTTTCCGATCCAAATGTCTTTTTTTTCTAATGCTGATTTCTTGGACAGGGAAACAGCGTGCACGCACAGATTTACCCGCGTTTAGATGAGCAATTCAAGCCTCTGATAAAGGAAGGTGGCGTTTACAACATCTCATATTTCCGGGTCAAGAAATCCAGCAAGTACAGGCCAGTACCAAATGACAACATGATCATCTTTACAAGGTGGACTTTAGTAGAGGAGGTTGTTGAGATCCCACCTGCTTTTCCTGTGTGTACCTACTCCCTAACTCCGATGGAGCAGCTCCAGTCACGTGTTGACTGCAATGATTACTTCACAGGTAAATCTCTGAACACAGGAAATTAGCATCTCATAAAGCGTTCAACACTTGCTTATGCATTACCGTTACGCAAATTAGATATCATTGGAGTGATCACCATGATCTCAAATGTTTCAACGCTACGGGCAAGGTCGCGACAGGCGGACAACTTGAAGAGAACTATCACCATAGGCAGTGCGGGGTCAGTTATGCACGTCTATTGTTCATGAAACGTTTTTTGTTTGCCTGTGCAATAGTGGTGTCTGTTTGACAGCTTATCTGTGGTAGTGCTTAACTGGTAACTATTCTAACTTGCATTTGATTTCACTGGAACGACAGCAGTGCTACAGTTGATGTTGTGCTTTGGGGCGAGCGGGCTAAGTCGTTCCCAGGCGAACAAGTGCATAAGGATGGGCTGACTTCTCCACAGATTGTGATATTTGTTGGCACTCTTGTCAAGCGCTTTGCAGGTATGTTTGTTGTGCTATTGTGCGTCCATTGCTATCAGAAGCCTATACCTGATGCCTGGTGTTTCAGACACAGTATCGCTAACAGGCGGTTCAGCGTGCAAATGGTACATAAATCCCGAGGTCCCAGAAGCAAAAGGCCTCATGGCCAGGTAATATGTTGGTCTGAATATTTAGTACCTGCAGACGGCAGACATCTTTTTCTACATTTTAGCAGTTGATTTCTCTGCTCGCTTAACTAATCAGAGTGGGAAGCATGCATGAGCCGATTAAATGGGATGAACACATGACTTCGGGAGAACCCAAAGTTGCTGCTGAACCAAAAAAGGTCTCTGATATCAAGTACCTTCACCCTTTTAAAAATAAGGTACGCTTTTATTGCTGTATGTCATACCTCTACCATATCCATTACTTCGGTAGATACTCACTTTCACTGCATCTTTTACAGAAAAAAGAGTTTCTTGTCACAGTGACAGTGCGAAAGATCGACAATGCATGGTGGTACAACTCCTGCAGCAGGTGTCTTAGAACATCCAAGCCTCATGGTGACTCGTACAGATGCAGTGGTCCTGACTGCGGTACCATCGGTGCACCTACCCAAAGGTCAGATAATGTTTACTACCTTCTCTAACTATCTGGCGCTAGGCACCTTGCTCTGCACTGATGGCTTTCTAATCTACTCTCTATGTAACGTAGGTACAAACTGTGCATTGTTGCTGGAGATGAAACGGGTGATACCGAATTTATTCTCTTTGGACGAACGGCTCAGCGCCTCACAAAGAAGACAGTTGATACTCTCATCGCCGATAATCCGCGTGGTTTCATTCCAGATGAAATCACGAGGCTCCTAGAGAAGGTTTACATATGGAATGTCAGCTTCACTGAAAACACAATAGGTTCCGGCAACGTTTGTTTTCAGGTCAATGCAATCATTGGGGAAATAGACGCCAGCAATGCTCTTCTTCCAACAACACCTACAGGATCACAGTCATCGTCGTACATGCTCTCTCAAGGTGAAGGTAGCAGCATGCAGAACACTCCTCAGAAAAGTGCCCCCTTAGCTTTGCCTTCACCACCTGCTACTTCAGAGGCTAGCCATGCTTCAAGCACTACGCCAGGTAATGCTGCTCTTCTCGCCCATGAACCACCGGTGACGCCACAAAGTGCCATAGACACTACTAAGGATGAGGTAAACTGTTTCTGAGATAAAAGTCAGCAATTTACACATTCATTTTCCAAACAGAAGTATACTTTATCCATATGTATACCGTATATCTTGATTTCCTCAACACTACTATACAATGTGTATGATACTTCGCAGGTAGCTCAGGGCCGGCCTTTACTGCAAACCGAGGCAGTTTTAGAGCCTATTAGTGCTGTGGCGGCACTAGCGGGGTCATCAGCGACGCCGCAGGACAGTGGTGGTGCAAATGTGCTCAAGGTAAGGTTTACTCCTGGAGCCATTCTGAATCACTATGTAGTGAAGTAGTGAGTGGGAATAAAATTCTATTTTTTTCGTCTAATGAGTTATTGTAACAAGCCTTGAGATGATATGTGAACATCCATTGTACTGTGATGCTTGAAATACATCCGAAAAACATAGGCAAGGCTATTATTCTTTTGGTACAGTTCTCTGTTTGTTTACGGCTTTCCTAAATACCTGAACTAACATGGTCCTTTTTTTAATGCCTTGCTTCACCAAAAGCCTGCTTCTGATGTTTGTTTTGGTGATTCGACAAAGTCTCGAGGGAGCGTGACAGGAAAGAGGTTAGCCTTGCTGCCAGTGCATTTCTTTGCTTTGTTTTCTAGCACAGATCAGGGTCCACCCTTGTATATACATACGTGACATAAGAACCCGCTTATAGGTCTCGCCCATCGCCTAAGAAAGGTACTGCGAAGAGGCTCTTCAAAGATGATATCGCTAGAGATGATGATGGTGGTGCTTGTGCAGATGACACTGCCGGGACTGGATGCTTTCTTGCTCTAATTAATCAAATACTAAACTCTCGTGCTTGATATACAATAGCGTCGTGTGTACTTGCTTACACCACTTGGCCCACTTTCTAAAACCCTTTTTTTCCTTTGCAGGTCGGCAAAAAATGCTTAGGCACAAGAGGGCTCCCTACTTTTGCTCCTACCAGCTGCAGCAAGATGTGTGTGCCATCACTGATCAGTCGTTGCTTGGAACTTTATGGCTGCAAGCTGTGCTATTTTCTACTGATTTAATCTTTAGTGTCATGCGTTTTCAATGGTCATTTGGATCAGTATTCTAAACTACCGGCTCTATATTTGGTAGTGACACATTCTGATCATAATGTGATATGTATGCCTTCTAAAACCCTTTTTCCTTTACAGGTCAGTAGAAGTTGCTGGGCACAAGGAAGTTCACCACTTTTGCGTCTACCATCTGCAAGAAAATGTGTTGATCGCTGGTCCGCCGTTGCTTGGAACTTCAGGGCTGCAGGCTGTGCTATCTGCTACTAATTTAGTCTTTAGCGTCATGCAACCACTTTAGTGTATTCAATGGTCTTTTGGATCGGTATTCTAAACTACCGGCTCTGTGTTTGGTAGTGACGAATTCTGATCGCAATATGTAACATATGCCGTAGACAGAACCCTGTTGGCTGCTAGGGTTGTGCAAACGCTGTCCATGCATGTGACTGCTTTATCTTTGTGCTATGAAATGTGTGGGCATTATCTACATAAATTGTTATGCTTCTCTTAAATCCTGTAACTTAGATTGGATAGCCTCTATCTGTTATCTCCTTCAAGTGTCTAATATTGAGATGGAAATTCTGTATTGAATTGGAGATTAATTTATGTAATAGCCTCTATCAGTCATCCGCTTAAAGCGTCTACATTTAAATTTTAATTACTTTCTGCAATTGAAGTCATGGCAAGGCGCGCGAGGCGCGCCCAATGTTCTAGTTATGTCTATTCCATCAGGTCTGGCTTTACGTAGAAGCTATCTTGGTACCAACAGCAGTGCTATCAGCGTAAGGGTTGGTTCTTCTCAGCTCCAGCTTATGTTTGTCAATATTTGTATGAATAAATCGAATGCTGATAAATCAATAAACTATTTTAAAAATTGTCCTAACAACAGCGACAGAGAAACTGTTTCGGCTGTGGCTGTCTTCCAATTCTTCAGTGTCGATCCGTAGATGCCCGATCGAAACTGTTTCGCACAGTAGCTGCTATGAGCACAGCTCTAGCAGTGCATACTTCGCAAGTGGTGTATATGAAATCGTCGTTGATTTGTGTCGGCGTCAGATCGGCGAGACGCGCTTGTGACTTGGTAGTACTTGGCCTAAGATCGACCGTTCATATAAATAGCACTAGCACCGTAGTTTTTTTAAAAAAAATAACTTTTAGACATCTATTTTTATAAAGCTAGTGTTTTCATAGATTTACTTAACTTGACAGATATCTACCGAGTAGAAAAACTCGGCAGGCTGGCATAGCGTCGCAGCAAGCTAAATGCTAACGAAGCCGGCACAGTGGACCTTAATTAAGCTCATGATTAATGCTAATTAATTATAATTAGTACTAATTAAATAACTGGTTAAGTCTACAGTGAACTGCCGAGCGAAGTAATGGATAACTTTGTATGGTCGAGTCTTCGACCACTTTGTGGCATGACTATGCATTTCCTTTACCTCGGCGACATCAAGGGGCCGAAGACATCTCTCCTATTATGTAGAAAGAGCAAATCCCATTCGAACAGTTACACTCTCTTTGCATGCTTCGCAGTATCCCCAAAATCTAGCTTTGTAACTACTTAAAATGGGTAATTATCGCCACTAATACATCACTAACATGAGTAATTACAAAAATATTGTTCGCACGAACTAAAATATATGTCATCTAAACATAGGTACCAAACGCATTCTATTGTCTGCACCAATACATCACTAACATGGGTAATTAGTGTGTGATAATTACCCATTTTAAGTACTATTGAGATTATTATGCTTTTATGTGTTATGGGTTGGTTCAAGCAATGATGAGGCACAATGCTTAGACTTGAGATCAACATAGTTTTTTATGTGTAATAGTATACTTAAAGGTTGCCAAATACTACTCTGTAATTAGGTAGTTACAAAGATAGCTTTTGGGTATATTAGGAAGCATGTAGAAGAGTGTGACTGGTATTAGTGCTTTAATTAGCGCTAATAATAGCTTCATTAGTATTTAATTAGTGCGCGCCCACACGTGCTTGCTGCCGCAATGTGCCGGTTCGGCAAGCAACCTATAGAGCTCCTCTATCACCGTAGGTAATTAAAAGTTAGATATATAAAAATAGATATTTAAAAGCTAAATTTAAAAGAAAAAACTAGCTATAATGCCATTTATATAAAAGGCTCTCAAGATCGGCTCGGTACTCCAGTACTTGCCTTCAGCAGGATCGCGAAATCGGCTTGCTCGTCTCTCCAATTCCAAAAAGCGTCTCCCGCCAACCCAATTTCCCCCTCCCGCCCCCGAATCCCCGGTCGCTCCCACCGCACAAAACCACCCCAAAAAGCTGCGCTCTCTCTCGGTTCGCTTCGCTGCTCGCCAATCCAAAACAAAACCGCTGTTTTTTCCTCTTTTTTTTTGGGGCAAACCTTTTCTCTGGTCGACACAGCTGCCGGCGGCGGCGATGAGCGCGGTGAACATAACGAACGTGGCGGTGCTGGACAACCCCACCGCCTTCCTCAACCCCTTCCAGTTCGAGATCTCCTACGAGTGCCTCATCCCCCTCGACGACGGTACGACCTCATTGCCCCCTCCTTCCCTTCGGTGCTCGCTTTTCTTGATGCGTGGCGACGTGCTAGGGTTTCGTGTGGTTGTGGTCGTTCGGTGCCGTTTCGAATCGGTGAAACAGGCCTGGGGCGTTTGGATGACTTTGGAGTGGTGCGGGAGTCGAGCATGGGATGCATTTCTCGACGGCAACCGCGTAATTTTGTTATGCGAATGGTATTATGTCGTTAGAACTTTCGTCCATGAATGAGTAGCGCGTTTGTGTAATGGAGGACTGCTACACACACTAGTATGTTTTGCATGTGGAGTCCAATTGACGAACCAAAGGAATTGCTTAACTCATTTCCATGTGCCTCAACGTTGATTCATGACCAAAAGAATGAATTGTTAATGTATTTGGCACTGTAGCCAGTTTTTTTTTAAAAAAATGGCCTTCGAATACCCTTTTTGCAAAAATGGCATTCTCCCTGAGCACGGAAAGCGTGGTAGACGACACGTGTCACCTGTTGCATTCAGTGGCGGAGCTAGAGCAAAATGGAGGGGGGTGCAACGGGCCACGCGTGAAAGCATAGGACGGTGGGAGAATGGGCTGGACATGGGCGAGTGAGGGTGTTTGTTGAGTTAGGGGTACACCATATTGGGCCAAGGGGGATGCACAAAGGGTGAATGTTTACTAGTAATAACTAAAATTTTTTTGGACCCGGGTTCCTGGGAACCCCCTCAAGCCCATGCAGCTCCGCCCCTGGTTGCGTTAGGGTAGCTCGGTAGGAGCCAGGGCGCTCAACAGGGCGAGCTAGTGTGGGAGGCGATGGTGCGGTAGGTGGCCTAGGTGCTGTCGAGCCACCCCTTCTCGGTAGGCGCTTGCTGAGTGCCCCTGGCTCGGCTGGTGGGCGGGTAGGGCAACGTGCAAGGGGGTTCGTGTGTGTAGAAATTTTTTTATGAAGGTGCAAGGGGTTCGGAGGAGCAAATGAACCACCATCATAAACTACTTGTGTTAAGTAGTTAAAATACATGTTGCAAGCAGTTGTCGTAATGGACCATGAGTAGGCTGACAAAGAAGTTCGCAAATGAGCGATATGCGCGAATCATCAATCCTAACTACAGCTTAGATACATGTGCACCTTTTGAAAGCCATGGTTGTAGCCAGTCATCCTACACATTTTGGTTCATTGGTGTCTTTCTCTTCTCTCCTTTGTGGGCTTTCACCCTCATGACCTGGGACCGATATTCAGCTTCTACAACTTGTGCAGGTTTGTCCTAGTCGAAAATAACTTGGCGTTCATCGGGGGCTTCGAGAACCACCGGCGCCTTACCCTTGTCCTTTGTGGTATCATTTGGGGCGTAAGGTTTCCAATGTGTGAATCTCTCAGGTGCCATCGGGTAGTTGAGTATGTATTTTTGCTCGATGAATGCTTTGTCATACAGATCCGGACCGTCTATCTATTGAAAGAAGTAGTAATGCTCTGTGGTCTACTTGTATGGATGGAGTGGGTTAGAGATGTGCGAAATAGAACATGCAATGTGAAATAGCAAATGCGTGCTTACGAGAACTTTGCCACATGTGTAGTGCACCGAGCGACAGTTGTCAGGTGTGTAGATTGAATGATATATGTTGGATTGCCACAGTCACACTGCGGTCGCGGAAACTCTGGCAACACGGGTTTATCCTTGCAAGAATTATCAGAGTATAATCTTTTCTTCTTAGCCACCTACTTTCGCCTGCGAAGCATCTCTCCATAGTTCGACATCACTACCAGTGGCGCAGTGATGTCCTGTATCTTTTCTCACTCATTTTCCCTTAGTTTTGAGATCAGCTCGATCGAAGTCTTGGGTTTGGTCGTGGAGGTTGGCCAGATTTTATAGGCGGTCGGTGCACATTGCTTAGGAGTAAAGCTTGAACGTATTGTCATTTCATTTGGAAAAGTTGATACGTATTGTGAAATTACTAGAGAAGCTTGCGCGTGTTGTCCACTTGTAGCAAAAAGTTGGTACATGGTATTAAATCATTGCGAAAATTGGTGTGTGTTGTTCACAGGCCGTGAAAAGCTGGTACCTATTGTCAAATCATTAGGAAAGCTGGATTGTAATGTCTACTCGCTGCGAAAAACTGGTAAGTGTTGTCAAATCATTGGGAAAACTGGTGTGTGGTGTCCACTCGCTGCAAAAAGCTAGTACGTGCTGTTATATCACTTGTAAAGCTGGTGCGTGCTATCCACAGGCTGCGAAAAGCTAGTATATGTTGTCAAATCACTGATAAAGCTGGTGCGTGGTGTTCGTTGGTAGTGAAAAACCGGTATGCATTGTCAAATTACTGTGAAAACTGCTACGTGTTGTCCACTCATTGATATTTCAACAAATGATTTCAAGAACCAGGTGAATAAGAAAAACAAAAAATAAGCCATAAGGCCTAAGATGGCCACATAACATTTACAATATTTTGGTCAAGTTGCACATGACACTTAGGCCGTGCTCGTTTTTGTGGATACAATACATTACACATTACACGTCTACTGTTTAATACATAAGTTGGTGCTTGCAAACAAAAACCTATTCCTAGTAAGCACCACGAGTTGGCCTAATTCGTAAGCCAGGCTACTCCTCTTCGAGGCTGTGGCCACAGCAGGTGACACAGTCACCGGGTGAGCTGGAGCAAGAGCGAGAGTGACTACAAATTCGGCTGGTTTCTTCAATATTGAGGATGATCGGCGGGCTGGGGCGCCACACGCCCTTATGCATGTGCTCCTCAGGTGTAATCCTTTGGTGAGTGGCTGAGTCAAAGCGGGGTTGGTGGGACTGATGGGGGTCCGGTGGGTGCTGGAGCGTGGACGACCATTGCTATTGTAGTCTGCTCGAGCTCGGCGATTGTGACATCCTTCTCATGCTTCACTGCAGCCAAGACCTTCTCACACTTGGAGACCTGAGCGCGGAGAGTCTCATCTTGGCTGTGGCTGGCCGTGAGGTGCTGGCAGAGGTCTAGATCTCCTTTACAGCCTCAGTGTAGGTGGCTCCCATAGCTCAGGTGAGCTGGACTTGATGGGTCAGAAGCGGGTCTTCCTCGGAGCCGGTGACAAACGTCTCGCTATAGCGTGCTCCTTTCCGGAGGGATGCATAGTAGCAAAACGAGGAGGTCAGTATGGTGGCCTCGTGGATCTCGCACAGGCCAAGCGAGCGACATTCTAAAGTGCGTCGGTGGAAGTGCTCCTCAGGTGCTCTGTGCAGAAGATGCGGGAGGTGTACTTGCCTTTTCTTATGTACAGGAAGACTTCCATCATTCAGGCCTCCCTATTGCTTTCTTAGGTCTTTCGTCCCCTGAAGATGGGACGATGGCAGTAACGTAGGTACTGCATTAGTTTGCACTGTATGTTGGCAAATTCTCCTTCGTCCTCTTTATAGGTGAAGTAGTCTCATGGCCCAATGTCAGTTGATTCGACCATCTACAATTGAACAAGAGGGTATTAGTAACAGTTTAAAGATATAACAAAAAGATATGAGTGAACAACTAAGAGTGGTTCATAGAGGCAATAGTATGTTATATTTTTTGTGAAGCTTTTGTTTTTTTGTTTTGGAAAATAAGACTAGATTCTTGGATAACGACCTTTCTGTTATCGCACGAGAGCAATAAATATATACGTTCGGATATACATGAAAACATTTTATCTATTTTCTGGCCCGTATTTCTGCAACTATTTCCAATAAACAAACATGGTTACTTACAGAAATACATCTGTCAACTAAACATGGTTACCTAGTGCATTTCACATTACAAAACAACAGCTACGTTAATGAAACATTAACGATATATTAAGTGCGTTGCTTGCATGCGATTATGCGAATGATGCATACCTTTTTCGAAGGTATTCACCTGCTCCATAATGCTTCTAACTGTGAAGGATGGTAAATTATAGCTGCGCTGCTTCTCTACGCTCTCGTTTGGTAGGAAATCTCTTTTCTTTCATTCCCCTCTATGGCTGTGCTCTCGTTCGACAGTAATGCGATTGCGGGTCGCATTTTATACGCGCGCGAGAAGCTAGTGCAATTAACACGCAAATAAAACGATAATCTAATATCGCATTGCGTTGCGTCGCCCTGTCGCATCCTGTCATTAACGCGATTCACTCGCGTGCGTTGCCTCGTGATGAATCGGCCCCTCGCCCCTGTGCTCCCATGAGCGCGCATGCACCTTGCCCGCCTGCTGAGCTGGGGGCGCCCAACAGGCGCCTACTGACCAAGGGCGGCTTGGCAGGCTGTGCTCTCGGCGCGGCAGGTGACATGTGTTGCCTGACACGCCTTCCATGCTTAGGGAGGAGGCCATTTTTACAAAAACGGATGTTTGGGAGTCAAAATTGAAGAAAAAACGTGACTTCAGTACCAAATACATAAACAGTTCCAAAAGAATTGAATTAGAGAGGATTAGGTGTAACCTAAAGTGTTTTCTTTCTTCTTGTAGAAGCTACCTTGGTTGGTTGCAGTTTGTAAGCGCCGAAATGAAAATGGATGCTCTTTTTGGTTTACTTCTCGTTTTGCCTTTGTGAGGGATCAGCTCGAGAATGCAAATTGGTTTCATTACACTGTTCTCTATTATCTGGGTTTATATTTGATATGTTGTCCTTAATTCCTGATATCAGTATGACAGTATACTTTGCGATCTGATCCTATTAGCCTAGCATCCTAGGCAGTTCACTGGTGCTAGCCGCCTAGCCCCTTAACTATGTGTAGTCGTACAGAAGTACTAACCTGGACCTGGAGGTGCTAAAGTAGCTTGTCTCACTTATGCTATCCCATAATCAATTTATGCCCACCCATGTATAGAAGTAGCCTGCCTACACCCTAGCATCATTGGCTGTCCATAAATGCAAGTTAGAAATTTTAAATACGATTTTTCTAATTCCCCAGCGGTCTCTGTTTCTAGCTGATTGTAATTGAATGTGCAGTGAATAAATCTTGTATTAGTTCTTCTCTGTGATACCTAAAACGAATTAATACTCGTGTGACTGTTCTTGTTGAGGGGCTTAGCTAATGGAAGTAGTCAAAATGTTAGGCCATCCGACTTGTCTCAACTGGGGTTTTCTCTTGATATCTCAGTTTCCCTCTTCTATTGATAAAATATTCTGCTTTTGTTGATTATCCTTCTGCACTCTTCATCGACTAACTCGATGGCATCTTGGAGAAGCTACAAGATTCCTTGGGATTCTGCTGTTGTGAAAATCCGTTCAGCGGTGTGCAACTGTGGATCATTTTCAAGGAAACAGAAGTTGGTTCAGAGGCGTCTGCCTTGTGTGCTACAGTAGATTTTTTTTTTGGTGTGAATGCGGTGCTTTGCTTCCCTGTCCCCCTCTTTTGGTTCCAGTTAGTTGACAATGGCACAAAGTAGCATAACGTGTTTGTCCTTAGCACGATACACTATATTATTGTGCTTCTATATAGATACTACTGCCTAGAAATTCTTCAAATATGTGCCAACTAAAGTAAGGTTCTTATAATATAGTTTATGCCATGAAGCCAGCACATTTTAAGGTTCTTATAATATGGTTTATGCCATGAAGCCAGCACATTTTTCATCTAAGTTGAGCTAGTTTTAATTATCATGCAATATTTATATTCCTCAGAGTACTGAAGTGAATATACAGATTTACCTCTGATGTTGTGAAAAATGCAAAATGCCAAACATTGCTACTTTCTTTCCTAAATTAGCTTTCTTCATGTGCTTTGATTTTATCTATGTCCATTTCTTGAGGGTATGAGCTTGCTAAAATATTGCTGAAGAGTTTGTTGGTTAACCTTTTAGATCTGGAGTGGAAGCTCGTATATGTTGGATCAGCTGAAGATGAAAATTATGATCAGCAACTTGAGAGCGTGCTTGTTGGCCCTGTCAATGTTGGGACATACCGTTTTGTACTCGAGGTAAAGTACTTTGTGCTATATTAATCAACCGTGTCCAAGATCTTCATGATGGACAGTGAATACAGAAATCCTTACACAGTTCAAGTCTTTCATTCCCTGCACAATTTTCCATTTGTTACTTAAGCCTCATAGTTCATAATACATAATACTAAATTTGCATCTGGAAATTGTTGTGCCATTTTCATTTCAGGCTGATCCACCGGACCCCTCAAAGATCCGTGAAGAAGACATCATTGGTGTTACTGTGCTGCTATTGACATGCTCCTACATGGGGCAGGAATTCATGAGAGTGGGTTACTACGTGAACAATGATTACGATGATGAGCAGCTGAGAGAAGAGCCTCCAGCAAAGCTGTTAATTGACAGGGTGCAGAGAAACATTTTGGCTGACAAGCCCCGTGTCACCAAGTTCCCTATCAACTTCCATCCTGAACCTAGTACAAGCGCAGGACAGCCGCAGCAGGAACCACAGACGGCTTCACCAGAAAACCACACAGGCGATGGAAGTAAGCCCAGTACCGACCAATGATCGGAGTTGGGATGCTAACATTTTGATGTGCATGCCTTTTAGGATGTATTGTCATGTTACAAATGAGACTGGTGGTTCTGCATTGTCAGGGGTTCCTGGTCTCTAGTTATTTAAAACTGTCTGTTCTGTTGCAAATGCTGGTGCCTGGTTATTTCCCTAAACAAAGACTAGAGTACTTAAGTCTGTTATGTTGCAAATGCTGGATGGTTTACCTAGACTAGAGTGCTTCAGATTGAAGCACCCGTTGGTTAGTCGTGTGCTTTGTGTTTGTGGTATATATTCTAACTGGAATCCTTTTGCTCACTTGTGCAAATTAGATAGCGTGTTTTGTAGGCAAGATGCTTGTTCAGCCTCACTTTTCATGAATCGATTAAGGTTGTGGTCAAATGAGATAGTTCTGATCTAGCATACTAATTGGCGACGGATGGTTGGTTTCCAAAAAAAAATGGTGATGGATAGTAGTTGCAGTAAACCACTCGTTATAAATTTATAATTCAACGGTGATTTGATTTTTGGGTGGTTTTGCGCAGCTGTATGTTGCTAGTGTTGAAGAAAATGGACTACAGATACCAGCTAATTTCTGGATACAGCCATTTGATGCCATCAACAGTCACTTTAGACTCGTTACTCAGATACGACAACGTCGACAAGCACGTTCAATTCCATTGCATTTCCAGTGAAAAATTGCCCTGTTGTTGTTACTTCAGCGTTCGGGCCCGTGGCCACCCTGGCCGTCGCCGCGGCACTGCCAAGCGTCAAGCGAACTCAGCCGCCTAACGGTGCTCCCCGCCAGTGCCTTGGTGCAAATCGCCATCCATCCAAATAAAATCCAGCGTCCTGGTCTCCAGCCAGGGACGAATCTACAGTACAATGGCTAGGGTCCGATGATCCCAGTGACTTAAATTCTGAAGAGAACCACTTTGTTCTTTTCCAGCTTTTAATTTTTCTACAGTAACTAACTTTTAAATGAAATATCTTTTTAAGATAAGGTCTACTAGTTAATTGTAGTATATACTGTACCGACTTTATTTATATCGGCAAAAGCCGTACGTGAGTTTCAGTTACTCTGTAATCTCTCACACAAACATCCAAAAGCCACAAGCCGCAATCAAAAGACATAAGCCACAGCAAAAAAAAGAACAGATCCATTGTAAGTTCTTCAGTGTAAAGTATATGCATCTTTCTAATGACCCGCTGACTATTTTTTCTGGATTCGCTCCGGTCTCTAGCCGCGGCCTCAGCGTCCTCCGCGCGCCGTCAGCCCGGCCAATGCTGCCTCAGCCTCGACCTTCTCCACCCGCGTGCGTGCCTTACCCCTCCGTGCCCGGCATGCGCGCGACTCGTTTGCCTGTTGCGTACGTCGTACGACGTAACCACGCGTTCATCAGGGCAAACTATTTCGTTTTGCAGTTTATTTCAGAGGGTAATGAAAGAGACGAAATGATCGAAGATCAAATTTGAATTTTAAACTTTAAACCTGAGGATAAAAGACATGCAAAGTGCTTCTTAAACTCATACAGATATACAGTGCTCTGGTCTGGTCGGACGAGACTTTCTTCCCAAGTGAGGTCTTGGGTCTGAATGTTTATGTGCCTAGCTGGAGGATTTCTAGGTTCTTTAACCTTTCGTAATTCAAATTAAAACGAAAAAAATTTGACTGAATTGATTTTTTTTTTGTTAGGTAACGAAAGGAGCAGAATTTCAGAAATCTCGTCAAAATTGTGAACCCAGGCGTTCACAACCTACGTGCAGCGTTGCTGGCATTGTTGGCCGAGGACATGCTACATTCCTACCTTCTGCGTTTTCTGCCTGCCATTGCCAATGGTTCTGAATTCTTAACGATACTGTCTGATACCGTAGGCGACATCCGTAGTATCCATCAGCCGTCCAGTGACGACGATCGAGGGGAAAAATTTTGTGCCATTTTGTACGTTTGCTAGCTGCTCCCTTATCTGATTTGGAGTTATCTGAAGCTTCAGACACGTACGTACTCCATCTGTTTGGATGAGCATACGTTTGAATATATGCGGCACAAGCCATCCTTCTGGTCAAGTTACGTACGTTACTGCCGCCCGTGCACTCGCATGACATCCTTTGATGATGCGGTGATATCGATTACCGATTAGCGACCATGTACACAGGTCGTTTAATTTTCTGAATTCCGACAGCACACAGCCAGTGGTTCAGGCTCCCCGTGGTGAACCAGAGCTAAAGCAATTGCGGCCGCCGCCACCTGAACGGGGATGTACAAAGACTCGTCACTTGATATGAACTAAGGAGCACATATGCACGTATCATGAAGGAATCCGTCAGAATTTTTACAAAAAATACGTATACTCCCCTTTCTTTTTAGGCTAGTTGAGTAGTTTTGATTAGAGTTCGATCCTCTCTCAGGATGAACGCTGGCGGTATGCTTAACACATGCAAATCGAACTGGCTATTTCTGCATCCCCTAACCAAACCCTTCTACATTATATTAGGATTGCTTGTAGAACCCTTCTATATTAGAATTGCTTGTAGAACCGTACATGCACCGCACATGAGATCTTCACCTCATACGGCTTCTGGTTCAATTCTTTCGAAGGGTCAGAAGCAGAGGAAGAATTAGCAGCAGGTTAGCAAACCACGACTATACAGAATTGGGGAGAAGTCTTATATCATGTATGGTAATCGCCCGTTGCATGCGTCGCAGCATGCATGCAGCCATGAGCCTTTGTCCAGGCCGAGCAATCCGTCTTCTGCCGCACACAGCACACAGATCAATAAACGATGTGACGTGTGAAGGAAAAAAGGGTCCTGAAAAGGCATGTCTTTTTGGAAGGAATAATTCCGGCGACGGCTAGCTGACGAAGTGCCAAGCCAAAAAGGCACGGCAACATATCCTGCCCGTATCTGCTGTATACATCGTCAGTTTCGCTTTTGGAAGCCCAAAAGTGCACAAGCATGTGCAGCTCTACCGTGATTGAACGAACACCGGCTCGATCACTAGCTTTGCCCACCGTTTATTAATCGTGATATAAGACTCGATGACTTGTGATGCGTAGTCTTTTCGTGCTAGCTTGTCTGTCTTGACGGATTTCATTTAGCTGTCAGATTCTTGAGAACTTTTGAGGCTCAGCTCTTACTGTCGGTTACGTCGTGATGGAAGTCCTTTAAAGTGGATAAGTCTCTATCCACTGATCAGTAACTGGTGTTTGGCTTGTAGAATCACCTCATCTAAGATGAACTAGCCACATAGGCGTGGCGCAACGCCACGCCAGCCACCGTGTGGACCGAAGTAGAAGAGAGAAAAATTCGCAGAAAGAAGAAAGCGAAGGGGCTTTTTCGCAAAAAATCGTGGGCCTTCTCGCAATAAAAGGAGACCAGAGGGGTTTTTTGTAAAAAATCGAGGGCCTTTTCGGAAGAAGTAAGGGCCTGTTCGTAATTACGGGAATCCTCGGGTCGCTACCCAGCAAAAAAATGCAGGGGCTTATTAAAAAAATGTAGGGACCTTTTTGCGATAACGGAGGACCTTTACGTAATTTTCGGAAAACTCAAGGAAAGTGCCTCGGCCGGCCGTACGCAAATCCCTCCGCCACGCGCCGGCCGACCGAGCGTTGGGGGCGACGTGGACACGCTGCGCGGGCCGGAATCCCACCGGCTTTGTATCGGTTACGATTGGTCTATTATAGAATTATTTTAAAAATTTGGCGAGATGATATATTATCATCACTTATTTTATATTAGACATGTGCTTCTAAGGAATGGAGTGGTGATAGTCTAACACATTTACTCATCAAACCAAACAAGTGTGTTAGGTTTAAAGTTAGGATCGGATGACCATTCACCATCCGGTCTTTTAAACCAAACATCTCGTAAGTTCTTTCAATATCGAATTAGTCATTAGGAGTTCTTCACTAACCAAAAATTTCTTTCGCACGGTATAGGTTTGTATTACTAGTAAATAATAGTTTCAACGGGCATAATATATGTTCATATTACAATTTTCAATGAATGTAGGTCTGTATTAGGATTTCCCGGAGTTGTCGTCAAAAATGGAGTACGCCAGTTCTTCTCGTCCTAGCTAGATGCTTGAATCCAAGAGAGCATGTCTCTCTTCATTGCTTTCGTAACAAGACACAGCGGAAGAAACTTATGTGCTCTCCTGGTGTATATGTTGCAATAGGTTTACTAAATTCTGTACCCAAAAGGCATGAAATATTAATTATACAGTAAATGTTATATACCGTAGGACCCGATGCTGGCAATCAGATGAGGTGAATAAATGTTAAAACTTTTTCCTATAACATTATTCAAAATTTTCACTTAAGTGACTATAAAAGTCATTAAATTTAGATTGTACCAACTAAGCTTCACTAAGCAAGTCTAGATAGCTTAACCAACAAAATTAACAACCTTCTATCCAAGGCTAGCTAGACCACATGGATGGGTCAATCTGACTGCCACGGCCGGTCTAACTGCAGGCACAAGGCTGATCTGTTTGGTCCCTATTCCCAGACTTGAAAGCTTATGATGACAAAACTCAAATATCAAAAATTTACTAAAGAATCACGATGTTTTTGGGCTCGAGTTCACTAAATTAAAGAGAATCGAATCTAAGTCACAATAACACCAAAAATCCAAAAACTCAAATTACTTTTTACTCGTGAGGATCTAAAGAATGGGGTATTTTAGATCTATTTACACATATTTTAGAAAGATAATTTAAGCAAGAGTTCAGGGTAGAATTCCCACGAATATGAAATCTCAAATCTAGCTCAAAAACAAGCAAAATTAAGCAAAAATACAAACAAGAATATAATTAAGATAAAGTTTTGATCTATTTTTTAATAGAGGACGAAGTTTACATACTCATGAATAATTACAAGGTACACCTACAGCACCACTCTTTCCTCTCTCTAGTTCTCTCTCTCTCACACACACACACAACTATATAAGGAGACAAGGTGGTAGAATAGACTATTGCACAGGCGACTGAAATTTTTTTATCTTTCAGTCACCTAAAGTTGCACTTTGAATCACCTGAAGTTGCACATGTTTTTTTGGAGGGGGGCTGCAATTTTTGTTGATTGAGAGTGCAATTTCAGGTCACCTGAAGTTGCACTCTGAATCACCTAAAGTTGCAGCTGTTTTTTTTTTGAGGGGGGCTGCAATTTTAGTTCATTGAGAGTGCAATTTCAGGTGACTGAAACATAAAAAAATTTCAGTCGCCTGTACAATAGCAAAACTGAAAAATTAAACCCTAGAATCCATACAGGGCCGACCCTAGGCCAAGGCAGCAAGGGCGACTGCCTAGGGCCCACGAAAGCTAGGGGGCCCCTAGCCCATGTATGTTAGTATGTATGCATGCATGATATATTCTACACATTGAATATTGGATATAATTGATTAATGATTAGTTGGGCTAGCTGCCAAAGTCAAGTAATAGTCCATTTGGTCTATGATGTGCATTTAGCACTGAGCGCTCCCTAAATATCCAAGCATGGACATTTATAGAGAGAATGCATCGAGTAAGTCATCCACCAGATCTCATCCACTACGCACACCGCTTGCACCCCTTGACCTCTGCACTCCTCTTCCGGTCTTCTCTTCCCCAAAACAAACACCGCTGTTGTCGCCATTAATGGAGGAGGAGAGCCCAATTTCTTTGATTCCCAACCAATCCGTCTTCAATTTCTTCATTTTTGTAACAGTTCTACTCGAAATCCCCTCATATAGCCGTTACATACATAGTATGTTTTTTCTGAATTTTTGTTCTTTGATTATCTGTTAAATACCACCCCTAGTCTCTAACACAACATCTACACTATCTAGAACAAAATCTTTGGCTTTCTTGTAACATCAGTTTCTTTTTTATATAAAGATATCTATTAGATCTAAGAAAGACAGCTTGAAAAACTATCTGAGGTCATCAATGTCACATGAAAGGTTAAATGGTCTGGCCACTTTAGGCATTGAGAAGGGTATGTTGGATCAGATTGTTGTTGATGCTATTACCAATGACTTTGCATCTAGAAATGTTAGAAGAAATTGCTTTATGTGATTATTCTATTCATAACTCGTTTGATTGTTCGGTAGATGATAGATGATGGCTCATAGCTCTCCGTTAGCGTTCTTTGGCTAATGTAGTATTCTTCTAAATTGTTTTGTCCTTAGTAGCATATTATAGTTTTCTAAGACTTATTCATAATATTAACTGAGCTTCCGAGGTCTGGTAGTATCGCTCACACAAAGCAGATAGTATCGCCTTCCAATCATACCATGCAATGCATGCCGATAGTTCTGATTTCTAGTAGTACCACGCCACATAGGCCGGTAGTTCTGATTTTTCTGACAAGTACATATACTTCAACAAATCTTGTAAAACACATCTGCAAATTATAGTATCATGCACATAACGATCAACCATGATTTTTAGCAAATTGCAAAACGAATTTACACACCTTAGAAGCAATTTAGATATTTGCCAAATCAGCTCACCTAAAACCCAAAAGCTCTAGCCGAATCAAATATTCCTTACTTTCAGCCATTTCTACTTCCAATCGCTGCCATCTAACCTTGGGCATCTTCTTTTCAGTTTCTAAAATGTATTTTCGGCTTTTTTTTTACAGTAACTAACTTTTAAACGGAGTGTTTTTCAGAATGGAGTCTATAAGTTGATTGTAGCATATACTATAGTGACTATATTTATATTAACTAAAATTATATATAAATTTCTCTTACTCTATACTTCTTTTCACAAATAATTTAAAATTCATGAACCAAGCCCCAGCTCAACTCAATTCAAACGCCCCCTGAGACGTGGGACCCTGCGGGCGATAGAATCCCGTTCTCACCCGCCGCGGATAGCGCGAGTCCTCTTCCATTAAAAGCTCCGCCCAGCAGCGCCGAAATACACGCAAATTGCAAAACACCAACGCGACTTCACAAAAGAGAAGAAGAGGCGGGAGAAGCGCGACGAGGACGGCGGCAGCCATGGAGGAGAGCATACCGCTGCTGTCCCAGCTAACGGCGCGGGACGGCGCCGCTGAAGGAGAGGAGAGCAGCAGCAGCAGCAGGTGGTGGAGCGGGCTGGCGCGGGAGGTCAGCAAGGTGGGTTACGTGGCCCTGCCGATGGCCGCGGTGAGCGTGGCGCAGTACGCCGTGCAGGTGGCGTCCAACATGATGGTCGGCCACCTCCCTGGCGTCCTCCCGCTCTCCGCCTCCGCCATCGCCACCTCCCTCGCCTCCGTCTCCGGCTTCAGCCTCCTCGTACGTTACGTTACATACACCCACCCCGTTCATGCATCAATTTTCTCGCTTAAATCGAGCATTATACCATCGAAATATATATTATGTTGCTTGCGCTTCTCGGTTTCCTTGTTACCCAGAGAAGCGTTTCATCCTATCTTTGTGTTCTTCCGCTCCTCATGCATGTCACTTGTTAGTGGAACTGAAAGAATCTTTATGTGGTGCGCGCATGCATGCATGCGCTGACCATTACGCGTTCATCAAGGATTGCGGATTTGCGGTTGCAGAATATATAAAAAAAAAGTGAATGGAGCATGTTGATTTACTTCGACTATTAGTTTGTGATGCTTGGTTTAGTGTATTTCGGAGATGTACTAAAGCACAAGTGTCAGACAAATAGTCAATCTCGAGAAATTAAGCATGCAGAGGGGTAATGCAATCACCCTAGTAGTGGAAACTGACCGCACTAGCAAAAAGTATGTTTTTTTTTAAATTTTCTGAGACAAGTACTATACGTTTTCTTTATACTAAGATCATAATAAACCTATGTGCCATTTGCCGTTGAACATAAGTGGTAACTGGTAACATCAGTGTATTACCACGGCACGGCACAATAAAACTATCGAGTTTGCTAGTGCACAGTTGCCTGGAATTTTTTTTGTCTTCAGATAAATTCTCGACATCTGCTCAATCTGGCTTAGCTTCATTGGTGAAAAAACTGTGGGCGAAAGGTAGAAATTAAACCATTATCAAGTCTCTCAAGCATATTGCTATCAACGCTATTAAAAATGTTTGCATGAATAGTAAGTCATTTGTCATTATTTCATCAACTAGAATACAGCTCCGCCTGATGGTTAGTACAGGAAACTACAGATGTTTTATTCAACTTTCAAGAATTAGTGCATAACTTTGTTACTGTCATCCCGCATTCTTGCCATGTGTGTGTCTTAAGGCTATATGCTATCACTGTTCATATGATTGGAATAATTACCATATATTTTTTGTTTAATATATTCTCTTCAGTTGTAAGGAAAGTAATTCAAATATTCAACTTGCAAAACAGATTGGAATGGCAAGTGGATTGGAAACTCTATGCGGCCAAGCTTACGGGGCAAAACAGTACGACAAATTGGGAGTGCAAACCTACAGAGCGATAGTCACACTTACAATTGTGAGCATTCCAATCTCACTTCTATGGGTATTCATAGGCAAACTCCTGACCCTCATAGGTCAGGACCCCTTGATCTCACAGGAAGCAGGAAGATACATAGTCTGGCTGATTCCAGGGCTCTTTGCGTACGCAGTCAGCCAGCCTCTCACAAAATTTCTGCAGTCTCAGAGTCTGATAGTTCCTATGCTTTGGTCCTCCATTGCAACGCTGCTCCTGCACATTCCTATCTGTTGGTTATTGGTGTTCAAGACCAGCCTGGGGTATATTGGTGCCGCTTTGGCAATAAGCATATCGTACTGGTTGAATGTATTCATGCTTGCTGCGCACATCAGATTCTCGAGTTCTTGTAAGGAGACTACCTCGCCTCCTACAATCGAGGCCTTCAGAGGAGTCGGCCTGTTCCTGCGCCTAGCTCTGCCATCTGCACTAATGTTATGGTAATCGCAGCAGTGTGATTCAGAATCACCATGTTTATGTTTATTTTCCTTATTGGGATAATGGATTTTCTTGTAATTTTCTAGTTTTGAGTGGTGGTCATTTGAGATCCTTATTCTTCTGTCAGGAGTTTTACCCAACCCAGAGCTACAAACTTCAGTTCTTTCAATATGGTGGGAATCTTCACACGTGAAGTTAATATGCACTTACAATTACATTTGCATTATTTTTACGCATCCTTTTGTGCAGCCTGACGACTATCTCGTTGATGTATACTATACCATATGGGCTTGGAGCCGCTGCAAGGTATGAAGAAGCTTAACGACTCCTGGATGGTACTTCTTTATCTGGACAGAATTGCCATTTGACAATAGCCTTGCGTGCTTTGTTTGATGAACAGCACTCGAGTAGCAAATGAATTAGGTGCTGGGAATCCTGAAGGAGCTCGATCGGCTGTTCGTGTTGTGATGTCTATTGCTGTGACAGAGGCAGTTTTCATCACTGGGGCACTGTTAGCATCGCAGCACATCCTGGGCTATGCGTACAGCAGTGATAAGGAGGTTGTCGCGTATGTCACCGCAATGGTTCCCTTCGTGTGTGTCTCGGTTGCTGCTGATAGCCTACAAGGAGTTCTCTCAGGTTACATTTTCTAACATTTGATTGATATGCTAATTCTACCTTCCCTTCAAAAGGGTGAAAAAAAGGAGCTTCCAGCTATGCCTGTGACGTTTTTCTTATCAATCGATTTAGCTGTTTGTCATACTTGTTGCCAGCCATTACACCATACTACAATATCTTTTACCCCTTAGATTGATTTTGTATAATTCAACCTGTGAATTTTTCTCCAATTTGGTAACAAGCCCTGTCAGGTAGCAAGTGATATTACTGTTTTGTCAGTCATGCGGATGTCGTAAAGACAAACCAGGTAACATATCGCTTATTAATTTTTCTTTTGATCCACGGTACTAATGCTATTTTGTGTTGTGGACGCCAATAGTGTTACTCGGGGAGTTACTTGTTTGTTCCTTCAAACATGTGCTCTTACGTGAACATGGATGCCGGTGTTTACATCAACACGCATCTGGCAGAGATGTCACCTTAAGTGAGCTCCACTTCACTAAGTATGCAATACACCTTTCTTCTACCTAGTGGTACTGCTGTTTGCTTCACAGGGTCTATTTCGCTGTCTGTGCTTGTGGACAGTTCTGGACATGCCAAAATTAACTGAACTTGACACCCAAAACACATGCATCTGGTTGGCTTTTTTAGATTAAGGAATATGCAATATTCCGGCCTCCAGCATTCACACTTGAATGAGTATAGCCGTTCAACAAACACCCTTGTAGCACTTAGACCACACCTCACCACATGGTGATACAAAAGTTCAAAATACTACTCAACAAAGAGACTCAAACTGCATCTGGTTGGCTTAATTTAGGCATTGGCAAGATCCTCTTGTATAAGGACATCATATCACTGAACTGCAATAGAAAAGAATTCTGCTCCTGCTGCTCTCTCTGTACGTTTATGGCAAGATGCATCAATGTTTAATACTGATACATATTGCATGTTGTTCAGGTATTGCTCGAGGATGCGGGTGGCAGCACCTGGGCGCCTTTGTTAACCTCGGTTCGTTCTATCTGGTTGGGATTCCAACGGCTCTCCTTCTCGGCTTTGTTCTGAAGATGGGAGGGAAAGGACTTTGGATGGGCATTTCCTGTGGTTCTATAGTGCAATTCTTACTTCTCGCTATCATAGCATTCTCCAGCAACTGGCAAAAGATGGTTCGTTCTTTATGTGAAACTTCTCCACATCAATCTTGATGGGGACATACTGTGGTGCAATCTAGAGTGAAGTGGAATCTTAGTGCACCTAAACTAAAAAGTCAAAAAGAAAACTCTAAAATAATTCTAGACGTTTCTATAAACTTACTCTATCTATGTATGTATAAAATTTTAAGTTCAAAGAGTAGCAAAAAAATCTGACAAATATTAATAGTTCAAAATTATTGAAAATTTCTCTTTTTTTTGTTATTCATAATATAGAATGAATTATATATATGCAGAGTAATCCATGAGATACATCTAGAATTTCTTTCAGATTTTTTCGTAACTTTTTTAGTTGAAGTACACTGTGGTAAGCTACATACATTCCTATTTTGATCATTCGAAAAAATATATAACGATTTATACCCCACTGACCTGTTGCCGCTTTTGCAGTCAGAGAGAGCGAGGGAGAGAGTTTTCAGCGAAACGCCATCGGAGAAGGAATCTTTGATGTCTGATGGCACGGCAGCAGTCTAATTTTGTCCCGAGTCATCTGGTCCCGTGACCTGAACTTGAAGCGAATGACATCTTGATCTTGTGGTCTTGTAGAAAGGTGTAGACTATATAAGAAGTTCTAAAATATTGTTGTGATAAATTATTGTAATTTTTATGGAGCGGTGAAATGATTTTACAAAGATTGTATTTGATTTAGGCTGTCTTCTAGAAGTATCAGAAAAATCGGAAATACCGTAGATATAAGTACGGTAGTTCCGTTTGGCAGAAACACCGTAGATAATAAGTGCGGAATTACCGTTTGGCGGAAATACCGGGTTGAGTAGCGATATGTTTTTTCCAGAGAGGTTTAGGTGAAGTTTTCAACGTGCGAAAATACCGCTTTGGGGAGTGTTAATACCGCAGAGCGGAAGTACCGGCATGATAAGTGCGGTATTTTCGATCTTCGCGGAAAAATAGGGGTTTTAGGATTTGAGTCATGGATTAAGTTTGGTTAACCTAGGTCATTAGATTAAGGTTGCATGATACATATTTTGGCTAACATATGCCAAGTTGTGAAAAACTTGTGTATGAAAATGATTTCTTTGTCTTTGGATGTACAGGGTCCATTGTGTTCGAAGAGTTTAACAAAATAAGATTCATGTTAAATATATTTCGACGCTGCGAAATTTATGTCATTTTTACTACCCGTTAAAAATAACTTTGTTATCAATAACCAGTAACTTTTTTGCCAATAGCAAGTAGCTTTGTTGTTAATAGCAAATAACTCGTACGTATATATAAAGTTACTGTCGTATGTGAGTTAAATTACTGTCAAATACATTAATGTTACAACTGACAGTAACTCTACATGTGTTTAGCAATAGCTTCATTCACACACTGTAGTAACTTTCTGTATGAGTTGTTTGCTATTGATTACAAAGTTAATTGTAATTGACAGTAAAAAACACAAATTTCATAATGTCGAAACATATTTAATATGTATCTTGTTTTGTTAAGCTCGTAATTTCAAACACAATAGTGCAAATAAATCGCACATCAGACTTTCCGTGAAATATTTATTATAATTTTTTTTCACATGTAAACAAGATAAAAATTCTCATGTCAACTGTACTTATTATCTTCTCTGCTACATACATGTTTATCTCTTCTCTCAATGCATGCATATTTGTCTAGCAATCTGGTGGGATCATGTCGATGGAAAAGGGCAGTGCTCTCATTCTACACATAGACACCGAATAATACTTATAGACACACACCATGTTTGATTGCAAAAGGGCTTATTTTTATGATCGGGGCGAGTATGACATATGGCCGTGCAGTCTAGCATGGGCGTTGAGGGTGTGCTTAGTTTGTGCCTGGATTTACCGACAACGCCGCTTTCAAGGTTTCAACACCTGATGTATGGCATGGAAAGGTTTCAGACATATTGTTGTGATAATATGGTAGATGAGTAGAGTTCAGTGGCTCACGTACCAGCAGTGTTCTATAGACCTTGAATTCCACAATATTTTCTTAAGGCGTTCTTGAATTTCACACTTGAAAAGATAGACCAATAATACACTATCCGGGCGTTTCAAATAGGAAATCAGTTCAGTAAGTAAATAACCGTGGCACCGGTTTATATCCAAACAATACGGCTGATGAATTATCAAGAGCCAGCAAACACTGATGCTATGGAACAGCCGGCACAGCATAAAACTACAAGCCACATAATTGCAATATTTCGAAAAGAAAACAAGGGTTTCTGCTTGAAGATTCTCAACAGATCTCAAGTTACAGAGGTTCCGTAAATTGGCCCCAAATGTACCTCACAAAAATTATGTCACCATTCAGTAGCCTACTAATCTGTTTATCCATATGACCATCGTCGTGATCAACTCGGCTTCGGCTTCTGGCTTATTTTTCACTATTCATAAGTTTCATCTTTTTCTGAACTTTTGACTTTTTGTTGAGCTTTTTTGCCGGTTCTTTTTTCCCGTATTAGTTTGTATTATACGTAATGGGCTAACATATTTTTTATATTTTTTAATTTTTTTTAAATTTAATTATACTAAATAAGCCTCTGTCAGCTACAGTACTTTTTTCAACCAGCTACAGTGTTTTCAGCCATAAGCCATGAGCTTTTCAGCCGAACCGATCACCACCCATATCTTACCATGTCCTGTAAGGTCATTGCATAAATGCACAAGACTTAACGTACATGTGGCTCAGCTACAATTATCGCATAAAGAATAGACATACAGGCGAACCAAATAAGATAGTACTCAAAATAATACTTCAACTGTGCGTGTTGATCTCATTTTTCAAAGTAATTTATTCCATGTTTTCTGTCAGGGCCGGAAAAATTCACCAACATAATAGGAGCAAATACATCATGAGATGATCGGGGCAACCAGCATGTTGAAGACCGTTGAGGCTGAAAAATTTTGACCAACATTGCCAGTCCCAAACTGCATGGTGCATGCAGCCATAAAAAATTAGCACTGGCAATCCCAAAATGCATAAGCCACCGGCAATCCCAAACAGCATAAGCCATCAACCATGACAAGCATAGTTAAGACCCTCAACAGGACCTGCACGCAGCAACAACAGCAGATTGAAATTGCCTACATACGTCACAATTAGTTGAATGCAGCATGAGAATAACTTCCACCTAAGAACAGGGCAACATTAGTCATTATTCATGGCCAGAAGAGCAAAATGTTAAACAAGTGGGCATCTTTTTCTAAAATTGATGCAATTCCCTTATGAATTTACTGACTCAAGGCCCTTTTAACTTAGACAACATGCTAGTTGTACTGCTTTACTTGAAAGCGATAAGTATCAATTACAGTTTGCACATTACAAAAACTGATGGGGATGCCAGCTTACCAGATGAGCATCGCAGCAACTACAACTGTGCAAAAGACTAAACTAAAATTAAGAGGACATCCCCCAAGAAGCAAAGGGACACACCTTTTATCTCAACTCACTACACACCTCTCCCCATCACAAGTTCACAAAATCATCATGGTCACATCCTACATCATAGTTAAAAGAGTGATGCATACTAAAACATTCTATTAAATGCTCCTGAAGTCTATTACATGCAACATCAATTTCTCTACAATTTTACTAAGCCAATCATCATGTACTTAAGTTTATAGAAGTTACAGATTTGCAGGATCTCACCTTCGAAAGCATGCGCTGATCAGTCCATGACAACCTTGGCGCCGACGGCCTTCATCCGCTCGACGATCGCCTCTGCCTCCTCCTTCGACACGCCGCCCTTGATCACCGCGGGCGCCTTCTCCACCAGCTCCTTCGCCTCCTTCAGGCCCAGGTCCGTGAACGACCGGATCTCCTTGATCACCTTGATCTTGCTCGCCGCGTCGAACGCCTCCAGCCGCAGCTCGAACACCGTCTTCTCGGCCGCCGCCGCCGCAGCCTTCTCGCCGGCCGGGCCGGCGGATGCCGCGCCGGTGCCACCGAGGCCCGCGGCGGAGTTGAGGATGGCGATAGGGGGAGCGGACGGGATGTCGAGGCGGCGGAGGAGGAGGGAGGAGAGCGCGGCGGCCTCGGCGAGGGTGAGGGAGGAGACGTCCTCGACGAGGCGCCAGACGCGGTCGGAGGGAGGGGGGCGGGACGGGGCGGATGGGTCGAAGGTGGAGGGGTCGTAGTCGGTGGGGAGCTTGCGGACGTCGATGAGTTCTTCGGCGGCAGCGGTGGAGAAATCCGCGGAGAGGCGGCCGTGCCGGAGGAAGAGGAGGCGGTGGCCGGAGCGGAGGAGGGAGGAGGCCATGGCGGCGAGGCTAGGGTTCTGAGGTCAGTGCGTTGATGCGGTGCGGGAGTCGGGTTTTTGGAAGAGAGGCCATGGTTTTGCAAATTTGGATCTGGATTTAGGCCCATGTAAGCAACCCAGCCCAATATGCTTCATGCTAGGTTCTGCTTGCATGTGATGATATGGGCTGGTCTTAGAAAGGCCCAGCAATTCAGTGCATTTATCTGAGACAGGAATACCCTAGTACTAGACAATAATGCACCGTAAACCAGAGATGGACCACTTCAAGAAAAAGAAACCAGAGAGATGGAAAAATTTTATATGATCATTCCTGAAACTGAAAAGTTTTCATTATCAGATCATTTACAGCATGGATGCTAGAAACGATGAACCGCAATTGTTGAAAATCATTGGAGGAAAGGATAGCTACATCAGATACTGAACTGAAGATTATATGTTCTTACAGCTTTTCAAAATATACAGGGCTACACCAAGATAACTGATGTATCAGCCATCGAATGGATAGATACATACGTACGTACGTACTTATATACATACATACATATATACTTTTTGTACTCTTGGCAGTACATACTTTCACTTTCAATATACCACTTAAACGAACAAGTTATAGCTCTTTATCATTTTCGGTATACTTACGTACTAATTCTAAGATACTTCAATACAACTTTGTTAAAAAAATTCATCAGTGCTCTTTTTTTTTATTATATACCATTTTCTATACATAAAAAGAATATGTACATAATTATGCTATAAAATATGAACTTTGATGAAATTTTTCGTGGAACATACTTTAAAGTATCTTGTAATCATTATTAGAGTATGTTCAAAAGAATAAAGAGGTATAATAATATCATTTAAGCAGTATATGAGAAATGGGAGTATGTACTCATAGAGTATAGAACCATTTTTCTATATATAATCACTAACTAGCGCGCAGGTGTAAAATACGTGGGAAAGTTACTGTTATTTCTGAATGAAGTTGCCATAGATTTTGAATGAATTTATTGCTAAACATTCACAGTGCCTAAAAGTTACCATCGGTTTTGCATGAAGTTACCGTCAATAGCGAGTGAAGTTACCTGCTGACGTTCACAGTACACAGCGGTGATTATTTTCTTTATAACCGATAATAACTTATCGCACAACCGGTGATATATATCCCGATCGCAGCACGGCTCTAATCCCACGCCAAAGACCTCACTGCACCGGCTACATGCTTGTCTTCTCTGTGTTTCTCAGATGTTGGCGGAGGCGGCTCCTGGGGGCTTGGAGCGGACGGAGTGGTCGGAGGTCGTTAAGCACGGCGACCAGGTCTCCAGGCAGGCCACTGTGGGTAAGCCTAAAATTGAACGATTTGTTGGACTACGTTTCTCGCGCTTACGGTCGAACCATGCACTAGTAGTTAAAATTGTTAGAATTAAACCCCGCAAAAAAAGAGAGAACAACTTGTTAGAATTTCTGTGGGTGAACATAGGTTCGTTTCGGTTGCTTGACATTAATAGAAAGAATTACCTGGTAGGATTACAAGTTAAAGTTAAGTTTTTTTATCTGAGTTAGTACTTACTTAAGAAGTCAGTTTGGAGACTTGGGAGTTCACGTAGCAGCAGTTTCTATGCTTTAGCTGCTCTATGAAGCAGAGTTAAGTTATTTGCAGTTTGTTTCTAGCTTAGTGCTCAGGGTAATACATGCAGTCTGTATGGTTGTGTGATACTGTTTTGGCGATGATTTATCTTTGGCTTTGATGACTTATTATTATGCCTGTTTTGGCTGTAGCTGGAATGATCTGGAGTGGGGGCTTGCCTGATGTAGAAACGCTGAAGGAGAACATTGCTGCATATTTCAACATCCTACAGGGTTTCCTTTTGGTTTGCCATGGAAGCACGGTTGGCGCCGGGCCTACTCTTCACAAGTCTATCTGTAGCTCTGCAAAGGGCGTCGTAGATTCCAGCTTCTCATTGTTCAAGCATGCCGTTTCTGCTTACGGTATGTAACATTGAACATCCTGCTAAAGCTTATCTCGAGATGCTGCTATTTGTCTAGAGCAATGCCTCCTGACATCGCCTTTTGGCTTTCTGGTTATTAGATGGCAAGTAGTAAAATTCAGAATTTTTAGGTGAAGCAATGTGGATGATGAACAACTCACATGACTAAACTTGCTGGTCTAATTTCCATATAGCTAAAGTGAAAAGGAGTAACTTGTATATTTCGAGTTGTTGGTTGCCATTGTTATTGTGATTTTTGTGCATGAATGGGTGAGTAGTACTGTATTGTAGTACAGATAGCAATGAAGCATTCGATGTTACTAGCACATTCATACAGTTTTGAGCCTTGCAGTATAATTTTGTTTTTGTTCTATCCCACGGAAGAATTAGAAAATGTTTAAAACTATATTTTTTCAGATTTAAAATGTTTAGAATCAAGGTTAATACTTTCGTTTTTTATGAAATGCAGAATCTCGCAACCCTGACCGGAAAACAACTATACCTCTGGTGGCAGGAACTGTATGGGAAGCATGTCTTGCTCTCAATAAGGTGCCTACGACCAACTGTACCGCCATAGGGCGAGCTATGACCCAGATAGGTGTATACCTGAAGGATGTTCTCCGGGAGATGAAAGAACTCCCAATTGGTGATTCTGGTGATAACATGGCTGAAAAATCCTCCAACGAAGCTGTTGACACGAGTTGTTCTGATAGAGATGCATTGTCATATGATCTTGAGATGGATGATGACTTCACTGAAGAGGAAGTTGCCATTGCCAAGTTGATTACCACTGTGGCATCAGGTTCTCTGGTTGTGGTGAAAGAAGCAATTCGTTTCATTACTGGTTTGCTTAAGAGCTCTGGTAACCAAAGCAGGGCTAATGAGGATAAGGTTGAGCCAATGGAAAAATTGCTGAGCTATTGCAGGGAGATTGCCGACCAGATTAACGATCTTGGGGCTTCTGTATATCCACCACAAGACACATCCGAAATGAAGTCCACTGTAAAACGATTATACAATGGCATCTATGGGATGCGCAAGGAAATAGGGGAACTCGGTGGCTCACCCGAGAGCACCTCTGTAGCCTTCGAAGGATTTGAGAAGTCCCTGGGAGCTCTGGAGGCGAAGATAGCCGATGACGTAGTAAACGAAATGGAAAATCTTACCATCTGCTCGTCCTGATTGTTGACATTGTTCAGATTTGTTATAGATGTTATTTACTGTCTTCTAGTTCGAGCTACGAAGCTTCAGTTCAAGCAAATGAGGAATGCATATTATCTTTTCCGGTGAAAAAAATGAAATACTTGAAGCAATCTTTTTGTGGGTAAGGACTGAACGCAGTATCACGATTTGTCGAATACAAGACTTATTTTGATTCGCAAAAAAACTGCCGTGTTGTTAACTCTTTTATTTTGTATCGAATTGCCCATAATATCGTGTTTACTGTACCCTTTCAAGCAATCGTATGAACTACCATAATCCACAAATTCGATGAAAATCTTTATTAGGTGTTTCTGTCGTTGCTTTTGAATCCATGATTGATTTTAGCTTAAATCCTGCCAGAGAGGACAAATCCGTTAAAACAGCTGTAATCGTACAGGAGCAGATCTTTAAAAAATCAGCATTTAAATTTTGATTAAATTTAATTTCGAATTGTTGGGGCCCTTCCGAATTACTTAGGACACCCTCTAAAAATTAGCGTATGCTGCTATTTGTGACGTGCACACGGTATTCTTTAGTAAAAGGCGAAAAGAATAGTTCCCTTTGCGCTCACCACGCAGCTGGGCGCTCTCAGGCTGTGCCTGTAGCCTCTTTATGGGGCTGTTTGGTTGCCTGCCTCCGCACCGCTCCTTGCATCCGTTGGGCCAGGCTGAGGAGCGAAACTCCCTCTGCTCGTTTCCCTCGGGCCTAGTTCGGGGTGAAAATTTGTACGCGATGGACCTGGCTCTGAGAGCCAACCAGACAACCAAACACACACTCCTTACATGAGCTGATACAGATCAAGTGCATACAGACAACCAAACAGACCCTATATCACTTGGCAGCTTCCCGTCCATCACAACTCCACGATACGGCACTAATCGTTCCTCGCGCTGCTCCTATTACGGTGGGCTCATGACTTGTCCGGCCTTGGCCCAGCTACCGATGCATCTGTTAAGGGTCCGGCCCATGAAGGGTTTGAGAGGCTCGCGCTGGCAGCGCGCGTGCGGTGGCTCGTCGTGGCAGCGCGCGTGCTGCGTGCGGGCGTTGGTTTCCTGGCGTGCGCGTTCGGCGCGGGCGAGGAGGCGGGGGACGTGCGCCCGCCAACGCCCAGCCCACCGCGCGCCTGCGCCCTCGTGCGCGGGGCCCGCGCGACGCCGCACGCGCCGCTCGCGTGTCGCGCGCCGGCCCGGCAGCGTGTCGGAGACCCGTTGGGCCGGGGTACGTGGACGGGGTAGAGTGCCCAATGATAGAGCACGGGTTCCCTCGCACACCGCACGGAGCAGCGTGCTGCCACCTTTTCTTCTCCGGTGCGTCGTCGATTCCAACTAAAAGTCATCCATAGACCTTATTCCTTTTTGCTAAAATTTATGGTTTTTAGTTGTAACTTATAGTTTTTGTGCTATTTATGTGAGAGATTATAAAGTAACAGAAACCCACATACGATTTTTACCGATATAAATGAAGTCAGTATATGAGTATAGTATGTACTACAATTAACTAATATACTACATTTTGAAAAATATGTAAGTTACTGTAAAAAAATCGAAAAGCGGTATTTTAAAAGCTGAAGAAAAAAAACATGACCAATATTCCATTCCTCCTACCACTACCACGCTCGATCAGCCTGGATATTTACCTTTGCTTGGAAGAGAATGGAAGAAAGGTTTCTTTTTCAGGAAAAGAATTGGTGTTGCAGGTTACGTGCCCATGACGTATGTCTAGCGTGGTGGGCAGGAGCGTGAGCGCGAGCATGCATACCATGCTGGTAGGTAGAACTTGTTTCATCGACCAATGACTGATCGTTGCAGTGATCGTAACTTGGCGCCGAGCGATGCGGTTCACGTTGCGCTGCTTTACTAGACGAGATAGGCTGACAGCAATGCAAGCGCGATTAAAAGGCGACGCCGCGACGGTCGAGATCTTGGGCGCGGCAGACAAGTATGATGAATTCCTTTCACTATCACAAAGGATTTACTACAGACAATTTTTTAAACTAGCTGATTTAATTGATTAGTAATAATAGAGGTTATCATGACAGTTTGGAATTAAAATCATCTACGATCTATCATTATCACAGACGATTCGAAACTAAAATCATCTGTAATAATCAGTTATCACAGACTATTCTTGGTAAATCATTTGTAACAGCTATACCATAGCTAAAAAATAGGTAATTTCACCATGACTTGGATGCCCAAAATCGGATGAATAAGATTGAAAAAGAGGTGGGGAAAGGAGAGGAGTGAAGGAGAAGAAGTGAGAAGAGAGAAGAGGAGATGAGGCGAAGAAGAGCTAATTGAGCTTTCTATTTTTAAGTGCAAATTTGACGAGAAGTGGAGAAGTGACAATAGAGATGAGGAGAGGAGTGGAGAAGTGAGAAGAAAGAAGAGGAGATGAGGAAAAAAACAGCTGAGTTTGCTATTTTAAAGAGCAAATCTAGCTAGATGAACAGGAAATTCAAATTCAGTGAAAGCAGGTTAGTTGAAATATTATCATAGACGGTTCTTTCCATCGCGGTGAACTTATACGTTCATCTTATAAAATTATTTATGGTAACTTTATCATTGACTGTTTGTGTTAAACCATCTGTAATGAGTCGTTTAGGATGACTTTTTTTTTATAGTAATGTGTTGATATATGGATTTTGCCGATCATTAACTCGGTAAGGCACAACCTGCTCTGTTATCATCTCGCTGCGTTTTGCATCATGTCTGCTCGATCCATTGTTTTTCACGTTCAACACTGAGCAGGTGACTAAGTCATCATTTACTCGTTTCTTTGAGTAACAGTTACTTACACTTCAGCAGCAAAGTCGGTCTTATGTGCAACGGAATCAACTGCTCTGACGTAACTTCCTTCTGACGTTGGGTCACTGCGCGTGAGCCCCCTCGTCGCGTGGCCCCACGCGTCAGTGACAGGGAGTTACGTCAGAGGATCTCATTTGATGTGCAACGCAGAAAAGAAACAAAAAAGGAAACACCAGACACATATACGAGAGAAGAAAAGAGAGAAACGCAACGCAACGACGCCAAACTGCATTGCACATCCCACACACTGAAGACTGAACTAAGATAAAAGTTGGACAAGACGAACTTTTTTTTCTTTTCTAAACGGGCCAAGCTGAGAAGGCATGGTTTTTCCCCTCTTGTCATGCTGCATCCTAAAGTGATCATCACCGGCAGATTTCATTGACGAGAGAACACGTTCGCACGCCAGAGCGAGCACTGGCAGTGGCAGTGGCGGGCACCAGCAACAGCGAGCCAACAAACCAAGCGGGCTTCCTAAAAAGGGACTTGTAAGAGAATCTATCAAGTTTGACACTAGCTGAAGCTTTTTGTCCGTTGATGGGGACATCTCCTTCCCCGTAGGCAATGGCGGATGCTTCTAGTTTACCGGGAGTAGATCTCCCCAAAAACAGGTTTACTGCAACTACATGTTTGTGCGTTGTTACTGAGAATATGTAAGCTCATGGCTCTCCCACTGCAAGGCAGCATTTGATCTGGTGCTAGAATGAGTAAATCTATAAGCTATATTGCTATAAGTAAACCACTACTAGTAGTAGTAGTTAGTGGCTTAGTGCTATCCTACATGAAATGGTGAGATATCATAACACGCTTAGGGTATCCACAGTGTAGTACTTATACATACGCTAAGCAGCGGCGGAGCGCTCGATAGGGCAAGCCCTGGCTTGAGCCAGGGCTTGATTTTCCGCAGCTCCGCTCCACCCGCCGCCTCCCCCTCGCCCCTCTCGCCGCCTCCCCTCGCGGGCCTCGCCCCTCTCGCCGCCTCCGCTCCACCCGCCGCCTCCCCCTCGCCCCTCTCGCCGCCTCCCCTCGCGGGCCTCGCCCCTCTCGCCGCCTCCGCTCCACCCGCCGCCTCCCCCTTGCCCCTCTCGCCGCCTCCCCCTCGCCCCTCTCACTGCCTCCGCTCCACCCGCCGCCTCCCCCTCGCTCCTCTCGCCGCCTCCCCCTCGCCCCTCTTGCCGCCTCCGCTCCACCCGCCGCCTCCCCCTCGCTCCTCTCGCCCCTCTCGCCGCCTCCGCTCCACCCGCCGCCGCCCTCGACTTCGCCGACCCAGCCGCCGCCGAGGAGACCGACCCACCGGAGCCGGACCAGCAGGAGAGGAAGGGGCAGCCACCGGCCTGGGCGTAGCCGGCGGCGGGCGGGCGGCAGCCACCGGCGACCGGCGCGCAGGTATAGATCCGCCCCCACCGGCGACCGGCGCGCAGGTATAGATCCACCCACCTCATTTTTTTCCCGTCCTCCGCCACTGACGCTAAGAAATGTCACATTATTACCACATCACTGTGTTAAGCTTACCTTTTCCCTAAAATGTCTTAGCACCCCTTCTCTCTCCTATCCCTCCTCACCGGCGCACGGCCTGTACTTAGAAAGATTCCCTTGGCATCGCTACTGGACTAGCGCTTGGTACCTCCCTCTCCAATGTTTCTAGACTGGCTGACGCCGACGCTAGCTTGGCTTGGTATCAGCAAAAAGCGAACACTGGAGATGCTCTTATGAGATCCATATCTCTGGTCATACCCGTGATGGACAGATGAAGCGGCAGAGGCAGTGGTGAGAACTTTTTTAATAATTTATTTTTTGTTTTGAATTTTAGTAATATATTTGTGTTTTCTAAATTATAGTAATAACCATCTGTTACTCCACCGTTGAGTGACTTGGGCTAGTCGAGCGACAAATGGCTAAGGCGCCAACCGTTGAGTGACTAGGCCCAAGTCACTCGACCGTCGAGCGACTACCTCCTAGTCGTCCAACCGTCAGGTGACTAAGGGGATATATACCGCGCGCGCCGGCCGAGCGTCAGTTGCTCATTTCGCCTGAGAGGAAAAGAGAGAAGGGGGAGATGAGAAGATGAGAAGGAGAAGAGAGGAAAGAAGAGGAGAGGAAATGAGAGGAGAGGAGAGGAGGAGAAGAGAGGGGAGGTCCGCGCAACGACAACGGTGAGTCCCATGCACTTCTTTGTAGATTTATTTTTGAAATATGGTAGAATCACAACTAAAATCGTTAGATGTTAATAGTTGTACTTTGAAAACTATGATAAGTTAGCAACTAAAATCATTATATGTGTAGTTGTGTCGAGTACGTCGCATATTGTTAATAGTTGTAAATAGGGTGATCGTACAAGTAACATCAATTTAGATGGCCCCCACTCTGCAGGACATCGTGATGCTGCTCGGCCTGCCCATCGCGGGAGAGGCTACCTTTCTGCCAGACGCGCCTGGCAACTGGCACGATGAATCCATGAGAAATGAATAAAATTGATATATTTGTTACTTAAGAATAAAGGTTTTATAGTCACTCCACCTAAAAGACAAAAAGAACATACCACAACACCCACACTTCTCTAACCTTAACTCTAGAACACTCAACTTTAATGAGTAAAGTTATGATGGTTGGATGGTTACCTTACAAGTTTCTATCTCAACCCGTTGAATAAACAAGGCGACTAACACCATTTAATCATAATGGATAGTTACATTACAAGTCTCTATCTCAACCCGTTAAATAAACAAGGTGACTAACACCATTTAATCATAATAGATACTATTCACTAGCACAAATAGGAAAAACATATTAACTCCACACAACACGGGTTTTAATCACACACTATATTCGTACACACTTTTCAAAGCATACAAGTTCAAATCAGTCATCGGTCTTTTATCCAACCCAATCTTCTCAGTTTCTCTTTGACTTAAACTACTTTTTCAAACACCGTGGTTTTGATTTAAGATAATTTCTGATATTTTTATCAACTTACTAAAATATATTTTTTAACTTAGTCTTCATCTTCTGTTGCAAGCAATCGCCATGATTGCCACATGTAGATGCACCACTTGTTTGCCACATATTGGCAAGTGTCTCTTGTTCCGGTTTCATGGGACTACGTGTCACTTGAACCAACCAAGCTATATGGTGCAACTCGTCTCTCGAACTTTCGTTCAATATTTTCCACCTTCCTTGTGCCATGCTTGAGCTCAGCCATCTCACCCCGCATTCTTGATCGTTCTGGGCCTCAGCTCCTCCATGAGCGTAGCCCTGATCCTTCACAATTGACTATAGTTAACTCCAAGAGTCTCTGCATATCCAAAAACTAAGAAATCGTTTTTAGATACAAGTTGTTCGCAATTTGACCCGTTAGATGAAACATGTATTATGTTACATATATGTACTGACCTAGGTCAACTCAAATCATCTCATGACTCAAATTTCCCAAAATTATCTATTTCGGCCGAAGTAGCACATGTTGGCTGGTCAGACCACTGCCTCTGTAAGCTGGCTAGAAAAATCTGTAAATTCTAAAATTTTACTTTTCTAAAATAACATCATAATAAAATATTTGACATTCTCGTATGATCCTTCAGAAAATATTAACAAAGCAAAGGAAGGTTATAAAATACTACTCCAACGTTAGTAAGATAGCGACCGTTTCTCCGCATGACGGCATGAGCAGATAACACGCATGTAACCTCTACTTGGCATGCCAGCAGTAGAAAAGGGGGAAGGCATTGGGAGAGAAGAAAGGGGGTGAAGCTTCCATGCCCTAGTGAACAAACAAGTGGCATGCACATGGAAAGTTTTGTTAAGTGTATAGCTAAACATGCTTTAACAAACCCTAATCTCCACTAATCCGACAAGCTAGAGTCACTAGGAGTATTAACAAGCCAATGAGCTCTAATTAATTATGTGATCGCAGGCTGTAGAAAGGTGCATCATGAATTACTTATTGCTAGCTAAATGCATGCAGCTAGGTAGGCAGAGTTAGTTGTGCTGAGACATCGTTCCCCATCTTATTAGGGTGAGAGACGTGAGTGATCGATCCATTCACGATTCACAAAGTAACATATAGAAAATTTACAGAAGTAAATCAGAAGCAACCCTCACATTTGCAGTTTAGTTTGTTCGAGTAGCTTTCTACCTTTTAATTTGTCAAAAAGGAAAAGACATGTTCTGATAAATGTGTCGTTACTTTTCGCCTCCAAACCGGCCAACTCTGAAATTTTGAAGAGTACTGCATCCCCAAATCGTATGAAGATAGCCGAATGTAGGTTGAGCAAACCTGTTATGCCAGATTTGGTTAGTAGCTAGTGAAGTTTTGCAACAAGACCAGAAAAAAGCCAAATTGGCATGTTCTTTTGTGGCTGCGGCTTATGGTTTTTTGTTGTTCGTGTGAGAGATTAAAGAGTAACTAAAATTCACGTGCGGCTTTTGCAAATATAAATGAAGTCGGTAAAATATTTACTACAATTAACTAGTACACTCCATCTTGAAAAGACACTCTTTTTAAAAACTAGTTATTGTAGAAAGCTAAAAGCAAAAAAAAACAGGATGTTTATTCTTGATGACTTACAAGCGCCTATATCTCTTACTACTGAGTACAATTTATATATTCTGATTCAGTTGTTTGACCAGTTTGATAATCATAGTGACTTTTCTGGCTGCCATTATTTCGTTTCCTCATTCATCAATCATTCTGAACGTGCATCTCCCTCCCATGGTAGTGCAGAAGGACAGAAAAGTATATTTTTCCTTTAGCATTAGAAAGCATAGAGGAGGCAGCTCGACAAGGCAGTCAAACAGAAAGCCCGTTCGATCCCTTTTCCCTGTCCTCCTCCTCATGTAAGGTCCATTTCTCCCTGCTCCAAAATACAGGTGTACACATGCTTCATGGGCCAGTAGGCTGCGCATAAACAAACCATATATTAACACTCCACTCAGTTTATCCCTTTTGTTTATCGCCCCAACATGCCTCGGAAGCCGTGTAAGTGCGTTTTGCATTCCCCCACAAACATGCCTCCCATTCTCTGTGTCCCCATAAGGCCACAACCATTGTTAAACCAAACACTTTCTCCTTCTCTATCCCTGTGGCCATGTGAGTGGCTTTTTATATAAGCACACCACTCTTTCCTCTCAGGTCTTGCTTGCTTCTGCTCCTTCTTGCCCTCCTACTAAGCTCCCTTTTTGGAAGAACAGACTGCCTTCTTGGTTCTCCTCGCCCTCCTTGTCCAAATGGAGTTCATTGCTAGCTCTGAGAGTAATTCCTGGCCAATATGTGGAGATACAGGCGAGGAGCCGAAAGGAAGGCCGCACAGATAGGAGAAAGCGTGCGTTTGGCTCCCACTGCCGACTAGCTCTCTGTTTGCTCCATGAGCTGAGCATGAGGAGGAAGACGCAGATGGTGTGAGCTTTTGTGGGGGAATTGAGGCTTCATGGTCCGAGATATATACATCTCTAGGTATCTCAATTAGGATCTACTAATTAGTCTTCCTGGCTAGACCATTTTTCTTGTTTAGTTTTTGTCATCTTTTTCTCTTTCTTGTCTTATTTTCTGCTATTTCGAGAGGCTGTAAGTGGGGTGTTATTGCCTAGGGGCTTGGGTGTTACCATGTTAGAGATCCCAATGGCCTTCTGAGTAACGTAATAACAGTGCTGGATGTAGCCTCAAGCTTGGAATGCATCGGTACGGTTACACTTTGTAATGCATGTAATCTCTCTGTTTCTGCATATCGTGTTCCCTATTGTTAGAAATTTATATACCCCTATGTATTTATGCTGGCTTCCTCTCTTGATGACTTGATGCGAGTACACCGGTTGCAATCTGCAATGCGTTTGGTTGATCTCTCTTTCGTTGCATCAAGCCCATCCCAAATTCGTCTGCAGAAGCGATTGTGTTTGATTTCTACCATTTGGGACAAATGCGTGACTTTTTTTAGAAAAAAAAACCCAATAAAATTAATGTACGGTTATGATTGGATTAGTTGAAACTGCAGATTTAGAACCAAGTAAATGCAGAAGCATTGCAGATTTGGGACAAGAGCGTGGAATTTTTTGACCAGAAACCTTAGGGGAGTCCCCTAGGGTAAGGGCGTGAAGAATATATTTTAAAAAAGGTTTATATACAGGAAGGAAAGAATGACAAAAACAGAATATACAAAATATTAAGTCAAAAAATCTGGCCAAGCAAAACTAATGGGCTTCAATTTTTCTTTCACTCTATGCACATGGAGAGAGAGAGAGAGAGAGAGATCATCTTTGAAGTGTGTCTTCCAATTGGACAAACATGGCTGTTGATTCTAATTTTTTTTCCATTTCGTTGTTTCCAAATATTCTAAACAGTTATGATGAAAACTTCCATAAAAAAGCTGAGTGAAACCCAACTCGCCCTCCCTGCAACATGTTTATATGGTTGATATGAAGATTGCAAGTAATGTCCAACACATTCCACCAAGCTTTGCTAAAAGGACAGAGAAAGAAGAGATGCTGAAGTGTCTCTTCCGAGTCCGTGGAACAAAGCATGTAAGCAATATCATTGTCCACAGGATAATGTCGTCTTTGCAACATGTCTTTTGTGTTCAACCAATCGATGAGAAAAAACCAGGAAAAACTTTCACTTCTGTCACACTTTTTTATATCCAACTATACAGAGGCGAAACACTTAATTCTTGATGGATAAAATCTGCTGGAAGTATACTTCTCAGTTCCCCAAATATAACGCCAACAATCTTTTGAGAAAGGGATAAAAAAAGTGGAATTTCCAAATATATTAGGTTTCTTTCACTTGGTAAAGCTTGGTAGCCACAGCAAGGCGTCAGAGCCGTTCTGAATTCTGAAGCCTAACGATCGATGCATCTATGCAATGCGTGCAACGCAATCCATCTGCTGCACTGATGCACCCTATGGATTGGAGTACTCACGTAGTTGCTCACGGTCCTGGATGCATTTAAACCGCACGGGTCCTTCTCGCTTGTGCTGTGCGTAGAACAGAACAGACCAGACTAGACTAGACTTGGACGAGGCGGGCAGTGAGGGAGGCAACGCTAGTGCTCTGTGACCAGTGGTGCTTTGTCTTCGCCTCCTCCAAACCCTGGCTGTTAATGGTTGGTGCAGGGAATATTCAGCGGCTGCGTAGGGGTCTAATGCATGCAACGCCTGTGCCGTGGTGCAGCTCTGCTCGCTCGGCCGCTCGCGTCTGGTCCTCCCCTCCTCTAGTCCTCCTCCTCCTCCTGCCGCTTTATGCTTTTGCTTTTAATTGCTGTGACAGCACTCGCTCGCGCGCCCGGCCGCCCGGTGGTGCTGCTGCTGCTGCTGCTGGTCGCGGCCTTGGGATGGATGGAGACGGGTAGAAACGCAACAGCGCGCAGCAGCAGCAGCAGCAGCAGCAGCAGCAGCAATAGGACGCGTCCTCTTTATCCCCGTCCTGTTGTGCGTGCTCGTGCGACCATGAGCTCTCTTCGGTCATTTTGGCTCGGGCGGTTTCACTCGCGCGTCGGTTTGTTTTTGAATGAGCTCGTGACCCCGTTATCGCTGGCGAGACATGCAGGCTGCTGCGACAGCAAGGTGATCGGCCATCTATTGACAAACGTTTCGATCCGTCGTCCGTGCCTGTCGATTCGACGACAGATTGACGCCGGCAAAAGTGTGCTGAGAAACATGGAGATGGGCGATGGGGATTGACGTTTGACACCACTAACTCACGGAGCGACGGCTACAGTACGCCTCCGATTCTTCTTCGTGATCTGTGCGTGATGCTTGCTCGCACCACACTGCAAGATGGGAGGCAGGCACTAATGTTGTAGTAGTTGTGTGAGTAGCTTTTAACAATTTAACTGCATAGTACATACGACGTTTGCTGACGAACCAACGCTTCTACTGTGCATAAGGTGCCATCAATAGTGTAGAGCCAAGGAGCAGCCGGACAGGTTTCACTATATGTGCACAACGAGTAGCAGTACATTGCTAGCTAATAGTTGTAGTTAACCTGGATAAATGTAGGCTTTGGGGCATATCTTGCACTAAGCTCACGAGTTAATCTAGTCATTGACGAGTTAATCTAGTTGTCATTAGGTCTGGTCGTGTAATCGATCGAACTAAGTTTACAACCACAGCTGCTCGTACGACCACAACAGCTGATACGACTATTGCAGCTTACAACCAGTGCGTGTGTTCCGAGTACTGTAGCAGTCGAAGTCGAAAGGAAATGTTGTAGCAGTCGAAGTCGAAAGAAAAGTATTGTAGCAATCGTAAAAGGTGAGGATTCGTAGTTCGCATGTAACTAGAGATAGAAAGATTTTAATTAGGCAAAGTCAAGGTGTGTTTGTTTATGACTCTTAACGTGGGATGGCATGTTAAACAAAAAGGACGTAGGGGTATCATGTCGCTAAATCGATATGTGTTGTACTCTTATATTCACGTGAGTATTCTCAGGGAACTCTAGTTCATCGGCCATTAAGTCCTTGAGCTGATACTCTAACATTTGGTATTAGAGCCTAAGGGGGGCATAGCGATGACCGGAAACGTGGTTGATCCATCAAAGTCCGGTGTGCTTGTCAAGACCACGAGCAACGAGCTTGATCCATCGAAGTCAGCGTGCAATCGTCAAGCCAACGACAAGAGGCGCCTCGATCCCGATCCAATACCGATGTTGAGCGAAACGAATTATGGCATATAGGTCGTCAAGATGAAGATAATCTTGCATTCGCTAGGAGTATGGTCCACGATCGAAGATGGAGACGAAGATGACAACAAGGATTAAGGCGCGATGGTAGCCATCTCGCATGCTATGCCAAATGACGTGATAGTGTCTACGAGAAGAAGGAAGAATGTTTGGAGTTGATCGGTTACTCTGGTAGCGACCTATCGGTGATATTGATGACCAGAAGAGCACTTTGGGTATGGTGTTTTTTCCTTGGGTCGAACCCAATTAGTTGGTGTTCACAAAAAGTAGAAGGTAGTCACTTTATCCTCTTGTGAAGCGAAGTACATCGCAACTTGTGTGGTAGTATGTCAAAGGGTATGGCTGGGACAATTGTTGTCTGATATGCTAGAGACAAAGGTTGAGAAAGTAACTCTGAAGATCGATAATCAGTCTGCAATTGCGCTGAGTAAGAACCTAGTCTATCATGAAATGAGCAAACACATCGATACCCGTTTTCATTATATTAGAGAATATGTGGAATTAGGGTTGATAGAGGTGCAACATGTTTGCACAGAATATCAGCTTGCTGATATCTTGACCAAGTCCCTTCCTAGATTGAAGTTCATGGAGATGCGAGAGAAAATAAGTGTGCAGAACATCGACAACAAGCTTAAGGAGGAGATTGACGAGTTAATCTAGCTGTCTTCAGGTCTGGTCGTGTAATCGGTCAAACCAAACTTACGACCACATCTGCTTGTATGACCACGATAGCTGATATGGCTGTTGGAGCTTACGACCAGTGCGTGTGTTTCAAATACTGTAGCAGTCGAAGTCGAAAGAAAAGTACTGTAGTGGTCATAAAAAGTCAGTATTCAAAATTCACATGTAACTAGAGATAGAGAGTTTTTAATTAGGCAAAGTCAAGGTGTGTTTGTTTAGAACTCTTAACGTGGGATGGCACGTCACTTATGGAGTCTTATATTTTATTTCTCTATACAAGAAAAACGAAAAAGATGCAAGAGTATTGCGTCGCCAAATCGATCTATGTTTTACTCTTGTATTCGCGTGCATATTCTCAGGGAGCTCGAGTTCATCGGTCGTTAAGGCCCTGGGTTGATACTCTTAACATAAGCAACTAAACTTGGTTTTACTCGCAGTTTTAAAGCCATTATATCCTTTTTTTTCCATGAGACTTGTGACAAATCTCAGTAGTAATGTGCAGGGAGCCAGGGAGTGTTAATTTCTAGCCTGCCTTTCTGACAATTTGCCCTTCTATCCTTGTTAAAGAAAATGCTACTACTACGCTTGATTGCTTTCGCTTTATGCAAGATTTAGTAGTATTTTCTTTCACTTTGTATTTCGTTTCATCGATCCTTCAGTAATATTAGAGCTGTAGTATGATGTACTCCATGCCGTTGCTGGCAGTGTACTACAATCCTCAGCTGCCTCTGCGATGGTCCCAGACTGAAGACGCTGCTACGCATGGGCCACGGAGGGACAAAGTGCAAACTAGCCGGGTAGGTCGATAGGTTCAGTCGCAAGTGTGCACTGTACAGTGTATCCTAGAAAGATCATGCGTGCATGGGCGCAGATCTGAGCAGGCCAGCACAGGCGAGCCAGTGGTTTATATGGGCGACAGGGCATGGAGTGCATGCACTGCCGGCTGCCGTCTCCGCTGCATCTGTAGCAGCAGCAGCAGCGGGCAGCGGCTACGCAATGTGGTCTCCATTGAGCAGTGCCGCTCATGGAAAGGGCGGGCTTTACATAATTGCGATGTGCAGGAAAGGAATAGATCTCAGCTTTGACCTGGCAGCGCGTGTGCAAGAGGTAAAAGGTAAAACGCATCATTTTTTTCCGCGTCAAGACTCGAGAGCACCTTGTTGATAGTCTACCACTACATTGTTCAATTAAAAGCCCGGACTGTTATGTTACTCGTGAGCAGATCACACGGATTGTGGCAAATGTTTTCGGTTCCATCATGTGTTTGGATGAACGGAGGAGGTAACTTCGTCTTAGGTTCGTTAAGGCCATGGCATTTGGTGGTGGTGCTCCGAAAAGCAGGTGCCGTACCCTGCGCTGCACGAGTTAAAAAAAGAAGGGGAAAAGAAGGGCAGCGGCAGCCAGCAAGGATGGGACGCTGGAGTCAGTGGCAGGCGGACAAGACATGAGATCCGGGAGATGCCGCCGCTGCCCCGACTCACAGTGGCGGCGTCACCGCGCACACGCTTTATGTAAGGTGTGCCGCGCGACGGGACGGGACGGGACGGTGCCGTGCCGTGTCGTGGCGCACATGGGCATGCTCGCGCGTGCGCCTGCGCCAGCGCCTGCGCCGTGCGGTGCCGGCCGCGCAAAATTGATGGATCGGCACGCCGTGGCCGGCTGGCCGCGTGCTGTCGCGTACGACGGGAGGGCGCCGCGCCTTTGGCCTGCGCGTTGCCGGCACGTACCGGGTGGAGGCGCGTTTATTCCGAGACCGAACAGTTGCCCGCGCGCTGTAGAATTCGCCGTGTGCTCCCCGGTTGACTCCGCGATTCGCCTCGCACGGCACGGCCCGTTTTGCTTGGGTAATATATAACCTTTTTCTATTGTGTGCCGCACTGTGTGCGGTGCGCGTGAGAGCCAGTCGGTGCAGTACAGTAGCACGTATTGTAGTTGCAGCGGTGAGGCTTGGTAACTTTGGTAAATTTGGCCCAACGCCGTGATGGGCACCTTCATTTTTTGAATCTCTGAGCTGCCCTGCAGAATACACTTCTTATCAATGATTAGAAGGCTTCTAACTATTTTCGCAACCAAAGTCGTTGTAGTGTAGTATAGTGGTGAGTATTCCCGTTTGTCACGCGGGCGAACCGGCGCCTATGGGCTAGACAGTAGGCTTGCAATTTGCCTGCTTTCTGAACGGTAGGTTGCCTGCCGTCCAGTGAGAGGGCGATAGACGTCTGCCGACGGCGGCAGCGTCATGAGTCGCCACACGGGCGCTGCCGCTTATTCGTCGGACGGTAGAAACGATATTTTTGTCAATACAATGAAAATACTGTTATTTTTATAAATATAATACAAAACAGTATAAAAGTGATTTTGATTCCGTCCGAGAGCTCCGTATCTCAAAACAGCAGCAGCGAAACAAAAAAAAAACCTTGTTATGGTTATACCACAACACTTGGGCTAGAAGCGCGGGACCTCTTGTGCGACCACGACAACTACGCCTTCTTGGCGGACGTCTTGATCCCAAAGGGATGGCAGCGTTGTGGCGGGTCTCTCTTCCGTAGGTGGTGCGGGGGTGTACCGCCACTCGCGGAGCTCCGTATCCCCCTGCGACGGGCCGAATGATTCGAGAAGCTCTAATAGACGGCGGTGGTGCATCTCCTCCTCCTCCTCCTCCTCCTCTTGATGATCCCAGTCTCCTTCAGTAGGTTGCTCCTCTTCCGCCGGTGATATCTCCATCGCGATCGGCCGCCGACACGATGATGTAGATAGCTCGAGGCAATCCTTGCTGGGCTTGTTCCTCGGCCCATCTTTGTCTTGCGCTGCCCATGTGTTGGACCCGTTTGTTGGGTAGGAGATCAGCTCTCCCACACGGGCCACCTTATCCTAGATGGAAAGGAATTCTCCATCCTAGATTGCCTCTATTTGTACTGGGCCGTGAAATTATCTCTCCATTTCTTTGGGTGCCAACAAGAAACAACCCGGTTCACTTCTCCCAACCATATGGCCTTTTAAGATAACGTCCTGCTTTTGCGGCCCACCCCATTCTCCTCTTTTCAGGGGATTAGCTTGCGACAATCTTTGCAATACCACAGTACTCGAACATATCAGAACAATACCCTCAGCAGTGACTACTAGCGTTGCAATATCCAGACTTGGTCAACTGAACATGCAGAGTTTTCCTTGACATGTACTGGCTAACGAGAGAACCGACTCACATTTTCAAAAAAAAAAAAGACTCACATTTTCATCTACAGAATTATTAACTTTGTTAATTGGAAAGCAGGCGTCCAACATTCGATTTCTGCTGCTCTAAATTCTATCATGACCATTATGGCCTTGATCAATTCGGCTTCGGCTTCTGGCTTATTTTTCACTATTCACAAGTTTCGTCTTTTTCTGAACTTTTAGCTTTTTGTTGAGCTTTTTTGCCGGTTCTTTTTTCCCCCATATTTGTTTGTATTATATGTAATGGGCTAACATATTTTTTATATTTTTAAATTTTTTAAATTTAATTATGCTAAATAAGGCTATGTCAGCTACAGTGCTTTTTTCAGCCAGCTACAGTGTTTTCAACCATGAGCTTTTCAGCTGAACCGATCACCACCTATATTTGTCCAGGCAGCAACGATAGGAGGGATAACACCAAGAAAACAGCTAGCGGACACGTTGCCAACAAACTGATAATCAAACACCTATTTGGCTACGTTCTTTCAGACATCGACCACGATATAGGAACAATTCCTTCTGTATCTAAACAACGCATTTTCATCAAATTGAAAACAAAACAGAGTTTTGGGTACATTCTTTCAGTCTTACAACGATATGCATACCTCAAAGGCACTAAATATTAAATAATTCAGTCGCAAAAAATAATAGTTAAATAATACTACTTGAAGGGGGGGGGGGGGGGAGTAACATATGCATCGTGAAGTCTCACATATCCACCAGCCGATCTTTACAACTAAGTCTAATCGGTGCTAAACTCAAAAAGGAAATTGACATCTCGACGTAAAACCACATGGGCGTTGTCCACAGCATGGACCGAGCAACAGTTAGCGACACCTGGGCAAATTGGACATCCACCGCGTGAAAGCGTGAAACTTCGGCACAAACCCAGTGCACCGTCTCTTGCTCAAGCCATCAGTGACTCCTTCCGAGTGATCTCCATGCTGCCACCCACTATATTGCGATCAGTGGCAGAGCCAGAATTTAATTACGCTCCAAGTTCAATAGTGAAATGATCTAGACTATCTGGATTGACTATAAAAATATTGCCCAGACTGAACTGAATTTACTCGGACTGTACACTACATATTTTTTCACATCCCAGGCTGAAGCCTACCCTGTCCAGGGTGTGGCTCCGCCCCTAATTGCGACCACAGATCTACCCTACTCTATAATACACCAAAATTTTCTTTACTAAATCCACCCCCTCAACCACCCCCACAGTCATGCCTAATCTAAGTCCACCCAAATTTGTGTACCAAAATAATCCAACTTCATACAAATGAATGGCCTGGATCTCTCCTCAAGCCTTCTTCTCTTACTCATTGAAGATCCTAAGGCCAAAATCTTCCGGATCATGCACATCATCATCCGGATAAAAAAACTGCGCTGCCTCCTCCCACCGAGTCCCCACCGAGTTGCCCTCGCCTCCTCCCCACAATTTCCGCCGCCGCCTCCTCCTCCCCACCGATACTTCCGCCGTTCCGCCGTCACCTCTTCCCCTCCCTCCTCCGCCGCTCTGGCCTCGCCTCCTCCTCTCCACCCGCGCCGCCTCCTCCTCCCCGACTCCTCCGCCGCTCCGGCCTCGCCTCCTCCTCTCCACTCCGCGCCGCCGCCGCCTCCTCCTCCCCCCACTCCTCCGGCCTCTCCTCCTCCTCTCCACCCCGCGCCGCCGCCGCCTCCTCCCCCCACTCCTCCGTTCCGCCGCCGCCTCCTTCCCCGCTCCTCCGCGCCGCCCTCGCCTCCTCCTCCCCACCCCGCGCCGCCGCCACCTCCTCCTCTCCCACTCCTCCGCTCCGCCCTCGCCTCCTCCCCTCCCTCCTCACACAACCGCCGCACCCGCACGCGCCTCCCTCCTCGCTACGGTAGATCCCACTTCCACCGCCACCTCCTTCGCTCGCCGTTGGCGATCGCCGCAATCGTACACGGAGCCGTCGGCGAATAGGCACGTGCGGCCTCGCCCGAGATGGCGACGATGGAGAGCCTGATCGGGCTGGTGAACCGGATCCAGCGCGCGTGCACCGTCCTCGGCGACCACAGTGGCGGCGGCGGGGGCTCCCTATGGGAGGCGCTTCCCTCTGTCGCCGTTGTCGGCGGCTAGGTATGCACCGCCTCCTGCCTACCTACCTTCCAGATTCGCCGCCCCCGCGCCCAGATCTGGCCGAGGCGCTCACCCTTTGGTTGCGTTTTTCTAATGCCTCCAGAGTTCCGGGAAGTCGTCGGTGCTCGAGAGCATTGTCGGGAGGGACTTCCTACCTCGTGGATCTGGTAATGCCGTCGCTAGATCGCGTATTTTTTTTATTTTGTGCGCCATTTGGTTTGGATCGGCTTGGGTCGTGAGGTATTAATTCGCATTCTTGTTGGTTTGATTAGGGATTGTGACGAGGAGGCCTCTGGTGCTGCAGGTGCACAAGACGGATGGTGGGCAGGAGTATGACGAGTTCCTCCACTTCCCGCGGAAGCGATTCTCCGACTTCGGTAAGGGACCAATGCTCTCATTGTGCTTTCAGCCAGCCCAGCAGCTTGCTTGATTTCTTCAATTCCAATTATTAGAGTTAGTTGTGTGCAAAGATGTCTTCAATTGCTATGATTAGACTAATCGAAGAGAGATATATTCATATATATGGACCATCCTGCACCCCCATTTATATTCAGTGCACTGAAGTATGTCTATCAATCTACAAACAAACATGTATACGAAGTAGCATAAACACCATGCTACTCTGTCAAATATATACTCGCGATTAGTATATTAAAATATCCAACTGCTGTATCTATAAATGCGCAAGAAAATATTACCACAGAATTAAATAAGTGTGTGCGGTGTGAACTAAGGAATTAATGCAATTTAGGACTACATGTTCTAACAAGTATAGTATAGGAATTAATGCCATTTAGGACTACATGTTAAAGGCATCTAAACGCCATGGGATTAAAAAGTTGGCAAAATCATATGATGATGCACTTCTTAGGATTGAAAGAATACCTGATATCATAAGCATTAATTATGCAATATATTTTAGCGACAATGATCCAGAGACATGGCATGTTCAGGTATTTATAGTATTCTGTAGTTGGAGAATCAAAGTTTCTACTTGTTTCCACTTTTGTGCATTGAACCCTCTCACTTTGATATTTAGGTGTTTCGGTCTATTGATTCAAACTCTGCCAAAGGATTTCCTAAGGATCCACGAGGAGCAACCATGAAGGTACCTGAAATGTAGTTACCATCTAGCAACATTACATTCTGTGGTTGCTGATTTTGTGATTTTGACTAACACTTCTTCTGCTTTGGATAACAGAATCTTGTTTGTGGGAATAATGTACTCATTGATATGAGCATACATACAGCTTATGTGAATGCTATCCGGGCAGCCCAACATTTTATTTATATTGAGAATCAGTACTTCATTGGTTCTTCATTTAATTGGGATTCAAACAAAGATATTGTTAAGCATGTAGTTTAAAGTTTTATTTTTGTCATGCTTCCAGAAAAAATAGTGCACAATCCAATTTTGTTTCATTCCTTGATTCACTAGCCATCTAATGACAAAACAGATTACACCAAATTCCTTAATTGAGAGCTCGATTGCTAACTCAGGATTTCAAATTTGTGATCTTTCAGGGGCTAATAATTTAATACCAATCGAAATTGCTCTCAAAATTACAAACAAGATTAAGGCAAACAAGAGATTTTCTGCATATATAGTAATTCCTATGTGGCCTGAGGGCAATCCAACTGGTGCTGCTACACAAAGAATTATTTACTGGCAGGTTAGTTTTAACATCTCTGCCAGTGCCTTGTGTCTTGTACTCTTGTTTAATGTGCTTCTGTAGATTATATAACCAGTTTGTCCATGGTTTAATCACATCTTGTTTCTTCACATTGTAGAACAAAACAATGCAAATGATGTACGAGACAATATATAGGGCCTTGAAAGAAGTAGGTCTGGATGATGTATACGAGCCTCAGGATTATTTGAACTTCTTTTGTCTTGGCAATCGTGAAGTTGCCGACAGCACTAGCACTTCAAATGCATCAAATTCATCAAATAACCCTCAGGTGAGGCTTCTGTCGTGTTTTATTTCAATAAACTGTGCTAGGGAAGGGGGGATCCCTGACACCTTTTGTTTTCCCCAACAAGGTTGAGTTGTTTTAGTTTTCAGATATAATAGTAAATGGAGGTAGTTAACGACATGTTGACATGTTTTGGTTACCTGATAATTAAGGTTTCATGCTCGAGTATTTTGTTTAAAAGGAAGCCTTTGGATCAATGATTGGATAATTTGGTTCACAAGTTCAGTTGTGTAGATGCTCTACCAAAGAGTTGCATCTTGTATGGATAATATTGAGCTTTTCAACTGTATCAAAATTACCATTATATATTAGGTGTACTAGATGTCGTGCAATCTCTTGACCCTTGACATGATTTTTTTTAAATATGCTGTGATTTTCCCCCAAACATGCCCTGCATGCAAGCTCAGCTATCTATTTTTGCACTTACTATTCAGGAACAAGCTAGGAAAAATAGGAGATGCATGGTCTATGTACATTCAAAAGGCATGATTGTGGATGATGAATACGTGATCATTGGATCAGCTAATATCAACCAGAGATCCATGGAAGGAATCAGAGATACAGAGATTGCAATGGGAGCGTATCAACCACAGTATACGTGGGCAAATAAGATTTCTGCCCCCCGTGGACAGGTAATTCCTCATGTCTCAAGCTCACTAATAGCTCACATTTCTTGAGACCTACAGCACTGAGATGTTCTCACAAGCTCGTATTTTGATATTTTACCAGTAGCTATTGTACCTTCATGTTTGTGTTGCGCTGTTGTTGATTGTTGCTCACAGCTACTGCTTAGTTAGTGTTGTATATTAGTTGCATCTCATGTGTTAGGGGATGAAGTTGATCAGTGGAATGGGAAATTGTTTTCTTGATATTTTCTCCTCACTCTCATACGGAATACATACAAGTGTACATGGGCTCAAACGGGCTGAAACTCACATTCAGTCCAACACTCCTCAAGATGGGTGATAGATATCTATCATTCCCATCTTGTGACATGCTAATATACACACTCTAACACCTAAACCTTTTAGTAGACAATCAGTTCTCCAGATATTACAAAGCCCAACTTTAGTGTTCCTTCATTTAATCTCTCTTTGATAAAGAAACGATTTATCTCTACATGTTCTGTCCAATCATGTTGGACTGGATAATTAGCAATATTTATCACTTGTTATCGCCCCATAACTTCATGAAAATATCCTTTAGCAACTTCAACTCAGATAGAAGATTTCTCATCCATACCATCTCACTCAAACTTATTGACATTGCCTTGTATTCTACGAAAGAATTAATTTGCGAAAGAATTAATTGTGAATTAGTTTGCGAAAGAGTAATTGGGAACCAGTTCATGGTGCCTTTACATGTTTGCTTGCAGTTTTATGCACTTCATCTATTAATTTCTGGGCTGTTTACTATTATTTAGCATGAAATTTCAATGTTTTTTGTTCATCTATTTTATTAGTGAGACATCAAGGTCTATTTGATTTAATGACATGTTCTTTTGTTTGTGTATTTGCTGGAGATGTTTAGTTAAGCTTTTCTTAAAACTTTTATATACATGCAGCTGCTGTTAGGAAAGAGATTGCTGATGAAACTGACCGCATAACTGGGAAAACGAAGGCTATATCAAATGTTCCGATCCATTTGAGTATATATTCTCCACATGGTAAGTCCTGATACTTGTTTGGAATTGCTGAGGTGTACCTTGATGTGTGGTAATTTGTTTCAAATTCAAAACACAAGCTTTATGTTAAATTGTGTTGTCGATGCTGCACTATATTACCTAAAGACTTCTTTGTGCGGAGTAGATATTTGGTCCTTATTGCTTGAACTTTTGGAACTAGCTGTGATTGCTTGCTTTGGTTAGGTTACGTCATCGAGAGTCAGCCGAAGTTCATACGACGGCTTTGACCGTGGTCGGAAGTTACCAGTACTCCATACGACCACTTTGCCAGCGACAGGAACCAGTAAAACCTTTTCTTACTCCTCTTGGCCCTGGTCGTAGTCTATCGGGAGGCGGTTCGACCACAGTAAAGCTGGTACGACTACGTTGGTCGTGGTCGAAATCGGGTAGAAGAATTGAACGAGTGGTCGGAAGGTTTTACGATCACGATGGTCATGGTCGAAAGCCATGTGCACTGTTTACGACCACTTTGGGTGAGGTCGAAGGTCACCCGAAAGGCTTACGACCACGTTGGCCAAGGTTCGTAGTCGGAAGGCTCACGACCACGTTGGTCGTAGTCTGCAGTCGGAAGTCGGCGCTCGAGCTTGCGACTTCGTTGTGAGGTGGTCGTATGCGGTCGGCTGCGCCCGAGAAGACTTGAACGTAGTCGTAGATACCTGGTAAGTGGTCGTGTGACCCGTAGGATCGATCGTTTGGTCTGGGTGTCGGTCGTACGGTCTTCTGGGTGGTCGTAGCATGTGGGAGCTGGTCGTATGGCTTGTGCACACATTGTTATATGAGACGGTCGTAGCTTAAATCACGCGATAAACGGTCGTAGCTTCTGTTAACCGGTCGTATGGTCTCGCGAAGCGGTCGCAAGACCTGGGAATCGGTCGTAGGCTTTTGAGCATTGCGTGTTGGGTGGTTCCGACCGGTCATGTATTTATGTGACAAAACCATTTGGTTATACACTATATGAGACGTGAATCTTAATGAATCTGATTGTTCGTTTTATTTTTTACAAATTTTATCTTGTTTTGTATTTTACTGTAGCGTTAGCACGAGCACACTGTTGCAATAGGGCATCACTGCCATATTTGCCATCGAAGAGCACAGTATCATTGCCTATCCAGTCGGCCCGTGCTGCGGGTTGATGCGGGATTTTTGTTTCCAAATCTTGTGGAAATCAAACTGCAATTTTTATAATTTTTTTGGGTGAAATTTCTACGTTTCAAACGCCCTGATCATATACTAGTACAACCGGTATACCATTTATAGTACGGGAATCGGTGGTCTCACATGAACCGGATGAACAATGTACCACAAAACCCAGCCGGATTACCGCTACCATTCATGCTTTACTACCATAACAGATGGGGTGGGAAATAAATATCAATCATTCGTATTTGATAGGATACGAATATGATATAGTTTTTTGTCTATCCGATTAACATTTTCTCACATATTCAAATTCGAATTCGTATAAAAAATGTGGATACGACTAATTAATTGGACAAACTTTTTTTAATTACTACGAATTCGTGTTTCTTTAGGTGAAGTAAATGAATTAGAATAATTAGGTGTGACTGTACGATGATAAAATATCATTAATATTTTTATACCACATAAGTTATAAAGATATCCGAATTCGACCGAATTGAGTAAATATTTGATTCGAATTCGTATTTATATTTATTTATAAAATATATATACACGAATATAATAAAACGTTGCTCCATCTGTGTTGGATCTTTCTACCCTAATAACAGCAACACTTCACCCTGCAGTGCGGTCCCCCGCGGCGAGACAGGGACGGAGCAATGCGGCCGACGGCACGGGTGGTCCGGCGACCCGTGACGTCACCGTCTATTTACAGCCGCTGCCCCGACCGCTCGGCTGTGCACGGCCACACGGAGCACACGCGACCGCCCCATCTGACTCCGTCCGTGCGGCTACCCTTTTCCATCCAATGGCCGAGATCGCTCCGCCCTTGACCGCATCCTTCGAATTGAAGGGCTCGCCGGCCGGGCCCGTGCCGAAGGACCGGCCGGGGCTCTGATTAACGGAGGCCGCTATTTTGCACACGCAACCCTACACCTCTTGACATTTGCACCATTTGTAGCATCAGTTATCTCTCTTGTGGAAGATTATCGTCGTATTATGGTGTGATGAACTGATTATTGGTTAATCTCCGTGTAAACCAAGGATCTTAGCTTTACAAAGCTCCAGATTTGGGATTATTTTCTAGGCAGCACGGACATCGTAAGCCGTAGGCAAATGCTTTTATAATGATCCTGCTCGTACACATATCCGTATAAACAAAATTATTACCCAAGAGACAAACGAACGGCCCTTCCCTTCCTCTCTACTTCTCACCTCACTCCTCACTCTCTTCTTGCCAAGAAGCGGACGAAGCGAGACCCTGCAGATTTCGATCAGGTTCCCAATGCCTCCCAAGGTTGCCCTGTAGCGCCGCTCCCCGCTGCTCGATCCGCCGCTATACGGCGCCCGGATCCGGCGAGCTCTTTGCCGGAAGCCCCAGATCCGGGCAGAACCGAGCCCTTTTGGTGGCCTCTCTGCTCCAGTCCGAGGTGCGTACCTGCCATTGTCGCATCCTCCTCCTGGTTGAGATTTCAAGTCTGGTTTCCCACAATTTTGGTGCTTTTAGGGGGTTGGTTTTTGTTTTCCTCGGTTTTGTTTGCACTTGCTGGGTCCAGATTTAGCTGCATGCCCGGATTGGGGTCTTCTTGTGACAAAAATCTAACCTTTTATTTTGCAAACTTCACTCCTGATTGCATCAGAACTGATATTGCTGTCTCATTAGTGCTAGAGTTAGATCTCCTGGCTAGCATCCTGGTTCTTGGTCCGCTTTGTTCTAATCTTCGTATGTTTGTTCGAAGCTTCAATGTGGCCATGGTATTAGCGTGAGAAACTTGGTAAAAGATGTGGAAACAGTTCCTCAGCAAGCTACCCCGGAAGTCCTCGGCCTCTGGGAGGGCCGACTTCGATTCAGGCCAGTGCAGCAATGGCACTGGGAATGGGAACCCAATACAGCGCACGAGCAGCTGCGGCAGCATTGCGCCTGCTCGTTCCGCTTCCACCATCAAGCGCATGTCATCCGCCGTCTTCCCCTCAAGCGTCGTGGCTGGCATTGAGCCCCTGGTTTCGTTCAAGGACGTCCCGAACTCGGAGAAGCAGAATCTGTTCGTGAGCAAGCTGAACTTGTGCTGTGCTATATTCGACTTCTCAGACCCAAACAAGAATACGGCGGAGAAGGATATCAAGAGGCAGACATTGTTGGATCTTATAGATTATATTGATTCCACCAATGCCCGTTTCTCGGAGCCAGTGATTGCTGCCTGCTCTAGGATGTTTGCCGTCAACTTGTTCCGGGTGTTCCCACCAAATTACAGGTCCGGTTCATCTGGTGGTGGTGAGGGTGAAGAGGAGGAGCCGATGTTTGAGCCTGCATGGTCCCATCTGCAGCTTGTGTATGAGCTGCTACTGAAATTTATTGGATCCTCATCCCTGGACGCCAAGATAGGGAAAAAGTACTTTGATCACTCCTTCACTGTGAAGCTGCTCAATCTTCTTGATTCCGAGGATCCAAGAGAAAGGGATTGTTTGAAAACTATTTTGCACATGATTTATGGAAAATTCATGGTGCACCGCCCTTTCATTCGCAAAGCAGTGAGCAATATATTCTACCACTTTGTCTTTGAGACTGATCGGCATAACGGAATTGCTGAGCTGCTGGAGGTATTTGGCAGCGTTATTAGTGGCTTTGCATTACCTCTGAAGGAAGAACACAAAATCTTTCTTTGGAGAGTTTTGGTTCCTTTACACAAACCAAGATCAGTTGGTGTGTATCTCCAGCAGTTGACCTACTGTGTGACACAATTTCTAGAAAAGGATCCGAAGCTTGCAAGCTCAGTAATTATTGGTTTGCTAAGATATTGGCCAATAACAAATAGTCAGAAGGAAGTGATGTTTCTGAGTGAGATCGAAGAGATCTTGGAGGCTACCAGCATGGTAGAATTCCAGAAATGTATGGTGCCATTGTTTCGGCGGATTGCTTATTGCATCAACAGTTCTCACTTCCAGGTAACTTACCCTAACAAATATAGCCTAGCAATTCTTAATATAGCAGTTTCTTGACGCAATATGCATGCCCATCGCCTAAGAAAAAAAAATTAATATGCCATATGAAGATAGATACGGTCTAGCATCATTTATCTCTTGTATTCATGAATTCATTATACTTGTTTCTACAGCCTCAACTAGGCGCTTGATCATATAGGACTATATAGGTGCATAGGTGGTAAAGTTTGCCGAAGTCGACTAAATTCAATTGGAATGTTTCACGATCACAAACAAAACATTCGCCAGCTGTCCCCTAACAGCTAGGTTATTTTTGGTCCCTTCATGTGCCTAATGTTTGTAAATTATTACTTGTGGACAAGACAAATGAACAATAGATGTCTGATGATCTGAAATAAATGTGGACAATAATAGTTGGCCATCTTGTTATCACCTAATCATGCTGTGGATACAAGACTTCACTGTACTGTTAATATCACCAACAGAAGACATTTGGACCAGCATTAAGCATCGAAATAGTAAAAGTATCAAACACATTTGGCTGTCATGGTCTGTTAGTTTTTCGGGTTTTTTCTTCTTCAAATTTTCCATCCCAATGGTTGCCTTAACGAAAAGGTTGTTTCAGGTAGCTGAAAGAGCACTCTTCATGTGGAACAATGATCACATTATCAGCTTGATTGCACAAAACCGCCAAGTGATCATGCCTATCGTTGTTCCAGCATTAGAAAGGAATAGTCAGAATCACTGGAATCAAGCAGTCCTGAATCTGACTGCTAATGTAAAGAAGATGTTCTCTGAGATGGATGAGGAGCTCTTCTCGGCATGCCTGACCAAGTACAAGGAGGATGAAGAAAAGCGAGTGTCATTGGAAGCGAAGCGGAAGTTGACCTGGGAGAAGCTAGAGTCAGCTGCAGCTTTCCAGCCAGTGACCGGTCATACAGCCGTCTTGGTAAGTCGCCAACCGTCAGCGAATTTGATTGCCACCCTTATTTAGCATGTGTTCAGTGGAGATGCAAATGTTGTTCTTCCCCTTTCTGGTGAAGCGCACCAAGTGAACAACTTCGGCGTTCACTATTTTGCTATTCTTTCTTTGTTTGTTGGTATTAGTAATCAGTGTTGTAAGTTGTAACTATTTATGTATGTTTATGCTCTAGAGGCAAGCATACCTGTAACAGTACTACTGTACTGAGTGCTGACACTCCTTATCTGTATCTTTGCCTGTTTATTTATGAGCAATGCCCTATAGCTAAATTCAAGTACACCACCATTCTGATTTCCTGTTTGGTTGGTTTAGCGAATTCGCTTGACTAACATATGGGGTCACCACGTGCAATTTCGTTTCGAAATGTGGCTTTAATCTTATGTTTCTATTTGACTATTTTTCCCATGAGGTATTCTTGCGAGCAAAAAGGGCAACTGGTGTTCACGCAAATAAAAACGGTGCTATAATCTCGTTTCTGAATGATCCTCGTAGACTTGCACCACATTTCATAAAACTTGTAATGTTAGAACAGACCACGCAAGAACAACGCATTAACTTTGAAGATTTGGCAGTGGTGTGATCTCACTGGCTGAGTAGTGTAATAACTGCTGTATTTGACCACAAAATCCACTTAAACGGACTTCTTGCGCAGCAAAACAAGGATTTTGGCAGCAAAAAAATTCCGTTGCCGGGACTCGAACCCGGGTCTCTCGGGTGAGAGCCGAGTATCCTAACCAGCTAGACTACAACGGATATTGTTACGTATGAAATACATAATATTTATTGACATGTAAACTAAACTGTATCTCTCGGAAATTAGTAAGCGCAGCTACGACCAGTAAGAAATAGGTTAGAGAATAGCAATTCAACATAATTTTATATATGGCCTACATGAACAAAATCAGGACATACTTTCAAACATACAAAATTACACACACGTTCTGCTAAGAAGTTGTATCTTCATACGGGAAAGCAGAAAAGAGGTTATCATTAAAGATAGATGGCATTATAGTAGATGTCATCTTGTTGTGTTCATCTTTGCGAGTGAACAAGTCTGGCAATGAAAGAGAGTATCATCACATGCCAAAGATAAACCGTCAAGCTCAAACTTGGAAACTGTCAGACTGTCCACATGGCAACGAGGCAGTACTACTGTGCTCAACACTGCATAGCAGGTACAACTTGATCACATGCTGTTTTTCTATGGGAGTTGATCACATGCTGTTAGTACATAAAGTGTGCCCTACAATCATTTCTTCCACTGGGGCAGCCGCTGGACGACAACCTGAAAAGAGAGAGAAATGTTGTATAAATCTCCTTCAAACCATGTTAAGTAAATGCACTTAGGTGGGCCAAATCTTGTTCCAGTTGGGTGCTGGGATAAAATAGGTTCGATATCTGCAGCATATACTATTGCAAAGAAAATATTACAACATTTTCAGAAGGGCGCTTTTGACATGATGAAAACTGCGCCACCAGGGGTCAGAGGAACATGCCTTGCCGGAATTTTCTTTGTTTCCTACAATAGTCTGACAAGCAAGCCTCCATGACTCCGGTTTCTGACACAGAAGGAAATACAAAGAGCACAGTTAATTTGCAACTCTTTTGTATGTAATCACAAAGGATATAACTGTACAAACTTCAGAACCAGAGGCCCAGAAGCAGCATCTGCCCAGTTAAGTGAACTGAACACTGGCTTACCTTCTTCAGGTACCGATTCTCGGTGTTTGTTCTTTCATTCAGGAGCTCTTTTCCATCAATTATCTGTCACGTTCACAGCACCACACTCTGGTTAGTTCTTCAGTTACGGTTGAGAATAGCCATTGTGTCAACGAGATACCGTTCCATTTTCAGTTGTGTAGGTAAGAAGGTGTAACAAATGTTTTTTCTGAAGGTAAAGTGTAACATTTCAGGGTCTCTTCAAATCATGAATCCACTCCACGCACGGCAAAACATTGATTGACGCAAGAACGACGCATGCGGTCGATTGTAGGAGAGCAAGTACCTCGACGATGCAAGTGCCGCAGCTGCCCCCGCCACCGCAGTTCATGACCTTCCCCTGCACACAACGCCAAGACCACTCTTTGTTACGTCAGAACAAAATACGAAGAGAGGCAAACAAGGTGAGGGAGCCTCACATATGGCGCATAGAGCTCGATCTTGTTGTCGAGCATGACGTCCCGCAGGAGCTTCTCGCCGCTGGCCGCCGCCGCCCGGTCCACCGGGTACGACCCATCGGCGTCCGCCTTCGGCTGCACATCCAACACTCGAATCAGCCACTCGTACTGTCATACAGCACGAACAAGCAAGACCGTATGCCCTTCCGGCCGGGGGCATGGCTCTCGAAAACTTACCCCCACGAACTCGAGCTCGATTTGGGGCTTGGGCGGCGCCGCGGGAGCGCCCGAGGACAGGTTCGGCGAAGCGTTGGAGCATCTCACGGGCGGCACCCGGACGGGCCTAGGCTTGTGGTGGCCTCTAGCGGAAACGCGGGAGGAGGCGGCGGCGGCGGGGAAGGGAAGGGAGAAGAGCGCCGCGGGACTCGTGGCCGCCATGCTACTTCCCTTTTGGTGCGGACGTGGCTCGAAACGGACGTGATTTATCGGAACAAACACCAGTCGGCGGCGCGTCATGTGTGGGCGGGCATGTGGCCTCGTGGAACCGGAGGCCGCCCTCGCGCGCCGCACGGGCCACACGCGAGGCTGGCCGCTCCGCCTCGGACGGTGGAAGTTGTTGGAAGAAGCGTCTGGTGGTTGCTCCCGCCATCGTTTGGGCCGGCAAGGGCCTCTGAGCCCGCCGGCTAACGCGTTGCGGATCACGCACGGCGCCATCGTCCTGGGCGCGGGCCGCGGAGCACGTAGGTGGGAGTGGCGGAGAGGGCCGGGGATTTGGCGGGCGCGCACGCTCCGCTCCTCCTGGGCCGGTGCTGGGGTGCATGCGCCTAGGCCCAAGGCGAGTTCAGCTCGTGCCGTAGGTGTGTGCCAATAAACGACTACGATCAACTTTACCTACCGGAAGAGTTCCAACAACCAAAAAAACAACACTGTACACACCGGAGGAAAAAAGGTACGCCGAAATCCCTGGCGAGTTGAAAACCTCACACCTGCACCATAGAAGTATTTGCAACATGTTCGATTTCCTACACGCACGTTCTCCAATTGTCCTGTTTGGCTCCTCTGAAAGTTCAAATGACTTAAATCTTTATGAGTAAAAAGTAACTTAAATTTAAGAATTTAGTACATCCTTGTGACCTAGAACAAGATTTCTTCAATTAGATGGAAACAACTCCAAGAACTTTATATTTTTTGATTTGATTTGGTTTCTGACATCCTTACAAAGATCCATACCAATTTTGTTAGCATTTGGATAAGATTTGATCAAGATCCTTAAATTTAAGTTTTTGCCTCGAGAGGTTTGCTCCTGGAAATAGAGCAAACGGTAGTGCCAGCATCCCTTGGTGGTAGTATCGGCTAGGAGCAGTTGTACCATCCTCCCTTAAGTGGTAGTACTGGTTGGGAGCGGTCATGCCAGCCTCCCCTTGATGTAGTACTGGTCTTTCAAAGAAAACTAGGTTGTTGCATCTTTTAGTCTCAGATCTCTGTAAGTTTTGTGTAGGAGGTGTAATTTAAACTTGATGACTCTGATAGTCATTTGAGTGAAGATTTTGAATACTTGGAAAAAGGCTTCCGCAATCATTCACCCCATCTGATTGCCGGCATCAATCCAATAAGTGATATTAAAGTCTAGTTAAGGACTTCCTTATAGATTTTAACTGGTCTTAAAGCTATGGCATCCGATAAGTATTCTACCAAGTCTCCCGTTTTCAATGTGATCGACTTTTTATATTGGAAGACAAGGATGGTTACCTACATTCAGGCTCAAGGCCATGTAATTTGGGAAAAGGTCAAACGTTCTTGTATGGTCCTAACTGATGATCAAGTCACTTTAGCAAACCTTCCGAATGTTGAGGCAACAAAACTACCAACCTCCTAATTCAGGGACTCAACATAAACGAGTTTGACCGTGTGTCTCATCTCACTTCAGCACGCCGCATTTGGCAGACCCTATGTGACTGCCGTGAAGGTTCCACTACCATGAAGGAAGTGCGTCAGAACAATTAAAAAAGGAATATCATAAGTTTGAGATGAGACATAGAGAATATTTAGATGAGTGTTTCTCTCACTTTCACAAGATTCTTAGCAAGTTTCGTGCCATCGGTGTGACATACTTTGACTCTGAAAATGCATGGCAAGTGCTCAGAGTCTTGGACATGTCAGTTTGGGAATGAAGATCATGTCCATCAATAACACCACTGTTATGAATGAGCTAATCTTAGATGAGCTTTATTCAGAGCTGAAGACTCAAGATATCAACTTGTTCTCTCATAAGAACAAGTCATAATCTATGGAACTTATGACTGATCCCGTATATAGTCCTTTTTCTGACTCATCTGAGTTTGCTTCAGTTGGATTCTCTTTGTCTGCCCTCTATGCCTTGAGTAATGATCAGCTCAATTCCATTGTTATGGGTGTGGTGAGCTCAACTACATTCAAGCTAACTGCCCTAAGCTGAAAGGCAAGGTGATCAAGGAGGAGAAGGAGCATTGTCGATGTCCACCACCTCGTGATGCAAAGGCCAAGAAGCACAACTACCGTAAGGTAGTCCACCGGATTCTTTCTGCTGTCAAGCAGCTTGACTTAAGTGATATGGACTTGAAGGTCGAGGATGACGAGGGCCACGCGGACGAGCCCTCGCTTGAATGGGAAGGAGATGGTACTGAAACCGAGTCATATAAGGGTGACGCCTTATACGAGACCTGGGACGACTAGGACTCTAGGAGCGGCACGGTCTTAACCCCCAGGTTATCAGTGATATTAGAGTATTGTATCTATATTAAGCTCTTCTTATATAATTAGATTTTGGACTAGACTTCACTTCTAGTACTATAATAATTTAGCTAGAATGGTTGTATGAAACTTTAACCCTATGTGGCTATGTGAATGAAATGTGATATACTGTCTCTAATTATTGTTTACTGTAACACTCTAATAGGCTTATTATTTGTTAGAGCAATGTTCTATCAGCTAAAACGAATAAATAATTCGTTGACTAATATTTTTACCTCATGATAAAAATACGGCCGTCACACTCACACCTTCTTAGACAATATGGGGGTGTTTGGGACCGCTCTGCTCCACGTTTTTCAGCTCCGCTCCACGTTTTTTAGCCAAACGGTTTCAGCTCCACGCACCCTGTTCGAGGAAAAAAGGTGGAGTTGTGAGAGTACCTAAAGAGGTACTTCACAAACTCCAGTTTTTTGTGGAGCTGCTCCACGGTGGAGTTTGTGGAGCAGTCCCAAACACCCCTATATCATTGTTATATCAGGAAGTTAGTAGAGTTATACTATCAAGGGGTTTATATTAAAATATTAAACTACATCTTTATACGTGCATCATGCATGCCCGTGTATTTTGATTTGAGAAGCTGCTCAGCAATTAATTCCCACTACATGAGTACAAGGTGCATTGGACCCGTACCGTGTTTGTCTAGTGTGTATTCTTATTGACTGTGATTTGTAATTTATGGCTATGATTAATGACTTTTAATTCTAGTATAAGTATTTATACAAATAAATAGAATATCGATAAATCGATAAGCTACTTTGAAATAGCGATAAAAATTATCTTATTTATTTGTTCGAAAGAAATTATAAGCTAAAAAGGAGTACCCTTGGACCTTGGACTTTAATTAATGTCTTTGCTTGATCAGTAAAGATTAGTATTTGCCTTGCTCGATAGGTGAGGAGTACGTATCGGAAGAGGAGTTCGGATAATCCCATGCAACCGTGCAGCGACTAATTTTTGGTTGCACTCGGAGATAGCGAAGATCTCAATTACCATACGTGCATGCCTTTTTCCAAATCAAACTCTTATCCAACATAGTATTTGATCCAGCCCTTAGATTGTGTCGTTATTAACAAACCAATGGTTGAGATGCTCTCTATTTTTCAATTAAAATGAGAATTTCTAGCTATTTTTTAGATTAATGTGATAATTCCTAGTCTCCAGATTAACTTGAGGGATCCTAGAGGAGCCTGCAATTAGTAAAGACAAAGGTTCGTATTTGTTTTTACTTTACTCAATTGAATAAATTTACAAATGTATCGATAATGAATTGTAGGCAATGTGTTGTTACTTGTACTATAGCCTGTACTTCCATTAACATTCATGTTCTGTGATAAATTCTCATTTTGGTACTTATATTATTGCTTTTAGTTGCCGAGGATCTTTCGTGTTGACCATGGGCACCAGGAAGCAGATAGCAAGTTTGGAAAATATCCAAGAACTTACCAAGTCTTCACAAAACGTTTTATCGGAGACGAGAATGGAAGAGTGAAGGCCCTCGAGGTAGTACGTGTGGAACCGGCGCGTATTCTCTGACTTAGCTCCTCTAAGCCGTTCAATCTGAGATAAGCGGTCCAAATTTTTTTAGTTTTGATTTTTTTACTTTTACTTTTACTTTTGATTTTTATCTTTTTTTAGTTTTTTTATTATTTTTATTTTATAAAAAATAGGTTATTTTAACACAGATAATATAAAAAAGAAAAAAAGATAAAACTAGAAAAAGATAAAAGTAAAAAACTAAAAGTAAAAAAAAATCAAAACTAAAAAAAAATTGGATCACTCATCTCCAAATGAACGGCGTAGAGGAGCTAAGTCATACGTCAGAGAATCTCGCTCGGTGTGGAACGGGGAAGTGGAGTAAGGTTTCAATTCAAGGAGGTTGAAGGATCACACAAGAAACTATCGAGGCAGAATGGCAGATCTTGTCCTCTTGACTGGGATTCCTGGGTCCTGAAGCGGTTTGGGCCATCACAGAGGGGCGGCAAGCTGCAGCAGCCGTAGATATGTTGGTGTGTTATAGTAGGTTGATAAATGTTTAAAAAAAATGAGGGCACATATTTATCGTTCCTTTCCCATTTCTTGTTTTCTTGTCGAAAAGGCCAGTTCTTTAGATCCTGTATTATGAAGAATGTATATTTATGTTCAAGAAATGGATGAAAATTTATTGAAAACATTAATATAAGTAAATATCCTCTTTTTATCTATCCTTTTGGGATGCGTTTATAAACCTGCTACTGCATGGTTTTTATTGTTTTTGTATTGTTGACATCGAGTAGCATGTGGATCCAGAGGCGGAGCTGGGCCTCGGGCCGTCAGGGCAATGGCCCGAGGCCCAGCAGAGATAGTCCTTGTAATTTATTGTAGTAATCAATAGTAAAGGCTTTGATTTTTTTCTTATGCAGTGTGCTGGCCTAAGGCTAGGTCTCGGGCTGGCTACGCCCCTGTGTGGATCTGCAATGAAAATCAGTCTTGCAGTTGTGTAAACGCCGGCAACCATGGTTTTGCAGAAACTCAAATCATGTGATGTTTGCTACCTTTGCTCTTCCTTTCCTAAACAATTTGATCGTCTTTGCATGACATGTTCGGATGTTATTTAACTGTTCTATGTTTGTATAACTGAATCAAAGTCATGCACCATTAGTCTAGAATATGTCAGTCTCATCGGATGCAAAGAAAATCAGTTAATGATGCTTGCTCTAGCGTCTAATTCTTAGTTTGATGACGAATGTTTTGACAAAGAGCACTGTATTTATTCTAAACTAATAGTGTCTTAATAAAAACAATACCATCCATTCTTGATTCAATTTACGCCCCGTGCTTGACCAGTATTTCTCGCATTGCTCTTCAGCGTAGATTGCTATATTTCCCGAGTGAATAATGAAACTTAAAGGAATTTATATTACACGTAACAAGATTGACCTTTGAATGCTGAAACTTGAGAGTTTCAGTTTTCAAACGTAATTGCTTGTTAAGTGGAAATCCCTTTTTTTGTTAGAATGAAGTTTTAAAACTTATAAATCATACTAGCTTAGTAAGTGATCCTAAGGATAGTGTTTTTTCTATAGCAAATGATCACGAGAGTTGCCCTTGTCATGAGGTTGAAAAAAGTAGTTAAGTTCCTTGTAACGACTTAACAATTATTGAGTAACACGATGATACGGAGAACTACGCATCATTATATTAATAAAAGGAAAATAGTATAACGAATAAAAAAGTGCCAAGCAAGAGTTACAATGGAACGACCCGCTCATTTCGGTAGTTTCTGGTTTTTAACTTATTTTTTATTATTTATAAATTTCATCTTTTTCTGATTTTTTTAGTTTTTTGATCTTTTTTTACTGGTTCTTTTTTCCATATTCGTTTGCGTTGTCCGTGATGGGCTAACCTGTTTTTATATTTTTACATTTTTAAAATTTAATTACGCTAAATAAATCACCATCATTTACAATGTAATTTCAGCCAGCTACAATACAATTTTAGCTATAAGCCAACTTATTTCAGCCCAACCGAGCAGCACCTAAGTTTGGTATATCTAATTTCGAGACATAAAAAATTGCCTATTTGTCATATCATAGACATGTCAGGAATTTCGATTTTATATCTATGTCCTGTTTGAAACACATAAATTTTATATAGAACAACACAATTTCCATAGGAATCATGCAAAAATCCTACTACAACTTATATATTAACTGCACATATGCATGTTTCACTTGTTGAAGTATATTACCTACCTTTCCTCGTCAGCCTAATCTTTTGGATAAAGTGATTTGGTGCATGTAACTCAATATGATATCAAAATTAAAAGATCATAAGTTTAAAACCCGACTAACGCAATATTTTAAAAAATAATTATAGCTCACTTCAAGACCACGTCGCAGGACTGGAGGAACCTAGGCTTGGGTGGGCTTAAACTTTGATGAACAACCCAACTCTGCCCAACTACATGGATTTGTTTGTCGACGTTAGAAACCCCAACAGTTTTTTAGTGGGAAAATCTATAAAGCCCCTATAATTCACCAGCCTTTTCAATTTGCTCCCCATATCTCATTTTCATTTACTTTGGCCCCCATAAGTTAAGCTATTATACAAATAGCCCTTTGAGGCCACACATTAACGCTAATTCTCGTGGTTTAAATTATTTTTTATTTCCGTAATTTGAGCAATAATTGAAGTACTTTTAATGCTTATTTAAATGATTTGAGTGATTTCGATACTTGTAATACACGATTTTAGTACTGAAATATTAATACTCAGGACGTGTATTACACGTATTAGAATCACTCAAATAATTGAGAAGTATTAAAGTCATTGAAATAAGTATTGGCATAACTAGAACAAGTGCCAAAGATAATTAAACACATGAGAAATAGTGCCAACACACAACCTAGAGGGCTATTTGCAGAGTACATTAACTTATATGAGGCAAAGTAAACAAAAATAAAATATAAGGGGTAAATTGAGAAGGAAAGCGCCTTATACAGGACTTTTTTTTCCTACTTGACGTTCGACCGTGGCAAAACATACATATCATATATCACCCCCATATGGCCAATGAGCGTACGTGCCTTAACAACTAGACTCAAAAAACGGCAGCACCTCCAGTCATAACACCCCATAATGCACGCCCTCTTACTTTTGAACAAGTCATCTCGTCCTCGTCCTCGTCCTCGTCCTCCTCCTTATCGCTTACTTTTGTGTCATCATCGCTATATAATGCACACAAAATGCCACTCAAACGCGCAGACATCACCACCTCCTCAGTCTAGCTAGCTAGTTGCCTGCACACATCTAGCCAGGCATGGGCAACAGCCTGCCGCTGCCATGCGTGTGGCAAGAGCCCCAGGTGGTGGCCACCGCCGGGGCCAGGAGGAGGAGGAGGAGGAGGAAGACGAAGAGGCCGGCCAAGAGCAGCGTCAGGGCAACGCCGAGGCGCGTGGTTGTTCCGTTGGACACGCCGGAGGACGGCGGGGACGAGGGGGAGATCAAGAAGGCGTGGCCGGGGTGCCAGGTGGAGCCGGTCGGGGTGGACGGGGTGCGGGTGAAGGTGGTGATGAAGAGGAAGGACGCGGCGGAGCTGATGGCGAGGCTGGAGGAGCGGGGCGCCGTGGAGAGGAAGGCCAGAATGGAGGAGCTCAATACCGAGCTCGGCGGCGGCATGATGAGCCCGTGCCGGGATGCGTGGAGGCGGCGGCTCGCAACCATACCGGAGAACTAGCTAGCTCTCTCTGCGCACCCTGCACGTACGCATGGTTTTACCACGTAGCTGTACATTTTTTGGGAGTATACTAGTACTATAGCTCATAAGCCTCAGGTGCTTAATTAGCTAGATAGGTCATGACAGGTTGGTTGCTTTTGTTGATCGTCTGTGTTGAGGAATAGATCTTGGTCGCCCTGCCATGGTACAGTACACGCAAAGAGGTGGCAACTAATTAGACCAATCTTTGTTTTGGCTGGGCTACAGTGTTATGGTTATATGGATATATATGATATGTGTTCATATGTAATTTTTGTTATGGTGAACATGAACATGCATGCTAGCTCGATGAAAAACACAATTACGCAATAGAACTATATATATATATTATTTGGGAATGAAATCTTAATCCAGCAAATCGCTAGTGATACGTTGGATCTGTGATAGGCTAGCTCTAGTGCTTACTTCTCGTAGTTATTGTTTGCGGTCGTCAAAGCTGTAAAGATTTTGGCTTCAGCTTCAGGCTTATTTTTCACTATACATAAATTACGTCTTTTCTGAACTTTTTGGTTTTTTTAGCTTTTTTCCCGGTTCTTTTTTTCGTATTCGTTTGCGTTGTCCGTGACGAGCTATCATATTTTTTCTATTTTTATTTTTTAAAATTTAATTACGTTAAATAAGCCACCTTCAACTACAGTGAAATTTCAGCCTCTATAATGTAAATTTAGCCATAAACCATAGCTGTTTAGCCCAACTATTGGAGTAGTTGTCTCTTCTCAAGGTGGGATGTTACTCAGCTACGACAAATGAACAAGCATGTAGCTAGAGGCCGGACTTCTTTCCTGAAAGGCCGTAAGTGAAAGCACCGCATTACGTGCCTGGACAGTCAAGCGCACGATTGCACGAACACAAGTGAGTTATTACTAAAGAGAAGTTTCTTCTGACGGTACGATTTTCATAGTACCAATTTCTTCTACCGATCGAACTACACCTGCATAAAACAGTGTGGCGTTAGTACGTACGTGCCAACGGTGGAAAATGCAGCGCATCGTTCGTCACTTTTGTCTCTCTACGTACAATACTCTACTCCTGCACTGCCGTGAATAAATGGAGCAATTAATCAGCGATGGATAGCCTCGAAGGATCATATTGCTGTAGGCATCTTGAATTCTTGGTCGTCGTCTTTTTATTCCAACGCAACTATCAAACCAATCGACGTTGCTGACCAGTTCAAATCAAGCTAGCTATCATGGGCAAGCTACGCAAAATGTTCTCCATCCACACAGGTTCGGATGAGGTATAGCCAAAGAAAACAAAAGCAAATCGAACGAACCGTTCAAGCCAATCGCCATAGAATTATATATAATACATGCATGTCGTTATTTCTAGAGATGCCTGCAAGTAGTATTTGATATATCGATGCAGATCAAACATCGATGTAAGATTCATCTGATGGGTTGTTTGATCTTTCACAGTGATAATCCTTAAATATATATGTGAAATATGAATTACAGGATACAATTCATACTAAAATAAATAATATCCTCAACCGCATGCACCACAATTGCACGACCTAAGACAGAAGGATCAATGATCCAACATACAAATATCTGCAACACAATAAGGCTGGGTTTGACAAGACTTTGGCTTATGCTTTTTCCTTTCTGGTTCTTGTTACAGTAACTACCTTTTAAACAATACGTCTTTTTAAGACGGGATCTATAGGTAGATTGCAGTAAACAATGACCGAATTCAATTATACCGGCCAAAATCATACGACTATTTCGCTCTACGTATTATCTCTCATGAATAGTTAAAATTTAAAAACCAAAAGCTAAAATCTACAGCCTAAAAAATCCACCCTAAAAATCCTTGCTCCAAGATAAAATTCTAGATTAAAACTCACAAAAAATACACATAGGACAGACATGAACTCTTACGACTGAAGACTGGCCTAAGGCCAAACGCACGCGCTAAAGTAGAGTCAGGACTAGACCTCTAAAAGCAAAACGTAACCGGTTTTCTAGAGAACTCAAAAAAACCGAACAGCTAATAAATTTGGACCCACTGATGTAGGCTCCTCTTACATATCGGAGGCAACTAAAACTAAGATAAAAACTAAACGTCGACCAACTCAGAAACTCATCCCGATGTGCCATCTTGACCTGATCATCGACTAGTTGATAATCCTGTAGGTGGGCCCCAATCAAGTCCACGCCAGGAGAGTGTGAAACGTGGAGAGAAACTCCTGGACACGTCGATCTCTTGATTCCACGCGCAAGTGGGCATCTCCAACAGTATGAGCTAGTTACTAGCTCTAAGACAACTTCTCCAATAGTACTAACTTTAGCACATAGCTCATAACATAAATAGCCTCACATGACACTCTCACATAATCTTGGAATGTGTGTATGAGACTAGCTCTTGATCAAGAGATAGCTTTTCTCTCTCTTCTATTAAAATATGAAACAATATGCTTAGAGCTAGCTCATAAGTCACTGTTGGAGATGCTCTAAGAGCATCTCCAACAGTGACTTATGAGCTAGCTCTAAGCATATTATTTCATATTTTAATAGAAGAGAGAGAAAAGTTATCTCTTGATCAAGAGCTAGTCTCATACACACATTCCAAGATTATGTGAGAGTGTCATGTAAGGCTATTTATGTTATGAGCTATGTGCTATAGTTAGTACTATTGGAGAAGTTGTCTTAGAGCTAGTAACTAGCTCATACTGTTGGAGATGCCCTAATAGGAAAGATGTTCAGGCTGGCTGCCTTGGTTGGTATCTCTTGATACCTCTTTTTATTCGTTGATTCCCTTCCTTCTTTCTTATTTTCAAGATTTTGGTGTCTCTAAAAGTCAAAATAAACAGAATGACTTATTAAGGGTCTGTTTGGCAGAGCTCCACCAGCTCCAGATCCACCAGATTCACCGTGGAGCAGCTCCACCGTGAATCTGGGATCCCACCATGGAGTTGGACAAACTGTTTGGCTTCCACAGCAGCTCCAGATCCACGAAACTGAGTTTTTGGTAGGAATGGCCTGTTTTGCCCTTGAGGTTGTATGATATATATCTTTTTTCATATAGCACATATGTCTTGTTCATATTTATTCACAAAAAATGGCGTAATTTTTTTTGTGAACACAAATGCAATATCTCGACACAAATATTCATGAGCATTCAACATTGACGCACAAGATAGATAATTAATTAACCCATGTCCATGACAACGTCTCAACACTATTGCGATTGTCCATACATAAAAATAACTAAAGATTAAATAAAGACTAGCCTTCCATTACATGCTTGGAGCATCGGCAGTATTGCACTACGGGTAAATTCACATCATCAAGCAAAGGAGACAGATATAGCATGGATGCGAAAATCACATGATCTAATAAACACTACAAAGCAGTAAATCACGACCATGTCAAGACAAACATGCCAAGGTGATTTCATCATAAAATGGGTAAACCAGAATGATTTAGTACAGTGCTCATAAAATAAGTATGCACAAGTTAAATGGTAGTGACTACCAAATAAAGTTTGCATGTTGAACTGTAAATAGAGAGCATTTAAATACAAAGAGTCGAGTTGTCATGGAGTCAAGACACTAAATATCGATCCATTTTAACGACTAATCTAATTAACACAGCAATCCTGAGTCCATTGTTAATTGACAACCAAAGGTCTTGACTCTTCAGAACACTAAATTCAAGAGACAATCCTACAAAACTAAAAAAAAACAAGAAGTTATCATTGCCACTGCAACCATATATGTATATAACAAGGTTGGTGAGAACAAAATTATAATTATCCACACTGTTACATTTACCAAAACATTTGCGGCAGTTGACTATTTAGAGAGATATCACAGGCTCCATGCCACAGCCAGTCAGATGGTTTTCAGAAAGTGGTAGGACTGATGAAGCATAAATATGGTGACGATCAGTGGTATGCAGTACACAAACCATACTCATTAGTCAATTCACTTCTGCTCCTTCAACTGAAAGATATAACATGAATAGCTTATATTATCCAAGACAACCTAGACAAACATTCAAGAGATATAACTAGGTGGTTTGACACGGGCTTCTGACTTTCTGTTGCATTGGCTGAGTTATGCTGCAAACTTGACAATTATTCTGTTGTTCATGTATGTGTAGGATGTGCAGCACAAAGTGCTGCATCCTCTTGCGCTGCACCCATTCTGAACGAAGTCAAACTGTTGTGCGTTGTTCACTACCAGCCCATTTTTCAGAATTCACGACAGGAGGCAATTCAGCAACCTCATGCTCAGACCCTCCATCTTTCCCCTCCAAAGATTCCACAACGCGCATGGCACCACCATCTATGCCCCTGGGCCCTGGCGTCAGCAATGAAAGGCTCAGCCACCCCATCGTTGACAGCCTCAGCACCAACACCCTGATCTCCCTGCCTATCACCATCCTTCAGCACAGAACCATCTGAACCCTCGACGCCCGTACCCTTGTCACCCACAATGACACCGGCAGCATCCTCCAATCCGCTCCTCGCGCCCTCTTCCAGCGAACGCACCGCCGCGGCGAAGTATTCGCTCTCGGACGCTGAGGCGCTCCCCGCCGGCTTCTCGTCACCCGAGAACGGGTCTTCCCCCGAGGGCGGGGGCACCCTGGCGACGCGGAAGAACCCGTGGGGCACCTCCTGCAGGACCTCGTCCTCCTCCCCGTAGTTCGTGGCGTCGTCGAAGACCTCTCCCTCCTCCTCGTCCATGGAGGAGGAGAGCTGCGCCGCGACGAGCGGGGCGCCGAGGACGGCGGCGCGCCTAATGGTCGGGGAGACAAGGGGCGGCGAGGGCGAGCGGGACGGGGAGGAGGCGGTGGCGTCGTCGTCGTCGTCGAGCGAGGAGAGCCGCGCGCGGACGAGGAGCGCCATGCCTGCGGCGGCGGCCGAGGCGGGAGGTGGTAGGCGAAGGAAGAGACGAGCAGAAGTCCAGCAAATTCGAGGTGGAAGTCCAGCAAAAGTCCATCGCCGGAGGTGGCGGCTCGCCGGAGCGCCGGAGGTGGCGGCGCGAGGAGACGAAGCCCTCGGTCCCTCGGTCGAACGGAGAAAAGGCTGAATAGAAAAAAAAACGGTTGGGATGGGGTGTGTAACCAGTGGCATTGGTGGGTAATTACCACCTAACTCCACGAGTAGATACGAAAAAAGTTTTCGTGGAGCACCCCTTGAGGTGCTCCATGGATTTCATGAATCTGGAGCTAGATCCAGTATTTTGGTGGATCCAGATTTCGTGGAGCTGGAGCGTTTGGGTAAAAATTCGTGGAGTGGAGCTGTTTTTGGTGAATCTGGAGCTGGTGGAGCTCTGCCAAACAGGCCCTAAAGTAAATTCTCTAAATAATTTTTTGAGGCTACAACTGTATATTCTGTCTACGTCAGTGTCTCTAATTGTAATCTCGAAAAACACAGGCTACAGCTAAAAGAACAGGACTTACATACATGCCCATTTTAGGCCCGTGGTATTGACTATAGAGAGGCTGGTCCATCACTCCTACCATTTGGGCCCTGCCAATGTTAGCTACAGGCTCACTGATTAGGTGGGCTTCTCAGCTTCGGCCTTCTTGGACGGGGATCGCAATACAGATCACCCGTCCCACGCGACGCAATCTCGGCCGTCCAATCTACCACCGGAAGCTTTTAAAAGCTCTAGGGTTCATTCCTCTGCGCCGTCACCTCCTTCTTCCTTCCCTCCGCCACCTCCCCCACCCTCGTCGGCGACCAGCGGCGACGATGGTGAAGGGACGCCACGCCAGCGCGTCAGGCTGTACGTGCGCGGCACCATCCTGGGCTACAAGAGATGACCATCTCTTCTTCCCCCATGGCGATCTCCAGCTTTCTTGATTCGTGCCGTGGTTGTGAGGTTTTTTCTCTTGCTGGATTGCGTTGCGCATGTCCAAGTCGAACCAGTACGAGAACACGTCGCTGCTGCAGATCGAGGGGGTGAACAGCGCATCGCCTACGTATACAAGGCCAAGACCAAGAGCAGCGGCACCACCATCAGCTGCATCTGGGGCAAGGTCACTAGCCCACACGGCAACTCCGGCGTTGTCCGCGCCAAGTTCCGCTCCAACCTCCCTCCCAGCTCCATGGTAAATCTCGCTCGCTCGCGCGGTGCACCGCATTGCGCTTCTGTTTCTTGGTTTTGCGTGTTCATTTCTGATGGTTTTGTTGGGTGGTTCAGGGCAAGAAGGTCCGCGTCTTCATGTACCCCAGCAGCGTCTAAGGTACAATGCTGTACTCAATTTTCAGTAATACATGCTTGTATAATGCGTGCTGTGTTGCTTGTTGCTGTTGGTCCTGGTGTTTACTGTCCAGTAATCGTGTTGAGCTTAGGAATCAGGTCTGAGTGCAATGGTATCTGGATTCTATAGATGTAGCAATTATCGCTTAATTCATAACTCCTAAGGAATGAGATGATGTAATCCCAGGTTGTTATAAGTTTGATCATTATGCACATTCAAGGGCCCCATGCTAGTTGGGGGAAGCTCTTCTGTTAGCTTCGAAATACCTGCAGGTTCTCTGCGGGGTGCTCACAAGTTGGGGCCCTAGATAAAATGCAGTGGTCTCATAGTACAGGGCTGTGCTTTGGTTGATGGGTCTCTCATCAACCGGTTCCTCACAGTCCTGCCTCCAATGACCTCAATATTTGTTATGCCACCTACTCATTTGGTGTTATAGTATATTGTTATATCATCTACTCATTAGTGTTGCAGTATGTAAGGGTAACATGTCAGCTTTGGATTTGTCTGTTGTATTGTTATATATTCGTATTTGTAAATTCTTATGCTGCACCATATGCTTTGTTGTTTAGGTAATTCTAGGTGTTCTATTTCTCACTTAGGAGTTGCTGAGTCTTAAGTTTGTTTTGCATCTGAGTTGAAATTGATGTGTACTTGTCTCTAGTCATCCTTAATGAATATTGGGAACTCAATTTTTGGGATAGTTTAGTTTTCCGGAGGTCCAGAAGCCAGGAATAAGAAATCCTAGGCATGCATGAACTGGATGAGATTTGGTATCTTTGCCTTAATGCACTGTTTTTTTAGCATAATGCACTTTTCTTTGGTTGATACAAGTTTTCTGGTATATTACTGTCACAATCTAGAATTTTTTTGTTCCAAATTTCTCGTTTTATTTTGCATCAATGGTCAAAGCCGTAAACTAACAAAGCTTTCCATTTTTAACTGAACAGGTATCTTGCGTATTATGTGAAGTGGTAGTTGGCTTCGTGGAGGTTTGATGTCTGTTGGTCACCCGGTTAACCAACCAGAAAAATGCTCTTGGCGATTTTGAAGAGTTTAGGTTATCTTTTTTCTAGACAGACTGTCAGTTGCATCGTCTACAACTTATGTCAATTACTCATTTGCCTTGAAATGAAGGGCTTATTCTTTTTTGCTGTGGCTAATAGTTTATGGCTGTGGCTGATGGTTTTTGCCTCTAGAGCGAGCGCTTGTACGAACCAACCTAATGCCGATAAACCGCTTTGAAAAGTCTGTCCTACTTTGAAAAGTCTATGCTCAGAAGCCGTTTCGAAAAGACGACGGAGAAGTCTCGTTTGTTTGTGGGAAACCACTGAAACCCCATATCGGCCATTCCGCTGTGTGCCGGCTGAAGTTAGAGTGCCGGTACTGGTCTCAATTGGAATTTTTACAGTGTTTTTTTCAAGCCGGTACTGGTCTCAATGGGAATTTTTACAGTGCTTTCTTCACCTGTTATCCCTAGAAGCAACCTGACCGAGGCAGTCTCTCTCCCCATAGTACTGACATAGAAAAAATATGCATTTCTTTTGAATGCAAGCAGCCACAATGGCTGTGATCGTTTCGGCTTCACCTTCTGGCTTCCGACTTATTTTTCATTATTCATAAATTTCGTTTTTTTTTTCTGAACTTTTGGTTTTTTTGTTGAGCTTTTTTGTCGGTTTTCCCCCATATTTGTTTGTATCTAATCTAAACTAATAATCCACCAGTTCAAATTATCCTACATCCACCCAACAATTACCTGCTCCACAGTCATGACCTTAACTACGTCCACACCACAATATGCACCCAGAATTACACCATCCTAAAAATGTCCGTACCAGATTAACTCTCCTCTATTCTCTCTCCTTACTCAACCATATCCGACGGTCATCCTTCAATGGATCTGCAGTACCCCCTCCCTCCGCCTCCCCCGCGCCTCCTCCCTCCTCCCCCGCGCCTCCCCTCCCTCCGCCTCCCCCGCGCCTCCTCCGCTCCCTCCGCCTCCCCCGCGCCTCCCCCCTCCTCCCCCGCGCCTCCTCCGCTCCCTCCGCCTCCCCCGCGCCTCCCCCCTCCTCCCCCGCGCCTCCCCTCCCTCCGCCTCCCCCATTCTCCCTCCGCCTCCCCCCATCCTCCCCCACGCCTCCCCTCCCTCCGCCTCCCCCATCCTCCCCCACGCCTCCCCTCCCTCCGCCTCCCCCCATCCTCCACCGCGCTTCCCCTACGTCGCCATGGACACGGAGTTCCCCGGCGTCATCCACCGCTCCGCCAAGCACCCCGCCCTCCTCACCGCCGCCAAGCGCTACGCCCTCCTCAAGGCCAACGTCGACGCGCTTCACCTCATCCAGGTCGGCCTCACCCTCGCCGCCTCGCCTGACTCCCCGCCCGCGCTCGCCTTCGAGATCAACCTCCGCGAGTTCGACCCCCGCATCCACCGCCACGCGCCCGACTCCATCCGCCTCCTCGCGTAGGTAATTACCTATCTCCGACAGGATAGCCCACCTCTACCCACCGGCTGCCCTGCTGCCTCTCCTCTCCTCCCTCCTCCACATCCGGCCGCCTGTCTCCACCACTCGCCACCGTCGTCCCTCTTCTCCGGCCGCCGCATAATCCTCCCCTACACCCGCACTTCTCACTCCCTCTCCCCTGCTGCTCGTCTCACCGAGGGCCGCCGTCCTCACCAACACGTCGCCATAGCCCGGTCCTTGCGTAAGGGGTGCTTTGACCTTGTCGATTCCATTTCCGGGTTGGTACTGCGCTCCTCTGTTTCTGCCGCCTGTGTTCGTTTTTGATCTGCTCGTTCATGCGTGCAGAAGAAGGGTGGAGGAGGGTACGGCGGCCACGGCCATGGGGGCAAGCGCCGGATGAACAGCCGCACGAGCATGGCACAGCACGACGAGGTGATCCGCCGGACGGTCTACGTCTCCGACATCGATCACCAGGTCAGTCCACGGATCCATCCCCGCACCCTCCTTCCCTCTGTCGATTATTCCGCCTGCGACGCCTCGTTCATTCGTTCGTCCTAGACGCGTTTAATCTCATCAGTTAGATTTAGGGGTTTACCTATCGATTGATCTGTGAATTGTGATGTCATTTTGCTATGTTCTTGGTGCTTGCTGTGATGATTGCTCAGTTAGATTTGGGGCTCTGGCTGGCACGGCACGCGTGCTGTTGAGAGGGGGAGAAAACCATACCAGGATAAGGAGAGATCATGAGATTGAGATGATGTGGTGTAATTAATGGTTTAAAACATAATCACGGGGGGAGGAGGTGTTTGGCTGCCGAAGGGAGCTCACTGGCGTGCAGCCACTGGTGGAGGCGCTGCCGCCCTCGGTGTGGACAACAGCGAAGTTCGCGGTCGCTGCGGTGGCCGTGGCGGTGGGGGTACGGCCTCGAGCTCCGCATCGGCGGCAGTCATGGGCACGGCCGTGCTCGGTGCGGCTATCGTCGCGGGGGCCGCTGCGGTGAACTCCGTCGTGCCGGAGGTTGCCGCCGTGGGGCTGCAAAACTACGTAACCAGCTGCGACGACCCCATCAAGCTGGAGAGCGGCGAGGTGGAGGCCATCGCCAGCAAGTGAGTTCGGATTGCCCGTGTGTAGCTGCTGCATTGTGTTTATGCTCGAGTCGTATGTAACAGCTGTTCGATTATCTAAACCTGTTGCTGTGATGTGCTTTTTTTTCCAATTGTGTTTATGCTCAGCGATTTTCTCTTGAAAATACTTCAACATTCTTCCTGCTTGACCATATGCCATCTCATGTTGTCGCTTTGTACGTAAATAATTTTTATGGTCACGAAGAGTGTAGCTAAGATTACATGATCCACCAACTTGGCGACTAGCTAACTCATGTGCAGCTTTTGGTCTGATTCCGGAGTCATCGGCTGTTTCAATTTCAAAAGCTTGCAGATTTGAAATCTTCCTTTGTGATGACATCAGGTGGAATGTTTCTGGTGGATGAAGGATGTGATTGTGCTCTAGAAAAAGATCAGTCACTTCATAATTTCCTACCTCTCGGTCCAATATAAGACTCATTCGTGCTTTACAATCAGTTCTAGTTTCAGCTCGAGGACACTTTACTATATGATCTCTTTTATCTTGTTTCCGATGACCCTCTTTTGAGCAAACTTATATAAATGATCTAACTTTACCATTAGACTTCCTCTTATTTGCGTACCTTTTTCTAACCTCAAAACCAATATTACCACCATATGCTTTCCAGAACTCCCAAGCCTCCAACTCATCTTGAAACTTCATGCAAGCTGGGGTACTGAATTGGGAATTACAGTGTCTCTGAAAAAGAATACGAATAAGTTACCATCGCAGGAAAATGCAACCATGCTAAAGAGCAGACTGAGCATCATCAATAAGAAAGCATTGGGTAGTACTATTTACCTAATAAAATCATGATGCTCCCCATCGTCCTTTTCTTCCAACTCTTCTGTTCAAGGATTCTCGCCAACAGCTGCAATGTCTTCTTTTCCCTCCATAACTCCATTAATGCAATTGCTTTCCCTCCATTTTACTGCTACAGTGCTTGCCTACGCTGAAAAGATGGGCCCGCCTCCACGGCATGGGCTTGGGCTGACGCAGAGGCACGTACGTGAGCCACAGGATGGATTGGAAATGGTTGGACGGTGGATGTGATAACGAAGGTACGCTGGTGACTTCACAGCTGAAGGCAGGCGATCTGGATCCACACAACGCGTTAACCGAAATGCCACCCGGAATGGAACTAACAAATATGCTCCAAATTGCATTCTACAAGCATTGGCGGAGCTAGAACTTAAACTCTGTAGGGTTAATCCCTTTAAAATCTTTAAAATTTTACATATTTCACTACAAATATCAATAATATTTAGACTACTTTACAAAAAACCTAAAACATGTAAAGTTGCTCCCATAGGTCATAACGTGGAGCCGCCACTGTCTACAAGACTACAAGGCATTTTTGGCGACGGTGAAGTGTGAGCATTCTTCGATTGCGACGTGCTCGACTGAAAGTGTTGCTTGAACACTGAGCAAGACACCCGAGGCCGCAGCTGTAAGCACAACGCTGACCTCACCGCACGAGGCCAAGTCAATACATGTGTAGCATTTTATATACCAATATAAGATACTACTATGGAACATCATCGCTAAAGTAAGGAATAAATAATAAAAACAACAAAAGAAATTGTAAAAAATTAAAACTTTAAGAGTACTTTGTTAGAGAATCAGCGGAAACTGAAATAAACATTTGAAACATGGGACCGGTCCACTTCTAATCAAATAAGAGTAATAAGAAAACATAAATGGTGGCAAGCCACGGTGCTGAAAATTTAAGTGCTTCCACACATGCATGCTACTATCACTCCACTGACCTTTTACCTGAGAATGGAAAGAGCAAACGTGAGAATTGAAAATCTTCTCAGCCTCTTGGTCACAGAAGAGGCAAATTGCAGGCACTTGAATGTTGTGCTTTCATAGCCTCGCAAACATCCAAACCCTTTTCGAAAGTTAGGCTGTTAAACCAGAAGAATTGGCTGGTCACTGTGGGTTTTCAAATCTTGCTTACATATGTGTCTTCAAAATTAATCATTCTTTCAAAAACTTTCGCAGGAATTAGAAGCTCAAGTTTCCAAGTGAAATTCTTTATCACCAAGAGGTTTGTCATCTCACCTTAACAGAAATTTTTGCGCTCTCTCTCTCTCTCTCTCTCTCTCTCTCTCTCGTGAAGAACATAAACTTGCATTTGGTGCTGGTTTGTGCCTTTTCCATTGACTAACGTATATTTTAACTTGTACCAGTTAATTCTACCAAACGGAGCACTTACATTCGGGGAGTATCCGGAAAAACTGGTGAACAAGTATTACCAAGGGATGAATGGTTACCACGAGAAAAGTTCCAGTAGATACATTCATACTAGCAAAGTAGCAAGTATGATCTTACATATCGTTTTAGCTTTTATGACTCTCTGTACAGGTATAGCCATTCAGCGAATACCAAAACTCAATAGCAGAAGCAAACTGGTCTGAATCACAATAATGTACCGATCAAACTCGCCCCGTGAGATCTGATATAATTGGTGTATATCACTGAAGAACAAGAAAGTTTCATGAACCATGAGTGTTAAATGTATAATCGTTCAGAATTTGGTTGTTGCGTCTTGCACAAATTTTTGGTTGTTACGTCTTGCACAAATTTTGACGGTTAGAGTTTTGTCAATTCCCATTGGTATCTGCACAGATATGTTCGCCACTTTTTCTTGCTCCGTGGCGTCGTTCGGCGGCGGCGGCCACGCGTGGCGTGGGCCGGGGAGCGAGCCGAGCAGCGCCGTCTTACAGTGTGTTTGATTTGGAGTCAGGTAAAGATGGAATAAATCTATCCCTGTTTTTAAGGATGGAACCGTCCTCATCCCCTATTGTCCCTGGAACCAAACACACTATTGGAGGCAGGTAGCGAGGAAGAGGGACAAGCCCATCCCCTCATTTTTGAGAGATGGGGGTATCCTCAATTTAGGGGAATATTACCGGGATATTCCCCAAAGGGGATGGACTCTGTCCCTGCTGACTCCAATCCAAACAGGTCCAAATCTGGGATCGCCCCGTTCCATCCTCTATTATCCCTGGAACCAAACACACCCTTACAGGTCGAGCCGGGAGTGGTGGCAGTGTGGAGCCACGGCGGTCAAGACAACGCCGGCATCACTTACAATTCAAATCGAACCTGCTAAATTTCAGTTTCGCATCTTATTTTATTGTGCCAATACTGAACTTCTAGTTTCCAGTGCACATCAGAATCAATGTTCTAAAAACAGGTCTATCAAGTCGTATACTCGTTCTAGGCACATCGTCTGTTACTAATATGTAAAACCGAGTAATCAACAAGTCTACCAGGTATAACCGGATAAGTATTAGGGAGTTTTGGTTAACAGGCCGTTTAAAAGCTAGTAGAGTAGGCTAGCAGTAGCAGTCTAGCACTTTATAAGTTTTATTTTAGCACTTTAGTTATGCGACACCTTTTGGTTTGATTGCTAATTAGCTATATAGAAGACAAATTAGTAAACTAAACATTTAGTAATAGGACACTAACAATAGATCATATTTTCGTTAAAAGCTATATAAATAATTAGGTATAAGTCATGGAGTAGTGCTCAAATCATATCCTTAAACCTTTTGTTGTTAACACTTTATATGTATATTTAGTGAAATGCTGCCATATGATGGCATGGTTGAAAGCTGTCAAGATGGAACAATATGCATGGTTGAAAGCTGTCAAGATGGAACAATATATAATATGAATTATGAGCTCAACTTTATTGCTAATTTTCACTTTTCAATTTACAATTACATTGATTTTTATCTAGCATTGATCCTTCTGATTTACAATACATTATTTATTGCATAAATACCCACTTGCTCAGCTTGTCATCCTTCGTACTCATTTACAATTTCATGATGAACTCCATTTTAATTCTATATGAATATACATGTATAAATTCACATTTTAAATAGAAAAACCTGTTACAAGACCAAGGCTGATCACCGTATAATTGCTACAAGGTGAGGTGACCTAACAAGTACCTATTACCTGCTTTTATAACCTTGATCAGATTTCACACGTTTAACATCCCCGGAGATTTTAAAACTTGCTTAAATGTAACTGCGAACTGATGGAACGAACGAATGGGCAATGATAGAAAGCACAACACATGAGGACTTGTTCGTGATACAAAAGTACAGCTGCCAGGCATCTCCTTGATCCTCGAGCACAAGGAACAAAAAAGCACAACCAAATGACACCTTACAGCTGCGGTGATCTATGAATGAACTAGAACGGACGAAAAAAATCAGCTATATGTGCCCCAGGACACGGGAGAGAATCACCAAGCAAGGAGTAAAGAGAACATATAAGAGCAGGATAAGTTGGCGATCAAGACTATTTGGACCAAGTAACTGCATCAATTTCTGCTTGGGCGCTCCGGTATAGCTCCAGCCTCTTCGCAAGGTTAGTCCTGCGTTCCATGACCGCAGGGTCTTCATCAAGAAGCTTCGAAAGTTGCTTGATCTGCACACAAAATGGTAGAGATTTTTAGTTCTAACAATCATATTAGACTTCAAATTTAAAAGCCATTCCCCCCAAAAATAGGAAACGAAAATATCCACCTAAGACCGACAAGACAAATTGGCTAATGGACTGGCAAGTGCTACTGACAAGTATAGGTAGAATAAGGGAAACGTGCATCAACATGAAAGGAGCTGGACACAAAATTTGTTTCATATCTACAGCTTAAGGCTTTCCAATGTATGAACATATTACATTTTTTCCGTCTTTGAATGCGGTAAAAATTGCATACACACCATCAGCTACAGAAGATGAAGCAAGCAAACACTTTTAAGTAAAAAAACACTACATTGTAATAGACCCCTAGATCAAATCTATCGATACATGACCTATAAGGTAGCACATATATGTGATATGTAAAGATACCCGAAAGACATTCCACATGTTTCAAGAATCTCACCTCTCTTGCTCCCAACTCAGTAAAGAAGTGATCGAGCAGTGAGCGCTTCGCCTCCCGGACTTGACAATAGACAATAGATTTCGGGATGGAATTCCTCAAGGTTGAACATACCATATTAACGTACGCCAGAACAGTTGTTCCTATTGATTGTGCAGTACAGTAAGATGTGTTAGACACTTACATCCAAAATAAATGAAACTCATATTGCTGAAGGCTGCAACAGTTTGATAAAGCCATTTCTCAACTCTACAGAAGTTATAATTGTTACCAAGCAGTTACGGAAAGGTACAATTAAATAAATACAAGGTAGATGCCTTACCAATTCGTCTCAGATAAGAATCATTATATCTATCAAAAATAGAGTGGCTTGGATTTCCACCCTTCTCAACATCCTGAGGAAGCTTCCTGAAGAAATCTACAGTTAAGTAGCTGCATTCCATATCAACTAGCTTTAATGTGTTTTTCTTGCTTTCGTCCCTCATTCTGTCCAATGACTCAAAAGCTGCATTGCCTACTTCCACACGAAGAGTGGGGAACTGCTTCAGCTCCTGAAGACAGGTGGTTGAACATTTTCGGTGAGCTGCTTACATATCTAGCAATGAACATTTTCCAAACAAGCTAATTAATTATCATGCTACTTTTCTATTCAAATCCACTTTATCTCTCTCTATGGTTCATTATTTCCTACAAACTTGTATGCTCAAAGTTTCGAACAAGTTCTGAGTTCATATTTGATTAGACAGGCCTATATGATAATAGTCCATATCCCACTTTTTATAAATCAAAAGTTATAATTTTATTCTAATTGAAAAATCAATTCCCTCCTAATACAGACATAACTCATCATACCACCAGAGGTCCAGAGTGCACATATGCCCAGCAACAAGTTATATAAAACATTATGCCTGCATCATGCAGATAGTGTAAAAAATATTTGATAGAAACAGTAGGAAGACTTACATGTGTTTCATTGATAGCTTTGTGGACTAGTTCCTTGAGGACTGCATGGACCTGCCAATGTGACGAAAATCAATACATGTTCTGAAACTATTAAGGGCGGTACTGCCAAATAAGTAACAAGCCTATTTTGTTATGACAATGAAACATTGAGGACATTAATACACATAATTGGCATACCGCATCAACAGCTGCCTCAGCAGGACCTCTGATACTAACAAGACAAGATTCTATGAGGCGTCTATATCCTTGCTCTGGAGCTATCAAGTGAGGCTGGTATCCATCAGCTTCTGTTATTAACTTTCTCACATTTTCCATTGAGAGTTGCTTATCAAACTGCAATCGTTTAATAGCCACAGGAAATTGATTGTCGAAGACATGGTAAATTTTCTCACCACCAGGGCGCCTGGACAACAAAACATTGGATCGGTGAACATCAGTAGAAAAGCAATATTATGGCAATCTCACAAAAGAACAAACAGATATGCAGAGTTGATGGCTTTGAGAAGGAAGGAAGATGTGAATGACATTTTGATTACATATCTCTATCCACAAGTTGAACCAAAGTGAAATGGAACCAAAGTGAAATTGCATACATTAGCAGCAAAATAACTTGGCTGTTCATTTAGCAAGCATTTTGTAATCTTGTGGACAAGATATTGGTCATTTCAACATCACTGAGAATAAAGAGGGTGAAACAACATACAATTACAATTGCTGATAACATAACCATGCCATACCAGCTTATGCACAGTATTCACGTTGTATATTCCAAGATTAATTTCTAGATGGCTCCTTTCTTCTGAAAGAAAGAAACTGGAGATGGCACATCTAAGACCGATCAACTTTATTCGATACAACAAGTTTATTCAAGAGAAGCATAACAAAACGTCTTTTTCTTTACAAAATACAAGACAGTTAGGACAATTTACTAGCCAAGAGACTAAAACAGCCTGTCTACTTGCATTGGAGTATACATGAGCACGCCGTAACACCAAAAGGGGTCAATTGTATTAGGACATTTTACTAGTTTTAGTCTTTTAGAAGGCCTATACAGATCAGGAAGATAAAATGTTATCATTCAAAATTCAGGAAGGCATGCCAGACAAGCATAATATTTCAAAGAAAACTGAGCAAAAGAAAACTGTTGTTTGAAACATACACTCCATCCAGATGCTCTTTGTAGATACCATCAAACATGCGACATATTTCCATAATTGTGTACAGCTTTCCCTGCATGTCAAAAAAAAAAACGTGATCAATTAATTTACAAGGAAATAGCATGGTCACATTGAGTGCAAATTTTAATAAGAATGAGAGGCGATATATGAGAGCAACCCATACTAGGAAAAACTATAGTAGTACAAAAACTCACATGTTAAAGTGAAAACAACATCAGTGCATACAACATAACTGGTAAAATGGGAAAAGAAGGTAAACAGGGGGCACAAAGAAAAAAAGCATCGCCCAAATATGATTAGTAGGATAAAGGAGAAAATCAAGAGTAAAGATTCGTTACTGTGCCAGCAGCGTAAACAATAAAATAAAATGCCATCATGTGCAAACTGATTAAGACCTTGAGCAGGATGATCAACAAAAAATGCACAGGAATTTATGGGGAATAAGTTTGTTTCTAGTTAATCCTAAGGCCAGCAAATAAACAACGATGAAGTATGATATATGTATGCAGGATTACGTCCAACAAACTGGGTTCTAATTAAAGAATAAGCAAACTCCAGTCTTACTCCAGCATCCGTAGCAATGGGCTTTCCAAGTCGACTAAGTTCAGTTTCCAGCTCTGCAATTGTCTTTGTTATAAGAGACTGGAGCCCCGGGATTCTTGATTTAATGACAGATTCCAAATGCTGCATATACACCAGAAGGTTAAGTCAAAGAGCCAAATAGCATTACGTGTACTCTACATTAAAGAGGAAAGACATACCTTCGAGAGCATCTTTGCTAAATGTTCTGATCCCATCCTATGAGCAAGGTGCTTGTATTCTGGTGTATTTGCAAAATACTCACGCTCTCTACGCCTAGCAGCAATCATGTCCACATTCTTGTTGATATCTTGCTGGGATCGATTGACGACACCAATCCATGGAAATTGGAGCCTGTAAGATCTTCCTTCCAGTATCTGCAGAAATGAACTTGATAAGAAAATCGAGTTCAAGCAATTCTAGGATAACCTAAATTCACAGATTGGCAAGCCTATGTTCTATAATCGTTATGCAACACTTGTGATATGTTGAGACCATACAATCCCAAATGGGCTAGGTTACAAAATTTAGGGTAGTGTAAGTGTTTAGCACTTGATTTTTAGTTGATCCAAACTTACATCAACAGCATCAGTACCCTTGTCCATTAGATCGATTTTTGTGAGCACACCAAAGGTCCTTTCACCTGAATCAACAATAGCAGAATTCAAGCTCATACATAATTTAAGATAACCAAAGAGCATAGATATATGAAACACAATTATTTTCTGCGACCTTTTGATCTATGAAATTAATAGAATCAGACAAAGATATAGTTCATACTCAACAAGATACAACAAGGTACAGCTTATGAAAATTAAACAATACTTGTCATCATGTCTTGTTTTGGTCTATCAAATTAGCTCAATATAACATCGTTATGAAGCTTCCTCGAATATCAAAAGTAAAGCACATGGGACAATAAGCTTAAAAGATGGTAATATAAGGAAACAGTATATAACATTAACCAAATTATCCAACATGCCCTTTATTGAATTGGCTGCAACAAAGGAATACCTTTCGGATCAACTTCCCGTGAAATCTTGATTGCATCAGAAGTTGCAAGATCCTGATTGGCTGGAGAAACAGCCAAAATGATACAATTGGGCTGAAAAACACCAAAAAGTTTACTATTGTGTAAGTTTTGCAACATTACAGACACAATGCATGGCAAGATAATTCTAGCTCAAAGATGCTACAATATGGCCGATAACAGAAGCATGTCAGACCAAATATGGATTGAGTAAGTTAGTAAGTGCCTGTATATCTGTGCATAACCACATAAATCACCATCTTATCCAGTTAAATAAAGCATGCTAAGCAATGATAATGGATAAATATTAATGTGCAACAGACAAGCAGGTTACAGCAAAATACCTTTTCAATGTACAAGCGAACCATGTTTTCAATGTCCTGGACAATACTGTCCGACTGACCCTCTATAAAGCGTGAAGCCAGTAGCAAATTAGATAATGAACCTCTTAAACAGGAACAAAGAAAAGAACAACAGCTCATAATTGATAATAACTTACCGACAGCAACTTTAGTAAGCCCAGGAAGATCAATAAGAGTCAGATTCACAACTGCAATGATTAAAAGTGTTAAGGCACTAAACAAAACAATATCTGAAAATTCATATAAAGCAACAAATACAGTATGACTATGGACTACCCTATCTATGACAGAGATCTGAGTCAGTAGTCAACTAATACCGGGACAAGCTTAAGGTAAACCACAACTCCATCCCAGCAAACAACAATATTTCGAAAGTGAACAATGGAGGTGTATGTGATAAGGCAACACCATTAAAACATTCCCAACTGTACCAACATTTTACCAGCGTTGTTATCTTACCATATGGAGAATAAATGCTTAAATGAATAGGGACAGATGATATTTGCTTTGTACGACCAGTTTCTCTGTCAGTTTCATCAGCTATCTCCTTCCTCACAAGAGCTGCAAGAATACAACTGTCGTCATTTACCAAGTACCATTCAGATAAACTTAACTAGTACATAAAGAACTGAACAGACCAATTTAGCGCTTAAAACACCATTTTGTCAACAAATGCAGGTGGTAGCTTATGTTTAAGGAAAATTAAACAAGCTGTAAGTTAGTGCACCATCATGAATAATTGTGGCATCAAATAGGATGTTTCGACGAGCCTCACAAACTTCCATTACATGTCCCTCATCCAGAATTGGCAATCTAGTTCATTATCATTATGATATCTATTCGATCATGCATTTTCTTACTTCTAATCAAAGAACCATGCAGCTCTGAAATAAGAAGGCTGAGGAATTACCGAAATCTGTGAATCTCTTCCTGGGAAGGTGCATGAACTCTGCATACTCTCTGTCTCCGTCAATCCTATGGAGCTGCAGCACCAGCGGACGACGGGTGACAATGCCTGCACGATACCATCAAGCCAAATAAAAAAATATTTAAAATCGCACAAAACAAGAACATAACAAAGTTTACAGGCTATTGCTACTGGAACCACCATACCTGAACCCCTCGGTAGGAAATCCTTCCCAACAACGCTCTCCAGCACTGAGGATTTACCCGAACTCTATCAAACGTATCACAAAAGTTCAAACGTCAAAACACGGAATCATACCCATTCAGCATACTGAAATAAGCTCAAACTAATCGTAACAACACGAGTCCACACACACAATTGCACCGGACTCCATGGTTTTTCATCACGAAAATAACATATCCGGATCCCCCTACTTGATCGCAACTAGTAACAAGTGGAAATTATACAGTTACTAATCATGTGGGCGGCTGGGGCGCAAGGAAACTAACAGACCCACACATGTAAGCGGCCAAAGTCTAGCTTCCTACGTGCGCAGTAATCGCAGATCCAAGCGTAGCTAAACCGCATCCACCACCAGACCGCGCAGTTCTAACGCTAAATCGTGAGATCCACGCCGCGCAGCTGTGGCGCCAGTACCACCAGATCCGATCGAGAGCAGCCCAAAAAAAACAGGGCAGAGAAAAGGAACGGGCACCTGGCCTCCGACGACAGCGATGGCCGGCAGCGAGTCCCAGAGGGTGGGGAGGGCGCTCTCCTCGCCGTGGTCGCCGAGAGCGGTGCAGGCGCGCTGCAGCTTGTTGACGAGCGAGATCAGGTTATCCATGGCCGCAGCGCCGGAGCGAGATCTGGTCGGTCCGGGATCGTGCGCGCGCGCTGGGCCGTGGAGAGGGCGAGATCGAGGTGGGGAGGAGCGGGAAGGGGAGACGACGCGGGGGAGGAGATGAGATGACGCCGACTGCCGAGCCGCGTCGAGGCGGACGGTCGGTCGAGCTGTGGCCTGTATGCTGGTGCGCCGCGACGTAGTTTGGTGTTCGGGCGTGTGAGCGGAGTTGATTTGGATTTTAAAAAAAACGAGCGTGCTGGTTTGTGCCAGTTTGTGTGTTTTAAAAAAAGATATTGATAAACATCATCCGGATATTTTCTTTCTAACTATCATCTAGATTTGTGATCGTTAGATTAGATATCTAAGGGCCACAAATTCTCCCCACTCCCACAAAAAAAATTCTCCCCCCTCTAAAAAAAGAGATCCAACGGTCCGAAATTTAGATGATTGTTGGGAAGAAAACATCCGAGTGATACCTATACACACCCAAGAACATCTTTTAGATTGACAACGGTTGCTAAATTTGGTGATATAACTAGATTTTGTGTCTTTAATCTTGCAAGAACCAAAATACTCACTTGGCAATCTTTAAATTCAAGCAAGCCTGCACTTGGAACTTGCAGTTTTTTGGAAACCCTTTTAGGCCTCATTTAGAATGCGAGTACTTCTTATTCTTACAGGAATCGAATTATTTTCTATTGAACTATTCCGTCTCAAACGGATTTTCTATTGAACTATTCCGTCTCAAACGGAAACAAGTTTTTTAAAATTAATTTCCCCATCCTTCAATTGAAACAAGTATGCACTTGAAGCTTCCCCGGATCTTTGGGGACATTTGTTGGTGACCACCCTCGTTGATAATACCAACTAATTTGGAGTGACGAGCGCTGAGCCACCGAAAAGGTTTGGTTTTGAATTCGGAACCTCCTGCATAATGTACAGTGATTGGGTTCTTTTGAGCTTCATATTTATGATTTTTAACTCTTGCTATATAACTAACTTTTAAATGATATATCTTTTTTAAGACGGAGTATATAGGTCGATTGTAGTAGACACTATACCAAATTCAGCTATACTGACTAAAATCACATGTAACTATCTCTCTCTTTATAATTTCTCTTACTAACAGTCAGAATTCAAAATTTTAAATAAAAATCATAAGTTATAATTCAAAAAATCCACCCAAATTGTTAGGCTCTCAGGGCCGTGACAAATATTTTTCCTTGTTTTTTTAAGGGGCAGGATATGGGGAGCGCATGTCCCCGTGGCCGGGACCCACCGCGCGATCTGGACCGTCTGTCCGGCCCGCTTCTGGTGCGTGTACGGTCGGGACGCAGGTGGGTGGTCGCCGTCGATGGCGAGGCCGGCGTGGGGCCGCCCCGTCGCGTTTGAAATTTGAAGGTCCGTTTGCCCGTTTGGTTTTTTCTAGCCGTTTGATGGAGCAAACCCGTTGTACCTTTCGCTCTCTGCAACTAACCATAGTTACTTCTCCTTTGTCCTTTCACTCTTGTCACGTGCCATGTGAGGTTTTTTTAACTCGAGTGCAGGACATTGCTCTGCCCATACCGTACGTCATGGTATTACTGTACAACGGGATACTTGGGCGCATTCGGCCCGGTTAGGTCCCATCAGGTATGGCCCAGCCCGAGCCCCAACTATAGGGCAGGTCGGTTTCTGTTTTAAGGCCTGGAAGCCGGAGTTGGTCTTCAGGCCATCCCAAGATCAACCGGCCCATATCAACTTTTTTTTTAACTGGACCTAACTGATTCAACATTTTATATAAGCTAAGCCCGAATTGCTAACCTGTGCTGCATTCGCACTAGTGCTGAACTTGCATACTGTGCAAAGTGCAAACTGAGTCCAGAAGATCAGGGTGCCTTTGAAAACTATACTGACGCCTTGTTTTATCTTCACAAGCAATCCATGGCAACCTCCGCATGCGGACGTACGGTTCGTAGCCGCGAGATTCACTGAAACCAGCGCAAAGGCGGTCCAGACGAAAGCAGCAGCAGCAGCCGCCGCCCAGAAGGGAGCTTCAAGGATGAAAGTTAGGGTGAATTCTTTTCAACCGATAGCTTATCATATATGGTTTAAATATTTAAATTCTAATTGTTTATAAGAAATAGTAAATAGAGAAAAATAGTCGCATACAATTTTAGTTAGTGTAGTTGAACTTAGTATAATTTTTAATATAATTTTTCTACTGGCCCCATCTTAAAAATATATCATTTAAAAATTAATTATTATAGATAGTATAGTCATAAGCTAAAACCAGCAAAACCGCTAGAAATTTATCCCACTGAGATTTATTACAGATGTTGTAGGAGGATATTCGTATTCAACCGAATTAAGTTTATATTTTATTCGAATTCGTATCTGTTACAACATTCAATTCGTATTCGGAAATATTTGAATTCAAATTCGCATTCGTTTTAAAATAAGGATTTGTATTTCAGACTATTCGATCGTATTCAATCTGTTTCCATCCCTAAGCCAGAGGGGCAAACACTCTCGCCTCCTCTCCTAAGTAGAGGTGGGAGTTGGACCGAGCTATTTTGTGCCAGCCTGAGGCCCGGTACGGACAAGCCACATGGTAGGCCGATCAGGCTAGCACGGCACGAATGGGGCCTGATTAGGCCTAGAAAATCGGCCAGTTGAGCGGCACAACTCGGCCCACCGTAGCGTGTCGTGCTTGAGCTAGCCCGGCACGGAGAGCATGGTTGGCACGGCGGGCACAAAGGCGGCGTAGCACTTGCCACAGCAGGGGCAGGCCCGGCGCTTCTCGTCGTGCTTGCGGCAAAAGTGCTTGTTATCCCGGCGAGGTCCCTAAGCGCGAGGGCTGGGGAGTGGTGCACGTAGCCCGGTAACCGGGCTCTGGGCAGACATAGACCCTCCGGCGCGGCGGCGCTGCCCCCGGCTCGCACTGCTTGCAGCCGCCACGGCAGTTTGTGCCTCCCGGTGGTGCAACTGCAGGTTCTGGTCCCTCTGGAACCCCTTCCCGCACACCTGACACACGAACCAGTTCGTCACCAGCAACGTCCCTGGCAACAGCGCGATCACCTCTGCGTCCGGATCTGCACAGGCGCAGCACATACAAACCCACCGTCAGACCAACACAGGCCATACAAACTTTACCAACCACCGCGCCCCCAACTCGAAGCGCACTCTCTTGCCTAGTGTCCTGGGGAGGTTCCTCTTCTTCTTGGCCGGCGCCGGCACAGGCATCACCGCCACCTCAACCTGCTTTGGCTCCGTCAGATTGGGCGGCATCTCCGCTTGATCCGGCGTTGCGGCTGCTCGGCTCAGCTCCGCTCACTGGGCTTTAGCTTCTCCTTATCACCCGCGTCCTGCGTCACCAGAGGCGCGGCATCACATGGTGGACGGAGATTTTTCCCTCCTCTCCCTCCATCTCTCCCCTCTCGGTGTTCTTTGCTTCTTCTCTTTCTCTCTCTTGTTTTTGTGGCTTTGTATCAGTGGAGACGCAAACTAGTAAGTAGCAGCTAGTTGTCGGTACTATCGATCACCGAGCACCATCCTGGTACTGAAGTTGCGACCATCCGTGGTCGTTCTTGCCGTGCTTGACCTGCCGATCAGACCGTACAACACATGGCCGTTCAGACTGCCTATTCCAAGGCTTATCAGACTACCACTACCGATTGTAATTCACGCCTCTGACTACCTTCTGTGGTCGAAGTAAACAGTCTAAGCAGAAAGTGATCTTTGCAAAATACTTAACCACTCTAAAAATACTATAATAATTCATCATAATATTATCTTATAGCTTCTCACATGGTATTTCACCATTGCATCGAACATTTGCTGAACCGCTCATCAACATTGGCGTGCCGGGTACGTAGCCTCCGGCCGGCATTCGGGGTCACAAGTGGAACGCGCGGCGTGTTTCAGCTTGAAGCCACCCCGCGTCCTGGTCGTGCGAACGTACTGCAGACTGCTGGATGCTTAAAGTGTACTAGAAAATCGGGCGCGCTTTGCGCGCCTTGCCATATCATCAATTGCAGAAATTAATTCAATTGCTATGACATAGTGCAGTCAACATAAGTAGATGTTTAGCATGATTGATATTAATGGAGGAAGAACAAACTAAGCATTTGCATCTGATTCCTGCTTCAGTATTCTACTACATCACTAAGCTATATGACTATTTCTAACTCAAATATGAACACTCTTTGCTACTATCAAGCAAAACTAATTGGCCCTACTACATCATCAAGCTATCAACAAAATGCATCACAGCAGCCAGCAGGTGCAGGAGATTAGCCATACCAGTGCTCAGTAGACCTTTGGATGAGTGCTACCTCTTAACATGCATATTGGCACTATAATATAGACCACAGATAGCAAGATAGACGATCAAAGTCAAATAGAAGATCCGGAGAATCCAATCCTGAAGACTCACTCTGATGAGCAGCTTCTATCAATAATCCGTCTGCAGGGGAACTGACAAAACTATTAAGATGAGCTTCATTTGGAAGAAGACTGCTCTGGCAATTCGTATGGTGCAAAATTTCTGCTGTTTGCATAGGACCATCTGCCTGAACGTTACCACCTGTTGTGTGATTGGATAAGTCATGCCCATTAGAGGAAATCAAGTTTGCTGTTGCTGCAGCAGAATCAAGTCATGCCCACCTGGTGTTTTTCTGCATGAGATGCTGGCAGACTTTTGCACTTGAATACTTGCCTCAGTGTTTTCCACTTTGTTTCCTTGTCCGTAGCATGACAATGATCATTAATCGAGATACCTATACCCCAATAATTGCATGGAGCTGGAGCGTCACATACAAAACAGTGGCACTGCATTTAAAAAGCAACAATGCAATCGCATTAAAACAAAAGTTATTGGCTACTCTGCTAGTATATTCATTGTATCATATTGCCAACAGCATCAGGGAATGAAAATGTTTGTTACTTACCATGCTACAATGCTTCACGTGAGAAGTAGTGCTGAAGGGCAAGTTAGAACATAAATGGCGTGAGCGAGGGAAGTCCCTGCATGCTACCTGCAGAAGAATAGACAATAGTTAAGGAAATAATAAAGGAATGCTACTGCAGGTAAACTGTAGTTTCTACGAAAAAGCTCTTAAATTCTCTCTGTTAAACTTGACATGAACTAAAAACTGCAGATATTCATAGACAATATGAACAGGTAGACATGGAATAATTTATGTACTTAAACAAAACACTTCCACATTATAAGTCAAATAAAATATCTTTAACCGCTTCATATTATTGGAATCAAAAGGTACGTTCTGCAGCAGTGAGCACAGAAGGTCAAATTAATGTATACCATCTCTCAGAAACTAAACCACCTTAGCAACTTGATTCTGAAGTCACACATACACGTCCAATGAAATCAGCACAAGGTAGTCACACACAGTTCAAAACATAATAGTTGCCCTACTGTGAACACTTTTCGCTAATATGAACGCAACAGAACGTTTCATCTCTCTATACATTGTATCCAATATAAGTATATAACAAGGTACTGCTTCTATGGCATGAGCAAAATGCAATGGTATAGATCAAAATGGAAGGAAGTAAATACTGGGCCTTTCTCAGCAACTATCTGCAATTCATCTGAGCTGCCATCTCCCGCGCTCTCCTTATCCTCCGCAACTGTCTGAGTCACTGGATTTCCCTTTCCTTTTAGCAACAGCGGCTGCCTTCTCAGTTTTATCCTAGAGAGTTGAGAAACAAAATGAATGGAATTATACTAAGCAACAAATGGAGACATTGAAAACAAGGAAAAATATAGTTCTATGGATACCTCATCCTCAGTGTCACTCTCTAACTCAGAACTTTCAGTACAATCTTCCTTTTTGGTAGCTGAAGCAGTTTTTTTACACTTGGTAGGTACATCCTGAAGAGATCTTCAATCATTCTCAGACTAAATAATTATGCTTAACTATACAAAAATGTTGGTGAGTATCCATTAGCACTTAGGAAAAAAACAATATAAAAGGTAGAATTGACTACAAAGAGAAGATTTACAATTGGAAGTACATTACAATGAATCACAACACCATATGAAGCAACTTATCCCCATCAACTCATCTATATCTTCAGAGTGCTGATTCTGGCAGTGAAACTGGTAAACAACGTCCCTCTCCTGCAATTTCCCCAGTTCAGAGTTATAAGCAAACAATGCAATGCTCATAAGACAGTGGTAAGAAAAAGGAAATGTGGTAGCAAAAGATGGTGCCCCCATGTATTAATCATCAGGCATGTTACCATGTTACTATATTATATCCATCCATTTTGTTAGTTCAATTCGCAGTTCTTGTGCCGTATAGCGACAAGCGGCAGAGTATTTTCAGTGCTCAAAATTCAATTTTGTCAGTGGCGTAAAGCCAAAGAATGATCGATTATCATCCAGATCTGCAGTAACTCTAAAAACAATGCATAAATCATCCAGATCTGCAGTTCAAGTTTACAACAACTATAGCAGTTATCACTGTTCTATAAGTCCATGAAGTAGATAACGTTCAGAAATCTTGAATCCAGACCCGGTGGTCAAGAGTAAGGGCTAGCAGAGTATGTGATCAAACATGTAAACTGTGAATCCAATGCAATCACAAGCCAGTGGCTCATATTTCAATCTATGTTACTAAATTTTCAAACTTGATAGTCTTTTGATGAAATGAAATTAGAAGAGGCAAATATTAGGTTGGGGACACATGTCATACACATGTAACCTCTGTGGAAACCATGTCTAAAACTTTAAAAATCTTTAAAAATATTTAATGTAGAGGAGAGATGTATTATAGCCATGTAAACTTTTAGGATCAAATTTAATCGTATTCAGAAGATGTGAACTTGACGAGCAGCAAAAAGGGAGTGATACAGTGAAAAATCACTATACAAGCAAAATTTGTCTTCTTCATATCTTGCAAATGAGTCTAATCTTCAAACTTTGCAAAGCCATATAACATCTCGCCATCTACATGTAACTTTTTTAGAATTTTTAGAAACTTTTGCACCTGCTTTCCATAGAGTTTACACAAGAAGGATGGTTTCCCTGATCGTTCGCTGATTAGAACGCAGCAATTTATATAGAAGATAGCGGAAATGGGGTTGAAATTATTGATACAACCAAACAAGTAGTAAGGTTGAATATCTAGAAGTAATTATCTATTGTAGATGGTTGATCAATACATCAGTGACTAAATAATAAATCAAGGGGCATGAGAACAATTTAATTTCCACGCGAATCTGAAAACCTCCCTACTTCCAAGCAAGCCGAAAATCATAACAGTGAACATGACAAAATGAATTTTATGGATGGGCACATACCCCATGCTCTGTGCAGATGGCCTTGGCCTTGTCAAGGAGTGCGTGCGTGAGCTGCTTCTGCTGCTCCTGCATCGACTTGATCAGCTCCGGGGCGCTGGGCAAAAGAAGAACTCTCGCTAGCGATGAATGGCGGAAAGCTCCGGGGGGGGGCAACTGTGGGGGGCACCAGATCTGCAAAGCGGTGGGAGGTGGAGGGGTTCAGCAGTGTGGCAGAGAGGTGCGTACCTGGGTTTCGCATGGGACGCGGCGGTCTCCTGCAGGGAATCGCGCGGCTGGTCCGCGTCGCCGGCGGCCGGGAGGAAGCCATCATCGGGGAAGTCGAAGTAGGTGTTCTCCTCTTCTTTCGGGAGGGGGCCGTGGCTCTCCATCCACTCGAGCTCCTCCGGATCTGGAATCTCCATGCCCGCCTCCGGTCTCGACGCCTCCCCTCCGCCTCCGCGCCGACCGGATCCGGCCACAGCTGAGTCCATCCACCCCCGCGAGCATCCCATCCCGCGGCGGCGGCGGGGGAGGCGGCGAGGGAGCGGGGGAGGAGGGGGGTTGGGGGGAGGCGGCGGGGGAGGAGGGGGGACCGGGGGAGGAGGGGGCGGCGGGGGAAGGGGGGAGGAGGAGGAAGGAGGGGGCGGCGGGGGAGGGGGGAGGAGGAGGCTGCGGGGTAGGAAGGGGGAGGGGGGAAGCGGCGGCCGGCGGGGGAGCGGGGGAGGAGGAGGCGGCGGCGGGGAAGTGGGGGAGGAGGGGGGAGGGGGGAGGCGGAATGGGGGCACGGGCGCCTGCGTACGCGCGAGAGGGAGGAGGCGGGGTTCGGGCGGGCGCCAGCGCGAGAGGGAGGGAGCAGGTCGCCCGCGGGAGCCTCGCCACGCGTCGCCGCGCGAACGCACGCGCGGTGCGTGGAGCGCTCTCGCGCGAGCAGACCAGGGGAGGTTTTAATAACTCCGATACAGTGGTATATGATTTTGACCTCGTTGGCACGTACGCGCAGTAAAAGCAACGGCTGCAACCAAGTGAACAAGATGGATTGCCACAATCCAACATACCACGGCAGTCTCGCACAGTTGCATCCTCTAGCTCTTTTCTGAAAGAAGCACAGCTGCGCCCTTTATGCATACTCGTCGGCAGAGTCGACCAGTGCCGCATTTGCGAAGAACAAGGGGGCGTTTATCTTGTCTGTTGCCGATACCTTTTAGCTAAAAACAAATGTTAGTAAGATAAAATAAGTGACTTTTATAAGGAGCAACAAACGGTAGGATAAGTGAATGAGAGATGTATAAATGAGATGGGAGCAAAGAAACATAATGCATGATATATCCGTGACCCTCTAGCTTATCCTCGAAATGAGATAGAAGCGAGAGAAGTGAAAAATCACTTAGAGAAGCTAAATATTTATATTAATTTTTGTTTTTTTAGCAAAATCTAGAAATAAAAACCAACAGGGACATCCACGGGACCTCCTAACTCCAAAGGCTTACATCAACGGTCATACACACCATAAGCAAACGAGCCAATGTGCTCGCAACAAACCAGGCGCCACCCGCATGGAGCCAAGGACTACTGTTGAAGGCAAGAATTCCCACACTAAAAAAGTCTCCTTGAGGTTGGATGAGGCCCGTTTAAGATACGATTTTTTTTCCTGATTTCTACGTGAGTTAAACCGTTTCACCTGAAATTCCGAGTGCTCCTTCTCGACTCTAGCGTAAAATCCAGAAAAGGAGGGACAAGGAACAAACTGATCTGATCAAATCAAATCAAACCAATTAATTTTCAAGTTAAATGATGCCTTTTTTGATATCTGATCACTCTACTTAGGTGCCGCTCGGTTAGAATGAAATAAACTGACTTATGACTAAAATTATTTATAGTTGACTGAAATTATACTATAACTAATGGTGGTTTATTTGGCGTAACTAAATTAAAAATAGAAAAATATTAGCATACACGAACAATATAAATGAATACGAGAAAAAAGAACGGCAAAAAACTCAAAAAAACCTAAAAATCAGGAAAAAAAGAATTTAAGAATAACAAAAATAAGATAAAAATAAAAAACACAAGCGAAAATAAGTGAGACGTTACTTGCGAAACGCCCAAGCGCCAGCCAACCCCGACCGTCCAAGCGCCAGCCAACCCGGCATATATCATGAAACTGCTCCGTCCCAAAGTCATGGTAAACTCGCACAACCCCACCACGACCCTCCCGGAGTCCGCAAGCGCCCAAACGCCGCCGTCGCTGTCACCACCGCCCGGCTCACCCACATCCACATATACGGCCGCCGTACGTACACCGATGGACCCCCGCGCGACGGACGATCCAGCCGGTTCCACCACCTTGCTGCGGAAGCGGGTGCTCTCGATAGACACGTCGTCGCGAGGAGGAGGAGAGGCCCCGCGCTCGCCCGGGGAGCGGGAGAGCAAGGCGCGGCAGGAGCAGGAGGAGAGGGACGTGGAGGCGGCGGAACCGGTGAGCCCGGCGGGGCGGCTGTTCCGGGAGACGCACTTCAACTGCTACATCGTCGCCGTGATCGGGCTCGGCGCGCGGGTGGACGTCGAGGCGGCGCGCGCGGGCCTCGAGGCCACCCTCGTCCGCCACCCCCGCTTCTGCAGTGTCCAGGTACGCACGCACGCGGTGGCGCGACCTACTCCATCATTCCCCAGCTTGCAACTTGCACCCAAAAAAAGCTCGCGTTTGGTGGCAGATTTGGGTTGTTGCATTTGGTTTCTATCGCCCCGACTCTCGATCGATCTAGAGAGAGAGAGAGAGCCCATGCCGTTCACTCCCCAAGCTCTCGAGGCTGACACGCGGGGGCAGCGCATGACGCAGGTTTGGGTAGCCTTATTTTTCGTTCAAAGCTTTGGGGCCATGTGGAACGGTGGCCGCACATGACTTCTGCCGGCCGGACAGGTACGGCGGCGTCTTTCCGTTGGAAGCGCGCCACGCACCGGTCGATGGACCTCACCTCCTGTCCTGTCGGTTCTGCAAAGTTCCTTCCCAGATAGAGAGCCGTAAACCAGTAAACCACGGGCGCGTGGACTCCGCTGAATTCGCCATGGGAGCCTCGCGTTGTCTGCGCTCGAATGGCTGCCTCCGATGATGCGTACGGCAATGGAGGCTATGGCCAGTTAGGACAAACACGCGTTACAGCACTCCTATCTTCATCTCGCTTTGGCCAGTTTTCTCGTAGGCATCTGGTTCTGATGCTTGAGCCATTGATGCGAGCTTTCCGGTTGATATGTAGTACACGAATCATCCATCACCTTTAGTCCCGTTTTTAATTTCTTTTAGTTTAACTAGTACAGTACTACTAGTTTCGCTTTGTGGATTGATCCTGACTTATTGGTTCAAGCAAGAAGCGGTATCGCTGGCATGTGTGCAGGGAATCTGAGCGGCACCTGTCCTAGATAGCCAACCTTCTTGCCCTCGGATAAGCATGGTGGTGGTGGTGGTACAGGTGAAGAAGGGCCACCATCACCATGCATGAAAGCAAACGGCAGACATAATGGTGACATCTCCAAATGTAGTGATTTGTGACTTCTCCAAATGTAGTGATTTGCAAGATTCTACTTCGTTGTCGTGATCAAAGTGCTCTTCCCCAAAGTTTCATCCAGCTTTCGCCTTTTCAAGTTTGTAGCACGAAACTGATGCTTTTCTGTACTGGAGTCTGAGCTGGAATTAATACTCATTGGCTGTGGCCGTGGCATTAGGGCACTCCCAACATTTCCTAGCCAGTAATGTCCATAGCATTAATTAGCATCTTAGTGGCACCTGTCCTAGATAGCCAGCCTTCTTGCCCTCGGATAAGCATGATGGTGGTGGTGGTACAGGTGAAGAATGGCCACCATCACCATGCATGGAAGCAAATGGCAGACATAACAGTGACTTCTCCAAATGTAGTTTTCTGTCATATTCTACTTCGTTGTCGTGATCGGTTTGCCCTTTCCCTAAGTTTCATCCGACTTCGCCTTTCCAAGTTTGTAGCACGAAATTGATGATTTTTCTGTATTGAAGTCTGAGCTTGAACTAATTGGCTGTGACTGTGGCATTAGGACACTTCCAATATATCCTAGCCAGTAATGTCCATAGTATTAATTAGCATTTCAACTAAGATTTATGCTGAGATGGAGAGTGAATTAAAGAGAGAGAAGCAATGTCTCATACAAGATACTGCTTAGGGCAGTCCCAGTGCTCCACGTAGGATAGTGTCTATGGCATTAATTAGATTGCCATGTAGGAGTTTTAGATGATGTGACGCTATATTAAATAAGAGAGAGAAGAAAATGAGGAAGAAATTGGGTCTCATGCAAGACCTAGTTTCTATGAGAAAACCAATGCAATAGACACTACCAAATTTTGCATTGGAGAGATGGTGGTATCTTTATGATAGATGGAGAAAAATTATGATTGGTGGAGAGGAGAGAGAGATTTTGATGCTTAATTAATTGCTTGGGTTATAAATAGACATGGTGCATTGGAGACAATAGTGTCTAAAGTAGTATCTATATGACATGGCATAGATAGAAACTATTTAAGTGGTTTCTGCACTGGGACTGCCCTTAGGTACACAATCTTACACACAATTTGTGGGGTCCCACATCATTAACACTCCTACCTGCTCCACTCTGACATGACGCATAGCTCACGCCGGCCCGTTGCGCGGGGCTCCACGCCGGCCCGTTGCGTCGCCAGGCCACTCACCCGACGCTGGAGCTCATCACTCGATGTTGCCCGTCATGCTCGCCACATCGCTGTTGCATGACCGAGCCACCAGCCACCACGCTCGACCTCCTCACCATGCCTAACTTCATCGTTGTGCTCAAGAAACATCAAGTTCTTCGGCACAAATCTTGCCGACCGTATGCTCGCCATCGCGCTTGCCGGTGAGGGAGACAAGGTGACATGGCCAATAATTTTTCCTTCCTTCCCCGCCAATTTTTCCTCCCAGCCACCTAAACGCAAACAACACGTTCACTTGTCATCGTAACTGCCGTCTTGCAGCCGTTGGCATGCCCTCAGAGCACCACTCCCGGTGCCGGTGAGGGAGAGGGGGGCTCGGATCTAATCGGTGCCGGTGAGGGAGAGGGGGGCTCGGATCCGACCGACACCGATTTGGGGGAGAGAGAGGAGCGCTTGGATCTGGCTCCGGTGATAGAGAGAGGAAGAGGTGGGTGAATTTATTGCTTAGGCCTAGATAGACACTACCCAATGAAAGGGTTGTGTTTATGGTTATTTTTAGGTATATAAAAGATATAGATATTATTTTGCTATGTCTTCCATTGAAAATGCCCTTACGGTACATCCATGCCCTGTTAATTCGCTTCAACGGTCCAACCTCTTGTAGCAACGCAGCCGTTTGACTGAAACTGAAAAATTAGGAGAGAAGACAGTTGCATGTACAGTGTACATGAAAAATTTCAGTGATTCATTGCGATGGGTCGTCTTCACCAGAAACGGGTCGTGGACGGAGACATGGACCATGAACCATGCAGGACCGTGAACGTACAAATCAAGTTCCAGCCCTACGCGAGCTCCCTTAATTTCTTGGTCCTGTGGGGTTATCATGATCTGCCCTGTCTGAAAATGTCGAGCCAGGCCTCACGAACAAGAAAAGAGCAGTTGCTGATTAATTATTAGATTGCCAACGATTAGGCGCAAATAGGGTGATCTCGATTACTAGAGTACTAAAGAAAAAGAAGGGGAAAAAAGCTCTTCTCAATTATTTGTAAAGTGAATTGCACTTGTTTGATCTGTTGCATTCAGCATCTAAAAAGTGGAGTAACATACATCACTGCAGGTGCTGGATGGGGTGAGCAAGAACGCGAAGCTGCAGTGGGTCCGGACCTCGGTGAACTTGGACGACCACATCATCTTCCCAGACCTGGACCCCACCGCCACGTCGGCCAACCCCGACCAGGTCGTCGAAGACTACCTGTCCTCTCTGTCCACGCTGGCGATGGACCACTCCCGCCCTCTCTGGGAGTTCCACGTCCTCGATTTCCCGACCTCCGAGGCAACGGCCACCGTCGCCGTCCGCATGCACCACTCCCTCGGCGACGGCGTCTCGCTGCTCTCGCTCCTCATCGCGTGCACCTGCAGCGCCGCCGACCCGGCGAGGCTGCCCGCCCTGCCGTCCCCGCGGCGCCGTGCGGGTCCCGTGTACGCCCGGCCGCGCCCGCCGCTCTCGGCCGGCTTCGTGGCGTTCGTGTTGTGGATCTGGTCGTACGTTGTGCTCGCGTGGCACACGCTGGTGGACGTCGTGTGCTTCGTCGCGACGTCGTGGTTCCTGCGCGACGCGCGCACGCCGTTCATGGGGTCCGAGGGCGTCGAGTTCCGCCGCAAGCGCTTCGTGCACTGTACGCTCAGCCTCGACGACGTGAAGCTCGTCAAGAATGCCATGAATTGTGTAAGAGCTTCTCTTCTTAACGAACTCTGTATGTTAGTTTACACTCGAAAGATCAAACGAAATGCTGTTTCTCATGTGTGCCTTTTCAGACCGTGAATGATGTTCTAGTTGGAGTGACTTCTGCAGGATTGTCGCGTTATTATTTCCGGAAGACCGGTGAGTGGTGTTCCAGTCTTCATGTGCAGTATAGTACTTGCTACTTGCTAGCTGCATCTGATCATCACGTTTCTTGAACTTATTCAGGTGATACTAACAGCGAGAGGAGAAAACCACAGAAGAGCATTTGCGTGCGATCAACTCTTCTTGTTAACATTAGGAAAACACCTGGCCTACATGTAAGACTAAATAGTTCGCTTAAGTTACGCTTGATGTGTTTTCATGTATGAATATTTCATTTATTCCCAAGAATAAAATCAGAGACCATTCATGATTGGTTCTGAACTTCTAATCTGTTTCTGCTCTGAACAGACATTGGCAGCAATGATGGATTCTAGTAAGGACAACACTGCAAGATGGGGAAATCTGATTGGTTACATCATACTTCCGTTCCATATAGCCATGCACGACGATCCTCTTGATTACATCCGGCAGGGGAAAAGGACAGTGGACAAGAAGAAGAGCTCGTTAGAAGCGGTTCTCACATATTGGAGCGGAAACCTAGTAGTCAAACTTTTTGGCATTAAGGTATTGTCTTATTTTTAATATCACCATGTTTACTTCAGCAGTTGTATTTTCTAGCAATCCTTCTGTGAATTTCTAACCTGGAGGTGTCACTACTCCCTAGATTTTCTTTTGCTAATTGCCAGACAGAATTGAACTGTCTTTAGTCCGATTTGAACTGTCATTAGTCTGCATTCTACCACATGTCATTCTATGGTATGTTCTTTTATAGCTAGCAGCAGCTGTCTGCTATGGTATGTTCACTAATACCACCATGTCATTCTCGAGCATGGTCGGACCTGCTGAGAAGGTGGAGTTTTATGGTCATCCCATCGTCTATATTGCCCCCAGTGTCTATGGGCATCCACATGTAAGTACTCGTTAGTCGTTAAAAAGGTTGAACACTCCCTCATTTTCCAGGTTCTCGTCAGCTAATTATTTCATTTGATTGATAACGTACAGGCTCTGACAGTACATTACCAAAGCTACATGAACACTATCAAGCTTGTCCTCGCAGTGGACGATGGGCAATTTCCAGACTCTCATCAGCTACTGGATGACTTTGCTGAGTCCCTCAGGCATATCAGGCAGGCAGCTTCAACAATATCATAGAAAGAGCTAATCAGATTTTTGGTAGAACGTATATATGATAAGCGCACTGACACAAAATTGTTCAGGGCACCTCCTGATCAGTTACTTCATAACCTGGTCAGTGACTCTACAATCTTTCACAGATCACAAATGAGGCAGCCCTCAAATTGTAAACAACTACTAGAGAAAGATATACTATCTAGTCTTCATCGGTGCCTTTCCGTCTATCGTTTGTTCATCGGTAACATGGCGGTTTTAGCAAATATTCAGATCTAATTCCAGCAGCAATAATCATAAGTAAAGCATATTTTCATCAGTGATTAAAAGACAAAATTGACATATAAACATACAATTTCTCCATGTCAATTAATCAGGATAATATGCTAAAAAAATAGGACTCAAAAACATACAAAATTAGCATAATGCTTAGATTTAAATGTTTATTCATTTGCCTCAGATGTTGAGTTACTCAAGATGAAATCTTGGCCCTCACGACACTTATGTCAAAATTTTCTTAATCACAAATTGAATATGACAATCAATAGAGGCAAATTAGGTCTTGAGCTAAAACTAGAACTTTGCTTATATTCACTTCATGCAAATCATTAATTCAAAGTCTACCGATAACAGGCAACTGTAACAATTGACAGGAGAATATCAATATAGTGAACTAAATAAAACACAGTGAATCAAAGAGGATAGCTACTAAGGACCGAATAAATCATGTGTACAGAACAATCATGAATTACATGACTCAATAATAAAACAACAAATAATATTTTTAGTTCAAGACCAGATTATGCACAATTGTCGTATTCAATCTCAATTTGACATCAATTCATCATTGAGCTTTAATCCAAGCCCATAACAGAACTAAACCAAGTTTTCCAGTACTAGTCAGAATAAAAAAATCAACTAGCACAACACTCATGGTAAAGTAATGCACAAAACAAAAAATACTCACAGTGCAGAGGGCACTCAAAGCCATCGAGAAGTAAACCGAGCAAGGCACGCCGAAAGGCGCTGACTCAGAAAACCAATCACCCCGTTGTGCCGTGAAGAACAAACGAGGTTGTTGGAGATACAATGCCAATTGGCAATATATGACACACCATATTGCAAAGTTGAGGTACAGAAAATGCCGCGAAGAACCAACCGAAGTGCACTGGCCAAGAGCACCGGAGAACACCAAGCACCAAAGCTAAGTTCTTTTCTCTCAAATCGATCCTGAGCTGGTCGGATCTAATCCTCAAAGGTACAATCCCCCAAATTTCCTCACCGCTACCTCAACAGAGCAAGGAACCGAACAGGGAGTGTTCAATGAGGAAGGGACCAGACCTTACTTCAGTCAGTGCAAGATGGGCATGGCGACACAACAGCCCAAAGACTCAAAACTAAAATCCAGTCGGAGAAGAAGAACCATACTCAAGGGGAACTTATAGATGATTTTTCATTTGTCTCAGAAGAGGAGATGGAGGTGGACTTAAATGGAGGAGAGACGGGGCACCCGACGCAGTTGCAGCCAACAGCTAGTGCCAAAGTGCACCAGCCGTTGGTGCCTCCTACGGCGCCACTAGGAAAATCCCCACGTCGCAAGAACCAGTTAGGAAGCCGCTTAGCCACTCGCGCAAAGAAGATAGGGTTGGAGACTTAGTCTCTAGCCTTATCTCTTCCTCTTCTCCCACCTATAGGTGGGACCCACCTTTTTTCTTTTCTATTTCTTCTTTTTCTCAAAATGAGAAATTACCAAATAGCCCTCAAAATATCTAACATGGACAACGCTGGCTCACTCGAGCATAGTTGTGGAGTCACCAGCCATCACACCCAGTTACACAGGTGGCCATGCACGCAGACACTGCTTACTTCATGGGGCATAATAGGCCGATCAACGTGAAGCAGAAGAGGGAGCTCGAGGTGATGCAGGCGGAGGTGGTGGAGCTGAAGAGGGCGGGGCGATGGCGCGAGGGTGTTGGCCATGGACAACAAGATAGACGAGCTGGAACGCGTACTCACCTAGGGGTCTCCACGATGTCTACAGGCGCGCCACCTTTGATGCCATGGGTGCGCTCCCACTCATGCCCATGCGTACCATGGTCATCACCATGTACTGCCTCCACCTTCGTCGGAATCTCCACTGCGGCCATTGCCATGGGAGTGCGCCTGCTTGTGCATAGCGTGGTCTCCGCCATTGCCTATAATGCCATTTGCGCCCGTCCTCTTTGGATAGCAAAGAATAATTACGATCATTGGATCAATCTTGTGCAGCTAAGATTGAACCAACTTAACCTGCAGAAGGAAATTTTCATAAGAACCCTCAAGTGAAAATGTATTATCATTCACACCCGTGAGCCGCATCGTCCTTGTTGGAAAACAACAACTCCAAGTTGTTTACGACCACTCAATGAGAAGTTACGGCTTCTCAATGTCTAATAGATACAACCACTTTAACACATACTCATAGCATCAACTGATTAGCCCTCGAATACTTTGACTTTTTTACTCTGACTATTCGATCGCTCCGCTCTCGGAGTCTTCAACTGCTCTGCGCTCAAAAGTCTTGGACTACTCCACTACCGAAGCTCCTGACCGATAGCACTCGGATGTTTGGAACACGCAGCGCCTTCGACCATGTAGTTCCTTCAACCACACTCAACTCCAACTTACGACCACGACCAATCTGCCACCTCTTCGAGTACTTGAGTCTCTTTTGGTCCTAGCATCTTCGAGTATGACAGCAACAACTCGAAACACAATACGCGAATGCAATTGCTTTTCCTGGGAGCAAAGCACTCTGTCTTTCTCTTCATTTCTCTCTCTCTCAGCTTCCGATCACAACCGATCGCCCTCGATCACAACCGATCGCTTCTCCTTCGCTTGTCACTTATTACACGATTGGACTACGCCTTATAAAGACTAGTTACAAGACTCATAACTAGACTCAACAACCTGACTTGGTTTCTACTACAGACTCGTACACTAAACAAACTCATATACGGACTTGTATGCGTATACTCCAAACTCTACGTATCCTACCCAAACTTAATATTTCCTACCAAAACAAGATTAATCCCAACATTCACCCCCTTAATCTTGTTTCTCCACCTTGATCATACTGATCTTCTCTTGCTCCCGTAATTGCGTCGTGACTTGATTTAGCGCCTCCTGCTTGGTCGCTCTTTGTTGTGTTTCTGTGTCTAGTGCTCTCGTCTTGCCGCACTGGCATCCACACCTATCTACTCTCCCTCTGCTTGCACCACATGCTCCTCTTGGACCCTTTCCTCTGGCGCATGAGACTACTTCCGATCACCACTTAGGCCTCTGTTGTCAGTGCGCTCCGCTGCAATCTGCTGCATGTGTCCCAAGCCAACTGCCCGTCATGACCCATAGAGTGCCTACGTCCCATGCATGCATGCGCATGCGGTCCACCTTGACCTTCTACACTGATGGCTTCTGCTTCTTCCTTTTTACCTGCACTCCAGTGCGTGGTTCTTTCCTGGGCTGTCATCGCCCTACCGCCTGTGCTTGCTCCATCCTGAGCCTTTCACAAACTAACACTTGCTATACTTTGCACCTAGACCAATCTCATCCTTCCTTGTACGTCTGCCTGGGCTGGAGCACCTGCGCCCACAACTGCCTTGGCTTCTCCATTACCTGAGCCTCCCGCTCCTCTTTCTTGGACCAAATCCACCCACTTTCCCGCATACATCTCAACTGGGTCTACACCGCTTCTAACTCCTATACTCGTGTGTCATGTCTCCAACAATGACCACATTTCTTATATGAAACCACAGAAAAATGCACCAACCTGTACTCTAAGCCTTTATCTTAGAACTTGTGCATCTGCATATCGATGGGACTGCTCCCGACCATCTGGCCTGCCACCTGCAGCGTGCGTGACCATGCTGCCTGCATGTATACATGTCTCGCTCACCCAAGCCGCTGTACTCCTCTGTGCTGGTTGTATGTCCCCCCCCCATGACCTACATGTGTCAAGTTCATTGCCTAGCTCCTCCAGGGTGCTTTTGAGACAAACTGATTTACACGTTTTTAAAGAAATTTTGTACAATCGATTTAACGATCTTTTCACCTTCATTAAGAGATCATCATTCTTGTCGTAGACACAGAAGAACTCATCTACAACACCACCATAGACCCTTCTTCTGTATCTGTCCAAGACTGAGTATGTTACTACATAGATTTGGTATAAAATAAATCTCAGATATCAACTTCTGATCACCATTTTTGCATTGCAACAACATTTAACCTTTGCCTTTTATGTCCATCGTGGAGCCATTGTCAAACTTAACTTTGCTCAAATTCTTCTTGTCGAGCTCATAGAACATAGAGCGATCTCCTATCATGTGATTGCAGGACCACTGATCAATGTGATCGACGCTGCCTTCCTCCGTGCGTAGTTTAGGAACTACATTATTCTAGTTCAACATCACCATGCCTGGCATCTCTTCAACACATAAGGAAAGAAGTAATACTGGCTCAACGTCCTCCTCAGCATGGGCGAGGTTCATCTCTTTGTCCTTCTTCTTGCTTGGACAATCCGAAGCGTAGAGCCCATACTTCACGCAGTTGAAACACTTTATGTGGCTGCAGCACTCTAACGCATAGTGTCCATAGTCGCCACATTCAAAGCACTTGATATATAACTTATCACAAAATCTGTCACCATGGCCTTGCCTAGTCTTGTCTCCACGGCCACCTCTGCCGCCTTGACCACTCTGGCCGCCTTGCCCGCACCATCGCTTGTGATGCTCTCCTCTCTGTCTTCAAGTTCCTTGCTTCCCATTCAGTTTGGGAGAACATGAGTTGCCCGTCTATATTGTTATTAGTTCGCCGATTGAGTCGTTGTTCATATGCTTTTAGCCGTCCTATTGCTTCCTCAAATTGCATCACTTCAAGATCTGAATACTACTCAATTGATGTCACCAATTGTAGAAACTTATCAGGCATTAAGTCAAGAAGCTTCTTGACTAATGCGACATCCTCCAAGGTAGCGCTGAAGGCATTGTACTTGGCTACAATAGCACCCAATTTCCCAGCGAACTCGTCGATTGTCTCTCCTTTCTTCATATGAATCAAGTCGAATTCGCTCTTCAGTGTTTGCAGCCGGGCCTTCTTCATACGGTCAGCACCTAGATATCGAGTCTTCAGTCCATCCCACACCTCCTCCTTTGCCGATTTCTTCTTTGCGATCTGTAGAAGGGTGTCTTTCGAAACAGCTTGGAAGATGAACACACGTGCCGCTTTGTTCTTCTTCTCATCTACGGCCACTCCGACCGCAAGTTCTAGTGCCTCCCAAACTCATTGTGCATCCATAATCGTCTCCATCTTGATAGCCCATGTGGTATAATTCGTCGCCTCCAACATCAGGAATTGATGTGGCACCCCTCCACCATCCCTTGCCGCTTGCGGTCCAAAAAACGCCATTGTTGGGAACCACAAGGTCTTAGGTGTGCTGAACCTCTGATACCATTGTTGGAAAATGGCCACTCCAAGTCATTTATGACCATGCAATGAGAAGTTACGACTTCTCAATGTCTAGTGGATACGACCACTTTCACTCGTGCTTGTAGCTTCAACTGGTTAGTCCTCGAACGCTTCGATTTCTTTGCTCTGACTGTTTGACCGCTTCGCTCTCGGAGTCTTCGACTGCTCTGCGCTCGGAAGTCTTCGACCACTCCACCGCTGAAGCTTCCGATCAATAGCACTCGGATGTTTCAACCATGCAGCGCCTTCGACCACGTAGTGCCTTCAACCACACTCAACTCCAACTTACGACCACGACCAATCTGCCGCCTCTTTGAGTATTCAAGTCTCCTCTGGTCCTAGTAGGACTGTTCGTTCGGTTTTTTCGGTTTATACGGTTCGGTAAATACGGTTTGATCGGTAAATACAGTTTTAGTAATTCGGGAAATACAGTATTTTACAAAATACGGTGTGGTATCGGTAAATACCATCTTATTTCGGTACGGTATCGGTTAATACCAATTTTACCAAAGTTTGCGCGAATTGCTAAACGTTAATCTCATCTCCAAGACTCCAATTCTCCATTCTAGAATGGCACATTTGATTGTGTAGCGCTGTCCACCTTGGCTTACAGCCTACAGGATAACAGGACATCAGGAATCATCTGGGGATTTTGGAAGGAGTCAAGGAACAACATTTCTAGGAAGTCTAGCATGTCTCAGAAGAGAATAGACATTGCTTCTGCATTAGTAGGTCACCTTGAAGGCTAGAAGTTTAGAACTTCAGAACACAGGAAAACAAGCATTTCTCATACACTGCAAAAATCACGGAGCCTAAAATGTGAATACAAGAAATCAGATATGCATATCGGCATTATCCATCTGGATTGCTTAGAGGACAGGTTGGTAATTAGCGGAAAGGACTAGCATATCCATTTGTTGCTATCATCCCTTGCATGTATTTTGATATTTCTGGCTGCATGTATTTTGATATTTCTGGCTGCATCTTCTGCGGCAACAGAGTTGAGTGCCTCTCCACTGTATTTTCCGGGCCACAATAGATCGGCAAGGTGTTGCTAAGAAATCAGAGATGCATATCGGCACTGGCAGACGGGCCGTGAGGGAGAGCGGAGGCCTGGTGGGCCGAGCGCCAGGCTGTTCGGTTATTTCGGTACATTCGGTTTTCAGTCGGTATATACCGTAAATACCGAATCACTGATATGCTATTTTTTCACATACCGAACCGAATACCGAATACCGGTCAAACCGAGTTGACCGGTTCGGTTCGGTTTTTCGGTTCGGTTTGTTCGGTTCGGTGTAAAAATGCACAGTCCGTCCTAGTGTCTTCGAGTATGACAACAGCAACTTGAAACGCAATACGCGAACACAATTGCTTTTCCTGGGAGCAACATACACCACTTTTCTCTTTATTTCTCTCCCTTTCAGCTTCCGATCACAACCGATCGCCCTCGATCATAATCGATCACTTCTTCTTCGCTTGTCACTTATTACACGACTAGATTGCGCCTTATAAAAGCTAGTTATAAGACTCATAACCAGACTCAACAACCCGACTCGGTTTCTACCACGGACTTGTATACTAAATAAACTCGTATATGGACTTATATGTGTATACTCGAAACTTTACGTATCCTACCCAAACTCAATGTTTCCTACCAAAACAAGATTAATTCTACAGTTTTGCTATTACACAAGCGACTGAATTTTTTTTATGTTTCAGTCACCTAAAATTGCACTCTCAATGAACTAAACTTGCAGCCCCCCTCCAAAAAAAAACAACTGCAACTTTTGGTGATTCAGAGTGCAACTTCAGGTGACCTGAAATTGCACTCTCAATCAACTAAAATTGCAGCCCCCCTCCAAAAAAAAATATGTGCAACTTCAGGTGATTCAAAGTGCAACTTTAGGTGACTGAAAGATAAAAAAATTTCAGTCGCTTGTGCAATAGTCTATCCCTTAATTCTAACAGTCCAATCCTCTACTTTGCTCGGCCTGTTCACCGGATCCCCATGGGCGATGGCCACGGAAGTAGGGCGCCGTCGCGGAGACGATGCTGCCTCACGCACTTTGCGACCGACCAGCGATGCAGGCAAACGGAGCCGCATGGCCGCGGACGGCATGCATGCTTGACGAGGCGGCGGCCGGTGAGCCGGCCACGCCCCGCGCAACGGCGCGTGCGGCTAATACTAGTTTCGGAGGAAGAAAATAAGCATGAGAAGATAGCCTGAAACGGGGAGATTTAAGCTAAAGCAAATCGGCATATCATAGATAGAACATGACCGGGGATAGTTGGCAGTGGGGAAACACTTGATTAAAACAACACCGCGCAGGAATAGTGCTAAGGCCTTAGTTGCTTGTTTCGTCAGTGTCCCTTGACAGGTTGTTGCAAAACTGAACTTGTTGTCGGTTGCGATAAGTTGCTATGTCCTAAACAGTTAAGCTTCGAGCTCTTCTGCCAATCAAAATTGCATAAATTCAAGTCTGGTAAGAATGCGATTAGCACGTGTACATGTAACGATGCTCGGCTGTGAATACGATCCCCACTGCTGAGTCATTGCAGTCATAGATAGAACATGCACATCTAGCTGCGATAGATTACGATTATTGTGTGCTGCAGTGGTTAAGTCTCTCTTTTGCAACATTCAATTAGGATTATGAAATTGATGTAAGGTCAAGTAATCTTGGTAACTAGTGATGCTAGCTATTTGTCCAAGCATCTGTGTTGACTCTGGCACTTCACTTTTTCTGAAAGGCTATTGTGGATTATCATGCGTACAACGAAGGACAGCGCGAAAATCACCAAGAGTTGCCCGGAATCGCTACGATTCAGACAAGCTAGCCGATCCTATAGATTTAGATTTATGTGGCTGGGATTCAGAATTCTGCCTCAGCAAGAATTTCAGGTAATCCGTCAGTTACCATCAGTTTTCCAACCACTTCTAGAAAGCTATCTCGTTCAGCAGTACACCCTTCAGTACTTGACGTCGGTCATTTTTTTCTCCCTGAAACTCTGAAAGGACCGTGCAGCTTGCCCTGTAGCAAGTGTAGGCGATCTGCATCCCAACTGAAGCAACCAGAATCATACACACATCATGCACACACCGAAGCCACCCCTCACTACCAGGAACGATATCGCCGTGCGGTACAGTACACGAGTCCATGGCCTTTTGCCTCTCTTTACACTCCACCTCCCTGTCCGGCTGGCTGTCACCTCCGGATCTGGAGGCTCGGCTACGCGAGGGCATCACGCCGAGCGAGCGAGAGGGGCTCCCAAACCGGCACCATCAACCATGCTTCGGGTAAAAATATGGATAATATTTTAACGGAATTCTAAGTTTTACTAGGAAACAAAAACAATACACTAATAATATAAAACTCGCAACTAACAGTAGGCTACTTATTATACTTTAGAATATACACAAGTAAATTATATTAATAAAGTCGAACAAACACACGAATGACTTACAATTGGATTTGTTGAAGAACAGGAAGCAGCACATGCTTGATACAGTGAAGTGAGCGGTAGCGTAGATGTGCGCTATCCAAAAATCTTATTGCCGTCCCATGCAGGAACTCTCTGCAGCAATGGTTCGGAGATAGCCGCTCTCCCTCCTTCCAGGTGCACACTGGGAAAAAAGGTTGGCGAAGTTCAGACGGCGCATTACAAAAGCGCAAGATTGCAGAGAGGAAGGTAATGGAGGCAGTGAGTTTCTCACACATACTCTGGACGTCTCTAGGCATAGACGGACTGAAAACTGATATGATTAAAATAATCATTTACCCTTTAATAACTGACCTATTTAACTAGCTATTTACCTACTGGTAACTGTCTGTCATCAAACCCAATAAAGACTCATTCAAATGTTTGAATCTTATTCAAACAGAGAGAGTGTGTGGTGTCAAATGTTTGAATCTTATTCAAGATTCAAACAGAGAGAGTGTGTGGTGCAGGATTCAGCAAAAATAAAGATGGACTTGACGCGCGAAGTCACGCAATTTTCACACAAAAATGTGTGAATACACATACATTTTAAACTGTACATATGATATTAAACTGTACATACTATAAAATTAAGAAAATAGGTTTTACTCACATGAAACCAATTTCTGACAGCTTCCTCGACACCAAATCATAAGCCCACACCAGAGGCGCCCAGCCGCAGTGACACACCACCAGGCACCCAACCTCTCCTATCCGACTCTACCCAAAACTATTAGAGAAAAAAAGTTCAGAGAAAAAAATCACACCACCAACTGACTGCAACCTCCCACCCCTCTCCCTCCCTCCTAAACTACTCTTCCTCTCTACCGAGCTAGCTGCGTCGGTGCCATTGGCATTGTTGCCACTGCCAATAATGCCTCCGTGGAGAGCTAGCATGGCGCGTGTGGTGGTTGCTGCTGCGCTGGTGTACGTGCTGGCTTCGGTGCTTGCGTCGGCGGCGACCGCGCAGATGGACAGCTGCAACAGCGAGCTGCCAGTCGTGCTCGTCGGCAACTACTCCGGCCTGGCTTGCCAGCCGGTCTGGAACAACTTCGTGCTCCGGGTACGTCATTGTTCAGGAGCAGTTCCACTTCCATGCACCTTTGCTGTTCTTACCATATGCATATAATTGAGTGGGTAATTGAATTTGTGTAGTGCTAGCTGTTAGAACATCGCTGGCTCGATCTTTATGGTGGATGTTGTAGTTCGCTCTCTGTTTGTGCTTGCGATGGGTTGAGATCTGAGAAGATTTCAGGTGGATCTAGCTAGTTTGTTCCTGTAGAATGCAGGAATCCTGCTCAGATATTAATGACTTGTCAGTGGCAGCACTAGGAGAATCCGAGCCAAACAACGTTGTAGGACTCATAATGGCGGCTAGAGGCGGTAAACAGTGCCGATCAAAATTTTCTCTCAAAATATCTTATCTTTCGCTCAAATAACACAGAGCTACTGAGATTAGGAATGGAAGCTAAAACAAAAGCTAGCACAACATGGTAGTGAAATCATTACCGAGATGAACAGTGAGATTAGGCGTATGAACAGTGAAAACAGAATGGAACAGGGTAGATTTAGCACTATTTCAAATCCGAAAATTGACGAATTTTTAGATCCACAACTCCAAATGATTTGAAACTTGAAGTAATGCTAGATCATTACCTTAAGAACCTATCTCAACCAAAAATTAAGAAAGAATCTAAGAAAACTCTAACTCTCCTCTCAAAGACTTGGACTAGAGTCCTCAAAAGCCTAACCTAGTCATATCTCTCTCACCTTATATATGGAGGCTCACAAGGAAAACCCTAATCAATATTTCTAATTGAGTTTCATTCACTTACATCGGCTGATCTGTTAACCTAACACCATATTAGATTTTATACTTATATATGCATACTTCTCAAAGCACTCACACCCTATTAACCCATTAGTGAATCAACACTTGATCCACTTCACATTTTCACACACAGACAAGACCTAAACCATTTAGACCAACGCTGTGGTTTCGCACACTGCCACTTTTTCGGTATTGGGCAATGTACCAAAATGACCCTCTAACACCTTCCACAAAGCTTCCTGCTTTCTTTGCTACAAAGCATTGCCCACACTTCACCATCTTCCATGTGGTCTCAATAACTTACCGCCAAGCCTCTTACATATCCGGATCCCACCAAAATGCCTTTGCTTGTAAACAATCCAAGTCACTTAGTGCACTACATGCTTCTCCTCGCACACGACGACCCCTGGCTTCCTTGACCTCTTTGGATCTCAGTTCCTCCCTGAGCTTAGTTCTGATCCAAATTATTGCCGCTCGTCATATCCATCATCGGTAGCTCCCGCTCTAGTTCATTATAGTCTCAGCTTATAACCACCCCATAAGTCTCGGTTATCTTCAGCGGCTTCTTGATCATTTGGATCTCAACTCCTCCTAAGTGTAATCCTAATCCCTTGATCACTTTGGATCTAAACTCTCCTAACTTAGTCCTGGTCCCATCCATCTTACTATGACACAGCTCTAGAGTCCTACAACCAACACAAACAAGCAAACTGTCATGCAGCACCGTACAATACACAAAGTCATCAATTGACACAATTAATATATACAATGCACCATGTAAAATATATGCAACCAAATCACTAATCCTAAACCTATGACCAAATATTAAACCCATGTGTATACAAGCAACGACCTAGGTCATTTAAACTCATCCTATGACTCAAAATCCTCAAAGACCAAAACCTGGCCGAGCCTTCACCTTCTAGTCGGTTAGACCGGTCCATGCTGGTCAACCCGTTGACATTGACCGGTTTGACTGAAAATCCCACCGATTGAACCATTGTGAGCATCTGGTCTGACTGCCACCCTTTGGTCGACCAGACTGGCCTGACTATCGGTCGCCCGGAAAATCCGACAACCTTGCAAACTCTCAAAAATCAAACTCAAACTTCGTAATCTCTATGAATCAAAAATCAATTACTCATCACAAGCACGGAGTGTCCTCCACATGGTCTCACAAACGTAATTGTGAATTATCTGTATGGTTTCACGTAATTTGTGAAGGACTAGAGGTGGTTTGAGTACTAACAGAGCCAAGAAAGTCCGCACTGAGAAAAGGGGACCAACAGTGATGCAACAATAAGTATCATAATTCAAGCCTCTTGTACAATTCCCAGCTTGTGAAAACCGAGAGGATCCAGTAGACACAGGTCACAACATTTCTGATGCATCTGTGAACATACGCATCCGTTGCAGTATCACCAAGACAAGAACAACGTCCTGAGGATCGTCCTGTCCACGACGTACAGCGCGGGGTGGGTGGGCATGGGGTTCTCGAGGGACGGCCTGATGATCGGGTCGAGCGCCATGGTGGGGTGGATCGGCCGGAAGGGGCACCCCCACATCCGGCAGTTCGCGCTGCGTGGCAAGTCCAGCTCCAAGGTCGTCGTCGACAGGGGGTTCCTCGTCTCCAACGACCACGACCACACCGTCGTCGTGCAGCAGTCCAGGATCCACCTCGCGTTCGAGCTCAAGTTCTCGTACCGCCTCACCCACCAGCACATCATCCTGGCGTTTGGGCCCAGCATCCCCGTGAGCAACAAGCTCACTAAGCATCGGGACAAGACGTCCTTCACCTTTGATTTCACAACAGGTTTGTTTCTCCTCCTCTCCTTACAATCTAATCTGTAGTCTCCATGTAACCAAATGAATGCATGCGCCTTGAGTTCAGTTGATGCTCACCGCCAGCATAGTAAAACTTCACACATTTTGCAACACTTGTGTGTAAAGTTTAGTGAAGTCCCCGCTGGCGAATAGAAAATTGTAGCGCTCTTACTTTGATAGCTGATGTTGCACATAATTGAAGCAAGTGAAGAAACTTTACCTGCCAAAAATATATATTGTACCTATCAAAGTCATGTGTCAGTTAGCAACAAAAAGGTATTTGTTTCTTGAAGCTTCAGTCGTCAGTCGTCACTTTTTAGTTGCCAAATCAACATTGGTTGCTGACGTCATACGTACAAGTAAGGGTTGGTTTATCTGTATAACATTCGACTGTTTTAATAAATAAAATTAGTTTGATTTTAGAACCTTTGGATGGAGATCGAACACACTAGATTCACCCTCAAATCTTATAAAACAACCTAACCCTAACCCTACTCTGCTGCCAGCCAACTCCCCCGTGCCGACCCCACTGCCTCGCTCGAATCACCCGAGCACCTCCCCTACCGCTACCCCCCCCCCCCCCCGCCGCCTCCGACACCGATGAGTCTCGCCACCTATCGCCTCCCCCTACCCCGTCCTCCTCTCCCCAGCTCCGTCCTCCCCTCCTCTCGATTCATTCTCCTTCATTGCTATCCTCTTCCTCGTTGCCCCCACTGGCCTCTAGCGTCCCCGCCCCATCGTTCTTTCCTGTCTCTAGCGGCTACCACCACCACCACACACCGCCTCCTAACAGCCACTCCGGTCCTCGCCCCCACCAGCCTCTAGAGCCCCTACCCCGTGTTCTTCATCGTCTCCGGCGGCTACCGCCACCGAATCCGCTCCCACCACCCATCGCCTCCTAACAGCCACTCCAGTCTTCGCCCCCACCGACCTCCAGCGCCCCCGCTCCGCTATTCCCTGTCTCCGATGGCTACCACCGCCAGATCTGCCGCCACCACCCACTACCTCCTAGCAGCCACTCCGATCTTCGCCCCCACTGCCGACCCTACCCACCGCCCTCCTCCTCAGCCGCGGCCGAGGTGGCACCACTGCCGCCCCGCCACCTCCGCCTCCCACCACTTGTCCGCCACCTCTCCGGCCTCCTTCTAAGCTCGGAGGGGCTTGAATGAATCTTAACCCTGACGGGTGAACCCAATCCTCATCGCACGGATTGCAAGCGGCAAAGACGGTGCCGTCGCCGGAGAGGTGGAAGTAGCCGGTGGAGAAGACGCGCACGAATCTTCGTGTATATCCAAAGATGAAAAATCTGATTGATTTACCCTAAAAAATCATACGAATGTTGTATAGCACTTCCATACAAATAAAATGACCTTCTCCAAAAGAAAAGAAAATCTTACAACAAGGTTGCACGGTGTCACCTGCTCATCGATCTGCAGGCAAAGCATACGCTGACGCGTCCTTCCCCTACGGCCTGAGAAGGGCTCATGGGGCGCTCAACGTGTTCGCGTGGGGCGTCCTGATGCCGATCGGCGCCATCCTGGCGCGCTACTTCCGGAGGGTGAACCCTCTCTGGTTCTACCTCCACGTCGGCATCCAGTTCGTCGGCATCATCATCGGCCTCGCCGGCGTCGTCGCCGGGGTAGCGCTGTACAACAAGATCCAGGCAGACGTCCCGGCGCACAGAGGCCTCGGCATTTTCGTCCTCTTCCTCGGCATTCTGCAGGTCGTTCAGCCAGTGCATGCCCTCTGCAGCTTCCTTCTTTCTGCAAGCACGTCACAACGATTGAATGGTATTGTTTTGTATGGAAATGGAACTGAACCGTGTTGATGATCTGAATGTTGCTGTACCGTTTACAGATTTTGGCATCTTTCGTGAGGCCCAACACAGACTCGAAGTACCGGAAGTACTGGAACTGGTACCACCACTGGGCAGGCAGGCTGGCTCTCTTCTTCGCCGCCGTCAACATCGTGCTCGGGATCCACGTCGGCGGCGCGGACAACTCCTGGAAGATCGGCTACGGGTTCAACCTGGCCGTGATCCTGATCGCCGTCATCACGCTGGAGTTCCTGCTGTGGACGAGGTGGTCCGAGAACAGCGCCCCCACGCTGACGTACTGAGATCAGATCAGTCACGGCTAGGCTCTGTTCATGAGGTGATGGCGAAAGGTTCTATTTTTTTAATTTTCTGATGGGGTGTTTTCAGTTTTTGTCTGAGGTCGTGATGTTTTTGGCTCTTTTTTTGTTCGGGTTTTCGTATATTTTTTTCGAACTGAAATTTGTAAGTGTGAGCAGAGCAGGTGCAATTGCGCTACTGATAATTCTGGTATATCTGAGCAAGATGATATCATTGATATGCTAAGCAGCTAATGTCAGTGACATGTCCATGGACCATATATGCCTCTCGTTAAGCTACTGTCATTTTAGGGCCTGCTCGTATTAGCTTTTGCTAATAGTTTTTTGTTATGACTGATGAATAGTAAATGCTGATATAAACGACTGATGAATAATAGTATATTATGTAAGAAAAATGGTGCAATGAAAGACACTACAATATTCAGACTACTATGCAACTTACGTAATTGTGACACAATAAAATACGAAGTACACTACAACATGTAAAAGCGCAATGTAGTGGCTGATGAAGTGTAGTAGTCGATAGAAGTGACTTATAGAAGCTAGTGCATTCATATTGACTTTGACTATTGGAAATAGAAGTCAGAAGTAAAAGTTAACATGAACAAACCCTTAGAAGAACAATAGAACACTGTTTTTAGGAATAGTAACACCGGTAACTGCCGCATGGACTAGGCCGAAGAAACAACATTGGTCTAGGACGCTAAGCAAAGCCGAAATCGCGTGTGACTGGCCCAACCCGCGTTTCGCCAATGTACAATTGGAGCAACTTTCTCGATCCACTAGCCTTCTCGTGCTGCACAGATTACTTGCATCCGGGCGAGCTGCACGGCTGCGCCCAACGCAACACGCACGCAGCCCTCTACTCGGTCGGCAGTTGCAACCTGCACCCAACTGTGCTGTATGGCACACCGCCATCCACGGCTCTCACTCCACTCCACTGCTGGCCGTCCACACCCACACTCCTGTTGATTGAGTTGCTTACGTTTCGGTTGGTTTGATCTTTCTTCTACCCCTCTCTTGATTTTGATGTACCAAGGACATGAACGAGATGGAGATATCTCTTGAGATCGACCTCCAACCATCTAGGCACTTCAATAGCAAGATTTTCAAGAAACCCTGTTCTTACTTGTTCTTGGTCTAATCGGGTGATTTCTTGATCCAAGAGTTTTTGGGTTGATTCTTTTAGTGATCTTGTTTGCTGTGACATGTGGAAGCATGCTCAAAGCCATCATGGCCATCTTCTACCCACTAGCATGATCTGATCATCGATTTGGTTTTTAGTTCTTGGTTGGAGTATGCTACTTTAAATTGCAAAAATGTCTCAAATTTGTCATGGATTTTTCGATCCAGGAATGGTATAGCTTCCTGAGACCTTAAGAAACATGCGTACAAAGTTTCACGGCTTTTGGTTTAGTCAATCGAAAGTTTTCTCGATTTTGGTTCTCGCAGTCAGCTGAAAACCCTGTTCTTTTGTTGGAAACGGTAGTACCACAAGCCTTGTAACGATAGTACCGCAGTCCCTGGTCTTTGACTATTTTGGTTTTCGACCATTCACTGGTCGTTGACCTCTGGTCATGTTTCGGCTTGGTTTAACCATTTTGGTTTCAACTGTTTGCAAGTTGACCACTCATTGGAGGTTGTTCTCACCCGTCAGATTTCAACCTGCCTAAAACACTCGGGTTTGTACTTAGATCTTGGATAACATAGGTTTTTGACTACTCATTGGTTCTCGACCATGCTGGCCTTTCGACCGCTCACTGGTGTTCGACTGTGTAGGTTTTCGACCACGCTGGTTTTTTTGGCCATTCACTGGTGATCGACCACATAGGTTTTGACCACTCAATGGTCCTTGGCTACGCTGGTCTTTCAGCTGCTCTCTTGTCATCGCTGCGTTGGTTTTTGACCACTCTCTGGTCGTTGACCACTCAAGTCGAATTCAGACCACGTTGACTTTCGACCACATTGATTTCGACCATGTTGGTTTACGACCACGACCATATTGGTTTTGATCACTCACTGGTCGACAATCATTCAAGTCATATCCGATCACTTTGTCTTTCGACTAGTTGCAGTTGTACCGTAGTACCAATAGTGGCAATACCGCACCTGCTGCTTTTCAACAGTAGTACAGCTATGAGTTTCTCTAGATTTTGAGTAGGGTCTCTATCCGAATCTTCATAATTTTGTAGCTATCGGAGCAAAGGATAAGTCAATACTTAGGGAAAATTTTGAAGGCACCATTCATTCCCTCTGTTGTCATATTCGGTCCTACATCTCATTATGATTGAATACACAAGAACATATGAGTAGAGTTGTTATTCTCTCTGGAGAAGATCTGAACATGTCTAAACCCCTATCTTCTCTGCGTGATCCTATGTATTGAGTCTCATATTTATTTTGTAAGATTAATAGTAATTCATTGAAAAAATACATTAGTGATACCACTTGCACGATGCCACCGAAGGCAGACACTATTACGTGACTTTGATGCTCACTCAAAATGCTAGAGGGCAAGGGGGTGGGATAAGGTGGTTGTGGAGGACAATATTGTTTGCAGAATGTGTGCCCCTAGCAGATCGGTATCATGGATTACATGCCTTCTTAATATTCGATGCTAGCTATTTTCTCCATATTTAAGACTCACATTGTACATTTCTTCTTTATTTTCTCGTAATCATGGTTTACTGGTAAATGGGCCCATGCATGTGTAAGAGCCCACATGTCAGCGAGTGAGTGTTAATAGAATTTGTCAAAAATATGATTCTTTCCTTTTTCTCATGCAAAGTGAGGTACGTGGGTGATTTAGGCAGTGTTTGATTCGAGGGAAAGGGACGTCCCAGATAGGATATCCCACCTTGGGGTGGTGTTTGCTTCTGGGACAAGCAGAGTCAAGGACATCCCACTAGGAATATTCCTTGCAGATCTGGGACCAGGCAATCCTCTTTTTTTCATGGGACAGAGTCATCCCACGTGGGATAGAGTCATCCCACCTCTTTGTTTTTTAAGTACTATTTTGTTTAATTTTTTTTAAAAAAACTCAAAGGCTTATGTGTACAAACATATCAACAATAGCCTTCAAATTTTTTTTTAAAAAAAACTCAAAGGCCACACATGTCCCACCTTCATCCTTCCATCCAAACAAAGGATGGGATCATTCCATCCCACTTTATCATTCCAACCAAACAAAAAACAGGGATGACCCTATCCCCCTAACCAAACAAAAAATAGGATCATCTCATCCCAAAACCAGGGACAGGATCATCCCATCCCACCTTGTCTCTAAACCAAACACAACCTTAAGCATGGGTTGGCCGGGTTCAATAACCGAATTAACCTTCATCCTTTTCTCAAACCCTCCTGATGATCCATCTTAAAGCATCGCTTTTGGTGAGATCTATACTTTGAGTCCCACCTTCTCCTTTTTCTTGAAGATCAATCAGAACAAAAAAAAAATCGCATGGTTGTTTTGACATCTCACGGTCTATCTCCAATTCATTCTTCTTCTTTTCTCAAAATCCTTCTTCTTGGTGTATTGCTACTCAGTGTAATTCTTTAGAGTTCTCAAGATCCGTCCCAATTTGTTCTACTTTTTTTTCCTTCAAATTTGCTCTTCTAGATCTATCAAACCCCATCACATATGTCTTCTGAGATCTCAAGATCTATCCCCAATCCGTCTTTCTTTGTTTTATCAAAATTCCTCTTCATGGTACATCACTATTCTATTGTGTGCTTCTTTCGAGATCTAGAGTTCCCAAGATCATTCTAGTTCTTATCTCAAAATTGCTCTTCTTGATATATCAAACACCATCACACATTTCTTCCGAGATCTCAAGATCGATCCTTAATGCGTTCTTTGTTTTCTCAAAATTCCTCTTCATGGTACATCACAAATCTATCGTGTGCTTCTTTCGAGATCCAGAGTTCTCAAGATCATTCCCAACTTGTTCCAGGGCTTTTCTCAAAATTGCTCTTCTTGATCTATGAAACCTCGTCACATACTTCTTCCGCGATCTTAAGATCTATTCCCAATCCGCTTTGCTTTGTTTTCTCAAAATTCCTCTTCACGATATATCATGATTCTATTGCGTGCTTCTTTTGAGATCTACACATCGACCCCCAATATGTTTCTCTTATTTCCCTTAAGAATTCACTTCATGACCTGTCACAAAATCTTCTAAAATCTCAAGATCCATTCCTAGTCTATAATTCTTGTTTTTCCCTAAAACCCTCTTCTTCGTACATGAATTGATTCTAGTCTATATTTGTTCTCTTTTTACGGTTTCAATATTGATTCTAGCTTGTCCTTCTTTTTGTTCCCAAGACCTCACTATTTGATCTATTACAAACAATTCACTTACTTTCCATGAGATTTGGAAGTAAATTGAACTATATTTGGCTACCTGAGACAGAAAAAAATGTTAGAAAGAGAAAACGGGAAAAAATAGACCTCTTTTCATCTTCGACCATCACATATGCCGAAGAAGAAGAAGAAACGATGTGGCTCACATCAGAAGGAAGGAGGACGCCATTTAAAATAGGCACCTATCTCACTCTCACCATTTTTATGTTTTCCTTTTTGATGCCTTTTATTTACTTTGCTATTTAGTTAACTTATGTATTTAATACCATCATGTTCAACATTTCAAAAATAACATTTAAATACATCTCTATAATAACTTAATAAAAATATAAAATGTTGTGTATAATGTTTAGTCGTTTGAAATATTCAAGTATTTTTAGTTGTTAGAGCAACTCCAAGAGATTAGCCAAAAGAAGTATCTAAATTTAGTGATTTAGCTATTCTCTAAAATGAATCTCACCCAAAAAAACAAGACTACTCCAACAGGCTATCTAAACTAGAGGGTGCGTGGTGGGTCGCGTACGCGCAGGAATGGGGCGCAGCGTGCGGGAAGGAAACGCCGACCGCGCCAAGAGGCTGGATGGTGAGCGAGGTAGGCTATCCAAAAATAGAGAGCGAAGGAGGAGGGATGGAGAGCTACTAAATTTGGAGAGTCATTTACAGAGTCTATTGGAGATGTTTTTTCTCCAATAATAGCCAAATTTACCTTTAGAAAATGATTTAGCTCTTCTCTTGGAGTTGCTCTATGATATGTCTAAATCGCTTGCTATCCTAGGTAGAATTTCAAAAGAATAGAGTATAGGGACAACCAGCTTAATTATTTTGGGTTTGCCTTTCTCAAGTAAGTTGTTGGATGCTTTGCAATAAAACTTTGTATGATGTGTAATTTACTAGTTTAGTTCCCTAAGAAAAAAACTTGTGTTTGTTGGTGTCAAGATTACCATCAGTAACTAATTTCACCAAATGTAATGATTACCATCAGTAACTAATTTCACCAAATGTAATGAATAAAAGGGTTAATCTAATCAAGGGATTATTTATTATTTTATGTAAATATTCACAAATCTACTAACTCGTCATTTTTAAGCTAGTTTGGCATTACCATTTTTAGGCTAGATTGTTTTTTTCTCTTTTAAGCAATATGAAATAGTTCGAGTTTGCATGCCAATTTGGAAGACTTTTTTCTAATAGAAAAAAGCACTCATGGGCATTCGGGTGTATTTTCCACATTTTCAGAAACCTTTTTATGATACATGCGAACTTATCTATTTGATACGTTTCAAAAGAAAGGATTTCTATTAGCAAAGTGGCAAACTATCTTTTTGCAAAAGTGAGGGCTTCATGTCCATTTGGTTAGCAAATTGGTTGTTGCACTTGCACTACTGATAATATGTTGCCACTATGCTATAAAAAAAGACCATCCTTTTGGAACATATCAAGCTAAGCTTGCATGCATGACATAAAAACAAACTTTTTACCAAAGTAAACAAGGTACTCAAATGTACATTATCTCTTTTAGAAAAGTGAAAGGATACTTCCTTTTTTCTAAAAGGTAATATAACCAAATCTTGTTATGTTGCCAAACTAGCCAGTGAGAAATATGTGACAGTCGACATCCAATGCTCAAACAAGTATATTCTAGAAATGCTAACAGCCAAACCAGGGAAAAACTCATTTTGTCACAATGACATTAGATTACCATCCTTATAAAAATCGACACTTTTGATGCAAATATCTCATAGCAAAACATGCCACAAGTATATAAGATCACAACATTAGTTTGACTGATACCAACATTGAAGACGTGAGATCTTTGGGACAATATGGACCTAGCATATCTAAGAGGAAGATTTCCATTATTGGTTATTTCTTTTTACGGTGAGTCGTACAATTATTAGTTTTGATGTTACAATACTGCTCTTGGATCCTTCCAGTAAAGGTATCCCTTGTTGTAGAGCAACTCCAAGAGATTAGCCAAAAGAAGTATCTAAATTTAGTGATTTAGCTATTCTCTAAAATGAATCTCACCCAAAAAAACAAGACTACTCCAACAGGCTATCTAAACTAGAGGGCGCGCGGTGGGTGGCGTACGCGCGGGAATGGGGCGCAGCGTGCAGGAAGGAAACGCCGACCGCGCCAAGAGGCTGGATGGTGAGCGAGGTAGGCTATCCAAAAATAGAGAGCAAAGGAGGAGGGATGGAGAGCTACTAAATTTGGAGAGTCATTTACAGAGTCTATTGGAGACGTTTTTTCTCCAATAATAGCCAAATTTACCTTTAGAAAATGATTTAGCTCTTCTCTTGGAGTTGCTCTTAAGAACAACTCCAAAAGATCAGCCAAAAGAAGTATCTAAATTTAGTGATTTAGCTATTCTCTAAAATGGATCTCACCCAAAAAAACTAGACTACTCCAACAGGCTATCTAAACTAGAGGGCGCGCGGTGGGTCGCGTACGCGCGGGAATGGGGCGTAGCGTGCAGGAAGGAAACGCCGACCGTGCCAAGAGGCTGGATGGCGAGTGAGGTAGGCTATCCAAAAATAGAGAGCGAATGAGGAGGGATGGAGAGCTACTAAATTTGGAGAGTCATTTACAGAGTCTATTGGAGACGTTTTTTCTCCAATGATAGCCAAATTTACCTTTAGAAAACGATTTAGCTCTCCTCTTGGAGTTGCTCTAAATACGAAAATACATCAGATTTTAACTTCATTTTCATCTCTATTTCGTGTATATATAAATATCTTTTTATCTCAATAAGTATCTCTAGTTTTATCTCTAGCTAATGTATTGTCATCGTAAAACAGCAATATCTCTCCGTGTTTGGTTGCTTGCAGGGCCGGTCCTAAGATTTTAGGGGTCCAGGGCGGAACTAGAAATAGGGGCCTTAGTATAAATATCTAAATATAAATCTACACACACACACATACATACATATATATATATATATATATATATATATATATAATTTTACCAACAAACACTTAATTAAAGAAAAATTCACATCAAAGAGTTCATAGATATTACCTTAAAATTTCTTTTAACATTTCTAGATGCGAAGTCATTGATGATGGTATTGATATCAATCTCATCCAATAATTTCTTCTCAATACATAAAGTTGCCAAACCGTTTAACCTCTTTTGAGACATTGTTGACCTTAAATGATTCTTCAACAATTTCAACTTTGAAAAGCTTCTTTCAGCTGATGCCACGGTCACAGGCATAGTAAATAAAATCCGATAAGCAATAGAAATATTAGGATAACAATACGCTTCTCTGACAAACTCAAAGATCTCCATAGCAGACATTGGTTTATCTGATAAAGTCAATTGCATAACACTTAACTCAGAAATTAGATCATTTAACTCAACATCAGAGGAACCATCTAGAGAGAAAGTTTCTGCAAATTTTGTACAACATTCTTTTAATTCAGTTCGATCCAATGACTTCAATGTTGTTGAACTCATTAAAAATCCAAATATACTTCTGAATGTTTGGAGTTCTTGAAATCTACTTTTCAATGAATTGATTGCCATATCAACCATAACAAAAAAATAATTAACTTCAAATTCCTTCTCAGCTTGCAAAACTGCTTCATCACAATCAATTTCATCAAACTGTTTCTTCCTAAGAACACGCCGCTTAACTGGAAATGATGGCTCTACATTCATTTGAGCTGCAATATCTTTGACAATGATCATACTCAAAGCAAACCCTTCATTTCTATAAGTATTAAAGTATTTAACCATGCCTTCTATTTGTTGCATGTATATACTCTACATAGTATATGGGGGGCCCCTGGATTTTGGGGGCCCGGGGCGACCGCCCCTCTCGCCCCCCCCCCTCAGGGGCGTCCCTGGTTGTTGCTTATCTAGAACATAGCTGTTGGGCATATCAAATCTGATAATCGTATGACTCAACATATAAAGAAGTAATATGCAAAAGAAATCTTGGACTAGGCATATCAAAATCTATAGTTGTATGACTCAAAAAGTAAAGGAGTAATCCATGAAACAAATCTTAGGCTCATCTTCCTCTTAGGCCCCATTCAAAAGTGATACGACTTTTAGATAAAAAGGACACTATAGCGATTGTTAGTTTTTTTTGAATTGTTAAATTAAATAAAAAATAGAAAACACAGTTATATCTTTATAAATAATGCAAAGTAAAAAAGAAAATAAAAAACTATATCAAAAATTAACACATTCTAATCAACTTTTAACTTTTAAAATTAAAAATTATTAAAAAAAGGTCTTAGTTACATCAAAACCACATGCCTCGCAAAGATATCACCTTTTTTTTTATGCTGGTAGCATTGCCACTACTGGTGTGATCTTGCAATCGACGTGTCCCTGGTGGGCAACCGCGCCGCCTCGCGCGCTCCGCCCCACGGATCACATGACCCGTCAAGGCGTCAACCCATGACGTGGTAGTGAATAGATAACGCATCCTCGTCCCACGCCATCGAATCCAGCCATCCGTTCGAAATCCGATGGCCACTCTCCTCCTTCCCGCGGTTGAGATGTATCCGACTGATATATGGGCCGGGCACTGCACGGCCCCACACGGCAGTGACAACATGTCCCGTTAGGTGAACTCAGGAAGGGCAGTGTCCGAGTTGTTACTAAAGTTAGGAGGCTTAATCGCCGTCCACGTCCCAGATGATGATGAGATCACGGCCGTCAGCTACACAAAACTGCGCCTTATATCTGCAGCGATGCGACGAGGCAGCGTGTCAACCATGGCCCACTTGTCAGTCATCGTAGATGTGGGTGTCCGGGTGCTGGGTAGCGCTAGGAATTTCTCCACTGGTTCGCAGAGTTCAGCAGAGCACGGGGTATGTGATGCATGCTTACGCAAATCCCCGCGGAATTCCGAGTTAATCACACTCTATGCCATGTACCTGGTTATGCATTAGCCCACAGAACTTCGTGTTAATAACAAAGAATGCCACTGGACGGGATTGCGCATACGCCCAGCTTGGCCTTGTGTTGATCACAAAAGTGTGTCCTAAAGCCTCGCAGGTGCACTTGGGTGCAGGCGTAGAGGTGGCAGAGGTGCGAATTAGTGTGAGGAATGGAGGGCATAGTTGGAAGACTGGAAACGATAAAGCCTCGGGAGTTCAGGCTCCTCTCCCCATCGCCATTGCTGCTCTCTCCTCCTCTGTTCTAGCTGCCAGATTTCCCAAGAATCCCCATTTGCGTACAATTTCTCCTCGGTTTTGTGGTTCCAGATGTTTGATCCGTAGAGCGAGACGCAGAGGTAGAAGGGAGTGTGCCTGCGCGATTGGAGGAACGGAAGGGAAGAAGAAGAGTAGAGAGGAAGGCTGATTTGATGCGTGGCTCCGTGGAGCCCGTCGCGATTGCTCGGGACGTCGCGTCGTCGAGCCCGTCGAAACCCCCGCCGGCATTGGACATGATGAGGTACGCCTGGAATCTCCAATCCCTTCCCGCTGTTGCCGCCGCTGCAATTTGTGCTGCGCTCTTGGTGTTGTGCTGTGTTTGTTTGCTCCTGAGATCAAGGTGCGATTTTTGGTGTCCCGTTTCCGCTTTCGGTGTGTGTTGTTTCGACTCTTGCCGGCCGATTTGAGCAGGTTTATCCCTTCCTTTTTCTTGCTCGCCGTTGTTCTCTGTTCACGTGCCGTCTTCTTCTCCTGGTTCGTCGAAGGTATCGTTTGATATGTGTTCTGCCGTTTGCATCCTGTCTCTCTGCTGGATTTTGCCAATCTGTGCCGGCTCGGTTTGAATATCTCAAATTCCCTCCCTCCCCCCCCCCCCCCATTTCGTGGCTATTTTGATTGGTTTCTGAGTAACCTATCGATTTCGTTCGTTGCTTGGTTTTTCGTTGGTGCGGAGATGAAAGCTCATGGCTGAAGATTCATTCCTCACCTGATTGTTTCATATCTTTGCCGCTGTTCTGCGTTTTGTGTATCTGTGTGTTGTGCTGATTTCTCTTAAACAGATCTCTGAATGGATGGTTCGGCCTTCAATTTTGCAGTTTGCAAACATGGTGGTTTTGCTGCTGATTTTGGTTTCGAATTCTCGCAAAAAAGAAAAACCTTTTGCCATTCGTTTCATCCTCCATTCCAAATGTTCGACTTGGTTCTTGTCCGATCCAATCGCTCATGTGGTTTCTCGATCCTTTGATTTTTCTGCAGGTACCAGAGAATCAGCCCGGATTGCCTCCCGCTCGCCAATGGCGGCGGGAGCCGGAAGCCGACGCCGGCGGCGCCCAGATCGAGCAAGGACGACGACGCCCCGGCCGTCGCCACCGACAGCTCGCGTCTGGCGTCCTACCTGGCCGCCACCTCGCTGGGGCCCAAGCCGCGCGCTCGCGCTCCGCAGCCGCCGCCACCTGCCCCGGCGTCCTCATCCATGACCCGGAGCCCGGCGCGCGACCACAGCCACCACCACCCCTCCTCCGACTTCCCCGACCCCACCTCCCCGAGCTCCACCGGAGGCGGCGCGAGCGGCAGCGCCGGCCATGACGCCACCATGCTGCTCCAGTGGGGCCAGAACAAGCGCTCGCGCGGCCGCCGCGACGCCTCGGCGGCGTCTACGTCCGCGTCGGCGAGCACGCCCTCCCCACAGCGCCGGCAGGCCGCCGTCAAGATCCAGCGCCGCTCGTCAGAACCGGCGGAGAAGCTGATGCGGCCGCCGAGCTACCGTCGCGGGTCCAACCTCCGGGTCATCTCGTCCCTCCCGGCGCGCAGCGGCGCCGCCGCCGGAGACGCGCACCACTTCCGCAATGCCCACCCCCACCCCAGGTACGCGTTGCCGGCTCACTCATCCTTTGGTGGATGGGCTAGCTGTTTCGCCGCCACCACGAACGCGCCCCGTCGAGGCGTCTTCTTTTCCCTTCCACTTTTGCCCCTCGCACCGAGCCGTATTCTCCGGGTCGTGCCGTCGTGAGCTCGTGACTCGGGCTCGCTCGGTTCCTCGAATCGGTTTTAGGTTGGGTCTAGTTCGTGCCCCCCTCCGTCAGGTACCTTCTCATCTTTTCATTCCACACTTTTTTTTGTTCGTTAAAATTAAATTGGTAAAGCAGGGTTGCCCCCCATGCTAGCAGTAGTACTTGTACCCCGCACCCCGGAGAACTTGGGAGTCTCCGATTATTATTTTTAGCGTGTAGAAGACGCCTAAACTTGTATGTGCGTATGGTGTGCCTCTCTGGATCCGTGTGAGGATCATCGAGCAATGACGAGGAGGCGGCACTTTACCCTTCCCTTGACTAATCTGTAGCAGGCAGGCGTCAACGATAACCACCATCCATACATCCATTCATCATCGCCCACGGGCATTTCCCCCCTTTCTGTCCGAATCTAGTCCATGCCCGTTAATGGTTTCCCTGGGTTCATTTGGGGGTGCGTATCTTGTATGTGTGCCGGCCTTTGCCTGAATGATGAACGGTGGTGACATCAAGAGGGAGCCAGCAAAGTTGTGGTCGTAGCACTAACATAGCAGGACTTGATGGGTATAAACATGGGACACGTACATCCACGCCACCACCGTCGGCCCCCATCTTTTTATGTGGCAGTAGCTTTTGCTTTGCCGGTGCTGCATCCATCCGCCCATCATTTCCACCATATCGCCGTGCTGTGTTGTACCAGGCCAGATAGATAGTTCAGTCGCTGTTGCTGCTGCTACTAACCCCACCCTCCCTTTTACCCCAACCACCGTGCCGTGTCGATCAGCCGTGGGCGAATTATTTTCGTTCTGTTGCTGCTGCTGCTCTTGTGTTTTGATGCTATGATGATGATGATCAGATCCGTGGAGGAGCGTGCCGGCGGGCAGTCGTCGTCCGCGGCGCCGGCGGGGGCGGGGAAGCAGCAGCGCCCGGGGGCGGACAAGGCGGAGGCCGGGGCGATGGTGACTGGCACCCAAGAATCCAAGCATCAGCATGGGGGCGGCGGTGGCCACCAGGCCGAGCACCACGGCCCCGGGTCGTCGTCGAAGGCGGCGGCCGTGCAGAAGCAGCTGCCGCGGATCTACACGACGCTGTCGCGCAAGGAGAAGGAGGACGACTTCCTGGCCATGAAGGGCACCAAGCTGTCCCAGCGTCCCAAGAAGAGGCCCAAGGCCGTCGAGAAGGCGGTCAATGTATATGCCACTAAACCAACACACGTCTCCACTGATCGATCAATACTATTGTTTTTGCCATGATAAAACTGACGTGAATTTGTGTGTGCAGTTTATCTGCCCAGGGACGTGGCTCTCGGATGTGACCAGAAGCAGGTACGAAGTGCGCGAGAAGAAGTGTTCCAAGAAGGTATAAACATGATACATATCACAGCCCTTTACGCTTCGATTTTTCTTTCAGTCGATTAGCTAGATCCATCTGTGTCTTTTCGTGTGAGAGAAAAAAGGTTAAAATTGCGTAGATCTGGGGGTAGGGTGCTGGGCGAAAAGTTGGGAGAGTTGAAACGGCTGGGCTTTTCTTCCGCCTCTCCCAGCCTATATCACGTGGGACCCACCTCCGTGAATGCGAGGGTGCTCTGCTCATTGATGACTGCGTGTGCTTCACTACATCTCTGCCCATTATTATTGGGAAATTTTGGTTCCGATAGAATTATAAAGTTAGATTTATTCCACTGAATTTCTTGAATATATTTTAATACCATCAAAAGTAGGGGGTGTAAATGGAGCAGATAATTTCTGTCCGACCGAAGGTTCACGGAGTGAATATAGAAGGGGTAAATGGGTATTCTGCACTATCCGTGTTCGACTCCTATTTTGAGAAAAAATATGAAATAGGATATGAGATAAATGATATCTATCAGTATATATCCGTATGTTAAGTGATACGAGTAAGTCTATTATGACTTTACTTAGAAAGAAGATAATAGATAGGTGGATTACTGTATCTAAACAAGCGGGAAATACTGAGTACTCTGCCTTAAACATTTTGACGATTAGTCTCTTTGTGTTTGCTCTAATTGCACTCCTAGTGATTAATGTTCTGTGTAGGGGTGCAAAAGAAGCGGGCAATTTCCGTTCGATTGATCGTCCGAAGGCTTGTAGAGCAAATACGAAAAAGAGAAATTGGTATCTAACACTATTCATATCTAACTCCGACTTAAAAAAATAAAATAGGATATAGATGAGTAATATCCATTTATATCCGCTCTGATTGCACCTATAATGGAAAGAATCCTTCGTTTTGATTTTTACCACTATGTTATTTGTGATTAATGTTTTATCCTGTTTTTGCCAAAAACTAAGATAAAATATTAAAAGCAAATGACAGAGTGGTAGAGAAAGGAACAGGGGATTCTTTCGGTGGTGTTAAAAGTGAAGCAGGAGGATCTAAACTTGGCACTATTGCCGACGTGCACAGACGCGAGGTGCGTGGCGTCGCCTGAAGTGCCCGGTCTCCTAGGCTAGAACTTCACGTGGGCCCCTGGGGTCAGCCTCATGCTATCGTTTGTCGGTCTAGTGAAACACGCCGATGTGGAGGGGATGCCCACCTATCCCCCCGCATGTGGTCCATGAGTAGGTGTGGCCCGCCGCGAGGTACAACGTGGGTCGCTGACGTGTGGGGCATGTTCCCCACGCTGGCATAGATACGGTGGGGCCACGTGATAAGGCGCCGACGATAGAGCATCGAATCCTAGCCATCCGTAGAGATGCGAAGGGAAGAGACCAGACGTGTGCTTTGCAGTTTTGCTAATTCTGGACTCAAGCCTCTTATTTTTAATTTATGGTTTTCTTTAAACAAATAAATAGGATTATTTTACGTTACGCGAGTTAATTAATGCAAATTTTTGCCACGTTGCTTGTCTCTAGGAGACGAAACTCAGCTCCATAGATCATACGCTCGTCAACTCCCTGGGAGGTTCCACGGTACGCGAGTTTGCCTATCTACCGGCGCAGAACACACGAGAGGGGATCCTAGTGCTATAGAATGCGAACATGGTCGAAGTGTCTAACTTCTTTTTGAAGGGGTCCTTGTAATTAAACCTGCTTTCTGCTAATGCAATCAGGGCAAGCCTTCTGCCATGTTTTTAAAAAAATATGATCATTTCTCTATCATATTGGAACAGCTTTTTCGAAATGACTTATCGGCATTTGATACGTTCGCACAAGTGCTCGCGCTAGAATCGAAAGATTTATCAGCATTCGATACGTTCATACAAATACTTACGATAGAATCGAAAGTCGTCAGCCGCATCTGAAAAGTACTCATGTAGTAGACTAGGAGTAATCTTGTTCTTCGGAAGGAAGGGCAGGTGAGCACACGTAATTAACACGGACACGATCATTAGTTGACTTGTCGAATTACTCCGGCCAAGTCGTCGTCTGTCTCTTGTTATGTTTAGCTTCACACACCAATCAGCTTTCAGGTCTCTGCTTGGTTGTGCACTGACCTGACGAGAAATCTCTCTTGAATCTTCGCGGTTGCAGCAGAAGCGCAGGGGCCTGAAAGGGATGGAGATGGACAGCGACTCCGACTGATCGATCGCGAAAACCTCTTAAGTGCGACTCCCAAAGGGCAGCGGCGGCAGCAGAAGAATAATTTGGCGTCGCAGAAAAACGGTGGGGGAAAGAAGAGGAGAAGCAGTAGAAGCAGCAGAAGAAGAGAGGTCAAAGATGGCGGTGAAACTTGGTTGGGTTAAAACAAAAAACCAAAAGAAAAAAAAAACTTTAGTTGTTGGGGTTAATTATAGTGCCACGTTATTCCTTCGATTCCATTTTGTATATCTGGGTGGCGAGGGGTAGCTGGCTTCTTCTTTTTAATTTTATTTTCTCTCTTTTTTCGGTGACATTCGGTGGTTTACATGGTGGTCATGTGCCCTCCATTGTCCATGCGTGGCGGTGGTGGGTTGTGCATAGTTCTATTAGACCATCAGACTTTCAGAATCAGAAACAAGAAGACGACTATTAGCTTTTCGTTCAGTTTCGCGTATCATTCTACTTCTCCGAGGGTTTTTTTTCCATCGCATGTGTTGTTCTTGATCATAGTGCATTGCTGCAATTGTTAGCGAAGTCCGTACGGCAGCAGCAGATCTGATCGGCCGGCCTCGGGCAGTTGAGTCAAGACTCGTGCAGCCCTCCTGCTGTAGTTGCAGTGTTTCAGAGCCGAAACAAGGCTTGCGTTGGCCTGAACTTGAGTGGGGTTAGGATTTATTCGGGGCTCCTTCGAAATCATAGCAGTAGTAGTTCTTTCTATCCTTCCTTTTGGTAAGAGCACTGCTGGCCTGCTAGGAAATCATGATAAAGTGTTACTTGTGTGGGGACAGGGCACGAGCTAGCATTGGTTTGAGCTTCCATGCAACACAGGCACTTTCTACACGAGAATTTGGCAGCCATGACGATGGCACATTGACACTAGATGCAATAGTTAGCATGGCAGTAGTATACATGCATGGCAGTTCAAGTGGGGAATCCTGGAATCGCCAAACCTACAAGCTGCCAGCCTTTGCTAATTGGGACTCCAAAGTATGAAGCCATTGTCCATTGACGGCTTGCTAGAGCGTAGTGTTGGGTAATACTGTGCTCACCGAACGGCCTTGGGTTCTTCTGTCCCTGTGCGACTTTTGTGAGTCGCGGCTGCCGCGAGACAAGGAAGCACACCGGCCTCGCCCACGACTCCACGGGCGAAATCCCCGGAGTTGCTAGTGATTGCTCTACTACTGCTCAGCGTCTGCGTCGGTGAAGGCCAGCGTCTGCGTGTCGGTGGATGGATCGCACGGAGTAGCCTTCCCGTGGCAGTACGTACTTGGTTTGTTGCAGGATCTTATTAAGGCCCCATTCGGTTTGGTTCGGCTGAAAAGCTACGTTTTATGAATAAAATTGTACTGTATCAGTTGAAATTTTACTGTAGCTGAAGGTGACTTATTTAACATAATTAAATTTTTTTAAAAAATAAAAAATATGTTAGCTCATTACGGACAACACAAACGAATACGAGAAGAAAAAAAACGCAAAAAGCTAAAAAGTCAAAAGTTTAGAAAAAAAATAAAATTTATAAATAATAAAAATAAGTTAGAAGCTGAAACTGCAATGAGCGGGTCTAAAGATGCAAGAAATGAGAGATGGCCGTCGCGCACGTCCGTCATGGATCACGGTCTCTCCGAGAACAAAAGGATATTGCGCGCGATGGGAGCCACCAACTGTATTTGGATTTGGCAAAATAGGCACAGAACTGCAAGGTACGTGAATCTGACACGGAATTGGGACTCCTCTATTTTTGTGAGTACAGGGGGCCTAAATCTCGTACGGTCAAAAATCGGGAATAAAGAACAAGCCGGGGGCAAAAAGATCTCACCAGGAAACAGAAACCAATCGGCGAGCAGGAGCCACCAAACACTCGGACGACGGCGCCGGCGCGGCGTCCTCACTGCGGCGCCCCAACCCAACCAGCGTCGGAGATCGCCGGCAACGGGCGTCGCGCGTTCTAGAGATCCCAAGCAGGTGGTGTGGTGGATCCGAAATCATCGGCAGGAGTTCGGAACAGGGAGAGGAAAAGCTGACCCCCAACCAATCAGCTCGACAGATGTCATGTGTTTGGCTCGAGTGTTTCTTTGAAGGAGACCTGCAGATTCGCACATTCTTCACACGGACCCACAGAGCCACACGGCAGAGAGCTAGGACGGACTTGCAGTGTGTACGCGGCCACGAGCCGAGTCAGAGACTGAGGCTCTGAGGAATCAGGCATAATACACCAGAACTGTCCAATTTTACAGCTCTGTAGATTTTTTTTATTTCAGACTAGCAAGGTGGCCAATGTATTTGTGCGAATACCATTTTTAAAATACGTTTAAATAACTTGATAATACATATATAATTTTACTTTTTTAAAAGTAGATTGTTACAGAACTTCATTTGTGATATTTTAATATTATATATTATTAGAGAGAAAATACTCATTTTGTTCTCTAATATTTGTCACATGTAACTAAAATTTTCTTCTCTAGATACTTTTTGACGGAAATACTTGCATAGCAAATAGTAAATATAGCATTATATAACATTTTTAATTTATACCATCATCATTTTTTTATTATTGCAATGCTTGTCTATACTATATGCTTATAACGCACACCATATAGTTTACATCGGTATAGCCGAGTGAATCTCAATCCCTCCATCCCGTGGAGGTCCACCCAACAATGGTCATAATGTCCTTATTTTTGTGAGATCTTTTAGCGATTATCTTTTTTCTTAGTGATTATAACTACTTGTCATTGATTTTTTATTGTATAATAGATTATAATTGCTAACTTATATATATACAAATCAAATTCGTTATCTTATTTTATTTTCTCTAATTAGATTTTTTAATTTTAATTCTAAATAAAACCAAATTTTCTATTTTTACTTAGTCTGGAATTAAAAAACAAATACTAATTTTCTTTGACTTTTATTCTAAATTTACATATTTTTGAATTGTACTTCTTATAGACTTTCTTTTTTAGTTTTATGTTGGAATTCGTTTATAAATTCAACTGCTAATTTTTATTTCGAATTTAGGTTATTTCTTATAGTATTTGATATGGACTCATTGACCAGTGTTCGATATTTTCGAAAGGGAATTTGAAAAAAAAAATATACTTCTCAGTAACCTGGACCACAATGTATTGAAGCTACCTAAACAACTCAAGAAGTGCGTTTTTATGTAGAATAAACCACATAAACATAGAGAAACTCCAACCATTTTCAAACGACCAAATGTACCACTGATCACCTAAGTAAACCCCTCCTCGTCCGTCGACATAAAAGCAAAAATACGATTTTTGAATTGTACAGCTGCGTGACATGCGATAAGGAAAACAAGTGACAGATAGTAAGGATGCATGCATGGTGTATTCATGTCTGAATGGGGAGGCGCTGCTGCCCAATCCTGCGACTGCTGCGGCCCATCTGATGGAGGTCGGCCTTTTGGATTGTTACACCCGCGGCCCGAGACCCAGCCGTGGGCAACATCGGACGAGAAAATGGGCCTGGGACAGGAGCGGGCGTTGGGCCGGCACGTTACCACGCGGCCCGTGCGGCGAGCGCGCGCGGAAGGCCGGTGGAAACTACCAGCCCATTATCTTGTGGAGCGGGGCAGTCGGCACTTTGGGCCGTCCCGTCCGCTATAGCCAGCGGGAAGGCGATCGAGCGGCGTGAGCGTGCACACAATCGGGCTATGACCCTATTCTTCACAGCTTGTAAAAGCTGATTTTTAATTTTTCTACAGTAACTAACTTTTAAATGAATTATTTTTTAAGATAAGATTTACTAGTTAAGTGTAGTATATATTTTACTAACTCCATTTATATCGACAAAAAAATACACGTGATCTTAGCAAAAAAAAAAAAAAGAACAGACGCTATATTTTGTAGACGGCGGCGGCTATTGGTGCAGATCGGCGGCAGGTGCGGAGCCAATGGGCGGTGGGCAGTAGGCGGGCGGCATACCAATCCCAGTCCGAGCACATGGAGATACTGATACGTCCTGCCGCTTTCAGCGAATGGCATTACGCCTGTCAGGCTCGCGACGTACACTATGGGGGTTTTTTTTTTCTTTTCAAGAATCGGGGTGTACACTATCGGGAGATGGAGCTCGCTGGAATAGAGTACCAACTCACGCATTAGCGACGTGCATCATGGCCGACGTTACAGATAAAAACCGTGATCCATGGATCTGTGCCGTGAAAAAACTTGCGAAGCTGACAGCCTCAGACGCCCAAATGATTGGCCGCCTGAGTGATCACCGGAAGTTTTGACAGTATCGCGGCCACTACGATCCGCCTTGATGTGTTTGTGGAGCCTGGACTTTTTTCTCGGCTTGATTATCCTCTGCTGCCAGCCAATATTTCTTGCATCTCTTTCCCTGCGCACATACACTAATGGGGAAGTTGCACAGCCAACTAACTGTCTCTGAATTAACAATCTTCCTGTGAACTGAGTGTCAATCCACATCAAACACCACATAGCAGAAGGTCAGAGGAGTATAGTATATATATCTACATCCATTGTAATTCCATCATATACAAGTAACCTGCAAGTTCATGCATATGTACCCAAGGCCAGATATGATTGAAGGCGATGTATAAGATGCACAAGAGTATATTGGTGAACAAATGCACAAACGTATCATGGAGCGTTCAATCCGCAGGCGACACGCCAGATGAAGGCGGGCGAGCACTCCGAACCACGTACCCTATTTTTCAGTTAACCCCATAATACTTATGCGTTTTCACGAAAAACCCCGCGGCACCAACATCGTGTCCTCGCATTCTGCTCGAAGAAAACCGCGCCGTCCCTGTGCCATGAGAGGAAGCAGGGGCGAAGCTAGAGCACGAAGGACCCGAGTGCACACTTCAATATACACATGTAATTATGATCTAACGCATACAATAACAAAGTAGTGCAGTAATGTTAGAGTTGTAGGAATGCTTACCAAAATGAAGAATCTCATGGTATTAATAATTAATATAAATAAACAGCAACAAAATATCATATGTCATGGCAAAATACATCATGAAACCCAGGCCCTTGATGATATGATGACCTATAAAAAAGTGCTAATTAGATGATTAAACATTGTTAGGAAAAGATGGATTCAAGAATTGGATAATGGTAAAAATGAAAGAAATACGTTACCTCCTAGTATTTGCGTTGTCCCATTTTCTTGAAGCGATCCACTACAACATCATTAGTAACTTTCAACATTTTATGTTTCTCCACATAGCAAATGAGACTATTACTCATGTACTGATCGCCCATACGATTGCGCAAAGATGTTTTCACAATTTTCATGGCTGAAAAGCACCTCTCAACTGTAGCTGTGGCGACAGGCAATACAAGTACTAGCTTCAAAAGTCGATAAACCAAATGATAGGTGAGATGTTTCCTTGTCTCTACCATTTTTTGGGAAAGCTCAGCAATGGTTTGTATGTTGACAAATCTATCATCTTGTCGCACATCAGCAATATAAAGGCAAAGTTCGGTGTTAAGTTCTCTCAATTCCACAGAATCAAAGTCACTTGGATATAATTTAGCTAGGCTTATCAAACTATCCACATTGAAATCATGAAATGAATCTCTTGGATTGAATGCAGCTGAACATAGAAGCAATTGAGAGGTAGTCTCATTGAAGCGACTATCAAGCTCTTGTAGCAACCAATCAAGAACTTCATTAAAACAATCAACATGAAAATGATGCTTGTTGGCAATTCCTGTTTTTTCCTAGGCCTAGTTGGATCAATATAAGCTTCATCCATTTCCAACTTGGAAATGTCATGTTCATCACAAATTGCATACACTTCTCCAAGTACTTTGTCCCACTCATCTCTTCTAACGTGTTCCAAATGGCTTCTAGTAGATCTCACACAATTAACAGCATTCACAATATCTTGATCTTTCCGTTGCAATGCCGTTGACAAGATATTTGTGATAGTTAAAATGGTCAACATGAGATGCAAATAGAAGACAAATTCAAAAGATTGGAAGTACACAAGAACACCCCTTGCCTTTCCATCCTTGTCTTCATTTTCCACAAATTCTAGCACTTTGACAATTGTTTGGAACAAGTTAACTAAACTTCTAAGAGATTTATAGTGAGAACTCCAGCAAGTATCTCCGGGTCTTTGAAGACATTGTTCTTGATTCAATCCTGTCCCAGTTTTAAGTAATCCACAACCTAAGGCCTTACTAGTTTCTTTGAGATTAATGTCTCTAATCATGTCCCTTCTCTTTGAAGATCCACCCACCACATTCAACAAGGTAGAAATCTTGCTAAAAAATTCTACAATGCCTGTATGCTTTCTAGCAACAGCTACAACCACTAGTTGAAGTTGATGAGCAAAACAATGGACATAATATGCACTACTATTTTCCCTCATGATCAATGATTGTAAGCCATTGAACTCACCTCGCATATTGCTAGCACCATCATATCATTGGCCTCTCAATTGCTTCAAGCTCAGCTTAAATCTAGCAAATAGAGAATCAATACATGACTTGAGGTTAGAAGAAGTCGTATCTTTCACCTTCACAAGCCCACAACTATCCACATATCTGAACACCATAGCCATTTGCTCCTTGCAAGAGACATCTCTAGACTCATCAACTAGCAAGCAAAATACATCTTGCCCAATGTCTTCAATGATAGAATGTAAAATCTCATCTGCAAAACACTTAATGATGTCCTTTTGTATGTCAGAAGACACCAAAAGACTATTATCTGCAGCATCAACCGTCAATGCCTTGGCTAAAGCTGGATCATGCTCAGCTAAGCAACTAAAAACTTCCCTATAGTTCCCTTTGTTGTAGGATGTCTTTGACTCATCATGACATCAGAAAGGCAATCCTTGCTTTAGTAGCAATCTGGCAGTATCAATGGCACCATTGAGTCGAACAAAATATGCATTCTTAGAAGTCTCGAGCTGTTGTTGAAAAGCAACATCAATGTGTTGTTTTCTTTGCAACAGGACATCACATTTTTTCAATGCTACATTGTGAGGGCTGCCAACACCACCGACATGCTCCTTTAATTTATCTTTATTGTTCCAACAATTCCAACCATCTACAACAAATGACTTATATCCAGCCTCCTTCTTAGTGGGATCTCTAAATAAGAAACAAGTAAAACAATAAGCTCTATCGGTGGACTCACTATACTCAAGCCAATTTCCAAATTCATCAAACCATTCAGGATTAAACCTTCTATTTCTCTCCCCAATCCGAGCCCATGGAAAACTAACAGTGCGAGGTTGACAAGGTCCATTAACCAAATATTTTCTTCTTACCAATTCTCTAAGATTAGGATGATAAGCACGTATTTCTTTTCTTTTGCCTGGATCAAATTGGATCTCCTCCTCCCAATTGATTTCTTCTGGCATTGAAAGACTAACATTGGTGTCTTGTTGATGAGGTTCATGAGAATTACCAATATTTCTACCATCATCTCCATCTGGCGCTTTTCTTTTCAACCATTTTTCCATAAACTTATCTGCCAGTACACATCATTTAAAACCTCAATTACATATTGAATCTAACTATCTAAGAGAAGAAAATAAACATTATTTGATTCGATCAAACATTCAGAAATCAGAAGCTTACTTGACATTGTTTGAACGGATGAAGGCTTGCCGCGGGCCGCGGGCGTCGATTCTGGCGAGAACTCGAGAAGGAGCCGAGCTGCAGTCTGCAGAGGCGCGGAGGAGCGATGATGACGCGGCGGCCGGAGATGGTGGCGAGCGGCATCCAGCAGAGATCCAGGCCACCGATCCCAGCGAGATGAGCCACGGTCAAAGCTTCTACGCGAAGAAAACGATGCGGCAGCGGCAGCGTAGCTTCTACGCGATAACGCGAAGAAAACAATGCGGGCATGCGGCTTGTGGTTCCCGCCTTTCCGGCCATCCGCTCGTAGCAGTCACAGCTTCTACGCCTTGCTGCTGGCCTGCTGCAGACTACTATTGGGTGGGCCAGCTACACTGCAGCACATATTTAATTTGGGCCAGGGTGGTGCATGTATTTGGGCTAAGGTGGTGCACAAGAGGTGAAAATGAGGTGCTAATAACTTGATTTTTGATTTTACCCTGTTGTCGGTGCACTCGGATCAATCAACGTGGGTTCGCCTCTGAGAGGAAGCACAAGCGCTCTAGGGTTAGGGCTTCTGCGCCGCCTGATGCTAGGTCAGAACCATAAGGATGGCGGCGACCACACTCGGCGAGGATGGCCGTGACTAGGAGCGAGACACAAATGGAGAACGCAATAAAAGGATCAAAAAATGGGAAACTCTTGAGATTTGGCGAGACCAATTCGTGTTTGAGATTGATCCAGACAAATGGATATAAAAATAAAAAAAGAAGAAGGGATCAAGAAATAACAAATGTCGCATGAAAAGTACCGCCGGCATGTAAACATACAGTATTAGGATAAGGAGTGATCCCATGGCATGATGGCAACAGGGGATGATCAAACTGTTTCAAAGCAGGGCTATTTAGCTACGAAAACTATTGTCAATTGATGTAATGCACGTACGACAAGAGAAAAAGCCAGATCAATACGATCTCAAGCAAACACAGATATAGAGGCAGAGCCTGCAATTGGGCAAGAATGGGTGGCCGCTCGAGGTAGCCAGCTCCGCTGGTACGCCCCCCTCCTCCTTTCTCTCTTCACCTGTTAGGCTTCCGTCACTGCACATAGCGTTCGGCCATTCACGGCGAGTAACTTAGAGGAAGAAGCTGGGCCTTCATGGGCCACGCGAGCATGAGGCAAGAGGCCTAGGGGCCCACTACTAGCCCATGAGTCACTGGTCATTGCTTTATCTTAGACTCTCGATCAGTGCTTGTTTGCTCGGTCACTTCCAACTCCCAGGACAACCCTAGCACGAGGCGAAGGAAGCGGCGTGGTGCACGACAGGTCGACTCACAGTGGCACCATGGTGAGGGTGGCATGGAGCTGTGTGTGGGGCGGTGGGCGGGAGGCGATCGAGCACGCCATGTGCACGAGGAGCTGAGGATGTGGGGCGCAGGCAGGCGCTGGGTGCGGCGCAATCGGACGGGCAAGGCGGGTGAGCCAAGGGCTAACCAAGGAGGCGAAGTGGGCGATGTGGCACACATAGACATGGCTCCTCCTCAATCTCAAAACAAGAAATCCATATCCAAAGGTAAGAGTGTAATGAGGAAATCAGTTAAAAATTGAATAGACTGTTAATCTGTAATTGGTTTTCATGTTTGGTTAATTGATTTGCTAGATTTAAAGAGCTATTTTAGCACTATGTTGAAGCGACAGTATCTCGAGACTAAGTACCCGTGCAAGCGAAAACGTTGTGGAGAAGCGGAAGTTAATGTTGATGGTGTTCAAGCTGTGGTAGCCGACTTGCGCATTGATGTTGAAGATGCACAAACACAACCACTTGGTCCACTTCCATGGGAACAAACCGAGGGTATTAAGGATTTCAACTTGAAAGTTCACATTGCGGCTGATCTAGCACTTCGTATATTAATTGAGGAATTTTATCCCAACATTAGAGATCAAGTGAGGATGGTTTATTTATTGAAGGGCCCGACTTAACCTTTTGGCCATAATTTCCTCGCAAACAATATGGAAAGGATTTTAGGAGATTCCATGAAACATGGTTTAAGAGGCACTATTAGTTGGAATATAGTGTGGAGAAGGATGCAACTTATTGTTTTCATTGCTTTCTTTTTAGGCAGCAACCCTTTGATGAAAATTTTGGTTATAATGTCCTCACCAAATTAGGGTATAGCAATTTGAAGAATGCACATGCATTATTTCCTCTTCATGTTAGTAGGGCTTATAGTATCCACAATAATACAAGAAAATCTAGTTATGTTTTTAAAAATCAATAGGCAAGTGTATCCCATAAGATGGAGTCTCATAGTAAGGATTTTGAAGTCAAATATAAAACTCATTTGACTGCTTTCCTAATGCAAGGTCATGCATTCCGTGGACATGGTAATTCTTCTTTCATAGATGAGGATAATTTTCTAGAGATGACTTATGTACTACCCATGTATAGGTAAATGATTGAGAGGAGGTTTTATTTTTCTATCTTTAGGTAAGCATCTCTCTGAGAGAAGGACAGTGCAGTCTTCAGATCTAGGGTTTAAACACATGCTTACATTTGCATATAGCGCGCACAACACAGCTCACAGCATGTGAAGGTTAGGCGAGCCGCCAATAATTTCTGTTGGTAATCCCACTCTGAAATAGATAGAAGACAATCCATGGACAGAAAAAGAATCGAGAAAGATGGATTTCGATTCCATTATTTACATTCAATTCTTTCCACTTACAACCCCGACACAATCTCCACCGATCCCAAGTTGAAACAAACCATTCACGCCGTGGAGTGCATCCGATCGACCATAAATTCATACACTTTCACATGATGGATATCCCCAAAACGAATCTGCTTACATGTATAAGTTGCGACGAAATTAATGTATGCACCTTCCACAGATGGATTCACAATCGGCTGATCGATCGATCTACCCATCAATCGATTAGTTCATCAAATTAACATCAATCCATTGATCGACTTGGTTCTGAGCAAGGAATGAATACATCGATGTATTTTGAACCCATCTGCATGCAGATGGCACATTGATTCCCTGTTCTGCTCACTCATACATGCATGGTCTATCTGTAGCGATTATTATTATTTTGTATTTTCTCATTAAATTCCTCTTTTATTGTAAATTTAGCTATGCTAGGGTTCAAAATTAAGCAGTAGAGCGGTCATGCATATGCACCTAAAAATGCAAAGAAAAGCACACAAATCCTTCTATATATGTTCTCCAGTACTCATACGCCATTAGTCTTTATCTCCTCCTCTCGATCTCGTCATCATCATCGCAAATCCCCACTTAGTATATATGCCGCATAAATACGACACCCATCGCCATCCCTTCCTCCTCGACGACGACACAGCAATGGTAATCACCGCCTCCGCCGCCTCCTCCTCCACCTCGAGAACCATGGCCTCGCCGCGCCGCCGTAGTATGCTGCTTCTGATGGCGAACTACGCGGCGCTTCTGGTCGGGTCGGTGGCGTCGAGCCTTCTGTCGAGGTTCTACTTCACGCACGGCGGCCGCAACAGATGGGTCGTCACGCTGGTGCAGTCCGCGGGGTTCCCGCTGCTGGTCGTGGCCGCCCTCGCAGCCGACCGCCCCGCCGCAATGCCGGGGCCGTTCATGTGGTTCTCGCGGCGGTTCCTCGCCGTCTGCCTGATCATCGGCGCCCTCATGGGCGCCAACAACCTGCTGTTCTCGTACAGCACGTCGTTCCTGCCGGTGTCGACCTCGTCGCTGCTGCTGTCCACACAGCTCGCCTTCACGCTCGTTCTCGCCGCCGTCATCGTCCGCCACCCGCTCACCTTCATGAACCTCAATGCCGTCGTCCTCCTAACACTCAGCTCGGTGCTCCTCACCCTCCGCTCCGGGGACTCCGGCGAGAGCCCCAAGGGGGACGACCAGAAGTCCTACCTCATCGGCTTCGTCGTCACGCTGGGCGCCGCCGGGCTCTTCTCGGCGTACCTTCCCGTCATGGAGCTCCTCTACCGCGAGGCGGTGTCCGGCGGGTTCATACTGGCCGTGGAGGTGCAGGCGCTGATGCAGGCCATGGCCTCGCTGGTGGCGGCTGTCGGGCTGGCGGCGTCGGGGGGCCTGGAGGAGGACGTGGCGCGCTGGAAGGGCTCGACGGCCGTGTACTGGACCGTCGTGGCCACTCTGGTGCTGACGTGGCAGGCGTGCTTCATGGGCACCGCCGGCGTGATCTACCTCACATCGTCGCTCCACAGCGGCGTGTGCATGGCCGCCGTGCTCACCGCGAACGTGCTGGGCGGCGTCGTCGTGTTCGGCGACCCGTTCGGCGCCGAGAAGGCCATCGCCACCGCGCTCTGCGCCTGGGGTTTCTCCTCCTACCTCTACGGCGAGTACACCAAGAAGAAGGAGGAGGACGGCGACGTCACCCTGCCCGCCTCTGACGTCGAGAGCGTAAGAGGCTCACAGGTGGCGGCGCACCTGGAGGCGAAGTCGAAACCGTTTGAAATAAACGAGGTTGCGCCACAGGGGGCACGAACCATGTGAGAGAAGCAGCAGCAGCAGCAAGGTAGTGCCCCGGAAACAAAGTGGCAGACTGCATTAGGTGTAGCTGTGTCATGTTACATCGACTAGGAAAAGTTACAAGAGACAAGAATGGTGTGTAGAGCTTGTGTTGAGTTTTGTTTGGTGGCTGCTATAGCATGTGAGGTTCAGGGTTTAGTATGGCATGGATGGGTGGAAAACCAACCATGTAACATTGTAAACATGCTGTACTTTAACGTGGCTTATTTCCATCAACAGTTGTTACAGAAATATCAAATCGTTGAATACAATAGTTTGAACAAAAGAAGTAACAACCTATCAAAGGTAGATGGATTAGTGAGTGTTAGGATTAATTGATCAATAAAAGTTAATTGAACATTGACAAACCAAAAAATACCAGTAAAGCACTAATCACGTCTAGGAGGCCGAGGCAATTTCATTCTCCGATGTTTCATGGCTTGAAATTGTTTCTTAATTCTATCGCAATCAAATCCTCTAAATATCCCCGATCAATGTAGCACACCATCGAGTCATTTAGCCACTTATTGGATAATCTATTATCCAAATCGGTCTTAATAATATTTATGACCAAAAAGACTCTCGTGTACAACATCTTACAAGTTTCTTTTGAATTGTTGGGCAACTCATTTGGGTATTTAATAGACATAACTCCTCAAATGCAAACTTACAAAACACCATAAATACAAACTTACAAAACTCGATCAGTTTGGAAGAGTGAAGGGTAGCGTGTAAGCTCCAAAACTCCAAAGCAGCACACGACCGACCTGTGTGTATGCCAATTCGGTATGTTAGCAATGCACGCTATATATTATTAACCACATGGTAAATATCTCTTCTTTTTTTATCGTCAATCATCGTATATACGGTAGTTAAAAATAGTAAGAAATTAAAGATTAATTTTGAGTGGCTTGATCAGAATGTTAATGGGTCGATCCGTCGTGGATGCATCCGTCGGGCTGCTGGGAGGAGAGGACGGAGAGGAGGCCACCCCGGCCGGACGGGCCTGGCTACGCCTCTACGTTTTTGTTTTTTTGTTTTGAAACTAAGAACAGAAGCTCTGCCATTTATTTCTCGTTTCAAAAAGAGAAGGATACACTGGTCTTAAAATGAAAATATCATAAAAATGTAATGGGTTTTTGTTAAACATTAGGTTAGCTAAGTCGAGTTTGGCTTGGGTGGTTTGGACCCTGACGTTGCGTGGTGCAACGGGCTCGGTCGGACTTTGGTCAAACTTGGTCGTATGGGATTAATTCTGCTGATTCGACAGGTTTGGATTTCATCATGGTGAGTATGATGTTATTTACGCTTTCATGTATCGAGCGGTGCTATTTGACGTGTTTCTTGTCTGTGTGACTGCAGGACGTCGAGACGGAGTCGTGGTGAGACACGAAGGACTGGACTAGGCGCAGGTGGCGCTGAGGTCAGAACAGTCAGGAGGTGTCGAAGACGACGTGGACTCGAGGTGGTTGTGAGGCGTGCGAGATAAGGAGCGCGGAAGCTTCCCGGAAGGTGCAGAGGGGCGAATCGGGAATTTCGCAAGACTGCACAAGCGGGAGCGGGCTCCGTTGGAAATAGCGGGCGTAACGGGGCGGAGACCCGTTAGCCGTAGGCTAAATAGGTGGAGAGGGCTGCATGCCCACTTGAACACTTGAAGGGATTTTAGGGTTTCCTTTAGTCAAAATAGGCTTTAGAGTTTGTTTTGGCTTTAGGCTTTAGTGGTTGAGAGTTGTTGGTGGAGGCAGAGTTGTGTTCCCTCTGTGTCCCTTTCGATGGTTTACGTGTGAGCTCTCTGCTCGTTGTGTTCCTCCCAAGAAGCATGTGTGGCTCTTGGTGTTCTTGAGGATTAAGAGGGAGAGGATGAGTTGAGTCTACTTGTAATCATTCCTCTGTCCGAATGTCCATGCGTATGGGGACGTAGTTCCTTGTATCCCTTGTAATCTTTGAGTGGCTGGAATGAAATTTGAAGTTCTTCTCCCGTGCTCTCTGTTTCCCTTCGATGCCTCATTTCTTGATTTCTTGAGTTTTTGAGTTCTTGTGTTTTTCTTGTTGAGAAGGCCCAAAATGGGTTGCTCTAGGTTGGAATGATTCTCCAAGATCATTTGATCAAGTTTCCCAAGAGCAAACTTCATTTAATCTCAAGATTTCATTTTTGAGGCTTCCCTGTTCTTCAGAGCTTTTCTAGGGTTTGGTTGAATTCTTGATTCTCTTAACGAAATGCCCTGAGTTTTTGTCTGAGGAGTTCTATGGCTATTGCTAACATATCTGCAAAATCTCTTGGCCATAGGATCAAAGGTTGGGAAGCAATTTGATTTTTGGCTCGGGTCTTGCAAAATTTCAGATTTTTACTCATAATCTGAAACTCTTGCTTTTTGGTTTGATTTTCTTGTTTTTCAGGGTCCCCTTACTATTTGGTACATTGTAGTAAGGCTTTGGATCAAAGAGATTGAGAGCAAACCCTCAATTTAGCCAAAAATCCGAAGTTTCGGTCTGCTGCCTGAAAATCCTGTTTGCTGAAATTCTTCGAGAGGTACTACCGCTCCTGGAGAGGTACTACCGCTCAGAGGTACTACCGCTCGGCTCAGCGGTACTACCGCCCATGTTCGGACCAGTCCGATCGGTAGCAATGAAACGTTCGGACGGTCCGAACGGCAAGAGGTACTACCGCTCGTCACAGCGGTACTACCGCTTGCAGCTAGACTTGCGCTGAATTTGTTTTTCTTGATTGATTCTTTCTGGATCTGGTTTTTCTTTGTCTCTTTTTTTTCCAGTGAGTGCTTATTTTCTATCTTCATAGCTCCTATAACTATTGGAGAAGAAGCTTAAGTGAGGATACTTGTTGGGGGCGATTTTTAAAGATCGACATTCACCCCCCCTCTGTCGCCATTTCGGTCCTACAGTTTTGTTAAACATCATCCATATATTTTTTTAACTATTATTCAGATTTATGACTGTTGGATTAGAGATATAATGGATATGAATTCTCCCTCATCCCTGTTGATTTCTATCCCTCCTTGAAAAAATCTCCATCCTTCAAAAGTAAGGGCCCTTTGATCACTAATTCAAAAGTTATAAATTTAAATAATAGTTAAGAAAAAAATATTAAAGCAATGTCTAGACATTTCTAAAAGTAATATAAACATCGACACATATCCCGTAGGATGCGCCGAGGAAAGGGTCATCCAACACCTCACCTACACGCTACGCCTCCACGTTTGACTCCCTCGCACTGTGCGTGCGTGAGGCGTGTGCTACGAGCACGAGCCATGCGCGGTACCTGACTGATATTCCTGCTGCATGCATGAACACACGATTCTACCGCACTTCAACTGCCTACTCTTCTCTCTTCCATTTAATTTGTATTTGGTTAATTAATTAGTAGTTAAACCTGTAAGAACATCATGTGCGCGCATATGTTTCATCAGGAACTTCTGTTGGAAATCTAGTCAATTTTCGGCATATTTTAATCCAGAAATTCAGCATATAAAACATGACATAAACATGCATGAGTGATCTATCAACGATGATGTATTCATATTCGCTAACGAACAAGCTAACAGCAACACCTATTAACATATTCATAGCGCACAGAAACAAATACATCAAAGATGTGTTAAGATTATACCCTCGGGCGGGGCCAGTGTCGGTGACACCGGAGGCGCCGTTACCATCAGTCGACATGATGGCCTATTCGATGTAGTCGATCAAATCGTGATGCAGGACGAAGCTTGATGCAGGAAGATGTTCGCAGTGCAGTCCCGCGAACAGTTCACCACCAGGAAGTAGACGTCGCAGATTGAGTAGTCGCGCCGATGCGCTCCCCAAAAACTTGATCGCCCGCCTACCCGTGCAGGTACACAAACGGACGGAGTTCTGGAGGCCTACTCGCCCAGAAACTTGTGCGCGCAAGGTTCCGGACCGGAGATTGCAGAGAGCAGCAACAAAACAGAGGGAGAGAGAACTGTTGTTTCGTATGGAGAGGAGAGCCTTCTTATGCTGTTCTCTTGTAACAGCAAAAATGAAGAGACCAGAAACTGCCGCCATTAGTCACTAGTAACTGCGCACCCATTACTCGAAAGTAACCGCAGCCATAATCCACTAGTAACTGCACCGTTACTGCCAGCGAGTCAGTGCGTTTCGATTTTCGAATAGATAAAGAAAAACGCGCCCGCACCCGACACGCCTGCGCGCGTACGTACGCACGCACACGCACACGCACCGCACGGCACGGCACGGCACGGCACGGCACGGCACGGCTCGGCTCGGCTCGGCTCGGCTCGGCTCGGCGTGGCGTGGCGTGGCGTGGCGAGGCGAGGCGAGCGAGCGAGCGCGCGCGCGCGCGTGTTGGCTCTCTTCAATTTCACAAGGGGGTTACCTCGTTCCACCTTTTAAAGTGGTATAACTCCCATTGAATTCTCCATATGGGACTAAACAATTTTCCACCTAGCATTAGTTGTGGGCCTAGGAATTTCATTTGATTAATTGCTAAATTAAAATGGGCCAATCCCAATTAATCCAACAATCCCCACCAAATTTCAAGGCACACGAGAAATGCTCTCAGTTCTGCTGATGTTTGATATACCAGTGTTTCGATGGAGACTGTTAAGTTGAACATCCACCTAGGAAAGGAGTTACACTCATCCACAACTGAACAATGGACTATGCCTTGAATTGACAGTTTTGTGCGAACAAGCTTTACCCAATTCCTTTACTAGTACTAGGCTGCCTAAAGCATCCCCTCTGGTTGGAGCGTATAAGTCATACTCCATGCCTATTCATGAGTATCTAGAGATCACCCAAATCTCATAGACTGTGACCAGCAGTCGAACTCATATAGGTGTGTTCCTTCTAAGATGTCCTGTAGGCCGACATCTCTGCTCTAAATAAGCCACTCGGATCACATTAAGGTAAAAACCAACCTGCCATACAGAATAGAAGAGAAGTGCATCATTGAAGAAATGAGCCCTGTAAAGATCTCTCCTCCTAGTCAATCAACAGCTTGTTTCACCATCCTACTTCACGGGATCTCCGATCACGTAGAACAGGTTACCACTGTGGTATGACTCATGTGGGTCTCAGGCCCATCTCACTCGATGCACTATCTATCACATTACGTGATAAACCCTTTGTAAATTGGTCGGCCAGATTATTAGCTGTCTGGACATAGTCCAGCGCTATCACTCCGGAGTTTTTCAGCTTTCTGACAGACTTCAACCGCCTCTTAACATGCCTAGATGACTTCATGTTGTCCTTAGAACTGTTCACTTTGATAATTACAGTCTAATTATCACAGTTCATCAGGATAGCTGGTATCGGTTTTTCAACCACCGGCAAATCCATAAGGAGTTCACGAAGCCACTCAGCCTCAACAGTAGCGGTATCTAATGCTGTGAGTTCTGCTTCCATTGTTGACCTCGTTAAGATGGTCTGCTTGCAAGACTTCCAGGAAACAGCACCACCTCCAAGTGTGAACACATATCCACTCGTGGCTTTTATCTCATCAGCATCAGAGATCCAGTTTGAATCACTGTAGCCCTCCAGTACCTTTGGGTACCCAGCATAGTGAATTCCATAGCTCACGGTTGCCTTTAGATAGCGCATTACTCTCTCAAGAGCACGCCAATGATCATCTCCCGGATTTGAAACAAACCGGCTTAGCTTGCTCACAGCAAACGAGATGTCAGGCCTCGTAGCACTAGCTAAATACATCAATGAGCCAATAATCTGGGAGTATCTCAATTGATCCCTTGTTATTCTTCGATTTTTCCTCAATAACACACTAGGATCATAAGGAGTAGGAGCAGGCTTGCAGTCACTATAACCAAAGCGACTCAAGACCTTCTCTACATAGTGAGATTGCACAAGTGTAATCCCACTATCACCTCCTCTCAGTAGCTTAATGTTAAGAATCACATCAGCCACTCCCAAATTTTTCATCTCAAAACTCTTGGACAGAAAGTCCTTGACCTCCTCAATCACATTGAGGTTGGTCCCAAAAATCAGTATGTCATCAACATACAAGCACAAGATCACTCCTTCTCCCCCACCATAGCGATAGTACACACATCTGTCGGCTTCATTCACAACAAAGCCAGCAGATGTCAAAGTTCTGTCGAACTTCTCATGCCATTGCTTAGGTGCTTGCTTTAAGCCATACAAAGACTTCAACAACTTGCACACCTTTCCTTCTTGACCTTCTACCACAAACCCGTCTGGCTGATCCATATAAATCTCCTCCTCCAACTCTCCATTTAGGAAAGCTGTCTTAACGTCCATTTGATGAACGAGCAGACCATGAGAGGCAGCCAGGGCAAGTAGTACTCGAATTGTGGTCAATCGGGCAACAGGTGAATAAGTATCAAAAAAATCCTCGCCTTCTTTCTGGGTATAACCCTTGGCCACAAGCCTTGCCTTGTACTTTTCAATTGTACCATCAGGCCTAAGCTTTTTCTTGAAAACTCATTTACATCCTACAGGTTTACACCCATAAGGACGGTCAACGACCTCCCAAGTTCCATTAGACATAATAGAATCCATCTCACTCCGTTCTGCTTCCTTCCAATAGTCAGCGTCAGGAGAAGAATATGCCTCTTCAATGGTTCTAGGAGTGTCATCCACGAGGTATACAATGAAATCATCACCAAAAGATTTTGCAATCCTCTGTCTCTTACTCTTTCGAGTAACTTCATCGTTATCCTCCTTAGGATTTTCCATAGGCGTTTCCTCAACATGTTCTATCGGCACAAAAGAATCAAGGGAAATTATAGGTTCTTGACTAGATGAGCTAGGTACATCACATTTCATAGGAAATTCATTCTCAAAAAAAATAGCGTCTCTGGACTCTATGATTGTACCAACACGCATGTCAGGTACTCCAGTTTTTATAATTAAGAACCTATAACCCACGCTGTGCATAGCATAACCAAGAAATACACAATCTACGGTTTTTTGGTCCAAGTTTGCGCTTCTTGACAATTGGCACGTTAACTTTGGCCAAACATCCCCAGGTGCGCAAGTATGAGAGAGTCAACTTCTTCTTTTCCCATTCCTCGAATGGTGTTACTTCTTTATTCTTTGTAGGAACTCTATTCAGGACATGACACGCGGTCAATATAGCCTCACCCCACCATTCCTTAGAAAGTCCCGCAGTGTCTAACATGGCGTTAACCAAATCAGTTAGAGTGCGATTCTTTCTTTCGGCAACCCCGTTTGACTCGGGAGAATAGGGAGGCGTCCTCTCATGAATAATTTCATGTTCCTCGCAGAATAAAGTAAACTCATTTGAAAAATACTCTCCCCCACGATCAGACCTTACCCGCTTGATTTTCCTTTCAAGTTGGTTTTCTACCTCAGCTTTATAGATCTTAAAATAATCCAACGCTTCATCTTTTGTTTTTAATAAGTACACGTAGCAAAATCTAGTGCAATCATCTATAAACGTCATGAAATATTTCTTTCCACCTTTAGTCAACACGCCATTCATTTCGCATAAATCAGAATGAATGAGTTCTAACGGTGCCAAATTCCTCGCCTCTTTTGCTGCCTTGTGAGGCTTGCGAGGTTGTTTCGATTGAACACACGCATGACACTTAGAACCTTTGACCAAAGTGAATTTCGGAATTAAACTCATATTAGCTAAGCGCGTCATACACCCAAAATTAACATGACAAAGTCGTGAATGCCAAACATTAGATTCATCATCATCGTTACACACATGGTTCACAATTTTATTATAGGAATCCATCAAAGAAAAGCGGAACAAGCCTCCGCTCTCATAGCCTTTACCAACAAATGTTCCATACTTAGACACGACACATTTATTGGACTCAAATGCAAGCCTAAAACCATCTCTACACAGTAGAGATCCGCTGACGAGATTTTTCTTTATGGAGGGGACATGCTGCACGTTCTTCAGCTGCATGGTCTTTCCCGAAGTAAACTTCAGATCGACCGTACCAACACCATGAACAGCTGCATGCGATCCGTTTCCCATCAACAAGGAGGAACCTCGACAGACCTGATAAGATGAAAACAAGGAAATATCAGCACACACATGAATATTAGCACCAGTGTCAACCCACCACTCAGGTGATTGACAAACAGAAAGAACTGTAGGTAAATAATTACCGTACCCCGATGTTCCTCCAGCATCACTAATAACCATGTTGGCAGACTTCTTCTGCTTATCCTTGCGGTCTGGACAATCCTTAGCCCAATGGCCAGAATCACCGCACACAAAGCAGCCGCCCTTTCCTTTGCCTTTCTTCTTAAACTCAGTAGTAGCCTTGGGCTTGACAAAAGGCTTATTTTTCTTCTTATTGTGGGAAGCCTGAGGGTTCTTCTTCTGCACCAAATTGGCACTAGAACCTCCCTCAGCAGCAACTTTCTTGCCACGAGTATCTTTCGCCCTCGCCTTCTCTTCAACACCAAGAGTGCCAATGAGATCAGTAACACTGAACTCCTGCCTCTTGTGTTTTAGAGAAGTAGCAAAATCCGACCAAGAAGGTGGTAACTTGGCGATAATACCGCCAGCCACAAACTTGTCCGGTAACTCGCACTTATTGTTCTCAAGCTCCTTTGCCAGCGCCTGAATCTCATGAGCTTGTTCTACTACAGAACGGTCATCGACCATCTTGTAGTCATAGAACTGCTCCATGACATACAGCTCACTGCCAGCATCGGAAACTCCGAACTTGGCCTCAAGTGCATTCCACATCTCTTTGCCCGTAGGCAAATGCATGTACACATCCACAATGTTATCTGCCAGTATGTTGACAAGTGCACCTCGAAACAAGTTATCCGCTATATTGAACTTACGTTCGTCCTCAGCAGATAGAGGCTCAGCGGGCTTTCCTTGTACAACATGAAAACATTCCATGGCAGTAAACCATAGGATCGCACGTGCACGCCATCTCTTAAAATTGGAACCATCAAACGGAGGGTGCGGTTTAAGTGACGCAGCAAAGCCAACTACCGAAAAAGACCTATCAAGTTTTTGGATTGTTGGAAATCTAGTCAATTTTCGGCATATTTTAATCCAGAAATTCAGCATATAAAACATGACATAAACATGCATGAGTGATCTATCAACGATGATGTATTCATATTCGCTAACGAACAAGCTAACAGCAACACCTATTAACATATTCATAGCGCACAGAAACAAATACATCAAAGATGTGTTAAGATTATACCCTCGGGCGGGGCCAGTGTCGGTGACACCGGAGGCGCCGTTACCATCAGTCGACATGATGGCCTATTCGATGTAGTCGATCAAATCGTGATGCAGGACGAAGCTTGATGCAGGAAGATGTTCGCAGTGCAGTCCCGCGAACAGTTCACCACCAGGAAGTAGACGTCGCAGATTGAGTAGTCGCGCCGATGCGCTCCCCAAAAACTTGATCGCCCGCCTACCCGTGCAGGTACACAAACGGACGGAGTTCTGGAGGCCTACTCGCCCAGAAACTTGTGCGCGCAAGGTTCCGGACCGGAGATTGCAGAGAGCAGCAACAAAACAGAGGGAGAGAGAACTGTTGTTTCGTATGGAGAGGAGAGCCTTCTTATGCTGTTCTCTTGTAACAGCAAAAATGAAGAGACCAGAAACTGCCGCCATTAGTCACTAGTAACTGCGCACCCATTACTCGAAAGTAACCGCAGCCATAATCCACTAGTAACTGCACCGTTACTGCCAGCGAGTCAGTGCGTTTCGATTTTCGAATAGATAAAGAAAAACGCGCCCGCACCCGACACGCCTGCGCGCGTACGTACGCACGCACACGCACACGCACACGCACACGCACACGCACACGCACACGCACACGCACACGCACCGCACCGCACGGCACGGCACGGCACGGCACGGCACGGCTCGGCTCGGCTCGGCGTGGCGTGGCGAGGCGAGGCGAGCGAGCGAGCGCGCGCGCGCGTGTTGGCTCTCTTCAATTTCACAAGGGGGTTACCTCGTTCCACCTTTTAAAGTGGTATAACTCCCATTGAATTCTCCATATGGGACTAAACAATTTTCCACCTAGCATTAGTTGTGGGCCTAGGAATTTCATTTGATTAATTGCTAAATTAAAATGGGCCAATCCCAATTAATCCAACAACTTCATCTGCATTTGCTTGGATGGGGGCAGGAGGGAGACATGCCGGGGAGAAGGGCCGGTCGGGTGTGTACTAGACTACTGGTACGTCGACCCTTACGGTGAGCCTGAACGGATGGAAATTAAGGGATATGTAATGCACTTATGAGACGATCCGTGTTATTATTATAGAGAAATAATGCTAGTCAACAAATTATTATTCGTTTTAGCCGATAAAATATCGTTTTAATGAAGAATAAGCCCATCAAAATATTGTAGCAGAACAATCATTAGAGATAGAAGATTTCATACATTCACATCGCCACGTATGGCTAACGTTTCATACAACTTATTCAGTTAAGATATTACAATTCCAGAAAAGAGAGTTTAGTGCAGAACTCTAATTATACAAGAGGAAGAATACAAATACAATACACTAATACACAAGTACCCTAGTGGTAGAGTCCATGCTGCCCATAGGTCTCTAGTCATCCCAGTCCTCATATACGGTGTGACTATCGTACGGCTCGGTCTCAGTACAACCTCCCTCCCACTGTGAGTATGTCTCCTCTGTATAGGTCTCATCCCTGCTGGATCCCCATTGACTTTCCTCTAAACAAAGGAAATAATAGCAAGGGTGAGTATGGACTACTCAGCAAGCTTATATAACAAGTATGCATTGTATGCTCCTATTCCACCCCTATTGCCATCTCTCATTTTTATACTCAATCTCATTCTCAGATTCATAGAAAATAATGGTTTTAGCTGCGAAAGGTTTTGGATTCATTATGTTGGAAAACCACTGAGCATTCATATGAACAGCAAAAACCCCATAAGTTTATGTAATTCTCCTTTCCCAGAGACGGATATGAATTCATGATTTATATAGCACTGCGCAAGTTTGTATCACTTTACCCATCATCACTCTAATCCTGGTGGCTCATAGATCTCCGCATTTCCTTAGATACGGTAAAGGAATGCGCGTAGGCTATGAAAGCAGAAAACAAAACTTTTTTACCGCGCACACAAGGACATCATGCTTAAAGAGAGATCATGGATCGTTACCACTAGACGCGCAGCGCAGCGGAAGAAGAGTTGGAGAAGCCGATCCAACCACGCGCGTCGAGGTAGTAGTGGAATTAGCCGATCGTCCCGAACAGATCGTCTCCTCCATGCGATCAACCACACCACGAGCAGATCCAATCTGTAGGTTGTTGATGCTGATCAACACCGCAACGAGCAGTGCCTCCACGGGTATCCACACATCCGGGGCTGGAACGCCGATCGCGAGTGTACTAGCACTCGTGAGCGGCTAGGGTTTGGCTCGGGAGGTGGCGGCTAGGGTTTTGCTAGAGGTTCACAGAAAACGTGTGTTCCTAAGCCCCTCGCCTCCATATATATAGACCTCCTCACTTGGGCCTTGTGGACCGAGGCCCAATAGGAGTCTATTCGGATCTCTATCCGAATTGAGCCCAAATCCGAATCATATTTGAATTAGTGTTCCAACCCGTTAAGCGTGCGACCCTGTAGGTTCACGTATACTTGGTCGCAACCCGAAAATGTCTTTCCGATCACCCTGTTAATAGCGACCTCTAGTAAGACATATTAACCCCCAAAGTATACGTAAAGATCATATCGGCTGAACCTGTAATGTTCTCATGTATGAATCCCTTTGCCTCACGATATAGATTGAGCTCAAGGCGAGACCTGTGTCATCCTCTTAATAGCTCAATCACTCTCTCGATTCCGTGATGGATTATAAACTTGTGATTGACTCCTCAAACACCTTGGTATGGCCATGCACTTTCATAATCCATTACATCGAGGGGCCCAGAGATATCTCTTCCATAAGGAGGGGCAAATTCTATCTTGATCATTCACATCCCACTACATGTTTCATGGCAAACCCGAAGACTACTTTTATGACTACCCAGTTACGGAGTAATGTTTAGTAGTCCCAAAATAAGCTACTACGCATGTTGGGAACCATGATGATCTCAAGTCTAAGGATTCTACATAAACACTACTTGAGACCAACTGATGACACATGGAATCTCTGCAGTGTCTCATGGCGGGTCTATCCAACATATATTCACTAACACATGTCCATATTATTGATTTAGTATCACCATACCATGATCCATGAGACATGATCATCAATCAATACATATGCTGATCTTTGAATCATATTCGTTCCTCATATGATATATGATCAGGGATCATTTAGAAATAGCAACATTTTAGCATTAAGAGTCTCATGAATAAGTCACATACTCATTGATCAATAATGATAATATCTATTTCAAGGAACAAAGTAATGCATCATAAACATAGTATGTGATATATATAACATCTCCATGTTGCCTCTAGGGCATATCACTAACATACGGGGCCCAGATCAAAGTACAATACTTTTTCATCTATCTCAGTATATTATATCTCCACCCAGCTACTCACAAGCGATAGCCTGGGGCGGTGTACCACCCTCACCCAGACCCATCGAAAGCAACACAGCTATTGGGTGGGGCGATTTCTAACCCTCACCCAACACCCAACTGCATAATGTATCTCCTTCACGTACCCTGCTTTTGATATCTGATCAATCCTAGATTCTTGCAATCCGCATCCCATCTCTGACCTACTTACCAGTTTTGGGTTCTTGCAGTTGTGGATTCCCCACTCCAGTGCTGGTCCGGCTCTCGTGGGTTCCTCCCCTAATTAATACTTACCCATGTGGAGAATATAATAATTTTGATAGAGTTACTAGTCTGTCTGTCCTTGAACGAGATGTTGGTTGATACGTTTTAGTACGGTCTATTCACACGGATGAGGTTTGTGACTTCTTATATTCTATTCTTATGCAGATGTCCCAACCTACCTCTCTGTTACCTGCCAAGGCAATCTCTGCCCACCTTCTTAATTAATCTAAGTGGCCAACTGCTTCGTCAGTTGCCATCTATCTCTTTTATCTTCTTTCTTATAGCCTTTCATCGATTTAAATACTTTTCACAGCTTTGATGCAAGGTGATACTGAATTAATATAGAAATACTTGTTTTACGGAATATACACTGAATAGTTGCTCAAAGGAATGCTTACTGAGTCTAAACTAAAGCTCTGAGTCTCTACGCTACCCTGATACAATTTCCCTCGAAGACCTAGTACCTTGCCTGCAAATTATACAAGAACTAGGGTTTAATCTGTGGCGTCGTGGAGATGATATGGCATAAATGAATGAGCGAATTATACTAAAGCGTTCCTACGTGATTGTTAGATTTTCACTTTGCTTATTAACAGACTTTTTCACTTTGCTTACTAACAGACTCCTAGGGTTTCTTATATCATTTACTTGTTAGCTAACAAACGGGCATTATTCGACTGATGTCATTTAAATATGTAGAAATTCGGGAATATTAAATGGACATGGATTATTTGTGCTAAGGTCTCGAATAGTTATCACACGAATTTCTATTATTTTTACACGGTTAAAATTTAATTACTTAGTTTCTGGTGCCCCTAATTGTTTTATTTAATTGTGCAAAACAATTAATTGGCGAGATTCTTACATTACATTGCTTTTAGCGAGTATTCCTAAATTTAGAAAAATTAATTTGCACATTTTTCATTCAGGCTTATTTTCTTTTTCCCATTTTCTTCCCTTCTTTTCTTTTTTCTTCTTCTTTTCTTTTCCTCTCCTCTCTTTTCTTACCCAACCAGCTCCCCTCATTTTCTCCTTCTCTCCCTCTCTCCTAGCTCCTCTCCTCACTCAGCTGCCTCCTCCCCTCCTAATCCAGATTGGCTCTCGGTACCGCGCCTCCGGCTCTCCGTTGTCTCACCGCCTTTGCCCCTCCCCCTTTTGGGCTAGGGCACCCCTGTCGCCGGCTCCTCCCTGCGCCCCCTCACCTTGGCTCGGTCTCGGCCCATGGCACCACAGCCTTCGCGTTGCCTACGGCGTCTTCGTCGCCGGGGCTTAGCCTCAACCACCTCCCTCAATCAGCATCTTCGACTCTCCCCTCTACGCCGACTCCAGCCCATGTCACCTGAGCTCCCGCGCCTCCCCTGATAACCCTAGGTCGACCCTAGGTTTGGGGCTATTGCCCATCGGCTCCGATTCATCTTCTCCTCCCCCTTACTCTTATCCTCTTCTCCTACCTCCCTCCCTCTCTGGATTTACCCGAATTCCCTTTCATGTTTAATTTGTTATTTTTGATTTCTTGAGATGAATCAAGTGTGGTGTTTCATTAGCTGCAGCGGGGCTCGAGGTCAAACCATGCGTCGGGGGAGCATGGTATGGCTGTTGGGTGCGCGTAACTCGCTCTACACTATGGTGGCTTTGCCTTCTCGGTATTTTTGCTTCCCTCTCTTTCTATTTCTCTACCATCAGCTAGCAATCTTTGTGATGGCTCTGTGTGCTCTAGTGATGCTATGTGACATTCGGCTGGTTGCTTATCGGCTACGGCATGCATGGTTTAATATTGAGAAATGGACACTAATACTATGGGTAATTTGTGGGCTACCTTTGCAAGTTGATGATTGGTTTGTTTTGGGAAAAGTTGATGGCTTGTGCTTGGTGGTCGCTTTCCTGGTTGCTTGCGTACTGACTGGTTGTGACCTCCTCCTAGGGTTAACTGTCTTGAGGCCCACAGTCTGGCTTCTTGCCAACTTCTTGCTCCTGGTGGGCTTGCCCTAACTGTCTTTCAGTGGCTGATGCTCTGTGGCTATGGAGTTTGAGGGTTTGGGATGGAATGGAAGAAAGGAATGGCTTGCTGGTGTCGTGGGCTTTCTTTTCCCTTTGTTTCTACTTGGTTGGCTGCGTGTGCTCTTTTGCTAGTGGTTGTGTTGTCCAGAGTTGCTGTGCTGTGCCTTCTGGAGGGTGTTGTGCTGGCCTCTCTGTGACTATGGCGCCTAGAAGGGCTTTGCTGGCTTTTCTAGTGCCTTGGAGATGCATAAGGGTATTTTGGTGATTTGGAGATAGTTGGCTGGTTTCTATGTCTCTTGAGAATAACTTAGATTTGTTTATGCTAAGTGATGACCTTATGGTTGTGAGAGGTGCCGACTGGCCTCCGGACGGTCAGATTTCTCCATGAAGGGACTGCCCTGCTCGAACTTAGCCTTTAGGGCTCTGACGGCAATCTCCCTTTCCTTCTTTGGTTTGCTTAGTTTTATTTGATCTTTTGTTTGGTCTTTTTGGGCATCCTAAGTACTAATTTACTCACAAAGAAATAGCGGCATGGTGTTGGTTCGACGATGAATCCTAATGTATAAGATGATATAAATGTAACTTCGCCTTTCTCTTAATATTGATGTACAGAAGAGAATGTGTATTAATCCGAATGTAATTTCCATTCTCTGTTGATCCGAATGTAAATGAGTATGTATGAGATGGTTTTCGCTTTGTAATTAATTCTCTCTATTGTAAGTGTGAATTAATGATAATGGATAATTGAGTTTTGATTTGTAATACAATATGTTGGGTTTATTTACTCGCATTCGTTAATTGGAATTTCCTCGGCGATAAACAAACTAAAGAATTTGATTCCTAATATTAATTTGACCGCTTAATTTGTTATTAATACGCTAATTACGTTGATTAGGTTAGCTAGAAAAGGCAGAGCGTTACACCTTACTACTATACTACTTTACAGTTGGCATCGCTTGTATATCGTGTGTCAGTGTGTCCGGTTTTGTGTGAGGAGCTGGCTAGGGTGGTCGTTCGGTCGACACTTGTCATGGCAAGCAGGAGGCTGAAACGGCTCAAGGGAAAGGATTAGAGATGGGATCGATCCACATATATGGCCCTACCGGCCTACAGGGATAGCATTCATGCATGTATATATCCTCAAATGCTCACGATTTGCAGGCTTACGCTTTCTCCTTGTGTGGGTTATGTACATCTGATCGAATACGGTAAGGAGGACACTTGTCGAGGCTTGACACGGCTCAAGGAAAAAGATTTATCTTAGGGGAGATGTGATCGATCCTTGTTCCTTCGTATAAGCAGGCTCGACGAATCACGTTCAAGGACACACGTTGTCGAACCTTTTTTAGATATATGCATGTGGAAGAACATATAGCACTTCCGCATGTTCAAACACGTCACTAGATAAATGTTAAGGCCAGGGTCAACTCGAGATGGAATTAGTATCAAGTATATATTGTTCGACTATTGGCTCTAGACGATTTACGAACAAACACGAATGGAACCTTACGTAGTTCTGATTAAATGGTATTAATCTACACTACCGCGTAAAGGGGTGAGATTAATAGTTCAGTTCAATAAACCTCTGCATTTGTCTGCCAATTTAGTGCTCATGTTATCCCTGGAACAGTAAGGCCCCGTTTGGCACGACTCCACTTCACAAGTGGAGCTGTTTTTTTTACTTCACAAGTGGAGCTGGTTGAAGCTACTTTTTTCAGCTCCACCTAAGGAGCTACTTTTGTCTCAGCAGGTTTTAAGGGACTCCTTGGGTAGAGCTATTTTGTTATATCCCGTTTGGCACAAAACAGCTCCAGAAACTGGTGGTGAAGCTGTGCCAAACGGGACCTAAGTTAAGAGGCCTTTGGCCCAATAAGTGAGATGATGCACAGGGGGCACAGGGGGAAAGCTTGATTACTTATCTGAGTTTTGTGCAATCACTGCAGATACTTTACAACTGCAGCATGTAGAACGTGGAGTATATACATACATTGGAGGTACTGTCGAAAACCACTTTTTTGCGCAGAAATGTACCGTAAGGATAATATCCATCGACTGTACCCATATGATTGGCGCTCTTATCTCGATCACGACGTGAACTATAGCTTTAGATGTGACGGCGATTACGGATCATGCATGCAGTAAGTGGTCGGGTTTTTTTAGCTATGAATTATAGCCGTTTACAAGAAAGAATATAGAGAGATATAGTCCTATACGATTTTAATTATTATAGTTGAAGTCGATATCATATTTACTATAATCAACTAGTAGTGAGCCCGTGCTAACGCTACGGTAAAATACAAAACAAGATAAAATTTGTAAAAAATAAAACGAACAAGCAAATCGTAGCACGCGGTCGTAAAAGCACTATTGCAACCAGGATTCATGGACATAAAAGAGACATGGTCGTGTAATGGTCATTTACGACCACGTACTCGAAGTTACGACCACGCGGTCATTCCGACCACGTGAACAAACTCATGACCACATCACCCTTTTTACGACCATACGGTCGGAAACTCGATCACGTCTAAATCTCGTGGTCATAGCTCGCTACGACCACACAGGAAGTCTTTCCGACCACGCTCACTCTCTCACAACGTGGTCGTAACCCTTTACGACTACTCAAACCTTGGTCGAAGTGCCCACCGATCGCTCAAACCGTGATCGAAGCACTTTTCGACCACATTCAGTTACTCACAACACGACACCGACTTAACACCCTCCACAGCAAAAGTGCTGCTAAAAATCGCAGGGCAAGGCGAAATTTTGTTTCTCACCTGTCTCCCTGCTCGTTGTGATCCATGAAATCGAGGTTCCACCGCGTGACGCGCTGCATGGCGGCGTAACCTCCCGTCGCGAACGCTCGGAGCAGGTTGAGCGTCGCCACCAACTGCACGTACGCCCGGATCATCCTCTGCGGGTCTGGCACGCGGATAGATTGATGGAATAGGAGATTTTAAGGGCTATTTGAATACAAAGTATTTTTTGGAGTTTTTAGAGAATACCATAATATATAAAAATATTATAGTATTAAAAACTTTACGGTGTTTAGTTGGGATAAAACTGTGGTTTTAAAAGCTGTAGCTTTCCTAATACAGTGGTATTTTTTAAAGTTTTTAAACATTCACTCTCACCCCTCTTTTTTTCTTAAAACGAGAAACGAAGCGCCCATATATGTTTTACTCTATAAACTGCATGTACCTTTTTTGACTGTATATGTCTATGCTGTTTGCATAAACTTAAGATAACATATGCTTGCTATCCCTAGAATAAAAAGACAAAATCAAGATAAACCTACGAAGTTCTCATTAGTATGCCATTAATTTGGCTTCACTGGAAGCCCTAAGCCCCTGGCCAGATATGACCTTTGGACATATAAAAACAGAGATAATTAAGTATCGTGCAGAGCATATGCAAGAGTCACAAATATGCAAGCAAATCACCATTTGTTGAGCTATGGTTCAGTCACACCATGGAACGGCTGATGAGGGAATCGATAGATCCGAAAATGGAATAGGTCAAGGGCATCTTGTGCGCAAAGTAATGCCGAGCAGTACTCGTATTCGTCAACCAAAAATCACACAAGTTCCATTCTTTAACCATCTAGTGTAACAAGGTTACACACCATGATAAGACCAAATGAATGAACTCGCACGCCTGAGCACTCCTGTTCCTATTTCCAGATAAAATGAAGTTCAGCATGCATACCAGTATCATCGATACACAAGAATGATTTCAGTGCTGCACACAACTTTGTTCTCCTCATTGTACTTGTAGTCACAGAACCATAAGGAGTAACCCTCTGGGTCATACATATCCCAGAAACCTGCGTTATACAAGGAAGTGAGTTCAGTTCTTATAGCCCATTACCCAATTTCCAGAATAGTTGGTCTAGATAGTGAAAACATGCAATTAATAGCCAAGTAGTAGAAACTGTTTAAAACATCAACTAATATATAAATTGTGGTATTTACTAAATGCCATTTACTGAAAGCTACACATTCACTGAATGTTAGTTCAGACTTCTAATAGGTATATCTTACGTAACCATCACCCTTCTCGAATACAGCAATGCAATCAACTTCAATTCCAGAAAGAAACCTACCTTTAATAGCAACCTCCCGGAAGTTGGTTTTCGTGTTTGAGTATAACCTTTTCCACTCATCGAGGATCATCTTGCTTGGAGGAAGCAAATCAAGAGCATTCTTGGGCTTTGGCATCAAAACATGAGGGAACTCAGAAGAAAAACTCTTGGTCATGATCCGAGCAAAGGCCATATAGAGGTTGCATGTCATCACAATATCAGCAAGTGTCACAGAATGCCCAACAAGATATGTGTTTGATGCAAGGTGTGTGTTGATGCCCAACAAGATATGTGTTTGATGCAAGGTGTGTGTTGAGGGCACCCAATGCTCTCTTCAAAGCGGCAATACCTGCTTCCTCACTCTGTTGGGGAAAAAAGAAGATTAGACCACAAGTTGTCAATATAAAGAAAACACAATACATGATCCCTACATGGCTGCACTTACCACAGCAACATAGGGAACAAATCCTAGACGTGGGTACAGCCATTTTCCAATATTAGCATCAATCTCCGTGGCAGAAAAGTCATTCCATTGCTCAATGTGTGCCTGAAAGGAACAAAAATTTCTAAGAACATGTACAAATTATAAGGAATGATCTTGAGTGAATGTAAAATAACACTCACATATTCAATTAGTGAAGATCCATTAAGTGGGTTGTCATCCTTCAAGCGAGCAACTTCAGGAATAGTAGTGTGCCCGTGCTAACGCTACGGTAAAATACAAAACAAGATAAAATTTGTAAAAAATAAAACGAACAATTTGAAAACATTCCATTGCATATAACATATACAAGACAAAGGAGCAGCGCCAAAAGGTTACAAAGGATGCCACACTACAATGTCATTCCTATTCATGATCATGCTACAAATAAGAAGAAATAACTCTCAATCATAGACATCTCTAAAACATTATTGATAACATCAAATGTCCATACCTTGAAAGAAGCTTATCTGCAAAGACTTCCATAATGCTAAAAGATCCATACGCTGCAACACATTGGGATATAAATGTTACAAGCAACAATCAATTAAACAAATCTTGACCACATATTTTAGACCAAAATACAGTAAATAAAACTGCACTTTTTGAAATTGTTCATTTGGATCATTGAACTATTGAAAGAAGAGAAACAGTGAAGGGTCACAAATAAAATAGCTTCCAAGGGGGAATGCCTTTTCGTACATGTATCATATGTTCAATAGTGATCACACTCATATTATCGAGGAATAAAATAAATAAATATAACAAATAATTTTAATAAGTGAAGCATTTTTTGAGAAATAACAGGAGCTATGCTAAATTGCTAGTTCATTAAGAAGCGGAACTTGATGAGGGGGGTTTTTTTTTGCATCCTTTCAGTAAGGTAAACCTTTTCCCTTAGTAGAAAAAACAGGGGAAACTTTCATGAACACACTCACACAAAAAAAATACCACTTCCGATTTTAAAACGCAGACATGATCTTGTGAATAGAAAATTGGAGCTGTGATCAAAGTCCTTCAGTTCCACCTCTTGGTCATTTATATGCAAAAGAAGGAGATATAGAAGCAACATAAACGCCGGATTCAGGGAACACTGACAAAGACTTCTTCAATTCTTTTTAAGTTTTGAAAAGAAAATCTTGTTCTTTTTTACCCTCTAGACACTTTGCTTCTAAGATGTTCTAATAAGATTTAGTGATAAAGACTTCCTGAAGGTTTGAAAGTGTTGCTTTGTTTTTGCTTCGTATATACCTTCTATGCTATGTAGCACCTTCTTGACCTTCTTCTTGCAGCCCTCACAGTGGATGCTAACCTTCAGAGCCAAAGTCTGATCAAAGTAGAAGAAAAAGAGCAGAACAAAAACCAAAAAGAGCACCATAAGCATCTTTCCATAAGAAAGAAAAAGAATGAGCAGGTCTTGCATATCTGCTAAAGAAGAACCCTGAACTACTTACCTGATACTTGAGTGGCTCTGGGCCTTCTTCAGCAACTGCCATGGCTGGGGAGGAGAGGGGAGGTCAGATAGAGATGAAAGAAGTGAAAAGATGGGAAGAGAATAAAAGGAGGTGAGGAGGAAAGAGGCGGTGAGTTTAGTGTTAGTGCAAGTGTGGAGGGAGTGAGGGGGCAGAACGAAGTGGCAGTGTTCGGCCCTGAGGGCTGAGGAGGGACAGGACTAAATAGCACCAGAGAGCAAACGGGAACAATTCCATAGGTTTACCTTTTCTTTCTCTTTTTGTGTTTTTGGGTGTGGAATTGAATTGATGAGGTAATTATTCCCCACATCTGCTAGATGCCCATGCATGCATTTACATAAAAAAATATTTTTTCTTCACTCTCTTGGTGTTGTTGGAGTATTGAATATGCTAAGCAAAATGCTCAACTCATCATCCTCTTGCATTATGTAGCTGAGGAAATAATCCATTTACTTAATAAAATTCTATAAGGAGCTGCTATGATGCTTAGCAAAAATTTGCACACTCAAAAGATGATTTCTCCTAGTTGGTAAATATCACAATCTTTTACTTATTTGTTAGGGTAACAGTAAAATATTGCTGGTGGATTTATTATATCTTGAACTGAAGCAAAATCAGGGGATTCTCCTTTGTACATTGTAAAATACTGTTTCGCTGCTTGAACTGAAAACACCTTTGCCAACAATTTGTTCATGAATTTTTGTTTCTAACCCACTTTCAATTTTCATTAGTGTGCTATTTTTTTCTCTACTAAGTAGGTTAGACCTACTATTTCAGAATTCGCTGACCTTTGGTTATATCTCCTCCTGTTCAACAATCCTATTTCTAGTACATAAGAAATCCATATATTTGTATTCAAAGATGATTGCACCAATTGTATACCATACAGACAAGAAAATGAATATTCACCAGAGAGTATCCAGTCATCGTGAATAAAAATTAGTCCTGAACCTTTTCTCTAACACAATATAAAAGCAATAAGGACTTACTTCATCGAGTTCCATTGAAATATGTGAGTGATCACCCATGTATTGGACCTAATTAGAAGTGGTGAAAGAGTCAGATTAGGGTAAAAGATTAAATTTTCCCAACTTAATCACTATACTGCTCTAATAATAGTACTTGCAGGGAAGAATTGGTAATGCGAAGCAACCATGAAAGTTTTCCTTTCCTTTTGTAATTTGCTCAAAAAGTTCAATATTATGGCACAAAATAGAATGACATCATATCAGCACAATGCAAGAAAGATGCATAAATTCTTCCCTTGCAAGTGAAAGATGAATACAGAGCCTCAATATAATAATATATGATATATTCTTCCCTTGCAAGTGAAAGATGAATATAGAGCCTCAATATAATGATATATGATTATCTGTTAGAAACCTTAAAGGTTGTATCAAATATCTGTTAGAAACCTTAAAGGTTGTACCAATATAGTCAACGTAAAAAAGTTCAGATTTATGAAGCACATGAAATTGTGTCATAGATGGAAATAGTACTTTGTTCATTTGTTCTGAATCATTATTCCTGGTCTAACAAAATTGTGAAATAAGCCCTTAAATGGCTGGCACCACATAAGACTCCCTTATCCTTATCATCAGAGCAATTTACTAAGAAAACTGTCTTACCATATAAGCTAGAGCTTGAAGTGCAGCAGATCGAAGACGAAGCCCTTTGTCATCTTCCCTTAGTTCTTGACCAATTTGGCAAAGTTTTGGTATGAGGCCTTCTAAATTAAACATATGTGTGCTGTCAACCTACATAAATACCTAATAAAAATTAAACAGATAGCAAATACAGTGAATGCAAATTGTTGCATGTTACGTCAATAACCTGGCTGTTGAGAAAGTCGACAAGCATTAGACAACCCAGGACCCGCAAATCATCATTTGATTTCTGATCAAGAAGAGTGCGAACAAGGCTCAATGTGCTTGTGGCCAGCAATGGTCTGAATAAAGAACAATACGATCAGTATAGTAACTAAGATTGGATGTGGATGCATCACTGGCAGAACAGAACCTTTACACTTACATATGCTCCTTGCATGAACACAGAAGTTTCCTATAGATGCATGGCACAACTTTGGCCAATGTGAAATTCTCATGTCTCAGTTCCTTATAGCATCTCTGCTCAAGATACTCCGTGATCTGCCCAAAAAATAGCAAATGTAAATCCTGGGTTTACCAAGTTCATTCATTCATTTCTTCAAATCTTAACTGTAAAAGCCTGAACAAGCAATCAGTTAAACATCATTCCACAGCCCTATGCAGTGCATCGCAGTTCAGCACAGCAATGCCAAACTGCTACCTAATACTAAGGCTGCAAACAATAAGAGAATATTAGCTAAGTGCCAAAAACTGCAATGAGTCCCAATATAACTTCTAGCATCAATAATCAAAAGTAAAGGGCAAAAGTTAATACTTAATGATTGATTACCTAGGAAATTGCTAACAAATGATGAAAAAACATTGATCACATGACATATATAAGACACCACAAAAATAAATATGGCATACATAATAAACACAAAAATTTGAGGGCTATATTGATGCATATGTAAAGAGAAAAAGGATGCCTATGTACAACTGTACATACCTGCACAATATTGGCAGTTCACAGCATCACTGTTTGGTGCTAGGCGGCCGACGGTGGGGAGGAGATGGGGCGCCGGCGGCCGGAGGAGGGAGGGTAAGAGGGAAGGTGTGCGTGAGCACAAGTACCGCTCCAGGAACATACCTGAGCAGCCGAGCTGGCCGGAGGGTGGCGGAGACGAGCCGGCGACGGGCGCAGGCGGCGGTGCGGGGGAGGCGACCGTGGCGGAGAGGCTTGGGCGGCGGAGAGCTTCGGCCGACGGTGGGGGAAACTGCGGGGTGCTGAGGCGCTGCTCTTGCCGCACGGAATCGGCCCGGGACCGCTTGAGGAGGGGACGGCGGCGGAAGTGGCGGTGGTCGGCCGGAGGCGGAGAAGAAGCGGGCGCGGGGTGGTGTGGGGAGGAGAAGACGGCGGCGCGGGGTGGGGTGGGGAGGAGGAGGAGGCGCAGGGGGTGGGGGAGGAGGCGGAGGAAGAGGAGCGGGGGAGGCGGCGGTGGGAGATGGGACGCGGCGGGGGGGGGGGAGTAGCGGGCACGGGCACGGGAGCGGCGGATGAGGGAGGGGAGGAGGCGAGGGCGGAGGAGGGAGGGGAGAAGGCGGCGCGGAGAACGGGGGAAGGAGCGGAGGCGCGGGTGGAGGAGGGAGGGGAGCAGGCGGCGCGGAGAACGGGGGCAGGAGCGGAGGTCGTGGGGAGATCCGCCGACCTGCATGCATGCAAGCCGCGAGCGTCAGGGACGCGGGAGGGGTACTGCAGATCCATTGAAGGATGATCGTCGGATATGGTTGAGTAAGGAGAGAGAATAGAGAAGAGTTAATCTGGTGCGGACGTTTTTAGGATGGTGTAATTCTGGGTGCATATTGTGGTGTGGACGTAGTTAAGGTCATGACTGTGGAGCAGGTAATTGTTGGGTGGATGTAGAATAATTTTAACTGGTGGATTATTAGTGTAGATTTGTAAATTCGTTTTAAAAAGACGAGCTGTTTGAAAGTTAATTACTATAGCAAAAACTAAAAGCTATAAATATATAAAGTCCAACACAACCTAGCCCCTTAAGTTCGGGCCTGTTTTTTTTGTGGTTTTTGGCTTTTCTACAGTAACTAGCTTTTAAACGAAGTGTCTTTTCAAGATGGGATCTGCTAGTTAATTGTAGTACATACTGTACCGACTTCATTTATATTGGCAAAAGTCGCACGTGAATTTCAGTTACTCTATAATCTCTCACACAAATAGCTAAAAGCTATAAATAACAGCTAAAAACTATAAACCACAGTCACAAAAGAACATATATGCCTTCATCTCCTGAGCTTGGCCATTAGCCATTCGCTAGCTACAAATGGAAATCGATTAAGTGCACACGCCACATATGCAGATAATGAAACAAGCTAGCTAGCTGCTAGCAGATCGACTAGCAGTGAACAAATACAGAAGACTTTGATCGATAGGTCTGCTTCGCAGTGGTGCCGTTCTTTCCAATGTGGACATATGCATGCATGTATATCCACGCATGATCCATTTGACATTTGTCAAGAGCGCGTGCTCTTTGTGTGTTAAGCCATAAGTCGCTGCGATTGAGATTGACACAGGGGTCTACGAGGCTATGACTGCGATTGACGTCAAGTAAGCACTTGGGTCGACTAGCGCTACATATCACTGTTCTTCTTCCATAAGATTTTCTATTTTTAGAGGTTCAAGTAGACGCACGTAATTCACGTACACCCACTCACATTATACATATATACATATGCGTATTTTCTAGGCATACTAGGATCTAATCAGAGACTCAGCAGCCTTCAAAACGTAGGCACACACTGTCTCACTGAACTTGCACATTTATGTGCACTTCCTCTAGATAGTACTATTTAAATAAACAGTACCTAAGATAATGAGACAATCTAGAATCAGGCTCGGGTAGATGAGATACACACCACCAGTCTCACCAACCGAGTAAAGCTTGGCTCCCAAATTTATGGCCCATTTATCCATGGGCCCAAAGCCCATTTTGTTAGGATTTTCCTGTATTCCGTGGGGAATATCATATGGGCCAAAACTCAATCTAAGAGAAGCCCATCTATTCGTGGCCTGCGTGGACTCACTGCACAGCCGCCGTCTCCCAGCCGCCGCCGCCGCCGCCTGCCGCAGACGTGTCATCCTCGCCGACGAGATGGTACGATATTCCCTCCCTCTCATCGATGGCTGCTTTGGTCCGTGCTCTTCTGCCTGCAGAGTTTTTCTCTCGCCCCTGTTGGATGTAGAAATCATCTGGTTTTCCGGTTCGCCTATGTTTTGGTTTCTGTCGTAGAGAAATCATCATCGGACTCTGTAGTATTTGTTAGATCTAGAGTGATGTTGATAATATTTTTTGCACTTGCCTTTGTGGTACTTGATTCGATTTGTAGCATCCTCAAATCGGACTGTATTATTGTGATGAAAGGGCATTACAATCTTTTTGTAGGTAAAATTTCCATTTCTGTGTCCCGATTGATTAGAAAGTACTAGTGTTTTCCTTTTCCACCGAAGCATGGAACTTTCATGAGATACTTTATCATTAGCTATAGTTATGTAGCACTGAAAATTTGAACTTAGATGTGCAGCTAGATAGCTGTTATCTGCCATCGCCTTCACCTCTGCCACCTGAATAATAATAACCAAAACAAAGTCGGGGGATTCCGCCCCCCCCCCCCCGTGCTATCCACGTCGCCTCCGCCCGCGCGGCCGGCCGGCGCGTGGCGGGGGAATTTCGGTACGGCCGGCCGATGCACTTTACTCATATTTTTCAAAAATTACGTAAAGGTCCTTTTTCCTCGCGAAAAGGTCCTTGGTAGTTTTTTTTTCACCCAAATTTTTGCAGGATAGCGCCCCGCGGTTTTCTAAATTACGTGCGGGTCCTCGTTTATTACGTACAGACCCTCGGTTTTTTACGAAAAAAAATCTTTGACTTTCCCATTTATTACGTACAGGCCCTCGGTTTTTTACGAAAAAGACCTTTGACTTTTTCAAAAATACATATGTGCCCTCGATTTTTTTTTATTTTTTTTTACAAACTCCTCACGGATTATCGCCTCTTTTATTTCGGTACACACGGTGGCTGGCGCGGCGTGGCGCCGCGTCTATGAGGCTAGTATTTACAATACAATGGGGGTTCGTAGGCGCTACTACTTCTTGCCACTGTATTAAGGAACATTCTTGAGATACATGGCCATGAGCTACAATTGTGTACAACCTGATAATTTGTCGAGATTAAATATGCAACTAGTCATGGATATCTATAAGAGTAAAAGATTATAATTATATCAACTAGGTTTAGTGTTATAAATGATTCAGTCTACCCATAATTTTATTCCCAGCTTCACCACCGGTTGCTATGTACTACTGTTAACCGCGGATGGGCCTATCGCGCTTTTCCGAAAGCTAATCTGCACAAACTATTGTGCAATTGGTGGTGGAGCAGTGACTATTAGCAAGACACAAGCGCTTAGAGGCACTTTGTGTTGAAAATATAGGCAATATTTTAATTCTAAGTTTTATTAGAAGTCAAATGTAATAAACTAGTAATGCAAAACTCGCAACTTACAGCAGGCTATTCATCATACTTTAGATTATACACAAGGAAAGTAAAGTATCATAGTCGAACGAACACACGAACGACTTACTATTGGCTTAATGAAGAATAGGAAGCAACGCAGGCTTAATGCGGTGCAGAGCGTAGATGATGTAGTGCAGAGCAGTCGCGCAACTGCCCGTACAGGTACTCTCTACGGCAATGGTTCGGAGATAGCCACTTTCCCTCCTTTCCAGGTGCACGCCAGGAAGAAAAGTCGGTGAGGTTCAAACAACGCAGCACAACAACACAAATTCACAGAAAAGAAAGTATAAAAAGAATAGAGGTGGAATACTCTGTACTTTTCATAGATGTCTCCAGACCCTTTTAAGAGCGTTGCAGTTATTCACTAGTAACTGCTGCGATTAAAACAGAATTATTCACGGGTAACTACCTCATCAAATCACATTATGATATTTATGCAATCTCATGACCAGTTAAAAGGAGAAAGATGATACATGGTTTTCACAAGTCACACGATTTTGATGCGAAAATACGCGAACACAAGCGCACGTGTGATTAGCTAAACCTCATATCACTCCCATCCATATTCAAGAAGTGGCAATAACTCCACCTTATAAATCGGTCTTCTTCACTTTACATAAGCAATATGATACTAAATCATACATATTTTAAAATTAAATGAAATGGAACTCATTCATATGGACCAATTTCTAGCACTTTGCAGTGTTGTACTTCTCCTTGTGATCTTGAATAGTTTCAGAATCTGGGAAAATGGCGCGTGTGATCGTGGAGTGTGATGCGCATGGGCTGGTCTCAGGCTATAACAGAGCGCGTCCGGGATCCCTCAGCGGCAAGCATGCTCATCAACGAGGCGATACAAACTGCTGCAACTGTTCTTCCTGTCTTCCATCAATCTGGCGTGCGGTATATGCCTCGACGCTGTACCAGAGTGGTTGATAATTTAGGCCCGAATGCGGCAAATTTTTTTATGATTACTGCGAAAATTAAATTGTATTTTTAATTCCTGCATTCTAAAAAAAATTTGCGAACGGTCCTCTAGCCTGATGGTTAGGGCGCTCTAGTAGCACCCCCAGGTCCTGGGTTCGACTCCCAGTGGGAGCGAATTTCAGGCTGGGGAAAAAAAACCCCCTCGCCTGCTACCATAAACCAAAGCACAGGTCTAAAGGCTGTTGCCAGGTCGTTGGGTCGTTCTCACGGGCAATGATGCCGCTGTGTTAGGGTGGAGCAGGGGTTCGGGGGTTTTCTCGATCTGCGTGAGAAGATCTTCTTCTTAAATATAACGCACGGGGGTCGTCTTACCCCCCGCGGGTCGAGTTTTTTAAACTAGGCAAAATTTGATATACGCCACTCAGAAAGTTGCCACTTCGAGATATGCCACCCAGTTTCCTAAAATTCGAAATTTACCACTCTAGTTTCTTCCTCTTTTGACATATGCCATTATCATTCATTTTCTCCTATTTTCTTTTTTATTATCTGATTTTTCATATATTCCAAAGACGAACTGCTGGTTTTGCTCCTTGTCTATTCCTCTCATCCCTTCGTTTGTCTCATCGGAGCTCCTTCCTCCTCGACGCCGCTGCAGCTCCCTCCTCGGCTTCCCCCAACGCCACCCTCCCCATCTGTGCCGCTCCCTCCTCGCTGCCTCGCTGGCCCCCTCCTCTCTGCCTCCTCCGTGCCACTCCCCTCCGCCCCGCTCTCCTCCTCGCTGTGGTCGTGGTCGAAGGTGGCCGTGATCAAAGGCAGCTGCGGTCGTGGACGACCGTGGTCGTGCGCGACTGCAGTCTTCGGCTACCGTGGTCATACGCAGTTGCGGTTGTGAGCGGCCGTGGTCGAATCAGCTAGGGGGGAGGAGCTCGAGGCAGCGGGGAGGCCAGTTCCGGCTCTGAGGGAGCCGGGGAAGAGGGAGGAGCTCGAGGGTGGCGAGGAGGTCGGATCTGGCGCCAACGGGATAGGGAGGCCGACAGGGGCGGGAGGGAGGAGCTCGGGGGCTCCGAGGGGGTGGCGTCGGGGAGGATGGAGGAACTCTGGCGGGGAGAATGAAGGGATGAGAGGAATAGATAAGGGGCAAAACCGGCAGTTCATTTTTAAAATATATGAAAAATCAGATAATAGAAAAGAAATGGGAGAAAATGAGTGATAATGGCATATGTCAACAAAGGAAGAAACTTGATTAGCAGATTTCAAATTTCAAAAAATTAAGTGGTATATCTCAAAGTGATAACTTTCTGAGTAACATAGGCATAGTTAAGTATGGTCGGGAATCGATCCAGGAGACTGAATCACTGAATGGTTCTGGGCGGATGTAATTCTAGTGTGCGTGCTGGAATTTAGTTGTCCAGCGATTTGCTGCACCCTAGTTTAATAAAGTTTCTGTTCCTATCAATAAAAAGTACTCATGTATGATTGGCACAGTGACACTTTGGGAGTTTAGCGTGTGATTTTATCGCATGTATTGGATAATGCATTTTGGCATGTTTTTTTAACTTATAGCTTAATTTACTCATTTATCGATATTTAATTTGTTTGTATAAACCCTTACGCTATGGCCAAAAGCGTTCAGTTCTTCTGTTCCCTCCCCTCCCCTCTGTCCCATAATTTCCTGATATTTCTGCAGAGCAATTTTCCACTGCCTAACCACCTCTTCTTTTCTTTCAGAAATCATTGTATTGCATTAAACACTTGACCAAGACCCTTACAAAATCAGCAATTTTTATGACCACCACCATTATGGCTAAAACGAGCCGTGCACCGTCGAGATCATTGGGTGCACGGCGTCTGCTTGAACCTGAGCCACCGGTTCCGGAGGTCGAACTCCCAGAGGTGCTCCTGCTGCAGGATGTTGCCGATGACGGACACCCCGGGCCACGCGCCCTCCTGCAGCCCGATGCACTTCACGCCGGGCGCCGCGTCGATCACGTAGCTCTTCGCCGGCGGCTCCAGCCGCGCCGACCCGGCGAACTGCACCGCCAGCTTCGGGATGGCCGGTGCGCCGGTCGTCCAGTTGTAGCAGTAGTCGAACGGGTCCATGCTCACCCGCGGCAGCCCGGCGAGTTGCTTGCTCAGCGCCGCAACCACCGCCTTGTACGCTGGGGTGGCGAGGATCGTCAGGCTCGTGCCGGAGTCCAGGATCGCGCCGCCCTTCCTCTCGACGTCCCACACCTCGCTGGGGATGTCGAGGGCCTCGCCGGCGACGGAGATGGCGTCCACCGTCACGGCGTAGAACGGGCTCATCCGGCCGTCGAGCAGCAGCGGCGTCTGCGACGAGGGCGCGGCGGCGGAGCTGGAGGCCGAGTCCGGGCCCGGGCCGAAGGTGAGGTAGCTGGTGGCGTTGCGCGGGGCGAGGTGGTCGACGAGGCAGTAGGAGAAGCGGCCGCCGAAGCGCGCGGCGGCGCGGGACGCGAAGGAGATGTTGCTGTTGCCGAGGCTGAGCACGCCGTTCGAGGCCTGGAAGCTCTGGCCGTCGTACGAGGTGGTGCACCCCAGCACCAAGTCCTGCAGCTTCGCCTTCTTGTCCGCGCCGCCGCCGGACAGCGCGACGGTCGCCGAGTCGGTGCCGACCACGCCGCGCGCCGACGAGCCATCTTTGTACCTGCCACGTCCACGATTTAGGTAACGTTAGTTAGGACAGGTGGATGAGTAGTTTGGCACATGTAAAGATTCGAGCAATCGAAATTCTAGCAGGGCAAAGCACGCAGAAAATAAAATATCAAAATTTCCGAACTCATCAGGAGTAGAACTGCGCCAGCTATAACACGCTGTAGTGTTGACGGTTTGGCTAATGTTTTTAGGTCAAAATGCATGTACTGTAAAGCAAGGAGGATCCAAGAAGTGGGCCTAAGTTAATTACTAAGTGCAGTGGAGTGCATAATTATCCCAACTCATACAATGTTTACGGTCAGGTGACCAAGTCCCTTCTCGACAAAGAGCAGCTATGTGAATGTGACAATGTCAACCTCATGAACCTAGCTACTTACGCCTTCAAGAGGGCTGGTCTAATTACCTTTTGGCTTAAGCTTCTAGTTGTGGTTTTTAGTTAAAATTTTACTATAGCGATTGTTAGTTTTTCTGAGAAAAATAAGAAAAAATCATTATATAGTCACATACACAATGCAAAAGAATAAAGACAAAAGAACAATAAAAAGGCAAAAAAAAAACCAAAAAAGCTGATATTAGAAACCAACGTGTTTCAAGTGACTTTTAGTTTAAATAAGCCGAAAGTCAGAAGCTGAAATTGTTTGGAGCGGAGCCGTTGGTAGTTGGTAACATCTATGAGAAAAGCGGTCCGAATGGTACTCCTACAAGGCTAGCACATTACATTTCCCTTTTCATATTCTGAATGGGATTAGTACTGGTACAACTAGTGCACTTGGCCTGGGCCTGTTCTTTACGGCTTCAGCATTTAGTTTTTCTATAGTAAACGATTTTTCTATAGTAACAAACTTTTAAACGGAATGTCTTTTCAAAATAGGATCTACTAGTCAATTATAGTGCATATTGTAATGATTTCATCTATATTGACAAAAATTGCATACGGGTGTCTCTCTTTGTACTCTCTCTCACAAACAACCACTATTCATCTACTATTCATAAGTCGTAGCTAAAAACCATAAACTGTAGCCACAAAGAACAGGCCATACCTGGCTGCAAAGCAAGTGCTAAAGCTGAGTTGGATAAAAGAGAATATGGCCAAGATTTAGGGGGTGTTTGGTAGAGCTCCTACTCTCAACTTCTTGTTCGGACCTAGTGGAGTTGTGCCAAATACTTCTCAAAATAACTAGATTCGGATTCTCATACGGAGCAAGATGGAAAATAAACTAGCAAGGAGATGCGACCTTAGGGTGGATTCTTATGGGAGCCAGCAAACTAGAAGCGTAATAACCCTTAGGAGTTCCCAAAAATTACCTGCCCTTGCCACTGCTTACTAATTCGATTTCCTGTCCCTTCTGTTTCCCAGTCGAGTTGTCTTGCGCGTCCGGGCGAGGAGCGAAGGAGACGACGAACACAACAACTTGAGCGGGCGAACTCGTCGGCGTCTTCCACGGCGACCTCCCCTCTGTCAGTTGCTCTTGACAAGGTGAGCTCTCGCTCGCCTAACCCTAATCTTCGCCCTCGCTCCTAACCCTAGATGTTGGCATCTGGTGGCCTCCTATTGCCGACAACCGGCTTCCTCTCATCGACCACCGGCCTCCTCTCCTCTCGCCGTCTGTCGGCTTCTTCTCCTCTCACATTTGTGGTTGCCTTGCAGGTGTGCGTGCTGCTTAGTGGCCGGGGGGTATCCGGAGAATGTGGTGGTGTTGACGGTTCAACTGCTCCCGGTGCCCAAGGGGGGTGTCGCTAACAGACGTGACCAGCCTGCCCGAGGTGGCCTACACCATCTAGACGATTGTCTTCATGACTAGTTACCTCCCCCCCCCCCCCCCGGCGAATCATTTTTTTTTTTGGTAAGAAATCTATCTTGTTTATTCTCCATGACTCCGTCCACGAGAGGATTGCAAACAACACATCAATTCGCTGGACTTGCTTCTTCATGGGAATGGGATTGCCTATAAAAAACCGCACATGCCTTGACTCCTGTCGTATAGATCAATCAACAACCACCACATATCACATATGATTTCTATTTTGAAAAGTAACATATGGTTTCTATGAGCTGAGCATTCACTAGGATCTGAAAAATAGCAAAGCAAAAGATGCCTACTCAAATGGAGTATGGAATACTTCTCTCGCAGGCTGGCACCAACTGGGCTACACGAGTCACTTAGCATTAACAATTACTTATCTCCAAGAAAAGGTGCACAATTGGTGTTATGACTGTGGGATTAAAGGTGAGTTTCTGTGGCTATGTTTGTTCTTGATGATTGGTATATTCAATGTTTGCAGATCCATGGTGGATCAAGCGGAACCGGTACATTTGCTATATAGACTGTGAAGTATCTTGGAATTAAGGTTTTTGTAACTGCAGGTTTGTTTGTTATAACAAAAACAAGATATAGTCAGATGTTCCTGAAATTGCCCTAGTAATTCTGGTATTCTATTCTAGGAAATGAAGACAAACTAGCTGCCTGCAAAGGTTTTGGTGCAGATGTATGCATAAACTACAAAACTGAAGACTTTGTAGCACATGTGTTGATGTCATTCTAGACAATATCGGTGGATCATATCTTCAGCGCAATCTGAACAGCTTAGGTATTGATGGTAGACTCTTCGTTCTTAGTTTCCAAGGAGGCACTGTAGCTGAAGTGAACTTGCAGGTTGTGCATGCTTGCCCGACGATTGACCATACAAGGTTGCATTAATCTATATGCAATAACATCCCTTCTAGATTTATGTGATTCACTCTTGCCATTTTGCTTTATTGCTTTATGTGATTGTACGTTTCCTAAATGTTATCACTGATTTTAGCACTTGGTTGAATTGCCATGATTTTGTGCAGCTGCTGGACTACGCAGCAAAAGCCTTGTTAATAAAGCTCTGATTGTCAGCGAGGTGGACAAAAATGTATAGCCCGCTATCGCAGCAGGCAAGGTGAATCCAGTAGTTCACGAGACGTTCCCTCTATCTGAAGCCGTTAAAGCTCACTAGTTGATGGAAACAAGTTCCCACATCGGCAAGATACTGTTGCTTCCATGACTGGTGTGGTGTTGTGTCCGCTCTCTCACTTCTGGTGCTACTTTGAGCACCACTTGTGTACTGAACTCTATTTATGCATTGCCATGTCTTTTTATCTTGCAAGTTGGTCCTTGAAGAGCTGATGAGGTTGGACATATATCTTGAAAATTATCTGTCATAATATATGTTGGGAGTTTTGTTCTCTACTCTAATATTCGATTTGGGTACGAATACGATTGCTTGGATGAAGCCCGCGAGTTTGTGTCTTGATGATGATGTTATAGATCAGATCTTACTTTACTAAGCAGGTGACCAAATGATGATGATAATACGTAATCTTTTCAATATTATTACTTCAGGCATTTGTGTATATATATAACAAATTGTCTTCAAAAATTTGGGAAACTTTTTCATAAATTGTGTACAGATACCCAAAAAAAAGTAAGGCACAAATACAAATAAAGAGATATAGCCAGAGGTATCATGGTCTATTTGTCTCTAATTCTCTCTTTTATGGTTTCTAGAGCTAACCTACTTGTCTAACGCTTTTCAAGAATAGCTCTAGATTTTCAAAGAATTCAAAGCAAAAACTAAAAACCAAAAATTGAAAATTGAAAACTCTACCAAACAGACCGTCAGAGAGCTTGAATTAACCACCAAGCGTTTCCCCTTCTAGGATCATCTGGGAGTTTGCTGCTACTACTATATGACAGTAGTATTACATGACAGTTGTATTGCATTACCCTATTTCTCAACACACGCAAACACAGCGAAGCATGGATCGAGGCGTACGTTGAGCACATGGCGCGCCAGCCAAATTTTGCTCCTGCTCGTCCTTGCTACCTTCCAAATTTTGTTTTGAAATACGTGTCGCTCTACAATTTGGAGATAATTTCTTACTATCTTCTGTTTTGCATACTCATCCCACTCATTATTCTTAAGGTCATATACTACTATGAACTAAGTAGCACACAACATCTAAAAATAGTAATTGAGCTATTCAAAGAGGATAATATAGCTTTTTTATACACATCATTGTTGTAGTGCAAAATTATAGAATGTCATCTTCTTAGGTCCTGCTCTAAAGAGCTTCAGGCTCGTTTTTTTTTGTTTTCTTTTATTCTTTTATATTGTTCGTAGTTATATAACCTTTTTATTTTTTAAATTTTAATTACTTAAAAACATTAACAACTATTACTATATATTTTCAATCATAAGTTAGCAGCTACATTGATCACTACTTAGAGTGTGCTTGGTTGGACTGAAAAATAATGGTTTATAGTTGAAATTACACTATAGCTAAAGGTGACTTATTTAACGTAATTAAATTTAAAAAATTTAAAAATAGAAAAATATGTTAGCTCACCACAGACAACGCAAATGGATACAAAAAAGAATTGATAAAAAGCTAAAAATTCAAAAAAAAAATTATAAATTGTAAAAGAGTAAATTAGGACTTGAAAACTTAAGCGAAAATGTGCAGAAAGAAGTAATGTATGGAGTGCTTACGCTCTCGAAAAAGTGGAGCCAGTAAAATCCAATTAATGCAAACTTGCTCGTGCGTGTTTGTTTCACCTACGGGCAATAAATTGTCGTGATAGCGCCGCAAAAACCGAAGTAAAGCAGGCAAACCCAACCACACTCTTCCTCGGCAGCTTCGCCCGGTCGAACACATCAGATTCTGAGCAATTTATGGCGCCTCTACCACGGGGACACCGGCAGAGCCCGTAAAAAGTCGCAAAATTTATGGCGCGCGTGGGATCCCGACCCACCCACTCAACAACCAGCACTTACTACGTTCCACTGCCGCATCAGCCCGAGCCACCCGTCGCAAGATCTAGTCGTACTCCCTCCGTGCCGTAAATAAGTCCAAAACCCACCATATACATGCACAAATAAAACATTATAATTTTTAAAAATTAATATTATTAATCTATATATATATATCTTTATTAAATAATATACTATAACTATTTACTTCAACATTGAAACATATACAGTGAAAACATCTTAATAACATCTCTATAATAGATTTATATTGAAGAATAATATTTTATAAAAATAAAAACTTATATTGCGGCACGGAAATAGTATTGGCAATGGCGACTGGCGGGAAGCCAAGGAGGTACTTACTGGTAGTCGTAGGAGCAGGCGCCGGGCGGCGTGGAGCAGTTGGCGAGGGAGAAGGGGACATAGGACGTGCACGTGTCCGACGAGCACGGGATGGGCGACCACGACTTGGAGTCGCCGGGCCGGAACACGCGCGGCGAGGCACCCGACGACGGAGGAGACGGGCCGCGGCACTTCACCCAGGTGAGGTCGCTGCCGGTGTCCGCCACGAGCACGAACGGCTGCGCCGGCGTGCCCACGCGGAACCGCACGAAGTACTGCCCCGTGCCGGTGTACGCCCCCGACGACAGCGGCATGGCGAAGGCCGACGCCTCCGCCCCCGCCGCCGGGGAGGTCTCCGCCGCGCGGCGGCGGCGCGACGCCAGCTTGGCGGAGATGTAGGCGTGGCGGTGCCGGTCGTCCCTCGCCCGCTCGCCCAGGGACGCGTCCGGCGCGGCTGGGAGCAGTTGGAGCCGCGCCGACTTCCCCCGGCGGTGCCGCCCGCCCTCGACTGCCGCCGCGGCGAGAGCGAGGAACGACACGAGCAGGAGCAGGTGAACACGCGCCATTTCTTGCTTCCTTCTTCACTGCTTCACCTCCCAAATGGCAATGGCGAATGGAAGCAGCAGGAGCAGCAAGCAAGGCGAGCTAACTCCTATCCTTCCTACCCCGCGAGAAGCGCTGCCATTTCGTCCCCTTGTTTCCACCACCGTGTCGTGGCGCTACTACCGCTCTTGCTTCGCGAGCTCGTCGCGCGCTGGGATCATCGGGAGCTTGCTTTTTGGCTGTGTCCGGCACGGCGATGCGAGACGTCTTTTATATAGTAACCACGGATAAAACGCGCCCCGTTCGGTCGGTTTCTGCGTGCCTCGGAGTTGTTTCCTGCCCGAATTCGGTTCGATCCGTCCGGTGGGCCATGCGTCTTGGGCTCGAACGGCCGTGGTCGTTGCATTGAGCCTCCCGGTTTTTCGGTTTCTCCCTAAACAGCTTCAGTTTCTTCTGGTTTATTTTAATTTTGATTTATTTAAATTAAAAATTATTTATAATACGTTAACTTTTAATTTTATTTTTTTCTCTTTTCTCTTTTTTTATTTCTTTACATTATCTACGATAATATTTTTTGTTTTTTTTAAAAGCTAACATCTGCTACAACGCAATTTCAGTCCTAAGTCGAAAATCATAGACAGAAACTTAAGCCATGAGCCAGTTAGAGCGGACTGAACATATGGATGTCGGGTGTGTCTACAAGTAGGTTAGTGGTCTCAGAGCTTACCATCAGTACAAATTAGTAGGCCATGGCAAAATGGGTGGGATGAAACATTGAAACCTTCCCCAAAAAATATGTGCGTGAATAGGGTGATTCCCGTGATTTTCGTGCCCCAGCTGGATCAATCACGCGCCCATATATTGCAGCTTGTATCGTCATTAATTTGGAACATTTGCCGCTACCATGCAGGATTTGAAAACGGTGGGTATGATTGAGTATCGGAGTTGTTACGGACCTTAATATGTGCTCATGACATTTGATTTCAGCAGGGATACAGAGAGCTAGCTAGCTACCTGCTTGATTGATTGATATGATTCCAATCGGATCGAATAGCTCCGATTCTCCGGTTAACACATTCGCTGAACCAAGACGGTATCCCGCTGATTACATGCCACTTGATATTTGTTGCTATGCGCGCGAATTTTCAACCTAATAAATCCTAGGTTATTGGCTAATGAATCCTGCACGCTATCCTACACCATTATAGCGTGTTTGGTACCCTGAATTTGCCTCCGTCTGGCTCTATGCATATAAGATATCAATGTTTGGTTGCTAGCAGCCTGGTTCTATACATGCAAAATGCAGCCTTGCGCCTGGCCGCGCGGAAACGAAAATTAGTTTCGTTTCTCCCTGGCCTGGCTGACGGGAGCCAGGGAAACGAGCCTGAGTGGCGGGAGCCAAGGAACCAAACGCGCTGAGCTAGCGTGCCATGTTGCCCATCCAAGCGTGCCCATGAGCTCCTATCCCGTCATTTCTTCCTCCCATGCATCCTTGGCAACTTATGCCTTCCTCTCCCCCACGTCTTTTTTTTACTAGTTACGTACCTGTGCGTTACAACGAAATTTATTGAATATATAGAGAATTGTGCTATAGAAGAGAATTACTCTGATCAGTTGGAAAGTGAAGAATAGTGAGAAATTGAAGGAATGGAGTGGTTAGAGGAGAATGGACGTACAATCACCATCTTGTTCTTTTATAATAATAATGATTACGGTACGATGTCGATTCGATCTTAAAATTTCCCGTACAACTCGTTTCAGAAAAATAATTTCTCCATAAAAATTTAAAGCATTATATTTTCCGTATCCCCTTTTCTCTCGTTACAAATAGGTTCTCAAGAGATCAATACTAGAATATTACATAATTAATGATGAGCAAATATCTAGGAATGAATTTTATGCAGCAACTGAAAAAATACTCATGTAGGCATGTACAATGGTATGAGCTAGTTACTAGCTCTAAGATAACTTCTCCAATGGTATTAACTTTTAGCACATAGCTCATAACATGAATAGTCCCACATGACATCCTCATATAATCTTGGAATGTGTGTATGAGACTAGCTCTTGATCAAGAGTTAGCTTTTCTCTCTCTTCTATTAAAATATGAAATAATATATTTAGAGCTAGCTCATAAGTCACCATTGGACATGCCAGTGTGCTAGTGTGCACAATTCCCAAAAGAAAGCAATGCCCAAAAATTAGGGCCGTGAACAGATCCGTATATCTTGACACGATGAAAAGGTTGCTATCAAACAAATTTTATCAGTATAACAGACCGCATGCCACCTTGTTACATGAATGAAACCCTCCTGACCTGTTCTTAATTTGCTAAGTGAAACAGAGCAAAACATGAATCGATAGACTAGCAGTCAATAAATAATGGGATCGGTGCGTGACTTATCCAAATTCCAGAACCAGAAATATTGATAGCCTAATACGTAGTACCATACACTCAAAACAGATGGATTAGATGGTGTACGTACCAATTGAACGATGCTGAAAAAAATTGCAACCTTACCATAAAGGAAGACACGTAAGGATATATGTACAACATACTCTCCTACATGCATACGAGTATAGATCCATACATGCATATACTTTTGCATTCAATTTCTCACTTGACCAAAGTGTACCAATTCAGCCATCCGAAGCGAATTAGAACCGAATCGGAAGCAAGAAACTGAAAAACGGAAGCAAACTGGTGAAGTGATTTGAGCTCTAATTAATCTTGTATGCGACAAACTCACTCAGATAGGCCTGATAATATCCAAAATCAATGTCGAGAGTAACATAACTAATTAGTGTACTCGAGGCAACAGATCCGAACAACGAACTAATTAACCCAAATTGCAATTTTAAGGGTTCTAATTCTTCTGATACCATTTGTTAGAACAAATTAGATCTAAACAGATCTCATATGCAAGAATTAGAACAGTGTATTAGCTATAGATGCGGAAGCGTATCTGAAGTAAAGACATAACTGTAGACTGGATCTATAGGAGGTAGGGTTGGTCTTCCAAAGCAATAGGCAAACCGTATTTCTCCTACTATTGACGAGATATGCGGTGATCGGTTCGGCTGAAAAGCTTGTGGCTTATGGCTGAAAACACTGTAGCTAGCTGAAAAAAGCACTGTAGCTGACAGTGGCTTATTTAGCATAATTAAATTTAAAAAAAATAAAAATATAAAAAATATGTTAGCCCATTACATATAATACAAATAAATACGGGGAAAAAAGAACCGGCAAAAAAGCTTAACAAAAAGCCAAAAGTTCAGAAAAAGACGAAACTTATGAATAGTGAAAAATAAGCCAGAAGCCAGAAGCCGAAGCCGAGTTGATCAGGGTGATGTTTCTTCGACTACTGACGGGATATTGATGGATAGGTGATGCCTTACTTTGGGGACCTTATACTGTATTTGTAGACAAACTATATGTGACAATTTTTATTCTAACCCATCACATAATATGAAATAACATCCGGTCACAAGTTCACACCTTATAATTGTTAGATGTTTGGGCTGTAAGCAATTGCTTTAGCTGATCACTTTATTTATAAGCCAATTTTTACGGTAGCTGGATATATGTATGACATCTAGGCCCACCTAAGGGCATCTATAGTGTATGAAAATAGAGGGTCTTAAGCCACCTTAAGGTCAACCTTACACATTATAGGGGTGACCTTAAGCAGGTTATAAGTAAAAAAAGGCTTAAGACTGGTCCTCAAGTTAAAGACCTGGCCACAAACATTAAAATATAATCTTTCTTTATCTGCCAAGTGGGACCATCTTAAAAACCCCTTGGGTTATATACACTATGGAGTCAGCCTTAAGGTTTAGATGGGACCCACCTTAAGGCCCCTTGGATTATATACACTACAGATGCCCTAATAGGGATTTTTTTTCCCAACAGGAGCTAGAGAATTAGCTGGCCAGTGGCGCATCGCCGGGTGACACGTCTGCATATGATACATGCTCGCTCGCTTTGTCACAGCTCATTCATCCTCGCTGCGTCAATGGCGGCGACGCACGCGGCAGCCAACTTGGCGCCCGGCGCCTCACAAACCGAAGTAGACAGGTCGGTCGCGACGAAGCCAAGCCGTGCACGTAAACATTTTGCCTCCCCCAATCAGCCATCCCTCGCGTGGTGACCCGTGCGTGAAACGATGTGCGCTGGCTCGTCGTCAGTCGTCGCGTACACGTCGTACGTCCACGTAAGACGTGCGGTTGTGCGTGCTGCTGTTCCCACTTGAAAAACCCAAACTGCCAAACCCACTTGAAAAACCCAAACACACACGTAGTTAGCTTCGACATTTATCTGACACGATCGATCTACGCTAACAAACACGTGAATGACTCTCTTAGCTACTAGTACTAATAGGAAAGTTTGTCGACAGCTCATGGATGCAAAGCGAACATGCATGCATATACATACACACAGTGAGTCTGCCTGTACCAAATCGGCCTAGAAAAGTGAAGGGAAATCACACCAATAATACAGTAGTTGGTGAGATGGAACATGATACTACATGATCATGGTGCGATAAAACAAGAGCAGCAATGTAGGGAGTGGGTGGTGGCGTGAAGGGTAGGGGATGGCCAGCTAGAGAGCAACTTAACAGACAGGGCCTGTCCGGATGGATCAGCGGAGGGACTGGAGCATCAAAGGAGGATCAGCACAGGACCCATATGGAGGCATCAACATGATGATGACGACTATTAGCAAAAGCCCGGCCCTGTCACATGGATCGATGCATTGGATATGATCGTCCAGTTCGACCGGGCCCTGGCCACCCCGGTACTGCATCGATTGACCGATCGATCAACTGCCGGTTTAATTACCTACCGCTCTTTTATCAGACGACAGACTGTTTATTGTCTGATAAGGGGCGGTAGGTGCCTGCCGTCGATAACCTCATCGTGTGTCACCTCACAAGCGCTGTTATTCGCTCATCGAACGGCAAAAATAGTATTTTTGTAAATACTATACACATATAACTATTTTTATAAATATGATAGGTAACCGTATCAAATTGGGCTTCATCTCCGGTCCTTTCGTGGTTATTCATCACATCACCGTGCTACGAGAGGTAGGCAGAAGTACGTATATATATGTATCCGCACCGGACGCACGCTGCACGAATGCACGATGTGTGTACACCTTTAGGAAATTAAACATGCTTACAACGTGACCGTCTCAGGGTCTCACGCACGTACGTCCAACAACGGCAAAGAGAAGTTCAAATCCGGTAGGCTTAGCGCTATTCCAAACGATTTCGTCTTTCGTCTTTTGATTTTTTTAAAAACTAAAAATTATTTAAAATGTGTTAGCTTTCAATTTGATTTTTTTTATTTGTTGCTTTTGCATTTTTTTCATTTTTAGTGGAGATATAACAGCGCTTTTATTTTATCGACTTTCGACACGTTTATGGGTCTATTCGTTTCGACTGCGGCTTATGATTTTTGGCTGAAAATTTTGAATTTTAGCTATTTACGATACAGATTACGGAGAGACATATACTCGATTGTGATTTTGGCTGGTACAAATATTGAGCTTTTAACGTGTAGATCGTTTAACTTGTAGATCATATCTTAAGAAAATACTCCGTTTAAAAGCTAATTAGATAAAAACTAAAAACCGACAGCTTGTGAGGTAAAGAACATGCCTGTGGCCGGCCACGCCCGCGCGTGCTGGCGAAGCGGCGCACGACCGCGCGGGGCTCGCCGTGCATGCGTGTGCAGCGGAGTTCCCACGCCGTTCCTCGTTGAGTGGTTACTGAATGGATCGATACAGCTTTGGCTGCGTTCCAGAGGTGGGCCCGATCGGTCTATCTGTATACATGGAGTATCTCATATTGTCATGCCTGGCTGGCGGGTGGCCTGCATGTCTGGCTGGGTTCGACTGGGATCATATGCTTCGGCCGGTTGATCTACCTGGCTTAGTAACACCCTTTCATCATTGGACCCATGCATCGTCATAATTTGCCTGGGTGTTCCATTCCACTAGGATTGGTACGTCCCAAGAAAGTAGCAGCAGCACCATTTTCGGTCATGTTCTTTTCAATTTATATCTTATAATTTATAACTTTTCTCAAACAAACAAATGAAACGATTTCTACAACGTTGTTTTGAAACGATTTATCGAGATATTTTTTAAAAAATGGCTTATCAACTTTCGGCTCGTTTGTACGAGCGCTTGCACATCATTCATGATAGAATTCTTGGCATTGAAGCGGATATGTAGGTTCCTGTGGGAACTGCTAAATCACAATATACTACTCCCTCCATTCTTTTTTAAAATTATTTTAGAATATATGCAATCAATATTTTAAAACTTTGGCCACTATTATATACAAAAGTACTTGAATTAGTCATATAGAAATAATATTACTAGATTTGTTATAAAATATTTTCATTTCATTATATTTTAAATATTTTTTACTAGCATATAATTACAAAAAATAATAATCAAATATGTATGCTAAAGACCGTGGCGATATTCAAAATGATAAAAAAAAACAAAGGTAGTATAGCGAACAATACGCAGTGCAAATAGAGTAGTTTACTTGGCATTGAAGCCGCGCTTACTAATTTATGAACGTTTTTCACGGATAAAACCGATCGAATAGAGTACCTACCTAGCTTCTACTGTCATCCAATCTACATAGCTATGTTGAACATACGTATTCTCTTGTACTTTCAATTCTCTACGCCCGATCAAACGAAGCTGTATCGCAATGCTAGTTTGTGTTATGAATAGCGTCTATATTCATCAAATGGCCAATGGAGTTGTGTGTGTATATATATATAACATATACACAAAAAACTTCTTATATAATAGAGTAATTACACATCTATAATACATATTTAACACCTACTCTAATTTATAATGGATCAACAATATAAAGTTTCGAGAGATAGAAGCTGTGATAGATCTGGTCTATGCCTTTGTGAAGAAGTATGCCAACTGAAATTCTGAAGGCACATCCTGAAGAGCAACAACTTAGTCCTGCACCTGTATCCGTATGTAGGAGCATCAACACAAATATACTTTGTAAGCTCATGCTTCACTGATTTTTAGCAATGCTAATGGCACCTGTACTATTAGACAAAAGAGAAATCAATGCAGAAATAAAAATACCAAAATCCTCAAATAACCATTGTAGCCAAGTAATCTCCACAGTCAATGAAGCCATAACTCTTAACTCAGCCTCGGCGCTCGAATGAGATACTGTTGTCTGCTTCTTAGTCTTCGAAACAATGAGAGAACCATAAAAAATACAATAAGCAGAGAGAGACCGACGATTAGAGTGATGACTAGCCCAGGTGGTATCAGAATATGCCTGGAGCTGTAAAGCGTTAGAGTGAGGAAAAGAGACGACAAGAGATAGCTCTATTAAGGTATCGTAGAACACGAAGAAGATGGCTTAGTGCAGTTGAGTGAGAGTAGAGACAAACTAATTCAAGATATGCATAGGGTACGAAATGTCAAAACGAGTAACACCAAAATAAATAAAACTCCCAACAAAATAACGATAACGAGTAGGATCAGTAAGAGGTTCACCATCAGTAGGATGAAGGTAAACATTAAGCTCCATAGAAGTTAGTTGTGTGATGATCGGTAAGAGAAGTACGATCAAGAATATTCCGAATATATATATCATATTATGAATGGCGTTTGTATTCATCATGAAGTCAATATGTCAGTACATATATACGTACATGTTATATATATATGAAAAATACATTTTACTCTCGGGTGTAATTACACCCACCTCTAATATACCACCTAAATAAATTTGAAATACTCCTTTATCACTTTAGGTATACTCATATACTAATTATAAGATATTCTAATGTGAACCACACGAAAAAATTGCAAGGGAGTCCATAGATTTTAGCATATTTTGTAAATAGGTTTTTTGGCTTCTCGCCATTACAATTTTCCAACTTTTGAAAAACGCCATTACAATTCAGCTTATTGGAAATCTACCATTACAATTCTCATTCTCCCGCGCCCATGCCCTGTTCTACGTCTGGCGCGTAGCTGGGCCCACTTGCAGTCGCCGTATTCCCGTATCTCCCCGTATTACCCCTTATTCAGTCGGATCAGGCAGCGGCTGTCCTCCCCATTCTCCATTTCTCGAGCTCTTGGACTAAGGATTCGCTAGCACAAGCTAGCAAAAAACCATGAAAAAAGGGTAATACAAAATCTACAAAATCTTTGCACGTCAACTCTGAGAAAAAATCTTTGCTTTTGCAGCAAATCCTGGCCAACTGGCTAGCTAATCAAGAAACCAAGAACAGTCAACCAAGGAGGCAAGGAGCCAAGAAACGCGACCTTTCTTGAAGAATGAGAAGCTCTATGGCAGGGTGGGCATCCTCTCGTTCGAGGTGGCCAACGCCATGTCACGCGCGGCCAACCTCTACCGCTCGCTCGCCGACGCCGAGGCCGCGCGGCTGCTCGGTCCGCTCTGCCTCGGCTCTCACGCCGTGCGCGCGCTTGTCCCCGGCGACGACGCGCGGCTCCTGGCGCTCGCGCTCGCCGAGAAGCTCGACGCGCTCAACCGCGTCGCCGCCGTCGCGACCCGCCTCGGCCGCCGGTGCACGCTCCCGGTGCTCCTGGGATTCGACCACGTCTACGCCGACCTCCTCGCCGGCCGCTCTGACGCCGCCGCGGCCGCCTTTGCCGTCGCGTCCCCATCGGAGGCCGCCGCGCTCGTCCGCAAACTCGACCGACTCGCGGTCGCCACGGCCGCGCTCTACGCGGAGCTCGAGGCGTAGGTTAGGGTTCGTCGCAGGGAGAGGAATGGGGAGGACAGCCGCTGCCTGATCCGACTGAACAAGGGGCAATACGGGGAGATACGGGAATACGGCGACTGCAAGTGGGCCCAGCTACGCGCCAGACGTAGAACAGGGCATGGGCGCGGGAGAATGAGAATTGTAATGGCAGATTTCCAACAAGCTGAATTGTAATGGTGTTTTTCAAAAGTTGGAAAATTGTAATGGCGAGAAGCCAAAAAACCCTTTGTAAATACCTTTATATACGTACATAAAAAAGAGTATGTTGAAAAAAATATACATACCACCTCTGAAAAATTGTTCATACCACCTATATAATCTTAAATACTCGTATACTGCATGTACATACTCCTCGTTACGCGAGATACTCCCTACGTTGTGAGATACGACATAGGGTGTAATTATTTAGGTAGTATATTAGATGTGGGTGTAATTACACCCGGGTGTAAAATGTATTTTTCATATGTATGTATGTATGTATGTATGTATGTATGTAATATCTTACATAACAGAGTAATTATACAGCTATAATACATATCTACCAGTTTGCTTTACGAAATCAATGATGTGGCGGGTCCTATTAGCAGCTGCATGCATGTTCTTCGTGTTTATTCGCTACAAGCTCCCAAAAAAGCTCCCAAAAAAGAAAGGTCGCGACTCACAAGTTGGATATTGGCGCTTACTGCTGATGATGGATCGGAAGCTAGGCGCATGGCGTGCAAATATTCTGTCAAGTCACATGGCCAATAGAAAAAGGTAGGAGAGGGGAGGGGCAGGCAAGCACTTGTTTGTTCTTCGATTCCAGCGAATAGAAAAAGGTAGGAGAGGAGAGGGGCAGGCAGGGCCGGCCCTGAGGGGGGGAGAGGGGCGGTCGCTTCGGGCTTCCAAAATCCAGGGGCTCCCCATATACTATGTAGAGTATATACATGCAACAAATAGAAGGCATTGTTAAATACTTTAATACTTATAGAAATGAAGGGACCAATGTCTGCTATGGAGATCTTTGAGTTTGTCAGAGAAGCGGATTGTTATCCTAATATTTCTATTGCTTATTGGATTTTATTTACTATGCCTGTGACCGTGGCATCAGCTGAAAGAAGCTTTTCAAAGTTGAAATTGTTGAAGAATCATTTAAGGTCAACAATGTCTCAAGAGAGGTTAAACGGTTTGGCAACTTTATGTATTGAGAAGAAATTATTGGATGAGATTGATATCAATACCATCATCAATAACTTCGCATCTAGAAATGTTAGAAGAAATTTTAAGGTAATATCTATGAACTCTTTGATGTGAATTTTTCTTTAATTAAGTGTTTGTTGGTAAAATTAGATATATATATATGTGTGTGTGTATGTAGATTTATATTTAGATATTTATACTAAGGCCCCTATTTCTAGTTTCGCCCCGGACCCCTAAAATCCTAGGACCGGCCCTGGGGGCAGGCAAGCACTTGTTTGTTTTCGATTCCAGCGAATCATCCATGGACTGCAAAAACCACAGGGCTCACCACCACATGTTCATAACATGGTATATATCTATACTAGAACAAAAATGCTCTGGTTAAAGTTACAAAAGTCTCAAGTTTATTGTAGAATCTCAGGAAGAATAACTAATGGTGAGTTCAGTTACATGCTTAGCTTGCAAAGAGACCAGAATTTTTTGTTCAGGAGAAAGAGACCAGAAATTTCCTAGTCAATACTTGGGGTTTGAAACAACCCGAAAATTTTCAAAGTTTTAAATTTTTTTAATTTCATTTGAATTTGATTTTCCTTCCTAATTTGGCAATCCTCCTTAAATATGTGCCTTTCCTCTTTTGCTTCACCCTCTTCTCCATTCGCTGGTGCCCTTAGAGAACCCGTCTCCCTAGCCGCCTCTCTGTTCACTTCGCCCACGCGGCCTTGCCCCAGTTTTGAATTGCGTCCATGCCACCCGCACGTGTTCACACCATTCAACTAGATGCTGACGCCTTGGTCCAACCCTCTAGTGACTCGCCTCGCTGCCAACCTCATCCCCTCCATTTCTCGCGCAGCACGCCGTTTGACTCGCGCGCCTCTCCCACCGCAGCTCAGTCTTCCCTGTCTGACACGCGCGCCACTCTGTACTAGCTACAATCATCATCCGCCAACTCATGCAGAGACAGCAGTGCCGCCTCGCCTGCATGCTCCTTTCTCCAGCCGAACCCCGCTCTCCCTCTCTTCCACGTGCCAATGGTAACCGAACCGCCCTACTGTCCCCACCACTTCTCCTCGCATTTATAGCCCAATTGCTTTCACAGAGAGCTCCACGTCACTCCCCACCACTCATCAGAACCACCCAATTGAACTTCCTCTCACCTCAGCTCCGTCATCGATCTCCCCTGAGTTTGGTGAGTCCTAAACCTAGCTCTCTTCCTCTTTCGATTAAAATCCAATTGCATTCTTTAGCGGTGTCTCCTCTGCATCCTGAACTCACTGGTGAACTCGCTCGAGCATGAGCATTACTCTAGGTTTCATCGATGGAAGCCACCACCGGCCAGGGCACCCTCTCCGTGGACAGTCCATCATAGACCGTCCTAACTAGAGCCACCACAACCACTGAGTTTGTCTTATCTCGTACCCCTAGCGCACGCATACATTACAGTGAAGGGTTTCTGACATAGAGCGGTTGCTTCCAACATATTGAGTTACATGTAACAACTAATTCATCTAAAAATTAATCTGGTAAAAAAATAATTAATTTACTTATACTTCAACACAACAGCTGCCTGTTCCGTTGACTACTCCACGTCACTACAAGTCACAAGCGCGTATATTTGCATGCATGCACATGGTTTGTGATACGGTGCAAGTGCATTGGACTATATACATAGTTGTATCGGCTGATGAATGATTGGTGTGTTCGAATTAAGAGGCGCACTTGAGCAGCTAGGCCCATAGTATTATACGGTTTGCAACTTCCATCTGTCAGTATCCTGCCAATTGGAGTGCGATCGATTTGCGCACGTAGAAGCATTCTTCATGTGCCGCGAGCAGAGTTGTCAGCTACGATCGAACCTGGCCATCAGCCTTCAGGAAAAGAAATGGACCTGATGAAAAAGTGTTCGTATAATAAGAGCACGAAAGTTTCAAAGATATATGCTAACTAGAGATCGATCGAGTAAGAGGCAACATGGCAGAGCCTCTGCCAGCCATTGCTTCTTCATAAAACTGTCTGAAGCATGCTGCTGCATGTCTGAAGCTATTCGTTGATCCGAAGCTGGAGCAGATAATGGGAGGTTTGGAAAGGCCCAAGGCGCATACCGGAAGTAACTGGGCTAGGCCCGAATTAAGCGGCTGAAGCTCTATCCGGCTCGTCAAACTGGTGAGGGCTCGTACGAGCCCTCCTGGGCCGCTCGAAGACGACGGACGTACGGCTAAGATCACGCTCGGTTTTGGAGGCAGGCGGCGTGGGACCCAAGCCTGGCCCGGGCCCAGCCTGACCTCCGAGCGCCACGCCGCCGACGCACGCCACGCGGCAAGTACAAGTGAGGTGAGCAGAGCAAGCGAAGCGACTCAGTTGTGGCTAGTTCCGACCAGAGCGGCGCGGCCAGATCCCAGGCTCCTAGCCCCCGGAGAGCGACGAGAAGCAGATGGAACCCGCGGCGGCGATGGCGCCGGGCGAGCTGGACGCCATGCTCCGAGCGGCCGCCGACTTCGCGTCCTACCCAGGCAACGCCTCCTTCCTCCTCCCCTTTGGCTTTGGCCACCGGATCGAACTACCCGGATCGTTTTTGCCGCACTGCTCCTCCACTTTCAGGGAGGGGTTTTGCTTACCTCCGATCATACAACAAATCAAATCACCTTGCTGCTGTCTGAAAAGTGATCCCGATCCTACTTTAGTGTTAGTCACTCCATGCTTTAGGGTTAGATAATGCTGTGACTAGTTGGATCGTGCTCCTTAGGGTTAGATTATGCTGTACGTGCGCTTGGGGTTTTTTTTTTTGCATTTCCAATGATGAAAGCAGGGGGGTAGCCCCCTTTTCCCCACCAAATCTAAGGGTGTCTTCGTAGGCTGTAGCAAAAGTATAAGCCAAGTAATAGGACAGGCAGATGCAGGACATGGCAATTTTGGGAGCAATACAGATATCAACTCAGTTGGTGCATATTGAAACAAAACGTTCTTAACTTTCGATTGCACTAGTTGCATTTGGAGAAGTCATGGATAGGTAGTTAGGTACTGACTGAATATATATTTCGTTTCCTGTAGGAGTGCATGGTGATGACACTGTGAGGCAGTTCCTGGAACAATTCCCTCTGCCTAAGCTGTTAGGGTAAAATTCTTTTCCTTCCTCGGAATGTTTCGAGTTCATGTTTTTTCTACAAATATTTGTATGAAAGTTTGCATGGCAAAATTCTCTTGACATTACAGTGCCCACTTGTTCAAGTCATCCACTTGTATCTCTAGTCCATGAAAATAGTATGATGCTAACACTGACACTTATGTGCATTAAGACTGTTGTTTTAACTCGTCTTAGTCCTGCAGTGCATTGCAGAGTGAGTACGATGTACCTGGGATGGACGAAACTGTTGCAGCATGCTTGGACAAAGTATTTTCTTCAAGATATGGAGCCTTGCTACTGCCAAGCTATGGTGTATGTGTAACATACTCTCTCCATTGTTTTTTTAGACATGGGCACATGGCCACCTACACCTCTTGCCTTGATAAGCATGCGTGTGGTTTTTTAAGTATAATACATAATGATCAATGTACGTTCTATTGTAAATTACTTGTGTTATTTATTAAGCAATTTGTATTTACAGTTATGCACATTTGAACATCCAAAGTTTGAATTCTACTTTGATCTTTCAGGCATTTATTCAAGCTGGATTGCTCACAAACTCGAAGAATATTAGACAATTAGCCTGCAAAGCTGTATGTACCTGAATATATATTCTAAGTGGTTGCTATTTGTGAGTGTTATTTTCTTTCTTTTTGCACTGTATATTCTGCTATCCATTTATAACATTTAGAAAATATGATACTTTTGCTATGTAATTTCATATTTCCATGTCATGTGTTTGTTCTGTTGAGACGACGAGTGTGTAAAGAACAATTCCTTTTAGTGCTGAAAAGTATTACGTTGCAAGGTTTACTTTAAGTTGGATTTAACTCATCTACTCTCCACTCTCTAGTAGGCTAACAGTCAAGAGTGAATTTTGTGTACAAACAGGGCACTCTTGTGCTCCGCCGACTCTTGCAAATCCATTTTCATGCATGATGCTTGTCATTTGTATAATACTGTCAGTATACTAGTTTCAACACCCTGTCTTACATGGGAAATGTCCTGCACACTTTTGTTGATACAATGTCTTCAGACAATCACTCTCAAGTTCTATACCAGGTGTTACATCTTCTTGACAAGGCTGGAGATAGCGCTGCTGCTGTGGAAGCATTTGTACAGCACAATCTGTATCCTCTTCTGATCAACTGTTTGATTGAGGGGTATTGTGTTTCTCCAGCACAAACTATATGTAACAAGTCCTGTTGCAGGGCATGCATTCTTCTTGGAGATATTTTATATATAGTTATGTTTGGTTTCGTTTGGTTTCGGTAGAGATGAAGCGATTTCAGCAATTGTTCTGGATGCCATAAAGCGTCTAGCAGAAATTCCTAAAGGAATTGTGAGTATAATAATTGTTCTTAAAGTATCGAGCATATGTTCCCTTCATTGGTGATCGTCATTTTTACTATACTCTTTATTTTATTTGCTTTTAGGATATCATATTTCCACCAGATGGTCAAGGATCTGTGCAACTCGACAAAGTGGCAGCCCAGTCATCCTCAATGGTATGGCATCCTAAATCTATTATTCTAATATAAATTTGTAGAACTAATCAATAATGCATACCCTCTTGGGCCGGTGGTAGTCTACAACTCTGCATGCAGTAACAGCTGAAACACTTCAACAAAATTGATTAGTTAATATTCTGTTCGCACCTGATTATTGGCAGTCCACTAGTTATACGTCTTAAATACTTTCAAAAGTTTGCATTTACTACCTTTCTCTCCTACTCTTTTCTCAATGATGTTAACAAAGTGGTTAGCTATTGTAATAGAGTAGAATCTTCGTTTATGTTGTACTAGATGCTCTTTAGTATTGATCTGAAAATCTTGTTTTAAGTGTTGGTCGTGTTCCTCTTCTTTGTAGGCACGGGTTCGCATTCTATCATTGGTAGCTAAGCTCTTTACTGTGTCAAGTTGTATCGCTACTGCAATTCGTGACTCAAACCTTCTCAGCTTATTTGAGGACGAGATAAAAGATAGAAGAGATATGCTAAAAACCCTGAGCGCGCTAGAGGTCCTCTATGAGGTAACACGATATTTTTTTAGTTCACTTATATGGCTTACTAAGTGTTTGGCCTTTGTTCTCAGGATTTCCTTGTCATTACTTGATGTATATATCTTTCTTTTCCTGAGAAAACAATGTATGTATCCTTTAACTTGGTTTCTAAGGAGATGAAGGCTTATCCCTTTAGTTCCAATAAAAACTATACAAATGAAAGGCAGTGATGCAGGCTAGTATTTCTGATCGAACAGGCTTAGTTCTGGCTGTATCATTGTGTGGTGGGACAGGATCAATAATTAGGATTTTTCATCTTTGTTGTCTAGACTCATGCTTCATTTGCAAAAGATTTACATTAGTATTTGTTTTTCGTCGCATGCTTGGTCAAATCAGTGTCATTGGATGTTTATCAATGTAGCTTCTTTGCTTGTCTGTCATACCTTGTCAAGTTGCAACTAGAACGAGGCAATTATAGGCCTCTTGTTATGCAATTTTTGTGGTGAAGATACATGAGTGCAAGATTCTGAGATTTTGTGAGCGAAGCTATATATTTTAGCTAATTATGTTTTCTATCGTTCTGCAGCTTGTGGAACACCCACACAGCAATATCTTCCTGCTGAAGACCAACCTGCTTGAACTCATAATTGATGTGATCAAGTACTGGGTTGATGCCTCTTTATGTGTTTTTTCTTTTGTGATTTTCAGCCATTTTATGTTGTCTGTCTTTTGGTCCTTGTGTAGCGATTCCTCAGCTGATTCTATTATACGGTCAAGGGCAGCATTGATTAGTGGGAGGCTTCTTTCTTCAGCTGATGCTTTCACCACAATTGATCGATCTTGTAAGCATATGGTTTATTTTCAGCTATCAAACTTGTCTACCATTTGTGATAAATGTCTCTTTGAGCATTTCAGATTTTGGATTTTGTGGATTTTTAATCATCCTGATTTATACTGTTTTCTCCTTTTTTTGTTTCTTTGCATCTATTAAATGGTTGTGTATTTCTATTTGCATGATTGATGAATAGATCTTTCATATGAAGTTCTGAGGTATGCTGATAACTGATTTATTGGGTTGTTGATGACACCTTTAATAGGGGTGTTATTGGTTTAAAAAAGAGAAATATCATCTTAATGTTATCAGGGTATCTAAAGTGCTAGATCAATGTGTTAATCAAGATTTATCCATGTTAGGTGTTACAAATCTGCTCTTGGCCATAGACAAAATATTGAGGATGGAAGAAACTCAAAATAATGATGAAATTGAGAGTGCATTGGAGGCCTTAGGTCTAATTGGTGCAAGTAAGTTTGCTTCCATTTCCCTTCTGTCATTTTTCGTTATACTGTAATCTCCACCTGGTTGAGAGGGGGCCCCATTAACCAGAACACTTTATCTCATCATTCTGACATAAGTTAATTGTTTGTTTGGCTCTATTGGCGAAACAGCAACTCAAGGAGCACGCTTGTTGCTCACAAATCCATCAAATGTTGTCAGGCATGTGGTAGAAACATCATTTGATCGACATGGCAGAGGTAAACAGCTGGTAAGTTGTCTGCCTATTTGCTTCTACTGCCACACTCTTTGTTATTGGTGAAGTTACCAGAAACTGTTTGTCTTATGAGAGATGATGTACTATCTTCAGGCTGCTTTACATGCCTTCGGAAGCATATGTGGTGTTGATCGGCAAGAAGACCAAATGAAACTGGAGGATCAAGCGGAAGAGTGTTTGAAGAGATTGGTCTATACCACAGCAACAAACAGTCCAAAATTAACCCCTTCGGTTAGTACCAACACTATTTTTCTAGTTTGATATATTTTATCTTAATCTGCCTTTATTAGTAGAGTTGTTTATGTCAGTTCTTGCTTGATTGTTTGCCAGGCTCTTCTTCTATCAGTTCTACAACAAGACCCAGATATACGGATAGCTGTAAGCACCTCATGCTTGTTAAAGTTGATTTTATTTTTTTACCGAATATTTGCTTCTTATCTCCCTCATTGCTGAGTTATACTTAGTGTGAATAACCAGAAAATTCTCCCTTGGAGTAATGCTATGCTGATTGCATGCCATTGAATGTCTGTAGGGTTATAGGGTACTATCTGGACTGGTTGTCCGAGTTTGGTGCCTAAGGGAAGTTTGTTCAAATTCAGAGATAATCAGACTTGTTACGGATCCAACAATGGAGACAACAAAACTTGGTAAGGAACTAGGGATAGTTCTTGTGCTAATGCAATTATTTTTAGTTGTATCATTTCTAATTGAATTTTTTTTTCTAACCGGAAGTTGATGCAGTATGATGTTTCTTTTAGCATTTGGAAACCTTTTCACACAACTGGTTTATAGTTACTGACAGCTTACGATTGAATAGTTACACAGCTTACAAATGAAAAGTTACTAATCCACTAATCCAGTCACGAACTATGCTGTTTTCTATTTGCTGAATCACTATTTCAATGGTAACATTGATTCGTTATTATAGGTATGGATGCACGGTACAACTGCTGTGTGGCAATCAACAAGGCCTTATCTTCCTCGCATCTTCTTCATGAAGCAAGTCTTGCTGATCTCATTGGGAAGGTATGGTCTCAGTTCCAGTATCTGCCGATTTTGTTGTTTAAATTGTGATCGTTGACCTACAAAACAATTACCTCGTGCTGCAGTTGAATGAAGCGGTGAGACGGGGTCCTTACCTTCCTAATAGGAAGCGTGTGGAGCCGCAGCCGGTTGTTGTCCCTGCCGATAGGTTCTAAGTTTGCCCTAACTCGGCCAGAGCGAAGACGATCTTACGTGTGACTGACAGGAACCTGAGCATACCCTTGATGCAGTGTGCTTTCCGAATGGTTAAATAAAGAGATGATCTGGGATAAATTCGAGTCACATATGTTCTCTTAATGTGCGATTAGCTAAACATGTGTGGCGTGGATGATAAAATGCAGGTGGGCGATAGCCAAAGCAAAGATTTGGGTTATTGTAGTCAGTAGATGTAAGTGTGCCGGTTAGTGCCATTCCGTCTCTCACTATTTACATGTAAAAAGATCCTATCATCTGCAGGCGTAGCATGTCAAATATGGAGAAACAGCAGATATGCCTTTTCTTTAGGAGAAAATCTAGGGAATGGTATACTGTCCCCCCTCTTATGCTCCTCACTCTCGGCCGCTGCCCTCGCTTCCTGTCGCCGCTCTTGCTTTTGTTTGTCGTTACGAGTTCACCCTTCTTCCTTGGCATACAAGAAGGTCGGGGAAGGTGGCGGTCCAATGGTGGGGGCGATGGGTGGGGTAGGAGGGTGGTGGGTAGAGCCGAAAGGCGATGAAAGCGACGGTTGTGGCAGTTAGGTTGGGCGTAGCGGCACGGAGGGGAGGGGTCGGGGGGGCTACGCGGCGAGGTGACTGTAACGCTCTAAGGTCCAAACCGGCTCAGACCTAACCACATTCTAGATAGGCCACGCACACGTAGTAACCCGATTGCACTTTCGTCTTCGCTTCGCGCAAAACGGTTAATCGGGGGTGCTACCATTGGAACTCCTAAATTTATATGTAAGTGATTCTCAAGGTAAGCTAGCAAGGTGGGGACTAACCCAAAAATTTATGTGCACACACACATGGGCCAACATGGGCCGGGGTGTCACATACACCCCCCTCAAAGGACTCGACGTCCCCTACACCGGAGCAAATAATAAGGATCTTCCCTCTTGGCACATGTCCGTGCATTCAATGCCAGCACATATGCCATGCCGTGTGTCCACTCCGGGCCCACACGCGCCATGCGCCATATGCACACGCCCCTGACCCGCACGCGCCTATGTAACCGCGAGAGTCGGCTCTGATACCATTTGTAACGCCCAAGGGTCTAAACTAGCTCAGACCTAACCACATTCTGGATAGGCCACGTACACGTAGCAACCCGCTTGCACTTTCGTCTTCGCTTCGCGCAAAACGGTTAACCGGGGGTGCTACCATTGGAACTCATAGGTTTATATGTAAGTGCTTCTCAAGGTAAGCTAGTAAGGTGGGACTAACCCAGGAATTTATGTGCACACACACATGGGCCAACATGGGCCAGGGTGTCACAGTGATGATGGCACCGCTAGCCTTGGGTGTGATGGAGGGAGCAGGAGGTAGCGGAGGAGGTGAGTGGAGCTGCGACCGGCGCTGGAGAAGAAGGCGGGGAGGGCGACGAGCGCAGAGAAGAGAGAGGAGGGCGATGGCCGGCGTCGGTGCAGGAGAAGAGAGGGGAAGGGAGCGGCGGCGCTTCGAGGGAGAGAGGGAGGGGAGGGGTCATGCAAGGGGTAGTTGCACTCTTTAGTGCATGCTTCAATCAGGTATGTCTACCGCTTGCACTGCCCCTACATTTATTTACATGAATGGAAGTGGCAACCAAAATAGCTCCCTGCATGCACTCTGCAGTATGTACTAAAAAATATGTCTGGTTCTGTCTGGGTGTCTACGCACTCTGCAGTGTGCGCACAACTAAACTGTACATTGTACATCACAGCAAACAGGCCACAAAAAACTACAGAGACCGAGGTCTCAAACGTTAATGTCTTCTTGCACCGCGATGAGCAACACTTGACCTTGAGTGCATCTTTGCAGCCTTTGATGGAGAGCTTTGCGCCGGTGACCACCCAGTACCCCGGTAAGTTGTCGGGGCCCCTCATCACCTCGCTGGTGTCCACGTACCTCGCCATCTTCTGCACGGGCAGCGGCACCGGCGCCCCCTTGGGAAATATGGTGGAGTTCACCTCTACCTTCCCTTGCGACGTATACATCTGTGCAGCAGCGCCCCTTTGGGAAATATGGCTTATGAAATTTTTTGTAAAACTTCGATATTTGAAATTTTCGTATTCACACCACAAAAGTTTTTCGAAATTAATTGAAATTTATTGAAGATGATTCTGCGAGTAGATGAGCTACTCTATGCAAATTGATAGAGCTAGACGCACACGTGGACTCCACATGCTTTTATAGCAAACTTTCATAGAACTTCGGTATTTGGAATTTCAACCTCGCGTTCACACTACAAAATTTTTACGAAATCGACTAAAATTTGTTAAAAATTATTCTATATGTATGGAGCTACTCTGTACAAATTGGCGGACACAAGTGCATAGACGGCTCCTACATATTTTTTATAGAAAGCTATAACTAAGTATGGGTAATTCAAGCCCATAGATAGTCTAAGTGCACTCTCAACCCTAAGTTTTAATGGATATGGGTAAAGATGAGTAAGTGGGTATTATCTCCTCCATACCTAAATCTAGGTATGTTCGAATCCACTTGGCTTAGACTTTTGGCTTTCATTTGCTATAGTAACTAGCTTTTAAATGACATGTTTTTTAAGATAGAATATAGGTAGATTGTGGTATAAATTGCACCAAGTTCGGCTATATCGGCTAAAATCACATGCGCCTATTTTCATCTACGTACTACCTCTCGTGAACAGACCAGAATTCAAAATTTTCAGCTATAACCTATAAGCTACAGTCTAAAAAACCTACATCTAAATAGGTATTTTATTTCTTAACTATATCTTACCTAATAGTATTGATATAGATTTGAACAAAAATAATAGACATTAATGGCAGCCCTTTCTATCCCCATCACCCCCCGCAATGGGGAGGACGACAACGACCACTCCGCCTTGGGCAGCTAAATGGTCGTGCCCATCCGGAAGCACCGATATTAATTCCTCCGCTCCGAAACGGATGCATCCGTAATATTGATAGCAAAAGATCTTTGTTTTAATCGTTGAAAGAGATAGCTTCTTGTTTTTTGGCCGAGAGAAACCATGTCCAAATTGACATGACGACATTTATGCTCTACGACCATCGAAAAGTAAACTCGGGTGGTGAAAATAGTCGCGACTCGTTTGCTGCAACGACAAACAAATCAATATAGACCTACCGATATGAATAGGCATCACATGGCTTGTAACTAGTGGCATTAAGTAGAAGTGCAATCGGAGTGGATACGAACGTATATTTTTTTTATCTTATATTCTATTTTATATTTTTTTCTCGAAGTTAGATATAGATAATGTCGAAAATCTATTTCTCCATTTCGTATCCATTCCATAATCTTTCGGACTGTCGATCGAACGAAAATTATCCGCTTCTTTGCACAGGACATTGAACAGTATCATACAATCAGCGCAAACATGGAGAGACTAATTACTGCGATGTCAGTATTCCTGCCTGTTTAGATATGACAATCTGTCTATATGTCATCTTATTCCTATATGAAATCACAACAGATTTCCTCATATCACTTACATACAGATATATACAGATAGATATCACTTATCTCGTATCTTATTCCATATTTTTTCCTCAAAGTCGGAGTCAAACACGGATAGTGCTATATACCTATCTACCCTTTTTATATTCGTTCCACAAGTAATCGGTCGGTCGAATGGATGAAAATTATCAACTCCGTTTGTATCCTTACCATCAAGGACCATTCAGTCAAGATCTCCAATGAGTATAAAAAACAGTAGTATGTCCGCCATCACTTCATTGCGGAGACAAACGTGTCTCAGATGGAATACACAGAGAACGCACGAAAAGAAAGCCCAGACGAAAACTATAGGTAGATTTCAAGGAAATCGAGATAGCAATCCACCTGGGATGCCTCTGATTACTAGCATAACACGGGTAATTAATTATAAACTGGCAAGTAACATGAACGAATTTTAAGTATGTAAATCAAGAACCGAACCTTGCCCAATCCGATATCTTCTTTCGTATACATGCATGTAACTTTTTTGCTGCAAGCAAGCACATTTGTAAAACAAACATCCATCAGGAAGCGGAGAAGCTATTTCTTAGTCTATATGTAAGACTTCTACATTTCTCTTGCAACGAAGCCGTAAAACTTGCTAAGTGCTGACTGTGGAAACCATTTCATATTCACTCGACTTCCTGTTCTTGGAACAAAGGAAGAAGGCACCCCCAAGCCGCTGCTGGAAGAACAGAAGCACCGACAACAGTATTGCTCCACAAGGTGTGACGATGTCCCATGCGAGGCTGAAGAGATCATCATGAGGGCTTGCAAACATGTAAGACGGTCTCAGGCTGGGCACAAAATGCTTTGTCCTGAACGCATCATACACATGAGGCAGCGCACGGATTATGGTGCTTCCGATGTAAAATCCTGGGGAAAGGGATCTGACTTTGGAGTCTGAGAACACATTTAAGACAACCTGAGGGAGCAAGAATCCATCGAGTATCGATCCCCCGTAAGACACAAAGTCCTCCCAGAATGCATGTTGAACCGGAGCAATGCGAGCAACCTGCCTTAGCATCCTTCGACTATGGTTAAATCTCATGTGGACAACCCAAGTTACAGCTCCCCCTAAGATGTACAATGGCAAGCATATCCAGAGCACTTTCCTCTCTGCAGCCCATGACTCGTCTTTGCTTCCATCCACAGACCGTGCAGACCATGCCAGCTGAAGAAGGCGCAACTGCAGCAGAAAGGTTACCATGGTAATGATTCGCACCACAACTTCATTCACCTCAAGCCAACCACCATCTGAAAGTGGAACAGTCTGTTTGTTGCTGTTCTTGAACAGAGCCTCAAAATTCAGCACCAGAGGTATCATGTAACCCAAAGCGAGAACAACAAGCATGGTAATCGACATGGCAGGAAGCGCTTCAGGGACCTTCTTGATATGGAACAGCTGCACAGCAATGAAGACACATGATAGTGTCATTGAGATAAGGGCCATGGTTCTTTCCAAGTCCATTCTCCATATCGATTCATCCAGTCGGTCTGGGTACATCCCATATGAAGCAATGTCCACTGTTTCAAAGAAAAGAGGGTCAGTCTTCTTCCTCAAGCTTCTAATTTTGCCCTTGACATGCTGTGTTGCTTTTGTATCCAAAGAAGTGAACTGAGCAGTTAACAGAATTTCACAGTCTGATGAGACATTAACCTCTCGGCAAGCGACCAGGCACAGGGAGCCTGTCTTAGTATCATAAACACCCTCTGCTGAGATATGTTGACGATGAAATGTTTCTAGTGACCAATTTCCAACATAGCGAATGTCATAGCTGACATTAAGCAGCCTCTGCTTCATCTCCACCATTGCATGATGAGAGAAGGGATTCGAAACCACCAAAGAGTTCCCACCGTATAACAACATTGACCCAATTGTGACCAGTGATGCATATCCAGAACCCCTTCTTGTCGGCGAGTAGAACGGGAACATCAAGTTCCTATATGAATTGCTATCAGGGAACTTTCCCTTCCTCTTCTTGTTCAGGTCAGACTTCTCGCAATACTTCTTTGCCTCATCAACCTTAGTGTAGTTATACTTCAAACCAGCAAAATTGCCCCTGAAGTTTGGAGGGACTGCATTAGAACGCCCGGCAATGCCCTCCCCGCTTTTCAGGCTCGTATTCCAAACCAACCCTGCAGCAAAGCTCCGGTCCTGAATCGACCACACCGCCGGGAACCAGAAGCTCATCCCAATCCCACACTCACCCACCATCAAATCCGCACGGGGTGGTCCTGAATTCACCACGTGACAACCTTTGAGGCAAAGCCGGTTACCATTCTGATCCCAGAACCCCTCCGCCACAATCGCCTCCTCGCCAACCATAAAGTAATACATTGAAAAATCTGTCTGGTTCGAGAACACCACATAAGCACGCACGGCACCATCATCGGCGCAGTGCATCCGGTTGACAAACATATACCTTTGGTGAAGCCCCAGCGAGGAGGCGCTCGATTCTCCACCGTTCCCGTAGTCCAGCCTAAACCCCGTTTTGAGCAGCGAATTGAGGTGGGCGCACGAGAACTTCCTCCCCTCAAACACCTGGCGCGCTTCACGCCCATCGGCCGGCGGCTGAGGGCAGGAGGCGCTCTCCGCGTAGGCGTATCCCCCCTCAGCGTAGGCGAGAAGCGAGACGGGCTCCAAGGAGTTGAAGGAGTCAGTGCTCTCGAGGCGGCCGGCGACGAAGGAGTGCGTCAGGTTGGCGGGGCTGGGGTAGCGGACGCGGAGCACGACGCGGGGGAAGTGCACCGGCGAACTGTCAGCCGCGCGTCCGGAGCCGCTGCCGACCATGCAGAGCTCGCCAGAGGCGGTCGAGTAGTACCCGTCCAGGTTGAAGTTGACCGAGCCCCGGCGGCCGACGAAGCGGGGGAGGCGGGGGCGGAAGCGATGCGCCTGGCCGTCGTACTCGAAGAGGTGGCGGCCGCGGAAGGGGTGGGGGCCGCCTGAGACGGTGAGGATGGCGGCGACGTGGAAAAGGGAGGCGTTGGTGGTGCGGAGGACGGAGGAGGGGAGGAGGGAGAAGGAGCGGGGGAGGAAGGAGGGGTCGGGGCCGAAGAGGCGCGCCCCGCCGCCGGAGAAGTAGCCGGTGGAGAGCTGGAGGGTGGGGAGCAGGGCGTCGGCCGCGGATTCATCGTCGCCGGCGGGGAGGTCGGGGGCGGCGGGGAGGGCGGGGCAGCCGTCAGAGTAGGAGGAGGTCGCGGCGGCGGTGGTGGTGGAGAGGGCGGCTGGGATCAGGAGCAGCAGGAGGAGGAGGGGGTAGGGGTTAGGGTTAGTGGGTGGTGTCGCCATTGGGGAGGTCAGCCCTGGGCGTTCGGTATTACCGAACCGATCGGTTCGGTTCCTCGGTACCCATACAAATTCGGTTCCTACGAATCTCGGTACCGTTCGGTTCCTGAAAAAACTCGGTACCGAAGAAATTCGGTATCGGTTCTTTCGGTTCGGTTCCGGTATTTACCGAAATTACCGAACAGGGTACATCAACATGTAACATCAAGTTCAATAGCCAATTTTGACATAAATGTAACATGATTTCATATAGAATAAGTGCCAAATCATACAGAGAAAAAGCCACAAATACATAATATTTCGGTAGTTCGGTATTTCGGTAAACCGAGGCACCGAACCGAATTTCCTCGGTAAATTCGGTTCCTGAGAACCTGGAACCGAACATGGAACCGAAATTTTCGGTTTCGGTACTTTCGGTTCGGTTCTCGGTAAATTCGGTTCGGTATTCGGTTTTCGGTTTTTTGTGCCCACCCATAGGGGAGGTGGAGGGGAAGGTGGGGAGTGAGATCTCCCCTCTCCCGTTTGGTTTTGGGGAAGCCGAAGGCTTGATTATGGGGTTGAGCAGTTATTTTCTTCTCTTCTTATTCGAGTGATCAACCCCCCCCCCCCGCGGGGTCTCTGATAATAATAAGCTAGTAGGAGGGTATTTGTATTGATTTTTACCGATGATTTTTTTTGCTGTGATTTATAATTGAAAATAAATAAAAGTGGTTGAAAGAAGAGTGGTTTTTAGAATAATAGACGAGTGGTGTCCAACACAGCGGTGGTTTTGACACGTAAAATGGTTTTAATATGATATGGTAGCCCAGTCAGCAGGTAGGTAAATAAATTAATATGGTGGGAGTGGGACTCGCATGTCATCCTCAAATCTTTTTTCCTCCATTTCTTCTCTCACGCTAGCCAACCATAAATTATAAATTATAAATTTGATTAACCTAATTACCTGGTCCAACATGTCATTGACTTATTATCTTTAAACATGTCATTAGCACTAACTAACCATTTCTCTGTATCGGTGAGAGAGAGAGAGTAGGGAGAAAGAGAAAGGGGAATAGGGGAGGTGGTGGCGCTTGGTTTGGCGAGCTTGTCGGTGGCAAAGGGATGGTGATGGAGCACAGGCAGCAGGCAAAATGGAATGGCCTAGGTGTGGGGAACTTAATAGTGGTGGCAGCGACCGAAATGGTGCACCGGAGCAGCAGCGTGGCGATGATGAGTAGTGAGGTGGCTATGGTCATGTGATGAACTCGGCACTAGAGTGAAGGAAAAAAGCAACTATGCACAGAGTGAGCTGAGGGGGTTATTGCGATGTGGAGAGGCACTAGCACAAATACCTATGGTCATCGGTGTTGTGCCGACGACAAAGAAAAGCGGCGGTGGTAACACTGCTATGATGGTGACGGCGAAGACCAAGACTTGGGCCAACATAAACCAGCGGAAAAGGATCCTTGATCCACAGGGAGCTTACCCAAGAGGTTAATGACGACAAGGAAACACTATGGTGGGGTGATGGTGGTGGCGGAGGCAAGGCTCATGGCAACAGCATTCCCCAGCAATAGGCAACTAAAATGGGGTCGCTTGTTAGAAACTAGGGAGCTCATAGAAAACAGGGGCTCACCGGAGTGGCAACAATGTCGAGGGCGACGGCGGTGGCCGAAAATAGGGAAGACAACACAGGCACATCGATGTGTTGCATAAGCTGCCAAATCGAGTTAGGGGTTTGGACTGGGGGATCAAATGGCGCAAAACGACATGGACGGTGAGGCAGGGACTCACCGTGATGAGCGGGAACATGGTAGAGCTACGACGAACGCGTTTATCGGAGCCATGGACGTCTACATTCAGGCCAAAACCAAAACTCTGCACAGGGAGCTACTATGGGAAGAATGGAGCAGGGTGGAGAGGCGAGGAGAAATGGCAGCTTGCTGCAAACTATTTATAGGCGGAGCGTAAGGGCTTGCTTGCTATTTGTTGTGAATGTGAGCGCCGAGCGGTAGGAAAAGACGGGAAGGAGAGAAGGGTGGAGGAGGGAAGCGGCTAGGCGGAGGATGGTGGAGGTCGTGGCTACGGCAGATGGGAAGCAAAGGGAGAGGAGTAGGAAGGAGGCCATGGGCTGGACCATAGGAGCCTTAGGTGAGATGGAGAGACGAAGAGAAAGAGACTGTGAGATTGGGACTGACGGGTGGTCCTGCTGTGGTGATCATGGTGACAAAGCTACAATGTCACCCAAAAAATCTCATATGTCAAAATCATTACGTTGTCGCTACATAGGAATCACATCAGTTAAAATCACCTTTAATCGGTCTCAGTGGTAAAATATATGGTATTGATACTTGAGAGGGATAAAACATCCGGTTTTATAGTTGGACGTTAAAACTTAGACTATAGTAAGAATTTAAGGAGTTAAGTAGACTTATTCCTCTGCTTAGTGATTGTTTTGCTGTTCATAGAGGAACAGAAAGAGAAGGATTGGGCTTTCTGTTTGTGTGGAAATTTGGAGATAAATCAGCAAGTAGTACATTTTCAGAGTAGATCTTGTACCACATCATTGGCATCTGGATATCAACCAGACAAAAAAAAACCCCCCATCAAATTACAGTGAATTGCGCCAAAAATGTGAGACAAAACTGTACCTTCCAGCCATGCCTCCTACATCGGACGATTCAGACGAAGATACCCTCGAACGGATCGAATCATCCAAATAGATCAAAGCAGGCGGGAGTATCAGAGCATCATCTTAGTAAAGAAAACAAATCACAGAATGGACTACGGGCATACACAAACTGGCAGATAATCTGGCTGAGAGCCCAAGAACGAATAAGCCAAGGATTAGCTGACAAACTTCATTAGATTGACTGATGGTGACATCAATCATACATGGACATATGCTGCGGACGAGGGCTCCGCAGACCGCAGGTAAATAACCTCATGCTATGGTAAAAATATTGTGCCTAGATACATGGATGTCATTTTATGTTTACCGGCAGAGCTAGACAAGATATTTTGACGAGGGCTCCGCAGGCAAATAACCTCATGCTATGGTAAAGATATTGTGCCTAAATACATGGATGTCATTTTATGTTTACCGGCAGTGCTGGACAAGATATTTACATAGGTTACTTACAGAAAACAGTTAGATTCTCGGGCATAATTTTGTCGCAGCTCCTATCCAGCTGAAGATAGGAGCAATAGCTAGAATCGCTTCAATGGCAAAATTATTATTCCCATTTTGTCTAGATAGCACGCAGACTATCCCTTAAACCCTCAATGTGGTGTCTGCTGTCGCTCTAGAAGCTCCAGATTTCGCCTTCTCGGCTAGGAATTTGTCACAATCTGCTCCCTTCACAGTGAACTCCATCAGCAACTCCTCAAATAATCTCTTCAATGAGGTCTTAAACCTCACCGAGCAGCTCTTGTCACCCTCGTCGACATCCTGCACTCCATCTCCAACAAGACATCCAACTTGGGCACCCTCCAGGTAGGCTCTGCAAGCTACAAGGATATTGCACCCATACTTGCGGAAATGGCCAGCAACAAAATCCTCGAAATGCTGCAGAGAGTGCATCCACATTATATTTGCAGGTACCAAGGCAGTATATGAAAGAATACATGACAATAGCTTCACCACAAATTGTACTCGTCAACAAGATAGATGTCTGCTAGATGTACACAGATCTATCATATTGGGGGTCTATGCCAGCTATCAACTTGACATGGTTGCATTGGTTCCCAAAAGCTTTGGTATTGTTATGGAAACAAGTAGTCCTTTTGCAGTAACTAGGATAAGCAGAGAGGTATATTCATACCTTTGGTGGATTTCGAAGAGAATACAGCATCGTCCTGCAGGATAGCAGGAAAGTATCTTCATTATATGCCAGGGATTTCTTCTCCCCTTGAGGTGTGTTAGCTTGATTAGCATATCCAGGCTCATTGAAATAAGGTTTGGCATTCAAAACCAAAGCCTGAATGGAGACCAGGACCTGCAGCATGGTTGAATTGGATGGATTCCACTTCTCACATCCATTACCAGACCAGGTGTTTAAGAGGCTAAGGCACACCTTCCCACAAGCATACAAGTTGGGATTAAGCCGCAACCCACCTGAACGGTAGTTCACCAGCTGCATAGAATAACTAATTATTGCACGGTGCTTCAAAACAGACTGAAGCAAAAAGAACAATCATTGATGGAGATAAAGTCAATGAAATCTTACTGGAGGTACACTTGGATATTGAGGAGGGAAGTAAATGTCAAAGAAGAAGAGCCCGTCATGGTAAGGAGTGCCTGCTGGTCCCATAATGACAGCTCTAAGCAGGTCCATTCTATCCTCGTATGCCCTCACGGATATAGTATCTATTCAATTTGGAGAAAAGCCCAAAACATAATCATAAGAGGCCCTTGTGAATAGTGTCTTCTAACAGGAGGAAATTTCATCAAGACAAAAGGCATTTGAACTAGTAGTGGCATGTTGCATCAAGCATGATACTAATCAGAAACAACAGTACCAATAGAACGTTCATAAAAATTTGAGCATAAGAAGCGGCAGCTAACTACCTGGTAAATCTTTTTCTAGGATTTTCCACTCGTGCTGAATACGCTTTGCCCAGTCTTTTGATGGCTGTCCAGAGGACAACTTAGTATTGAACTATGATGACAAAGGATAGACAGAGTATGCCAAAACCATTACCTTCTTCACCACTTGAACTTTTCTTAACTCTGGCTTTGAATAAAAATGATCATTATGATCATCAACAGTATCAAATTGCTTAAATGCATTGTAATTTTCATCAATTTTATCATCCACGATCTTTGTGGGTTTGACATTATTTGACATCTCAGCAGCAATCTTCTGCAGCCATGGTAAAGGAGCTTCCACACCAGGTGGGATATCTAAGTCATCAAACTTGGCAGCCAAACTAAAGTTATACTCGCTTTCAAAAAGTGCAGCATCGTAATTATAGTCATCATACTCATCTTCATCATAAGCATAGTCTTCTTCAAATGCCTCAAAAGGGTAGTCATCAGAATTGTGGTAAACTGGGTCGTCTTGAAACATTTTCAGACCACCCAATACGTCAGTGTTTTTCGAAGCATAGGTGCTTGGGCCAGCAATGTCATCAGCCAAACTACTCTGGAATTGTTCCCACAGAAAAGCATCTGTCAGAGAGTGGCACGATATAGAAAGCAAATATAGAGATTCAATTTGTTGCCACTCTTAAGATTGACCAATTCACTCTGTCACTTACATGTGGGGTCACCTGAGTCACTGACAATGGGCCCGGGTGGCAAATCTGTTGCCACTCGAGTCATAAGGGTGGCAAATAGTTAAATTTTCCAATATATAAAAGGTAAAGACATGAGGGAATTTACCTTCACATGCTTTGGCCAATCCATAGGATATCCAACAGCTTGCTTATTCTTATCAACTGATGATTTCTCACCAATAATCACAACTCCATCAGGATCATCATCACCATCAATTTCAATTACTTCATGAGGAACAACCTATTGATTCGGTATGTGAAAATTCAAGCACACTATTTTATAGTTAAATAATATTCTAGTACGAAAATATTATATGAATGTAGCTGATCTTATATAGGAAATCCCATGCCTGGACAGAACATAATATGCGCAAAAAAATCAGAAGAAGCACAATGTCTAAATGTCACGTAGTTATGAGCCAATCAGAATAGTTTCCACAATTTTAATTTTGGTTCTGCAATCAATACCAGCCCTTTTCATACAACATAGATGTAAAGTGTACGGTGTTCACAAGCTCTGTAGTTGCCATGTTAAATGCTCTGTGTAGGCAATTGGCATTGGCATTTCAAGGGCTACATAGTCCTAAATCAGATGATGACTAAACCAGAATTCCAGAAGCACAGAGAGACATTATTAAAGAATTGAGCAACCTAACAGAACAAAACCACAAATGAATCAAATACAAGATTGCTTTTAGTTTGCCTGTCTGTACTCCCCACTTCCACGTCTGGTAGCTAAAAATTACAGCAAAGGCATGTCTCCACCATCAATATCAGATGCTACATGATCATGCGCCTACCTATCCAGAGTAGTAAATAACCAAGGTTTTTTACTCAACCAGTTCATGGTTGACTACCACTCTTCCAATAAGATATCATCAAATGAACAACCTACCACATCCTACATTTCATTAAAACATGAGGTCCAGCTATTCCATAAAAAAACTAATCCGCCCCCACCCAAACAGCTTGACATCCATGACCACAAGGCCAAAACAGGGTGAAATTCCAGAGGATCCCAAACTCCAGATTGCTTCCCACCTGCCCAGTGTATGAGCTATAAAAAGACAATCAACCCTGAAAAATTATAGTTTTACCAATCAATAAACTACAATTCCCCAATCGGATAGCAATGAGACCTTACTAACACAGGACGCAACACTCAGCACACAAGAATCGAAAACCCTATAAAATATCAAAATACAAACGCAATTAAAATTCAGCAAACATAAAGAGGCACCACACCTATTTCCTAACACAATCACAGATCATCAACCCACATACCAGCCCCAAACCATAATTCTATATAGAGCTATAGACAACTTGTGTCAATCGCGCAGCCTGGAATCAGCACCTTTAGTCAGCTCGTAAACACTAGAAAGGATCGCCCGATCCTTCCTCCCAATACAATCCGGTGGCGATCACCAAACCACATCAAGCGATCACATGCGCCACAACTTCCAATTCCAACAACAACAAAAACCATGTGCCATAAACATAAAAGTAGGGGCCCGCCTTTCGGCATCACCTGGCTCCGCTTCCTCTTCTGGTGGCCGGAGCTCCACCCCCCGGCGGCCGCCGGCGGCACCTCAACCACGTCGGGATCATCGAACGATGAGCTCCCCGCGCACAGGTAACTCCTGCGATAGCAACACGACCAATCAAAACCGCACCAAAATTAACGGGAAGTGCGAAGCGGGACAAAGAGAGCGGCCAACTAGATCGGCGGCGGGGGGACTCACTTGGAGGCGTGGGTCGCCATCTAAGGCGCAGCCAATGCGATCGCCGGGGGCGGCCGCGGCGGTGGCCGTTAGGGTTCCGGCGAGGTGGGTGCTAGGGGAGGGGAGGAGGGGTTTGGGTGGGTGCGGAGGGGCGTGGGCTGAGTGGACTGGAGACTGGACTCTGGAGAGAGAAACGTGTTTCAGTGTTTACAAGGAAATAAGTTTTCCAAGGAGGCTATCCGAAAAACCGGTGTGGAGTGCGGAGAGAAAAAAATATATATGGAAGTTGGAGGGGTTCGATAAAGAAGTAGACACATGGGTTTGCGTTTGGGTACTGGGCCGTAGTGTTTTTTTTTCCTCACGAGCCCGTTACGGCACAGGCTATACTATGCCGGCTGTGGGCTGAGTCGTAGATCTAGGTACGGTCCATCGAGATGACGGGCCTTACTATGTCAGCTGGTTCCTTGTAGCCCGCCAGGTCAACGAGGTCCGTAACCTATTTCGGCTTATCCAGCACATTTGCTATAAAAATTTTAAAAAATATAAGAAAATCCTAAAAACATATAAAGCTTTGAAAAATACAAAATAAAACTGTTTATACTTATAAAATTAACTATATAAAATTCAAAAATTATAAAATAAGATCGTATAAATATTAAAAAACAAACTGGCCTTGCTAGGCTAGATCGTGCCTGGGCCGGGCTGAGCTGGGCCAACACGGCGGGCCGGGGTGATGGCCCAAGTATGGCTCGGCACGATTCAATAGTGGGTCGTGTCGTATTTGGGTTGGGATAATAGTAGCATGTTTTGGACTGGCCTATTAGGTAAGCTTATTTAGCCACCTCTATTAGGGCAGTTGGATGTTGGGAGGCTGGATTGTGGGCCCTGGGTTTTTCACGTGCGTGTCGGGTCAACAACTGGAAATCCTGACATGTTCTAATCCCAAGATATTTAAAGGCTAATCTTCACATGTTCCAATCCTATGGCCTGACGTCTTTCACGTTGATCGATAGGGAGCGTGCATGTGAGTAGAGAACTCTTCGTTTCAAAAAAGAAAAAAGAAAAAAGAGAGAGAGAGAAGTAGAGAACTAATACAAGCTCTCAGTTATAGCTAGAGGTTCGATTAGTACTAAACTACTAATATAAATCATGTTTTCGTTCTTCTCGTAGGGTCCATAGTGAAGTTGAGAACTATTGCATCCTTGCCGTCAGGCACGTCAAGATCCTACTTATTTCTGCAGGAATTGAATTGTTTGCTGTAAATTTCTACTATTATCAAGGCGAATTCTCAAGCAGTAAACACTAGAAATATTTCTGCAGGAATTGAATTGTTTGCTGTAAATTTCTACTATTATCAAGGTGAATTCTCAAGCAGTAAACACTAGAAATATTGAGACGAGCCTTAGCGGTTAACACAGAAACTGGACTCTGCATGGTTCATTGTGTCAGCACAGGGTTGCCTGTGAGGCTGTGAGGTAGCTAGATGCAATGGAGATTGGTGATAAAAAATGAAAATGGTAGCTTGTAACTATATATGGATAATCCACACAACTCAGGGTGATAGTATTAGCTATGTTTGTATTTCACACTGTAGTAGTACAGGACTACAGGCACAACAGATATAAAGCTGCTCGTCAACCATACACACTGATACAACACACACATTTACATGCTTCACAGTCTCGATCACCAGCTGCCTCTAACCAGCACCATCTCAGTTCAGCAATCATGCGCAAGTGTTCCGAACTTACAATCGACACATAACACAATATAAGTAGCATACACCAGGCAGCATTTTATTGGGAATGCAGGAGCATCTACATACATATACATTTAACATATATTTGAGTCCCAGTTTTGTTGCAAATCTGCAATACCGCTGTCGCAATGGAGTATCATTACTGACGCAGGAGGCACTCTTGTTCTGAGTATCATTACTGGCTGCAAGCGATTCCAGCTTCAGAGAAGGTGGTTACAAGCTTCGGCAGAAGCTTGCCAAGCATTATCTTGAAACCAGTTGAGCAGCTCTTGCAGCCGTCGTCTGATATGTATGCGCTGTCACGCATGTGTCCGACAAGATCGCCGCCAAGATAAGCCTCACAGGCATCCAGAATGTGTGGCGCACGACAAGTGAAGTGCTCCTTGACAAACTTCTCAAAATGCTGGATGAAGATAAGGGGGAGAGACCCATCAATATTCAATACACATATCTTACTTCTTAAGAGTGAGTTGCAGAGAAAATATGCTTAACGCGTGTGAATTTGTAGGTTGATAAGGAGATGCATGTGAGATATATCAATACACGTCAAGCATTAATACACTATACTCAAAACTCATATCATTCTGAATTCTCAGCAGCATTTACTTCCATAATTTAATAAGTGATTTTCAGAATTTATTATATACAAACTTTTCAGAGCTGATGACTTACCTTTGGTGGTTTGTTTAAAATGTACATCATGGACTTGCATGACAGCAGGAAAGCATTCTCATTGTAAGTGATGGAGTTCTTTTCTCCATCAGCTTTCCCCACAAATTTGTCATAGCCCGCCTCATTGAAGTAAGGCTTCTCATTGAGTACAAGAGCCTGAAGGGACAACAGCAGCTGAAAAATAGTTGAGCTCTCTGGATTCCACACTTCATTATTGGTTCCTGTCCATGTCATCAGAAGGCTTAGACATACTTTGCCTGACTCATACAAGTTTGGATTCAGGCGGAGGCCACCAGAGTGATAGTGAACAGACTGTAAAAGAGAGTTTTCAAAGTTCTTTACTGTTCAGCAGTGAGGCAATCTCGACTAGAAGATAAATGCAAGAGCAATAGAAAGGAATAACTTACAGGTGGTCCATGGGGATAATCAGGTGGAAAGAAAATATCAAAGAAAAATAGACTATCATGATAAGGCGTCCCAGCTGCCCCAACAATGCAAGCCCTCAGAAGATCCATCCTTTCCTCATAAACTCTCACATGTATACCATCTGCATAGTAGAAACAAAGAACACCATGTAAATGCTCTATTGTCTATTGTAAAATATATTCCATCATTATTTGAGAAATGTTACTTTCTACTAAATTTAATAACTAGAATGAACTATTGTCTTACTATGTAAGCTGTCCTGGCATACAAGCGATTTTGAAGCCAACCTAATATCAGAGGGATATTCTTGGACACATAAAAAGGCCCATATACATTCAATTTGTTTAGAATGTTCTTATTTCTGAAATAGCAACTTTAAAATTTTATGTAGGTTTCTAATTACTAAGGTTTACATAGTTCTAGATGTCATGTTTTTGGACTACTTTAGTTTTATAAGCAAGGGAAGCAAGAACTCCCACAAAGAATGCATGTTCTGTCCACCATTATTATACATTCCATTGTTCGTCTTTAACAGTTTGACAGCTCAACTCCTCATACTGAAATAAATAATAGATAAGATGTCCCATACAATACAGCTATAATAAGATATGCCTTTCTAACTTCAGCCATCTCCTTAAATGTGTACAAACAAGACTGATTACTTGCGACAGGGACCCTTACATGTTATGCTATCCTGTGTAGTGTAGAACATTTCAATTTATTCCTACCTTCAACCACAATGCAAGTATTTAAGCTCACATCATCACATGTACATGTAATATCGAAATAGAGTGTGATGGTATATATGGAATTATGGATTATCAATACTAAGTTAAGATAGTCTCAAAAAAATTATACTGAGTTTATAATAAACAGTTGCCAAAATTTCAGATGCAATGACAAGATTCAATTTCGTGAAGAGTTGTAATTTATAAACTATAAAGCAAGAGAAAAACACACCTGGTAAACCATTTTGTAAGATTGCCCATTCCTGTTGTATCTTCTTCAGCCAACCACTTTTAACCTACATAATAGAAATTAACTATTATAACATAGAATTTGCATATACTCCAATAGCTGTTGCAGTGTTGCTTGGGAAAAAAGAAGAAGAGAAAGTTGCACTAGGTAAAGCATTACATTTTCATGGCAATTTTCCTTCACAAAGTGGTGATCAGAACAGTCCGCCACAACATCAAATCTTTTTATGTCATTTTCTGAAGGTGGAGTTGTCTTCTCAATCTGCATCACCAACTCCATGACCTGTTTTTCTTGAGAAAATGCTTCTGCAGATGGCTGTACTTCTGATGTCTTCACAATTTGATATTGAGGATTGGCTGTAACCTGAAAGAACAAGTTCATCTTATAGTTATGAAAATTAAACTTGAAATCTTTAGCGAATAGCGACAAATAGAACTTACTGAGCTAGAAGATGTAAAAACATGTGCACCAAACAAACTAGAAGCCACATTTGTCAGAAAATCAAAAGCTGTTTTGGAAAAGAGGAAAGCAGTGGCTTTGCGCAAGGATCCAGTGCAGTCTTGAGCAGACTCTTCCAGAGCATTCTGATATAAAACATTAAGTTGTCGCTTAAATTTCAATCCGTGCAGATAATAATCGGTACAATGGAAGATGTAAGCAGAAGCTGACCTTTGCATCCTCATGGTGTATTTCCTCCTGCTCAGCCACGTCTACCAAATCAGTAGCAGTATGTTCCTCACTCATGGATTCTAGTGAATTGTCTAGAACCCTATCTAATCCAATTATTTCGAGATGCTGCACCTGAAATTGGTACAACGGAGAAAGACATGTTACCAGTGATGGGAAATAAAACTGATAATACAGCAAAGCAACTCAAAAGGGAAGAAAGTCTGCTGCGAAAAAAGCAAGAGGAAGAAAGCAAACTCAAATTTAAAGCTTACCTTGGATATCACACCACTAGCCCACTGGATTTCAATGCCTTCATCCTTATACCCAAGAACATTGCCAATACATGATAAGAAGCTAGATGAGTCCAAACCTTCCCTGCTAACTGTCATGGTTCCATTGGTGAGATCTGCCTCAGACTTCTCTATATTCACAGCTGATCTAATAACGACTTCACCAGTGCAGAAGGAGAAATCCGGATGCTCTACTAGCTCATAAGCACTCACTGTCTCCTCAGCGGGGCCACTTCCATAGCTGACAATGTCATTATCTCCCGAAACAGTCCATTTTACATTTACAGTCCGCTCAAGTGCATCCACATTTTTCACTATCCCAGTTCGCTGGCATCTAGCAGCATCCTCTACTGTCAGTTTCTCCAGGACAAATTGCCCTGGCCAAAAATCATGATCACCAAGGGTGCTAACAGGAACCAAAGTCTGGGGATCTAAACCAAGAGATATACTTCCATTTTGCCATAGAACATCAACAGTGCTCTTTGTCTTGGCAACAACATATGTTTGAGAGCATTCTGAACCATAAGTGCCAAAACCCATCTGCATGTCAGAACTGCACTTCCAGGCTTTACTCAGAAAGCAAGACTTGCCAGAATTCATCCAGAGATTCCCAGCAGAAAGAGTGCACCAATCACCCAATTGCCAATTAGCATAAGGGAAGCATGACAGCAAAGTGAGATTCTTTGGGTCCTGAAAGTTTGGAGGACTTGATGATCGATCTCCCCAAACATTTGTCACCGAGGTGATCCAGTTCACCTGCACCAGCCCTACATCAACATGAGACACAACACCTTCATCCCTACTGGCCCTCCATGATCCACGCAACCATGTTCCTGACTTAGAAATGGAGGGGTGGGTAATCCTCACACATTGGCCTGGATAGTAAAAATAAGGTGCATCTTCAAAAAGGATTGGAGGAATGGGCTTCAATACCTCAGAATCTCTTAACAGCATTTCACACTTTGCCCCATCACTGAACACAACAGTAACCAGGTCAAATGCTGTGATCACCCGTCCTATCCATGGTCCCATAACCACACAGTCACCAGAAACAAAGGATCTCACTCTCGAAAGCTTCTTGCTGTTGACATCTTTTATTATGTCGCCATAGCTTGTCTCCAAGTCGACAAGCATTGCAACCCCAACAATGCGGCCCAACTGACCTGAGGGATCAGACACAGGGCAGACTATGTCCCCATGCAGAAACCCCCTCTCGAAAGTAAGAAAATTATCAATCTTGTCCATGCTCTCATCCAAACTTGACAAGATGTCCTGGGCATGGTTGCTGTATGCAAAATTGCATTCTTCCTGGTCCTCACTGTCACTGGTTCCATATGATTCACTGTCTGAGTCAATTGCAAACAAATCCATCTTTCCAAGCCCTGCAACATCACATTTGGTCATTTTCGTATGGTATCAGACAACCAACATTGTTAAGAAATATTAGATTAAACGCACGCACACCTTTTTGGAATAAGCTGCTTACTGATTGATAATGTGATAAACTGACGAACAAGCTTTAAACAGCAAGTCAAGGATATAAAATACAAAGGCAACCCAACCAGCCAAATATTCCTGCAGAAAATAAAGGCAAAATAGGAGGATAAGAGATCATAATGAGTGAAGAAACCAGTGTTCAGTTTCTCACTGAAAATACAACTACAGGAAAGCATGGTATTTTGGTAGAACTCACTTGAGCCCTAATGCCAAAGGAGAATTACCCTGGTATAGTTGCAGAAAATAATGATGTAGTGCCACTCACTGCCAAAGGAAATTTGTCCAAAATAGCAAATAGGAAATAGTAATATATAGTGCCAAAGGAGATTTGCCCAGACAGCAATCTGAAGCTAAAGCTAGTGCCAAAGGAGATTTGCCCAAAGCAATCTAAAGCCAAAGCTAATGCCAAAGGATATTTGCCCAGGGAGCAATCTGAAACAAAAGCAAATGCCAAAGGAGATTTGCCCAGAAGAACTATAGGTAGGTTTTGCCAAAGGAGATTTGCCCAGCAAATCAGATGTTACACATGATGGAAGAAATTCTCACAGTAAAGAAACTTCTTACAACTTCCATCAAGCTAAATGAGGATTTCCTAAAGGGGATTGTTTGGAAGTCCCGTCGATCCTGATAGGTCAGGAATATGCTCAGGATAGTTGATCGACAGAATGATGCACTCCAAACTATGGTTTTCTTACAGGGATTACCAACTAAATCAACAGTCACTATTTGAAGTTTTCGGTGCCAAAGGAGATTTGCCCTAAAACATGGAATTGCTTGTCACAGGAGATATCCCAGAGAGGAAAGACCAACTGAAAATGTGTTTGCTTTCGATGATCACCAGACATAAGTGGTCGTAGGCATCAAATCAATAATTAATCTGAAATCACACAGAAGAGAATATGCCACCATCCGATGAGCAGTGCTCATCAAGAAAGCAACCAAGATAACAACTTTTCATCAGAGATGGCTTCACATATGATGAGATCACAAGAATAGAGCGGTCTTTTTGGTCCAATTACAAAGATCAGCAGACCCTGCAATCATTTCAGAAGAAGGTTAGTCCTACTGTTCATGTTCTTACCGAAACAAAACAATTCAAACTGAGAAAGAGACTAATAAATTTACATACTTCAGAAAATACTCTGATCAAGGAAGATGAAACTTTTCAAAAGAAATTTGGTAGCTGATGTCCTTAATCTCTTACTATCTTAGGCTATGTCCTGGAATGATGTGTGTCAAGAATAAGCATGATTAAAAGTTAAACCAATTGCTTAATTAAAAGTCATGCTGAAAAGAGATTGTGCATATCAGGATCTTTTTATTTCTCAGTTACATTCTAGCAAACAATACTGCAGAACAAATATGATATATGATAATATAAAGCATTTCGAGTTGCATGCCTTTCAATGGTTCGTCACATTCACTAGCCTGGCTAAGGAAATCTCATTCATATGCAAGAAACAGATAACTAATGACTAAAAATATATACCAAAAATGTCAAGAAGCTCTTTTCCAAAAAGAAGATGCCAAAGAAACTAAAATAGTAAAGTGCACTCTCAAACACCAAACAGATACCAATTGAACCCAAAATAAGAAGAATCACTTCATAGCTTTTGTGTAAAGTTACTACAATAAACATATAAACGGCTCAAGAGCCAATTTCTGCCACAAGATCAAGCTCACAGTAAACAAGAATTGCCATTTGTTTGAAATGGCTCTTCACCTTTTTGTGCCAGTTGTGTGATTTTTTTCGAACTAGGGCAGCCACCCCCATTTCCTTTATTAGGAAATCAAAACTTCATATCAAAAGCCCTAAAAGAACCTAAGTAATTATATTTAATCAATTACATGTTCAGGTATAATCAGTCTAACTTGAGGAACCGAGTTTTTCAGTTGACAAACTTCGATTCTCTATTTTGACATGAAAGTTTGGATCTTTTCATGGTAAAATGACGATAACAACAAATTGCACATACTCTGACATCATAGTTGCTCAGAAGCAGCTAAAAGGCAACCCACCAATGGACTGCTAAACTAATCAGACCAAACCGGTTACCTTACTCGCGCAAAGCTTTTGCATGTTCTTGAAAAAAAGCAATTACCTTCCATGCTAATTACGTTATCCTAAAAACCGACAAAAAGGCGGCAAACTAAATCTACCATACTCAAATATGGCGAAATTCATCCAATCCCACAATTCTAAAGCTGACCGAAAAATTCAGATGTTTCGCTATAAACTACAAAGAGCTAACGACGTAACACCTGGGACACCCAATTTTTTACCCTGGAAACATGATAGTGATAGAACGATTTAATATCGAAATAACACAAGAAATTCGCTAGCCCATGCATCCTCGTTATATAAACGAGCACAAGGCTGCGACGGCCGTCGGGTGGTGGTCCCCGGGGTAGGGGTGGGGCGGTGGTGGAGAAGGGCAGGCGTAGCGGCGGCCCCTGAGGCGGTCAGGGGCAGCAGGCCGCAGCATGGAGGGCAGCCGCGGGGCCTCCGCCGCCGGCTACTACAATGCGCAATGAAGTAAAAAAGAAACCAAATTTAATGAAAATGGCATACCTGTGACAAGCCCAACCCGCTGCCATGCGTGCTCCCACGATTCCAAGAACCCAGAACCGATCACCGAAGAAGAGGAAGCTAACCTCCTCTTCCCCCACGCCTCAATTCATCCCTGAACCCTTCGACCATAGCAAGCAAGCTGCTTGATGCCCCGACCACTCCAATCCCTCAAAGAAAGCAAGATCCAAAGAAACGATCACCACCACCTCCTCCTCGGACCAAATCGCAGCACGGCGCAGTGGAACCGGAAGCTCGCGGGCGCCCAGATATCTCAAGTGGCAGTGAGAGGCAGAGACTAGAGAGGGAAAGCAAGCAGCTTCTTGCCCGGCGCTCGGCTACTCGTGAAGTCGTGATGGTGCTGGTAATTTCTACGGGGTGCGCGGCCCCGGCTTTTTCGGTGCTGCGCACAATTCTTTTGCTTTCTTTAATGATTAAATTTCAGGAAAGCTAGATTTTGGGGCTAAGTTAACGTAAAACTCTAGGTTTTATAATTTTTTTAAAAAAACTTAGATTTTGAGGTAAAATATTTTAAAAACACACATACACACCATCCGGTGTTCAATACATTGTATTTTTTGATATATACACATTAGTGGATCCTGCAGTACACCACTCCCTCCATACGCCTCTCTCTCCCGCCAGCGATGATAGAGGTGGCAGTGTGAGGCCCCCAACAACTACGTCGGCAATCAATGAGAAGGTAGCACGGCGATTAGCTACACGGTAGCAACAGAATCTGTGTAGCCAGTCGCGGCGCCGCATGATAATTAAGGATGTAGCATGGCGACTAGCTACACGACAGTAATAGGATCTATGTAGCTGGTCACGGCGTCACCCGACAACCGAGGAGGTAGCATGATGACTAGCTACATGGCAGTAGTAGGATCTGTGTAGTCGGTTGTGGTGCCTCCTCCTTCTTGGTCGACAGCATCGTTGTTGTCGATCGGAGAGGTGAGGGAGGGTGAGAATGAGAGAGGAGAGAGAGGCGTATAGGGGTGTATTATGGTTTGTGGCGCTCACCCCTACGTGCATACTCAAAAATACAATGCATTTTTATTATGTCTTGGTAGACTGCATAAATCTTAGAGTAAAATTGACAATGAGATGGTCTACTAGGGTCTTCTGAAACTTTAGCCTCCAAAACCTCCGATTTCTTGAAAAAATTATAAAACTTGGAATTTTATGTTAAGCTAAATCCTAATTGCGCTAATGGGATACCTCTTGCCACTTTATACTCCTCTCCCTTTTTACCTCCAAGAATTCGAATTGCCAATTGGAAAACGTAATGGAGTTTTGGACTTGTTTTCTTTCCGTGTTACTGCTCGCTTCTGTCACTCGTGTGAAACGATGTGTACCTAACAGCAGCAATGAGCCGGTAAATTGAGTGCTTAATGGAGGTAAAAGTGATCCACAATTGTGAGCCCGCACTTGAGCTGACGATGCCCCGATCGGTTGGGCTTCAGCTTCTGGCTTCCGGCTTATTTTTCACTATTTATAAATTTCGTCTTTTTTTGAACTTTTGGCTTTTTGTTGAGCTTTTTTACCGGTTCTTTTTTTCCCATATGTGTTTGTATTGTACGTAATGGGCTAACATACTTTTTACATTTTTTAATTTTTTTAATTTAATTATGCTAAATAAGCCTCTGTCAGCTACAGTGTTTTTTTCAGCCAGCTACAGTATTTTCAGCCATAAGCCACCAAAAAAAGCCCAACTGATCACCACCGTAGTTTATAACTAAAATTATATTATGGCTAACTGAAATTACACTATAGATGATGATAGCTTATTTGGTATAATTAAATTTAAAAAATTAAAATAAAAAAGAATTAGCTCATCACATATAATACAAATGAATATGGGGAAAATCGGCAAAAAAGCTAAAAAGCCAAAAAAGATAAAATTTAGGAATAATAAAAATAAACCAGAAACCCAAGACTAAATGAGCGGTGCTTGTATGTGCATATTGGGTTAATTTCCCTCTGCCTCATAAGAATCAATTTTTCTTTTTTATTTTCCTTTTTTTAAAGTTTTTTCTTTCCTTTTGAGAACATGATTGTCCTGGAATTCACATTTGTCAGTGTTAAAATTTTCCTCTTTGATCTTTTATCAAAGGCACACTTGTTACTCGACACTCACCATGCCCCGGGCCCATCTCGAAAGGCCGTATAAGCAGCTAATTGATTCCTAATAAATCAAGAATGTCAGTATTTCAGCAATGAACCGTTCGATCCAGCGCCCATCAAAATTTCAACTTTAAGGACCCGTGGTTAGGAACGGTGGATAGCCGCAGGAATTTCAAAGAATTCCTCGCAAAAAAAGGGAATTTCAAATCATTATTGTACTACAATTTTAAAAAATTAACCTGCGTTTTAAACAAGCCATGAACAATAAATTTCATCTCTCATTTGGAGGGGATATTCCCAACTTCCACATGTAAAGCTCCCTGTTCTCCCTACCCCCTCCTTTACAGGATCCCAGGATCGCATGCAGAATATCCCATCCACACGGCTGCTGCGTACGCCGTTCAAAGTGCAGCACGACGCGACCCTCTCGCACCATTCTTCTGCCTTTTTTTTTTGTTTGGCCAGTCGCTCCTTGGCTTTCTGCACAAATTCTAGTTGGGTTTTCCGGTCTCGACATATAAAATAGCCATTAATTAAATTAATGGCTGTATTTTAGTGTTGGAATAAGCACTGGTTTCAGTGGTGATTTTGATGTGGCAGGAACCGATCAAAAGCCTCATTTCCGTACGTCAACTGTGACAGTGCGATTGTATCGCTTGCTCAGCTTCCTTGCTCTGGTTATCTGAATGTTTGCTCGAGGGATCTTGGTGCGTGTCTATTCTTTTGGCGACGTGTGGCTTATCGATTTAAAAATAGTGATTAATAAGAGAAGTTAATAGTTACTTAAAAGCCAAAAAGACTATAACCGATGTCTCCTCTTTTTAAGGTATCTCAAAAGGATATTCCGGGGGAGAAGAGAGGGATTGGCTTTAGTTCTTTTCAACTTGTAGCTTATAGTTTCTCTAAATAAATAAATAGGACGATTTCTCTGCCGTCTTTTTGAAGTAGTTTATCAAAACGATCTTTTCAAAATACCTTATTGATTTATCGGTATTTGATTCATTTGTATAAGTGCTTGTACTATAGCTAAAAGTCATTAGTTGCAGTCTGTAACTAAAAAAGGCACCTATTAAATGTTGATAGCGAAAGGAGAGGGATAATTTGTAGAATATGCTTCCATCTGATCCAAGCTGTTACCAGAGTGTGGGTTCAATAACCACCACTCTTTTCTCGTTTGCCTCGTATATCAGTCTTATCTTTAGTTGACTTGCTCGGCCTAATATTTAAGGCCAGACACAGAGTTAATCTGTCTCCATACTTTGAACAAACCCGACAAAGGAGAGTCCTAGTCAAACCATACCTTGCATCTAGGTTTTGATAGGCAGGCCTTTTTTTACAGTATGGCCAGGTATGTAATCTTTTTTTACGGCATTATATTGCCTGAGTGTTTCCAGTCTAATATGCATCAATCGAGCAAAGCATGTGCAGGAACATTTCTAATGCCATCTTTCCATGGAGCACGCATTATCTAAGTTTAAGTAAACATGTTTAGTCCAAACATTATGCGAATTGTTTTTTTTTGAAAGGTTTCTTGTTGATTTGCAGCTGCGTCGCTGCTCCACTAGTGCAATGGTGGGTGGGAGAATGTGATAGTCTAGTGCCCCATTTGGCAAATATGATATGCATATTTTCTTGCATCATTATCTGAAAGTGGCCTGCTCAGTGCTAATTAAATGGACCTGACTTTAGAAAAAACACGTCGTGCTAAAATTGTGTACCAACGTGGCAGTTAGGTGCCATGAAATGCACTCATGCAGGCTATTGAGCTATTGACACATCATCGGTTATAAAGCTGTGTTGTGTTGGCTGGGTTGTTTTAGCAGAGGTTCCCCACTTTTGTTTCTGAATATAAATTGAGTCTTAGTGGAACAAGGATCAGCTGTGGTGGGTAAAATTTACGCAGTGAGTAATTACACGTCATTTGTACCGTCTGATCGTACAATCGCGGTGTAGATCAAATGTATGGTACAAAAACCCTCCCCATATTCTCCCACCATGATCGATTGGAAACTAATGATGATTATTTAGCCGACACCCTATGTGCAGGTAAAATTTGCGCCATAACACAATTTTGGCAGATCCTAGTCTTCAATTCTATGTGCAATTGTGCGCTGTGATCAGCATTCAGCAAGCTAAAGCAGGAATCTGGATTCTGGACTGGAGTTTGCATATGCATACAACAATGCCCTATTCTGAGTAACCTGCAGGTCCAATACTTGAGATCTAAGGACAGCAAAACCAAAAGTTCAAATGTTTATTTATTGAGATTGTGTAGAGTGTTAGCTCTAAATTTAAGCTCCGATCTCCCACTATTCATCCTTGCACTGCAGCAATGGGAGGACTGTTTGCTGCATTGCAGTTCTATTGTCCATAGTGCTGCTGCCAGCTCTAGCTCCTTTTTCTCAACAGTAAGTCTCCACCAAATTCAATGTGGCACAAGAACTGTGCTCCATTACGCAGCCAATGGTGTACTTGTGCAACACCCACTAGATCTTGGAGCCACTAAGTCTAACGGACCTACTAAAGCATTTAGGTCAGCGAGTATCTGTTCTTTTTGCCCTCCCAGATCTGGTGACCTGTTTCTCATTGTGGAACTGGTCTGAACAATGTGCAAGCTTTTCTTCTGAATATTAATTGGACAGTATTTTGTAATGGCAATGGATTGGTGAAAACTGAGAAAAAAAGAGTTCAGAAACGTCATCGGTTGATGATGTTAGGCAGTGTATGTTGATGCATGTTTTAGGATGAGTGCATGACAAAGAAGGCAGTACAATTGATGGTGGAGTTTAAATAATAAGAGTTCAGTCTCTTTGTGAACCAAGCTTTATAGTAAAAGTACAGGTAACTCTTGCAGCATATCCCATCCTTTGTACTCTCAACTTTGCCAAGAATTCAAGAGATTAATGTTTTGTGAATGGAAGCTTACTGGAAAATCATCAGATTAGAATAGTCTCAGAATCTTCTTGAGCCATGCTTTACATACAAAAGCACAGACCACTATTGCAGCATATTCTGTTATACTCTTTACTTTCCAAGCTAGACACAGCAAGTTGAGATTTTGTGAATGGGACCTTACAAGAAAAGGCTCAAACCACTATTGCAGCATATGCGTTACTCCCTTTAGCCTTTAGCTTAATTTCTTACAAGATACAGATGGCAGCTTCAACTAGAAACTATCTAAAGAATTTATTTTCAGCTACCTGAATTTCGGTGTCAAAAGAAGGTGGTGGATCAATAATGAGGATTAGGATGGTTGTGGTTACAGACTAAACAGTGAACAATAGGGCTACGGGAAAATCACAAAAGGGTTGCCTGGAGCCTTAGAAACCGTGAAGATGGGAGATAGAAGTTTGTATTATATAAAGCCTATCTTTTTGCCAAAAATGAGATCCCCTCATGGTACCTTAAGACATATATTTATAGCCATGAAAAGATTTTTTACATAAATGCCTATATCTGGGTCTACAATTGCAAAGACAATATTGTCCTTTCCCTTATGACAACCCTCTTGGGCCAAGCACATGATTGCACGATTATTGGGCCTCTTGACGCAATTGGCCGACTGGGCCAAGGTGGGTGCCACTCCCCTAACAGTAGCCTCTTATGGTTAAAGAGCCTCGTTTTCTGTAGGCCAAGACCATGTCCGATGTTACTTGGCCCCTCCGTCCTTCAGCCCATTGAATCACAGTCTGTTCAATTCTTGCTAAATCGCCACTAACCACATTAGTGTGTGACCCCCGAGATGAAGCCACACATGGCGACAATTACTTTTTCGGTCGTGTGACATGAACAGTCGTGCTAGTTACGGCTCGGTGCACATCCCCTCAATTCTTGTGCCCGTTGTGTGGGCATTAAATGGCGTTGTTGCATTGTGTACTTAAGGGCCGTGGCAATGCCATTTTCGACTATTTGCTTCCTCTTTCTCTGTCGCCTTTGTTTCGTTGCGTGAAATCTCTTTAGTCACCGTCGTCCGTTCGCCGCCGAGCTTTTCTCAGTCGTCCTCTTATCGCCGCTCTCCCACCACTTGTGATGGCCCGTGGAAGTGATCATTGCGGGCGCAGCAGGCGTGCCAGTCAAGACGATAGCTCCGAAATCACCGCTGGCAAGCGATGGAAAGCGTTTAGGAAGTTTAGTGATGTGCGCGACGACAAGATCTTGTCTCGTGAGGTTGTCTGCCTCCTTGCTAGCGACAAGGTCGTGCCACGATCGTAGGAGGGCGAGACGCTGGTGTTTGCAGCCTACATCGACACTAGGCTCCAAATCCCTGCCGCTTGCTTCATGGGTGACCTTCTCCAACTATATGAGCTGGAGCTTCAACAGCTGACGCTGAACGCCATCACTAGTCTTGTCGTATTCTCCTGGGCGAAGCATTCAGAAGGCAACATCCCAGTGCCACCGTCTGCGCGTCCTTGCACAATTCACGATGCTAGCCAAAGCGGCTAGACAACGGTCAATATTCTAACCTATGCAGTGCTAGTCTATAGCTCTATGTCACTACTTTGAAGGGCTTCCCTATGAACTTGATGCGGACGAAGTGGGAGTTTCACTGGCTATAGCAGTGGTTTTATTACAAAATCGAACATGACAACAGCCTTTGCTTCATCAAGTGTATCGTGGACTTCGTTCAGTCACCTCAGGTGAAGCTCGACTGGGATTACAAGACACACGTCTAGAGGCTCCTGACAGTCGTGCTTCGCTCAACATGTGCGATTGTGCCGAGGAGTTTTGCATGCTCTGCTTGTCTCTACTGCCCCAATGATGGGACATGAGAACCAGCCCCGCTCAGAATATTGGGGCCAGGCCTTCACTGACGATACTGGCAAAGCAGACGAGTCCTAGCAAGCCTTTGCGCTTCGCTACAGATGTCGCTGGTAAGGGGCATTTCCGCATGGGCTAACTGTGAGTTCTTGCAATTCTTTCATTAGCGGAGGTGGAGCGCGCAATGGCTATGCTTCTGGGGCCCTACATCTTAAAGGAGCACAACCTTCGGGCATCGGCCACGTCCGACGATTCGTGCATCAACCACGGCTGCGAAAGCCTTGGGCCGTGCCGTGCCTGAGCGTCCCGTCCCTGCCGCAAGTGGAGGTTGTTCTAGTGGCGCGAGTAGCCAAGACGATGAAGACGATGGAGGCCATGAAGACCCCAACGCGTGCAAGGGTTCTGCTTCAGTCATCGTGGCTGTGCCCCTTTGTTCGGCCCCTCCAGCCCCAGCAGAGCCTAACTATAGCCTAGACGAACACAGCAGCCTCAATGACTCCAAAGTGGAGGAGGATGTGGGTGACAAAAGTGACGATGATGCTCACGGCAACAACGATAGCGACAATAATGATAACCATGATGATGACGCTGATCTTTACATTATTGATGTGCATGATTCGGACGCGGAGGTTGGGGGAAGCGGCCTGCGATGTAGGCTGTGACATGGACCCGAAGGAGAGTCGGCCCACCAATGGTCCGGGGGCATGTGAATTTGACAGGCACATAGGCTTTGCTGGCAACGCTGATGGCTTCACTGCCCCCAGTGTAGGCTACCCTGTTGGCCTCGCTAGGGCATCCCGCAAAGCGTGCCTAGTTGGAGACCTTCGTAGTGGCCCCCATGATGGGGTTTCGTATTATGAAGGACGTGTTGGACAAGGATTATAGTTTGGAGGGTGGCATGCCTCCGCCCTCACTGGTCGACACAGTGGCCCCGCCAACGGTGACGCCTGCCAGGGAGAACCTCGTGCGAGGCGAAGATAACGTGGCTCTGGCCGGTGTGTTCTAGGTTTGAGTTCCTCTTTTTATTTCTAGGACTTCACGCGGCTGTCCCCGCTATGCTCCCTTACACTATCACCCTTGTCAATGGTACCCCATCTTCAGCAGCAAAGCAACAATTTTCTGGTCAGGAGCTTGCCCAAGGGCTTGAAGGTGCTCTTGGTGTAGAGGACACATCATGGACTGGCACTGCGGAGGCCCTTGGTGTGGAGGAAGCTTCCTGGCCCTGCACGATGGAGGTGATATGTGTAGAGTCATGGCGGCTCTTTGGGAGACTTTGTCTCCCAACTGGAGGCGCTTCGTACTCTACACGCCATAGCGGAGTGTGTAGACATAGCCCTTGATTGAAGGGCCCTCCATTCCTGTGGAATGGAGCTCCTCTTTGGTGTCCTAGAGGCCAGTGAATCAATGGTATGCCATTCTCTTACCCCTAACTGCTTTCATCTTTTTCATCCTCTGAGTTTGGTCATACTGTTCCATCACTTGTAGTGAGAGCTAGCAGAGGACCATCGCCTCTATGACCAGTCCACGGTGGCGGCGTGGGAGGCCATGCAGTCCTTGGAGGCGATGCTATCGAACCTTGCAGTTGAAGTCCCCCCACACTCACATGGGCCGAAAAACCTTTGGAGTAGCAATCGGCGCATACGCAATGCGTCGACACTCTCTCTAAGGGTAGCTCTTGCATATGGAGACCATTGGTCGTAGGTCACAGCGCAGATTCTCCTCGGCCTGCTAAATGTCCAGGGGTGTCTCCATGTTGGGAAGCTGGCGGACCCACACCTAAACCTCACCTTAGGCAACACGACGATGGTACAATTCACGTGATGAGGTGCTTCGTTCGTTCGTTCCACGAACGCATCTTGGGATTCCTCGGCAAGGCCACCGCAAAGGTGTCATTGCGGCATGCTCTTGGAGCGGCTACATAATTGGGTACCTAGCTTGGAGAGCTAACACTGCGATGCCCCTCTGGCGTAGTCACCGTGGAGATCCATTGGCAGGTGTGAGGCTGTAGTTTGCGGCGCAACATACCTTTGGTCTTGCTTATTTGTCTTTGTGGCGTCAACAGGCATTTGTGAGGCTCAGGGTAGACCACTTCTCTAATGATGCTAAAGGCAAGAAGTTTGGCCACCTCGGCCTTGGCAGCCTCTTGCTTATCGAGGGACATTAATCTCATACACTGTTTGACTAGCTTCACGTTGGGGCACATCGCCAGCTTGTGTTCGATGGTGGAGCGGTCCACTCCGGTTGATATCGTAGGGTGTCCGTGCGAAGACATCCGTGTTCTTGTGAAGCACCTCTAGTAAACTTCGCACGGCCTCTGGGGTGAGGTCGCCCCCACCGACACCCGCTTCAATGGGTCATCCGGGCTAAGTGGCACCTTCTTTATTTCACCGTTAGGCCTCGGCTTCGGCGTCCACCCTGGGGCTTAAGGAGGGGGCATTGTTGGGAGGGGGCTTATTCCATAGGGAGGGGGTGTCACAGAGGTTAGTGTGGTTGTTTTGCCTATAATGTGTACCCTCCAGCGTGGGCTTCATGTGATGACCTCAATCTGGCCCACGAGGTCCTATTTGCTGAACACTATGATGATCCCCGCAGGGCCCGGGAGCTTCATATACAAGTAATTGTGATGTGGGATCATGCCGAAGGTGTTGAGGGTAGCTCTCACGAAGATGGCGTTATAGGGATACTAGAGGTCCACAACGTCAAAATTGATGACTTTCCACCCGCTTTGCGCTCCTTGCTCAAAGGCTACCTCGAGCGTTATCTACCCCAATGCGTGGACCGGTTGTTCATCGAAACCTTACAGGGGTATACTTGGTGGCTCCAACCTGCTTCGAAGGATGCTCATTTGGTCGAAAGTGTCGGTGAACAGGAGGTCCGTGGAGTTGCCTCCGTCCACCAGGACCTGCCTCACATCACATCCCACGATGGTAGTATCGATTACCAGGGGTCCTGGTCAGGAAAGTCCACCCCCGATGTGTCCTTCACCTTGAAGGTGATGTCGGCCCAGGCCCATTCTAGGACCACATGCACAGGGTATGTGGCGACGTGGTGGATCTAACGCGTATAGGCCCTCCGCTGTCGCTCAGAGGGGAACTCAAGGAACGATCCACCCATGATGGCATTAATCACCCTATGGGGGCTGGCCTCGAGTCTTTAGATTCGCAGGACGACCGGTGGGGGTTGGACGAGCGGCATGGCCAGCAGGGATTGGACAAGCGGTACATCTAGGGGTTGTTGTACATGCACCACTACCAACGCCCTCGTGTATGGGGTGTGCTATCTAGCTACGCTTTCATGGAGTGCCACGATAGTGGGGCAATCGTGGGTGAGGTGGTCTCCCCGGCTGTGCACTTCGCACCATGGTCCTTGCTGTCAGGAGTCCTCCCGACCACGCCCCCTTCCGTCCCCACGGCCATGATCTCTGGGGCAGTGCTCTCCTCAGCTCCTTCGATGCTGAGGACGTATTTGGGCCAGGACCCCCTTCAATGCTTGAGGTTGGAGCCCTCCTTCACTGTGGTAGGAGCGAGCTTGGCCTCGGGGGCAGGTGGAGCAACCTTTGTCTCGCGCCATGTCGTGTCCCCTTCTGCCCTAGGCATATTTCTCTATCTTGTCAAAGAGCTTGGCCACTATTTTTATGGGCTTTCGCGTGTTATATTCCGCAAGCGGACCATTCTGGAGGCAACGGATGGCCGCGTTGATGACGCCCGTATCATTGACGTCTCTTACTTGGCAGCAGACCTTCACGAAGCGTTTGAAGTAGGCCCGCAGCTTCTCCCCTGACGCTTGTCTCACCGTGAAGAGTTGATCGGCATTGACTCTCTCTACTTAGTTATCTTGAAAATTATTGTGCATGAGATCCCAGATCTGCTCCGATGAATACGCTGAGTCAGGTGAGATGGTGAAAAACCAGGAGAGCGCAACATCTCGAAGAGCGAGCGACAACCCCTTTGCCTTCATCGAGTCGTCTCCCCTAGATGCCTCGATGGCTGTCTCATAGACGAGCAAGAACTCACGGGGGTCTGTGTTGCCTCGGTAGGGCTCCACCATGGGCATCTTGAAGTCTTTTGGCCAAGCGCTTAGCTGCAAGCCTATGCAGAGGGGGAACTGGGGTCCAGCGTTACGTGCTCTAGCTTTGGCCTCGTGGCTTTGTGTCTCTTCTCTGGCCACCTCCATCGCTACCGCAGTGGGCATTGGCTAACTCCAACTCTCCTGCATCTTGCGCATAGCTGTGCAGGTTCGCCAACTCTCGCTGCAGCATTCCGAGGATCGCCTAAAGGGGGCCTCCACTCGCGATCGACACTGGAGGGAGGACACCCTCTGCTCCCTTCGTGGTGACGGGACAGTGTCGATGCCGGTGGAAACCACTGCTTGGGCGGTACGAAGCTTGACGTTTTGGTTGGCCACCACAGTTGGGTCTTCCCTTGGCGATGCTTCTAGCTTCGTCGTTGGCGCAGTTGCCAAATAGCTACCCCCGTTACCTGTCATGGGTCGGGACATCACTGCGCCAGTGTGTTACTGCCATGGGGGTAGGGACTTTCGCAGGCCGGCTCCCTTGCCCTCGCGGCGTTGGTGCTCGGTGGTGGTGCTCTGCTTCTACTTAGGAGTTGATGTTGTGGGCTTCTTTGGTTCTATTATGTCCGAACGCTCTTTCTTTGGCTCGTAGCTCCTACACTGCCCCACAGACGATGCCAACTGTTGTAATTACAGACCAAATAGTGAACAATGGGGTATGGGAAGCTACAAAGAGGCTTCCCGGAGCTTTAGAAACCATGGAGATGGGGATAGAAGTTTGCCAAGGTGGGGCCAACACCCCCCCCAACAATGACCTTTTTCTTGTCAAAAAAAGAGGCTTGTGACAGATAGGGAGAGGAGAAGGTTGCAACAAGTGCAAAGAAGGAATTGGATAAGCTCTACTTCTATTCCATGGAACAAAGCGAGATGGTAGACACCCAAAAAGGAAGATGCAAAGTAGGATGCCAAATCAGTTCTTTAAACCAAAACGGTCACTTGAAGAGGATATGCTCCAATCTAAATGCTCGGAAAAGTTCTTCCATTATAGTCCAGGATGTGCTTTGTGTGAGACTTGCAATGACACCCACCAATGGTGGCTCTTTGCATTTGGCAAAGTGCCTTTTTGCATCATTGCCTCCAACTCTACCTTTTGGTGTGGCAACTTTGGATTGGTGGAGTTTATATAGATGAACGTGGCTTCAGTGTGAGACCGACCTTCAGTGTGAGATCTTAAAAGATCATGATTCATGACAACCTACATGTGGATTAGGGGTTTCAGTTTTGTAGTGCTCAGGTTGTGTTTCTAGTGAATCTGTTGATTTGTTTGTAAGCAAATTGTTTATCCACACTGAAGGTCTGAACTCCATGACGCATATCCTTGGGTCTGCATTTGTGTTGTCGTCTGAAAAGGACTATCCTATGTGGATACAATGTTTGGTTTACATATGCATAGATTTGCAGCATATGTTGTGAAGTTTAGTACAAGATAATATCAAGCAAATTCAGGAGAAATCTTGATAATTTGATAACGACAGAAGATTATCATTCACTGGCATATCTGAAAATATTTTTAGGCTACATGGTGCCATGGATTAGAGTCCCGCATACCATGAGGCTGCAAGAAAAGTTTTACTAAGATGCAGTATTGCTTTCGCCTGAAAAGAAGGCAGCCAAAAGAGAGGCAGCGGCAGCAGAATGGCCTTCAGCCTGCAGTTCAATCGACAATTCGACATCATTGTAAGGCCAAGATTTCTTCTCCCAATAGAGCAGAAAAATATGCATGCATGTATACATCTGTAAACTAAAGCAATAATGCAAGTCTGCACAACCACAACCACACAAAATGACCCAAAAGGCGGCTCAAATCAGAAGTCCAATCCACCACAGTGACAACCAAGTTCACAAGCAGCAGCACCGATTAATTAGAATTATTAAGCAGCAGATGAGTAAAATTATAACACATAAGGATTATATTAACTAAAAGTATTCTTTGGTGCCAATGCTAGTTGCATCATGTATATATTGCCTTGCAAAGTGGATGCCACGGGGCAGAAAATCTCTGTGCAACGAATCAATCAGGGCTTGTGGCTAAGTTGACTGGAGAGGACATGAGAGGACAAGTAGGATTTTATTTTTCTTTTACGGGTAGACCAATTCCTATGGTTTCTGTAGGTTTCTTTCATGGGGAATATCAAAGTGGAACCGGATCATCGGACTTTGGGTCGCAAAGTCATGGTGGCACAGCACCTTGACTGTAGCATATGATCTAGGCCATCCTTTTTACATTCGACAGCTGAAAATCTCCCAAAGTCACTATCACTGTGGTGCTCTGACTTCATAGAAAGTGACGGGCAAATGGTCATTGCTCATACCCACTAAGAGTTCTTTTAAGCATTTCACCCCTTGTTTCTGAAGTTAGTGCCACACTAGGGACTGCAACTTCAGAATCAAAACGGATCTAGTCTACTTCGAACTGATACAGGAACTAGATGATACAGTGAACGGATAACTCTCGACAGAGTAACCGTGTTCGGATTAGTACAAGCATTGATAAGGACAAGGGAAAAGCTCTAATAATATCTGCAAGAACATATACTAGCTACACTGTTTTAAAAGAAAGAACATGTTGCTAGTTATGTTCTCATGATCCAGAAGATCAAATAGAACCAACACTTCAGTTTTCAGTTTCTGATGTTTCAGATTGTGTTCTCAGGAAGCTGGGATAGTAAACATGGGGACAAGGGGAGAAATGAAGACGGTTGAAATTCAGGATAATCATGTAAGACATGTTATTGTCACGGTAATCAAGCAAATATGAACAGTGGAGCATACTTACAAGCAGCATTTTCGAAATATACGATGAATATAAGCGTCACGTTGCAGCTACATTTGCATAAATAAGCATGTACAGTTTCAGTTTCATATCTCGAAAACCAGATGGAAACCATACATTTCAGTTTCATTATTCAGGGCTGGAACAGTAGACATGGCACTGATGTATCAGAACACATTCAACGAGGTACGCCGTACAGGAAACAAAAACGGAAAATCAGTGTCGCTGTAAACTACAAGAGATCCACATCAGAATATCCAAACTTCTCAAGACACTGGAATTGTCTGAGAGGCATAGCTCGAGAGGCCGGTGCCCCAAAATGTGGATACCTAGACAAGTCCTTCAGCTTTGATTCAATCTTTGAATTAGTTAACGAGAACAAAAGCAAAATCATATCTGTATCAAGATTTGATTGAAGAACATCTAACACCAGCATGAATGATTGCCTGGGCGTTGTCAACATAAACACAAAAAGGCAATGTTCCTTGATTCATCATCTTAATTTAAGCAGCAACAGCAGCAGTCTCTGACTTGTCAATTCCTTCAATGTTGGTTATTCTCAGCTTTGTCAATTCCTGGAAATTGTCACAGCATACAGTAAGAAATAAGGTCAATAATGAAAACTTCATCTTTTTCTTTTATTTTGAGTACAGTAATTAGTGAAAACTAAAATGGTATGAAATTACCTGACGGTGGCCCTTTGTTCGGCGGTAATTTTTTCTCCTTTTCTTCTTGAATATGATAACTTTTGCATCTAGGGCCTAAAAAAAGATTGTCAAGAAAAATTGAACCCAAAATTGTGCAACAGTATATTACAATAAGAACCAATTGGATCAAAACTGAGCTCTGGATAAGCAATTCTAAAAAAAGTGTATGTGTATTACTGTATTAACAGCAAGATCGTAAACTTTCAAACTTGGGGCAAATACACATTATCAATCAAATATCGATGTTTCTCTACATGTTCAAACACATGATGTCAGTAAAATATAAAACTAACAGAAGTGGCAGACTCAGCCACCAAATGTACTTCATGTTATAAGCATTTCGTTTCAGTTAAATTTTGATAGTTTGGAGGAATCATTAGTGGCAACCGTCCAATGTGGTGCCCTATTAAATTAGTTCAAGAGGGACAAAAAAGGTCTGTATTACAGTATTAGTCATTGTCTCATACATGTTATATGTTAAGTAGACATCCAATTGGACTTTGCCACATAACAAGCATATGCTTAAGATGCCAATATACTGTTCAGAACATGCTCAGTGTGTACAGAATTTTAAACATGTTTTAGCATGTTAAAATCACCAGTCGATGGTGGCATAACAAAGAAAAGAGTAAAAATTATACACCACTGGGTTTCCTGGATTTACTGAATTCTAACACAAGTCAAGGAATTTATAATTCTTTAGTGTAGACAATCCTGCTATCAGCACACATTTCTTTAATGATGGTAGCATAATGAGCAAGTACCAGGGTACTATCAGCCTTCAAATGGAACAATCAGCTCATATAACTAAGTCATGAATACCAAGACTGGCATGCATACTAATGATTTGTTAATACAGATAGATTCAGATAAATCTCAAATCTGCAAAGATATTGCCTAGTGCATAGTTTGCAAAGTGCAGATATAATACTTAAGCAGATACGCTTACGAACTTGTTTCAACAAATAGAGTTCAAGAGTCCCTTCATGAACTTCATTTTAATGACAGGTTGAAGAACACTCTCCAAAAAAAAAGAAACAGAGTTCAAGAAGTGTCCTCCTCACATGCTCTTCAACAACAGCATGAACAGCAGCATCAGGAAGAATTGGCCTCCCAATGATTGTTTGAGTTTGTGAGCCAACCATGAGAACTCGTTTCAAAATTAACTGCACCAAGTGATTCAGACGACAACAACATCAGCAAAATTATCAATGGAATTAAAAGTACAAGAAGCAAGCAGGGACCTATGTTCATTGCTCAGATCATTAAAGGAATTCATCAAATGGTCACTGCAATAGCTTGGGTATGTTGATTTGTAAAATGGTAAGCTGAAGGAACAGTATCATGAGGATGAGGTATAGTAGCACTAATGCAACTGAAACAAGAAGGCACCTAATAATGGTTCCACTTAACCCATCAACCAAAACAATTCATGTTTTGAACAAGTCCATACACTTCACCAAGCTTAAAATTTAATCGTTGGTCCATTTTTACAGCAACCTCTTAAGCAGCTTCTGTAAGGGAAGGCGAGTCTAAAAAATTCCCGTACTACATTGAACAAACAACTTGAGCCTGTAATCTGAAGGTTCAAAGTTCTCACCATAAATGGAACAAAACTGACCAGTTTAAAGTGCTAGCGGATATTCCGAGATACAACAGTGGGAACATAATATCAAGATCAGATCATGCATTGAATGCGATTCTACATCTCATCATATCAAGTGTAGCTCTAGTATCAGCTCAGAATTTGAAGTTACACCATACGAATACAATTCATCACCAAATAAACAAAGACACGCTCTAGATTAAAATAAAATGAAATAGTTGCTCTCAAAGTGCCACACTTACCTTGTCATTCACATCGCAAAATTTCAACCTCTCCGTGAAGATGGAGTCGCCATTGCTCACCTTAAACTGATGCGAACCAATCTGCAGGAAGAAACAGCCAGACACAATCACCCACCAGATCCACGCCCAAAGCCGAACCCAAACGCAAAACGAAAGATTCGATCCAAATGGAGCAGACCTGGACGACGGCGAAGACGGGCTCGTAGGGCTTGAAGGGTTTCTCGTCGGCCCCGAGCGGGCCCACCACCGAGTACCCTATCTCCGCCGCCTCCGCCACCTTCTCCTCCTCCGTCTTCCCGCTCGGGGGTTTCGCCGCCACCGCCTCCTCCTCCTCCCCCCACTCGTCCTCGTTTCCCTCTTCGTCGTAGTGCTCGTCGTCGTCCTCCTCCTCGTCGTTGTCTCCGGAGGATCGGGTCGCGAATTGGCAGCGCGAGGGGAAGAGCCGGAGCGAGGCGACGGCGCGGGGAGGCGGAGGAGCGAGGGGATGGAGCAAGGAGGTTAGGGCTTGGGTCTCGATCGAGACTCGCGCGAGGGGTTGAGGGCTATGAGGGACGAGGCGGCGCGAGAAGAGGCGGAGGAGGCATCGCCGCGTCGCCATGGCTGCGGCGGCGGCAGAGGGAAGCGAAGCGGAGGGAGGGTAGAAATGGAAATATTCTTTGAGCAGCGGTTTTGACGTGGGTTTAACGAGGAGACGGATGTGTGACACTGCCGATGGGCCCTGTTTATTACGTGTCGGGAGAAGCAGCGCATGTTAAGGATGCGTTTTTTTTTCTGTGGCCAAAAACTTTTATTATACCAATGCTGATAAATTATTTTAAAACAACGATAGAAAATTATCTTAGCTTATTTATTTAGAGAACCATAATCCACAAACAAAAAGAAAATCTACATGAGTACGTGATGTAGAGGTGAAGGCGCTCCACGTTAGTGGACAAGAGTACGTGTTCTCGAATTGCAAGCATGCTACTACTTGCTTCTCTTTCTTTTTTTTGTTTTTTGAGATGCGTACTACTACTTAGAGCATCTCCAACAGTGACTTATGAGCTAGCTCTAAGCATATTATTTCATATTTTAATAGAAGAGAGAGAAAAGCTATCTCTTGATTAAGAGCTAGTCTCATACACACATTCCAAGATTATGTGAGAGTGTCATGTGAGGCTATTTATGTTATGAGCTATATGCTAAAGTTAGTACTATTGGAGAAGTTGTCTTAGAGCTAGTAACTAGCTCATACTGTTGGAGATGCCCTTAATAACGGAGTACTCAAAGTTAAAGGACAGAAATTGGATAATCCACAAGAAACAAACTGTACTACATTGCCGTGACAAAAATACATAATGTAAAACAACCAATTTCCTTTTCTCTATATTGTATTTGCTTCGGTAAAAAAGAGAGCATGTTGTATTCCTCACTATTTCTTGAAACATTTTCTATGATTATGACATTGGATAGTAAGTTCAACCTTGAATTTAACCGAGAGATTAAGGAGAAGCACTTCTGCTCAACCAGGCCAGAGATCATCAGCAGCATTTCTTCCTCCCGATCTCGACGAGCATGGCCGACAGAGCCTCACACATCTGAGTAGCATCAGCCTCAGCACGATCCTTCCTCAGCGTCGAGTACACCATCCACGCGTGGTCCAACCTCCTCTCCAGCCTCACCACCACAGACCCCGGCACCTCGGCGTCACGCCGTGTCACCAAGCCGTCGCTCTTCTCCCCGTACCGCAGCCTCAGGTGAAGCGCACTGACCGCCATCGCCGCCGACACGGGCACGACCACGGGCACCTTCAGAGAGGCAAGCATCGATTCTGCGTACTCGGATGCAGATAAGAAGCGCGGCAGGGGCAGCCATGGGAGGAGCTCGGCGTGGGCAATGCGGGTCAATGTCGTGAGCATCGTCGGGGCGGTGCTGGCTTCGGTGTGGAAGGAGATGACCGGTAGCTCATCCACAGGGAGCTTGTGCTTGGAAATGAAGTCCTTTCTCTTGTTATATGTGAGATCCTCCAAGGCCCTCATGTCGCCCTACAGTTGTTCACTTGTTAAGGGAATGAAATGGAAGAGAACATGAACAAACAATCGCTAAACGACTGCTTTGATCAAGTAAGACATGTAGACTAAGATTTGGAGGACCTTGATTAGTTTGCAGACTATGAGTTCAATGATCCTCCTTGTCTCCTTATCAGCAATCTGGCCTTCTCGAAGGATGTCAGAAGCCACCGTATGGGCTCTGAACCAATGCCAGGCCGGCAACCTTGCCCTTGAGCTCAGACCAGTACAGCGAAATTGCAGCGGCCACATCAACTCCACCTTTGCTATGTCCCAGGACCAAAACCTGTTTGCCAGATCCCCAATAGAGCTCTTCGATGTATAGTTTCAGTTCCCGTGCATTGTTGTCCACCGATGCCTGGACAAAGTGAGAAGGTAAGTACAGGGATCAACAGAAAGAAACACGAACCTGTAAAAGGAACACAGTACGGGGGCCAACAGAAACATACACAACACAAGCATTTGTTGGTTCAAGACAAATGCAAAATAAGAAAGAAATTTAGATCCTTGCGAAAGAGAGAGAAATTTAGGTAGACAAGCTAGAAAAACCTCGCCTGCCACCCTTGTTGAACTGAATTACCTCGCTATGAATCTTTGCAATATGGCAAGCAAGCCCCATCTTCGAAAAAACTTTTTTAATATTGACAAAGTAAAGTGGGCTATGGTTGCTAAAAAGGCCTGCATATGAAGGCAATGAGTCATCTTTAAGCTAGAGCATTTAAAGGTTATGTGAAAAAAACTGAGAAGGATGTCTCACCAGGGATGAATAAGTAAACGAGCGTATTGGGCAGACAATGCATACCATTTCTGAAACATTAAACGGCTTTTAGTATCACTGGTATTTGTCCAAACTGATTATAATTGAAAACGGGCACCTCCATATGGATTGATACCAGGAAGAAAGTCCGACCCCTTTCAGTTCAACTTAATTCGTAATTATAATAGCTATAACTTCCTACATACATTCTGCAAAACACAGTAATGCTTTTATACCAAATTCACTATTACTTTACTAGGCAATTCACCTGACATCATGTAAAAGCTCCTTAAAGCGATATGTGCCATCAACTGAACAGGGCAATATTTGGAATTTTTTGTACGGATAATCCGTTTTTTATTCGAAAATACATAAATATACCCGCGACAAAATTTTTTACAAAAATAATCTCCAGTCGCCACCCCATTGGGCGACTGCTACCTTTCGCCCAACCGGGAGGCGACATTTAGGGAATCTGTGTACCGTTGGGCGACTACTGCAATCGCTGTACGGTTGAGCGACTTCGATTGAAGTCGCCCAACCGTTGAGCGACTTCAATTGCAGTCGCCCAACCGTAGGGCGACTGCAATTATGCCGCCCACTAACCCCGAGCACATTCCCCTCGTTCTGCCATTCTACTCATTCATTCTGCCCAGAGAGAAGAGAGGAGGAAGAGGAAGAAAAGAAGAGGAGAAGAGAGGGAGGAGGGGAAGAAAAGGAGGTGAGGAGAGAAGAGAAGTCGAAGTTATTCAATCGATTTGGATCCAGGTATTTTTTTTAATTATGTTGTATTTACAGTCTTCAACTCCCATGTTATTTGACATGTCGTAAATTTCAATCATACATGTAGGCATACATCATTAATGGCCAGTACTACATTGAGAGTGTATTATGGTGTTGGAATCATTCGTGATGGTCCGACTGGTGTGGATTTGAGCGATTTTCCGCAAGTCACTCTCGTACTTCCGGATGACGAGAATGCTCAAATGACAGATGTGCAGCATTGGCTGACCCAGAGTTTTTCATTGGACCCCGAGGTGTGCAGCGTCGTTGTGCAAGGGCTTTGGAGCCGGTCTTCCACTGACATCAGATGGGAGTTGAAGACATTGGTGCGCTCTGGTTCGTGGAAGGGCTTTGTGCAAGGGTGCCGGCGCCGTGGATACGAGTGTGTCCTGCTTGTGCAACCGTGCTCACTACAAGCAGCTGCGCAAGCTCGTGCGTCCGCCTATGCTTCGGGGGGTGCTAGCACCTCGGGCGGGCCGCACGTCGGTGGAGCTGATGAAGTTGCTCGTGATGAAGGCGATGCGGTACACGGAGGAGAGTTAAGGCCGTCAAGCTATACAGAGGGAACTGGGCAAGCCGATGCGGTACATGGAGGAGAGTTACAGCTGTCAAGCTATAGAGAGGGAACTGGGCAAGCTGATGAAGGAGAGCATAATGAGTATATCGTGCATCAGATGGAATCTGATGACCAGAGGGCATGGGATGAAGAGCAAGCTGTAGAGGACGACGAGGAGGACAGTTCCGATGATGAAGAAGTTCCTATCCCCGAAGAATGGAACCAGTATAATGCGGAGGGTGTTTCCGCACATGATGAGCATGAATCGCCATGGGAGTATCATCAAACAGAGGTTCGGGTGCATGCTATGTTTGCTGACAAGGAAGCGCTGCAGGATGCCATCAAACTTTGGGCCCTTTCAATGCAACGGACATTTCGCGTCGTCAAATCAAGCCAGGAGCAGTACACTGTGAAGTGCGAGCAGACTGGTTGTCCTTTTAGGGTGCACGCACGTAGACCCAAGTATGAGACTCATTGGATTGTGTCCAAGGTGGAGCCGCACTCCTGCATTGTAAACACAGTCTTGGCGAGGCATCGTAACCTGACGTCCGGATTTATCGCCAATTTGATGTATGGGGAGATAGTGGAGAAGAAAGATGTTGCGGCCACACATATTATGCTAGCTATTGAGAATAAATTCAAGTATAAGATTAGCTACGCGAAGGCGTGGCGTGCGAAGCAAAAGGCGTTGGAAAAACGTTTTGGCACTTTCGAAGCGGCGTACGACAACCTTCCTCGTATGCTTAAGGTGTTGCAGCAAAGGAACCCCGGCACGTACATCGCGGTGCACGACAAGCCGTCCATAAGTCCACCGGGATTTGCAGTGTTGCAGAGAGCATTCTTTGCATTTGGTGCTAGCATTGAAGCATTCAGACACATGCTGCCAGTTATCTCAATAGATGGGACCTTCTTGACAGGCAAATACAAAGGGCAGCTCCTGACGGCCATAGGCGTTGACGGTAACAATCAAATATTGCCGCTGGCCATTGCATTTGTGGAGAGTGAGAATTATGAGAGCTGGCTGTGGTTTCTGAGACATGTGAGGGGTGGAGTTGTAGGCACCAGACCTGGTGTGTGCATAATCCATGATCGCCACGCCGGTATTATAAAGGCGATACGAAAACTTCAGGAAGACCCTGAGGAGACCTCTTTTTGGCCGGACATGAGAAACCGGTGGTGCAGTCGTCACTTAGGGGCAAACTTTTTCAAGCAATTCCCGAAACAATCTTTGATGAAGCTATTCAAGAGGCTGGCTAGGCAGAACCAGCAGAGAAAATTTGATGCTTTATGGGGGTTGTTGGATGAGCACACCAGGAAGAACGTCGACGAGAGGAGCAAGCGGTCGGTCACTCCTGGGGAGGCACAACCGCAATGCTTGCCAGCAATCGATGAGTCTAACCCAAGTGGTTCAAGAAGGAGGAGCGCGCGAAACATCAAGTGCTTCTCGCAGTGGATCGAGGGGGAACAATTGGAGAAGTGGTCGCTGTTGCACGACACGGATGGCGCAAGGTACGGAATAATGACAACTAACCTTGCCGAGGTGTACAATTGGGTTCTCAGGGGTCTCCGTTCTCAGCCCCTTGTCGCCATCGTGGAAGGTGTTCTTCACAGCACAATCCGCTACTTCAGGGAGAGGCACGCGAGTGCCGCGCTTCATGCGGCCAATCCCGGAGCCCAGTATTCGTCAAAAATTACTGCGTACATGGAGGCAAAGGCACAGAAGGGTCAATTGCACACAGTGCATGTCATGGGCAACAGGGAGCATCGTTTCGAGGTGGTACTCCGTGATAGAGCCGGATTTGGGACATCTCGTTCACTTGTTACTCACGATGTATGCCTTGGAGATCATGCAAACGAACCTAGCTGCACATGCAACAAGCTTAAGTTGTTACACAGGCCATGCTCTCATGTCCTCGCTGCATGCGGGACCGTGCGCATGGATCCTTCTAACTTCATGTCCGAGTACTTTTTCAAGGAGAGAATACTGCAAGCTTGGTGTGGGGAGCTCCGGGGGTTCAGGGCAGTGGGAAACTTCGCCACTTTGGACATTTCAGCGAGGACCTGGGTTCCGGATATTAACATGCTGAAGGGTGGGAAGGGTCGGCGACAGAGCCGACGTATTAGAAATGACATGGACGTATCACAAGCTGGAACATCTGGTGCACGTTGTGGGCGATGCGGTCAGGAGGGGCACACAGCTAGACGATGCAATGCATTTCCGGATCAGTAGTTGGTGTTGTAATGCATGCTAAAATTCATGTACCAGTTGTAAACCTTGTATGTTACATCCCTTTTCTGTAATGCACTTATTTCGTTGAACGTAATGTTTCCCTTTTAAGTATTGCAATTTATTGGTGGCTACGAATCCACTTTTATTACGAAACTACAGGCTCTAAAGTGCCTACATAGAGTAATTTATTGCGAGATGACAAAAGATGCCAGCTTTGCCCAGTCACGCACTTACAACACGTAACAACACATACATTGCACTTGCAGGATCTATGGAAAGTACTACACCCAACAATTTTACTAAACACAACAGTCCTACCGCCACAGCATCAACACATCAACAACTACATGAAATAAAATACGACACAACCATAACCCTCGTTACCTACACGCCAAACGAGCCTCGTGGCACCCACATGGAGAATTGCTGAGGGGGCCGCCTCGGACGTGGCTGGCCGTCGTGGGAGTGGCATGCACATATGCAGCTCGGGTTCGCGCAGCAACATGTGGGATCGTAAGAGCTTCCTATATTCACGACCTCCTCGTTGCCCCTCTCGCGTTGCATCTGTTCGCGGAGGTCGTTGTTCTCCTCAGTCAGACTCTCCATTCGGTTCTCCAAGTCCCATATTCGATCCCATAATGTACCCACATAACGATCAACATATCGTTCATGAGGAGGGTCGATCCAGCGGGAGAAGTCGCATTTTGCAATCTGCAAAAAAAAAGGACGGTAAACTTTGCGGGTCCATAAGCAATATAAGAATGTAATATTACTATTTTGTACCCCGTAGCGTGAGCATCGGAAGAAACGTCGCCCGCCATCGTTCGGGGAATCTAAGATCTGGACGACCGCGTACTCATTGTGTCTGCATTTCGGCCACGCTGGTTGAGCACGCCGACTTGATATCAATCGGTACTGTGGACCGAACATATCCCTCCTTTCTAAGGGAATGTCGTCCTTCGGTGACCCAAATCCCACTGGCCCCTCGGCTTCCGACATGGTATGTTTCACCACGAAAGAGATGGTTCTTCTTTGTTCGATTTACAATGTCATGGGACCCCAACCGTGCTACTTATAGCAACACGGAGGGACATTTAATGCTACACTGGCCTCTGAAAAGCCTACATAGAGACATTTATTGCTACACTGGCCTCTGAAAAGCCTACATAGACTGGCCTCTGAAAAGCCTACATAGACTGGCCTCTGAAAAGCCTACATAGACTGGCCTCTGAAAAGCCTACATACACTGGCCTCTGAAAAGCCTACATACACTGGGCTCTGAAAAGCCTACATAGACTGGCCTCTGAAAAGCCTACATAGACTGGCCTCTGAAAAGCCTACATAGACTGGCCTCTGAAAAGCCTACATAGACTGGCCTCTGAAAAGCCTACATAGACTGGCCTCTGAAAAGCCTACATACACTGGCCTCTGAAAAGCCTACATAGACTGGGCTCTGAAAAGCCTACATAAACTGGCCTCTGAAAAGCCTACATAGACTGGCCTCTGAAAAGCCTGAAAAACAAAAAGATTCATATGTACTCTCCATGGACTATGCCCACTCACCAGTTCACCTGCCTACATAAAGGCATCCCATGTATTACATACCACAACACAACCTCCTCCTCAAGCCATCACAATACTACTACACAACAATGTCTTCCTGGAGGTCCGACCCTTTTGGAGTGCCGGAGTGGCATGAGCGTCCGAAGTGCCATTGCGGTTTTAGGACGATGTTGTGCGTCTGGACGGATCCACTACCACGAGCCAACTACGGCCGTAGGTACTTCAAATGTCCAGACATGGATGACGACTTCGTGGTAACGACGACAACTAAATCCTTTGTTTCTCGTTATCGTTCTTCAACTTTATCCATGACATCTACCACGACACACATAGGCTTGCAAGTTCATCGAATGGGTGGATCGGGTGCCGCCGGCATGGCCACGGAACCCTCGCGAGGTGGAAAACAAAGGACAATACCTTGTCAAGATGGATCAGGCTCGCGAGGTGGAACGACAAATGCGGCATGAGCAAGAGCGTCGCGTGAGGGTGGACCAAATCCGTCTTAAGGGCAAGGAGGATGACCTGCAAAGGAGGCGGGAGAAGTTAAGTCTGCGTGAAGCAGCCATCAAGCGTCAGGAGGAAGAGCTTCAAGCTCGTGAGGCAGCTCTCAAGACCAAGACTGACAGGAAGAAAGATGCAGCGGAGCCATCTTCAGGGCGCGACAAAAAGGGCAAACAACCACGCTACACCCAGTAGACAAAATGTAATATTCCCTAAGGCATGTTACGACTAGCGGTGGAGTTCTGAACATTACAAGTACAGAGTTCCACACATGCCACTGGTCACATCACTTATCACTTTATGTATCGACCGTTCTTCGGTCAATCGTGCCTAAAAAAAATTGACCAAATTTTTTTTTGCATCTACAACTTACATTGAACATAAACTTCTATTACAACTTTATCTGATTTTTACGCAGTTTATAACTAAAAAATTGACAAAACATACAAAAATCACGCGGATTGCAAACCCTTAAAACATATCAATGTATATATCAAACGTTCTACAGTCAATTGTACTTACAAAAAATTTCTCAAAATTTTAAATGCACCTACAACATACAATAAACATAAACTTTTATTACAACTATACCATATTTTTTTCCAGTTTAAAACTACAAAATTGATAAAACTCTAAAAATTCACGGGGACTGAGTAAAGTCGCCCATCCACTGGGCGACTGCAATTGAAGTCGCCCAACGGTTGGGCGACTGCAATCAAAGTCGCTCAACCGTACAGCGATTGCAGTAGTCGCCCAACGATACACAGATTCCCTAAATGTCGCCTCCCGGTTGGGCGAAAAATAGCAGTCGCCCAATGGGGTGGCGACTGAAGATTATTTTTGTAAAAAATTTTGTCGCGGGTATATTTATGTATTTCCGAATAAAAAACGGATTATCCGTAAAAAAAATTCGCAATATTTGAGTCTTTTGCAACCATCCTATATCTTCAGAAGAGCCCTGTAGTGTTGTCCAGAAACGATGCAAGACCCTGTGAGCATACATCAGATTTTAGCACCTATCCAGAACAAATAGAAATACGCTACGCGGACTCAAGCTACTGCAAGATGCCACAGTTGGCCAAGAATGGAAGCAACACACAGAAGTTCGATCTCAGAAGGCAGTAACTAACCCGGTTAGTCTGACATGAATCTCTCTTGCAAAGAGACTGCACAGCCCACGTACATGGAATGCCAATCTTTGTCCCATTCTGAAGCCACGCAAAAGATAGGAAGACCTGCCGTATGATCTGACAGCACAAACAGTTGAGAAGTGAGTGCCAGAAAAAAAACATGTTTTAGCCGGTGCAATAATAAATCTTATTATCTTCAATTGTTAACTTTCTGATAAAGTAAGCTACAAGAAAACTAAACCTTTGATAAACATTGGACGAGTCTTTTCTGAAAATCGTGGCTTCTGATATTCTATTTGCAGCCTGCTCTTCTGTAGCATTAATAATGGACAGCACGGAAGTCCGTCCATGAATGTATCTTTCAGTGTCAGGCAATGATCTTCTATAGCAAGCAGAGAATTGGACTTCACGATGTTGAGGAATCAAATCAATGTACCCAAACACATTTTCTGGCAAGGCAAAACACCAACACATAAAAAGAAAGAACTCAATGTGTACTGAAATATCAGCAAGTCCTTCGCTCAAAAAAATAAAATAAAATCAGCAAGTCTGAATCCCACAAGATTATAATCAACCAAGACATTATGTGCTCAACTAGGTACCTATTAATTGCGTCAAGTGTTGTCCTAACTGCCAAGCAAGGTTTAGGAAGAGTGAAAAACAGTCCTCCATTTGTGTTCCAGGAAGAAAACAACGGAGAGCATCACACTTGCTGTTTCACTTTTGGCCTAGAAAAACAGGATTATGTCAGCAACTCAGAATGTACCAGTAAGGTGGTTCATTCACACAATATGGTTGCTCCTTATGAAAGTAACATCAGGCAAGGCATCTCTTTTAATACCAAGAATGCTATCTACTTTTTTTAGGGGAATTGCTATCCAGAATGCTATCTACTTTTTTGGGGGGAATTGCTATCCACTTTTCTGTACATGTATGAATCACAAACTACTCCAATTGACAGCATAGATAATATTGAACATTAGGACTTATGAAAGCTTTGACCTTTTCTTAAGAATGCCAAAAGCTGAGAAATAACCCAAAAATAAACTGCAGCCAACACAATCAATGACTGTGATGACATGAAATCTATTACCCACCTACTCAAACAATCAATAGATACCAAGTAGGCATTGGAATTCACAACACAAAAATCCATAGGCAAGGGAAACTGCATTCTTGCAGTCTATACTAACAAAATAGGAACACAAAAATCATTATTGTACTTGCTCTAAGTAGAAAGAGGCAAGAGGAGATCTCGTGCGCAGCGCAGAGATCCATGCTGCAACCTTCAACGACAGAAATGGCGCAAGCAGGCTGTCCCGTTGTTTGGCATCTGGGATTGTCAGTTGAACACACTGGCACAAACTCGTAAATCGGTCATCAACGCCAAGCTCGATCAAAGTACACATCTAAGGCTACAGGATTAGTACGAGTCCGCACCAAGAACAATGTTCTTCGTTGTCGCGTCTGTCAGAACAGTCGATCTGAATTAATATTTGGTAATATCTCGAGGTATCATGCAGCAATGTTTGTGCACGGAGAAACTAAACTAGTGCTGCCTTGCTTTGGAGCTAAAGCTGGCTCCGTTAACGATATATTTTTTTTTTTGAAGGGACTCCGTTAACGATATAAGAAATCAATGTTCACACCAGGGCTTAGCACCTTCAGGTTCTGTAAGGGGGCAAAACAAACTTAGCATGGCAACACGCCAGTACAGCTAGTGGTGATCATTCAGAAAGAAACAAACTACTCCAAGCTGAGATGTTGGCTCGGTTTTTTAAACTTTGGCTTATCACTTTCTACTAAACACTACAGTAACTAATCTTTAAACGATACGTCTTTTCAAAATAGGGTATACAGGTTGATTGTGCTGATCAAAATAGTATACGATTGTTTCTCTATATATATTGGGCCTGTTCTTTTCAGCTTTTGGCTTTTCTACAGTAACTAGCTTTGAAACGAAGTGTCTTTTCAAGATAGGATCCACTAATTAATTATAGTACATACTGTACCGACTTCATTTTTATCGGTAAAAATCACATATGAGTTTCAGTTACTCTGTAATCTCTCACGCGAATAGCCTAAAAGTTACAAGCCGCAGCTAAAAGACACAAGCCAAAACAAAAAAAAACAGGCCAATTATTTCTCGCAAGCAGCTAAAATTAAAAAATCAATAGCCAAAGGACAAAATCACAGCCAAAAATATCCACCGTTGATACCTTGGTGGTGCACTGGTGCTCGCACCAAACTAGTTCACTGGCAAAATTCAATACGGATGAGTACAGTACGGCACAAAAAGAAAAAAAAAGGAATTGGATGAAAGCCAGATCCACATAGTTATTCAGAAAATGGTTATGCAAGTATGCAGCTAGCATGATTTCGGAATACAGTAAAACATAAAAGGGTATTGATACAGTTCGGATATCTGGTCATATGAGACGTCGGCCCACGTATCGGCGCGACCCACTCCTCGGCCCATTCAAATTTCCTTAACTTTGCTTGTTGCCGTCCCACCTTCTCTCTCTCCTCATTCTCTCCCTCCCCCTTCTCACTCTCTTCCTCTCTGATGATTCTCGAGCATGGCGATGACCACAAGCCTAGCCACCCTCGTCCTCGGCGTCGACGCCGTTAGATTCGCACACTGCCGTTGACTTCCTCTTCAACTATCCTAAGGCGTAGCTAGATCCGACCGTCATCATCAAGTTTCTCTTCGACCGTCCTCGAACACGACGCCACCAGATCCAGCCTTTCCCCCTCCCGTGGCAACCTAGGAGGTCGAGTGCGCTACGAGGATTCAGGTGGCCTTCTCCTCCGGCGCTGGATCCACACTGAGCACACCATCTTCCCGCTGCCCGCCACCGCCGCGCACGAGGGCCTCATCACCGCCTGTAGGTGTTTGTTTTTTGTTGTAACATTTTGATTTCATACATATAACAATTAGCAACAACCAATGTAACATTGAGATTTTTGTGAAATTTTTATGTTACACGTGTTGTATGATAATGTTGCAAGTGTTGCTGTCAAGTGTTTCGACCAGACCGTACGATGCTAGCACCCAGATCGGACGTCTGGAGGCTAGCAACACCCATACATAAATTAGAACTTTCCAGGAGATCATATACAACAGAAAGTAGTCTCCTAATTCAAGATCATTACCATGGAAGTTGACTCCAACGAGTTGTCCAGTGGGTCTAATCGCATGGAAATAAGAATATATATATATATATATATATATATATATATATATATATATATATATATATATATATATATATATATATATATATATATATATATATCATGTCATGGATGAGGCCATGAAGGGAGCTTCAGCTGAATTCTTACTATAAGAATAATCACAACTTCCAAAATAATAGACAAATGGGAGAAAAATGAAAAAAAAAACAGACGTGTGGGAGAAAAAAAAAGTGGTATTCTGGTCTTTAACAAGTGGTATTCTTATCTTTCCAATATGACAAAGTCTGAATGCCTGATAAATATATATGATTCCACTTAGTATCCAGCCAGAATCATTAAGTAGCTAAATAGAGAGAGGTACATTAGAGAAGACAGAATAACACGGTATATTCTCAGATGAACACAAAATTGTTGCATTCCAACTGGATAACAAAAGTCCTAGCAGAAAACAGTTTCACCATAGTTTTTTAACCCAAAGGCTCAAGCTACAAAGCTAACAAAAGCTGAAGAAACAACTTCAGAAGGAGCCTCCGAGGCACGAAATGTATAACACTTAGTATAATCGATAGGTGATCAACAGGCATTTCCATCTTATCGCTATTCAATTTCTTCCCCTGCTCTTCTTAGCTCGAATAACATCAGAAACGCTTTCCTCCTCCATAGGGACTTTACCATCACCATCATTACCCTTCATGCTCTTCTTCCCCTCCTTGACCTTGCCCTTCTTACCCTTATTCTTCTTCCTGCCAGCATCCTCCAACTCCCCCAATGCTTGCTTGCTATCTTCCTTCTTGCCCTTCCTTTTGTTGATGCCGGCTTCCTCCAATTGCTCACTCTTCTTACCCTTCTTTTTCTCTACACTGGCATCCTCCACCTCCATGTCCAAAGCACGCTTGCTCTTCTCCTTACTCTTCTTGCCAACCTTCTGCCCTTCATTAGCAGGAACCTCTACAGTAGACACACCCTTCCTCCTCTTCGTCTTCTCAGCCACCCCTTGGACTTCTTCCATCACAACATCCTCAACTTGCTCCGCCTTATTCCTCTTCCTCTTGCCGTTCTCCTCCTTTGCAACTTCCTCTCCATCATTGGCATCCGCATATCTCAGTGACTTCTTCTTCTTGTCCTTCCTCTTCCCACCAGTCTCAACTTCTGCAGCATCAATGACCTCTCCAGCACCTACTTCTCCCTCCAATCACCCAACTGGCACCTCAATCTTCATACCCAACTCTGGCACGACCTGGTAAATTGGCAGTGCGACCGAATCCACCGCCTTCAAATGCAGAGCCCTCACGTTCGCCCACTTCTTCGGCACCTTTTCCACAGCAGCCTCCACTGCCGCCATCACATTCTTCACGATCTCCTCTCCCTCCATGTCCAGCCTCCCCACCTTAATCCCAGAGCAGGTCCCCGATCGCAGGTACAGAAACGTCGAGTTCAGCACCTTTCGGACCTGCTCCGGCCACCCAGCGCGGGTGAAGTCAACGGCGACCGGAGCCTTCTTGGTGGAGTAGAACGCCTTCCCGAGGACGCGGGGGAGCAGCGGGAGGACGGCGCGGTCGGCGAGAAAGAGGTCATGGGAGGCAGCGAGGCGGCGGCGCGACTCGTACGGGCGGTAGTCGGTACGCAGGGTGGAGAGGGGGATGACCTCGGAGACGGGGAGGTGGAGGGACTTGGATGCATCGAGGAGGTCCGAGGCTGCCGGGGAGCGGGAGTTGGGGCGGTCGTCGGAGATGACGCAGATGGAGGCGGAAGTGTGGGCGAGGACCGGGTGGGGGAGCGGGAGGAGGTGTGGCTTGGTGGTGGGCGAGGCGGGGACCCGGCGGAGGGAGAGCTGGAGGAGCACGAGGTCGTCGCGCTCGTCAGTGAGGAGGTTGGGGGGCGCCTCCGCGGCGCGCGCGCGCATCCACTTGGCCAGGGAGGCTACAGCGCCGGCCACCGTCGCGCGGAGCACCTCGTGCGGCTGCGGCGACATGGCGGCGGCGGAGGCGGCGGGGGAGGAGAGGAGAGAGGGGTTTAGGGTTTGATGTGCCGGGGGATGGGCGCCAGTGAGGCAGGTTGTGCGGGCGGCTTTGTACAAGTGCACCTTTTCCTCTCCCTATCTAAATGCCCGTTGTTTTCTCAAAACAAAAAAATTGCGTTGGTACGAATTAAAAAAAATAAAGTTATACATTAAGCTTTAAACTTGTCATATAAATTGATCTAAACGGACCACCTGACACAGTATGACAGTTTAGGTATGACCGATCTAGCACGATTAAGTTATCATGTCATGTCGTGCCGTGCTGACCTACGTGTTTGCCGTTTTGCCTATGCATGACACAGAGAAGGGACGGATCGTGCCAGGTCGCATGAGTATGCTAGCCCAACAGGCGATAGTGGCCCATTTAGTATGGTGGTCCGGTTGAGCACGGTTGTCAGTAGAGAGGGAGGAGGCGTATGACGTTGGCGAGCATGAAGGAGGCGGCAACATTCACAACTTATTTTATTGCTAGTAACAAGTAAATTTAATGCTACTCACAAGTAAATTTATTGTCGATCATAAGTATTTTTACCATACTGTGTACACAATTTTACTGTTATTCATGTAACAAATTACTTTACATAATGTATAGAAATGAACTAAATTTTAAATAGAGTGTCCTTTTAAAGATAAGATCTACTAGTTAATTAGAATACATACTGTACCGACTTTATTTATATCCGTAAAAACCACACGTGAGTTTCTATTACTCTATAATATCTCGTACGTATTAGGCAATAGGAAATTGTATATTGTATATTTAGGCAGTCCGGTCAATTAGGATCAGAGACTTATCCCTGTCCTTGTATTTGTAAACTGCCATATATAGCAGCAGCCGCTGCCCTATAATACAGGCGCCCCTCTCCCATTGAGAGTGTGGCTAATTGCCCCCAACTTCATCTTTCTACATGGTATCAGAGCAATCTGATCTTGGCCCTCCCTCTCCTTCCCAAACCTGCGCCGCTCTCTCCCTGAGCGCCGCCCCAACCTTGCTGCGCCGCCCAACAGCCGTGCCATCATGTCCACAGAATCCTCCACCACCTCCGCCACCTCTCCAGCCATGGCTGACGCCATCAACTCAGCCATTTGCCCCTATGCTCTGGTAAACGTGAAGACCCACATCCCCATGACCCTCGAGCTGCGACCCTCCAACTACACCAAGTGGTCCACAGCCTTCCACGCCATGTGTGGCAAATTTGGGCTGCTCTCGCACCTTGCCGTCATCTCCCCTACGCCCACTGATGACGCATGGGTGCAGGCTGACTTTTGCATCTGCAGCTGGATCTTCAGCACCGTCTCTGACTCCGTCCTGAACCTCGCTATGACCGGCGCCCAGCAGACCGCCGGCCAGCTCTGGACGGCCATCGCCGACCTGTACCAAGCTAACAAGGCGCCCCGCGCCGTCTTCCTGAGTCACGAGTTCCACTCGATGACCCAGGGCGACTCCTCCATCGACGTGTACTGCGTGCGCATGAAGGAGGCTGCCAACAATCTTCGCGACGTCGGGCAGACCATCACCGAGCCCAACCTCGTCCTCAACCTGCTCCGCGGCCTCAACGAGAAGTACCAATCCGTCGCCGACAACATCGCCGCCCAGGAACCTCTCACATTTGCTGTTGCCAGGAACCAACTCCTCCTCAAGGAGCTGCGTCTCCAGAACGAGGACAAGGTCCGCGCCGCTTCAGCCCTTCTCGCTGCCTTCCACGGCGCCCCTGGTGGCGTCCCACCGGCCGGAGTCCAGCAGCAGCAGCCGCGCCAGCAGCAGCCGCCGCGCCAGCAGCAGCAGCAGCCACAGCGCGGCAACGGCGGCCGCCGCGACAACACTCGGCGCGACAACAAGCGCCAGCCCTGGGGTTTTGATCCTTAGACTGGCGCACGTGTCAACCCCGGCGAGCGCGTCATACCTCCCTGGGAGAGCGACCAGGGCCGTTCCGGTGCCCCTGGCAGCCACCCATGGCAGCCCCCACGCCAACAGGGGGTGCTCGGTGCCCCTCCTCAGGCGCACACGGCGTTCGCCCCCGTCCAGGCTTCCTCCACCAACACTGGTGAACCGACATGGGACTCGGCCGGCCTCATTGCTGCCCTGCAGCACCTGGCTGTCCAGGGCAGCCCCTCGTGGGTTGTTGACTCCGGCGCTTCGTCCCACATGACGTCTTCCGATGGTATGCTCCTCCAGCGCCTACCCCCTCCACCTCCTCTATAACAGTGGGCAATGGCACTAGCATTCCGGTCACGTCTAGAGGTCACTCCATCCTACCCACCGCCACAGCAAACTTCTCCCTCAATAACATTCTCGTCGCCCCGTCCCTCGTTCGTAATCTTTTATCCGTTCGTCAATTCACCCGTGAAAACCGCTGCTCTCTTGAATTTGACGCTCTTGGTTTTTCTGTTAAGGATACCCAGACGGGACGCGTGATTTATCGCTGCAATAGTACCGACGACCTCTACACCATACCTGCTATCCCTCCGACCGCTGGCGCCTCCTCACATGCTCTCCTGGCTGTTTCGTCGACCCTGTGGCACCAGCGTCTCGGCCATCCAGCCCCTGCTGCATTAGACCAGTTAAATAAAATACACGCTGTTTCCTGTAATAAAGTAGACCGCTCCCTCTGCCATTCCTGTCAACTAGGCAAGCATACGCGTCTACCCTTCAGTGCCTCTCAGTCTTGTACTCATGCACCGTTTGAACTAATTCATTGTGATGTTTGGACCTCTCCCATTCCTAGTATATCTGGTTTTTCATACTATTTAGTCTGCCTGGATGATTACAGTCACTATTGTTGGGTTTTTCCTCTCCGACGCAAATCCGAGGTACACCAACACTTAGTTGAGCTCACAGCTCTTGCACAAACCCAATTTAACCTCCCTGTAAAATGCTTCCAAACCGACAATGGCACCGAATTCGTCAACACAGCCACCACCACTTTCTTCGCTGCTCAGGGAACACTTCTCCGTCTCTCCTGCCCATACACTTCCTCTCAAAATGGCAAGGCGGAACGCACCATCCGCACCCTCAACAACTCAATTCGCACCATGCTGCTTCACGCTTCCATGCCGCCTGCATACTGGGCTGAGGCTCTTGCTGCCGCCTGCTACTTACTCAACAGGCGCCCTTCCTTCTCCATAGCCCATGAGGTTCCCTTCACTCGCCTCCATGGACAGCCACCCACCTACAGCCACCTTCGCGTCTTTGGGTGCCTATGCTACCCAAACCTACAGGCCACCTCCCCACATAAGCTCGCACCTCGCTCCGCGGCATGCATTTTCCTTGGGTATCCATCCTCTCATAAGGGTTATCGGTGTCTTAACCTGACAACTCAACGCATCATTATTTCTCGTCATGTTGTGTTCGATGAGACTGTTTTTCCCTTTTCCACCACCAGCGTCATCCCATTCCCTCGCTCCCTGGATTTCCTTCTAGACAACGATTCGTTTTCGGTGCCTTGCTCTACTGTTCCTGCAGGTGGAGGTCCCTCCTCGACGACCGCGGTTGCTCCGTCCACCTTGGACGTTGTGCAGCCGCCTCCTGATGATGAGCCGGACCCGACTCTTCTCCTGCCTGGGGGGCGCGGCCCTGTGTCCCCTAGCCCCAGTTCGGCTTCTCCACCACCGGGCGGGTGTGGTCACGTGCCCCCGCCTGGCCTTCCTGTGGCTCCGTTCACACGGACCTACAGTCGACAACCCCAGCCGGTGCCTGCGCCATCGGCTGCCCCTGCAGCACCGGCACCCCAGGCTGAGTCCGTGGGCGCACCCCCATCTCCGCCGCTCACGCGCACCAGGACCGACGCCCTCCCGCGTGTGAGCTACGAGGGGCTTGCTGCCACCTCCTCGCCCTCACCATCGCCTCTACCGGCGAACTACCGCAGCGCCCTGGCCGATGCCAACTGGCGGGCTGCGATGATGGATGAGTACCAGGCCCTCGTCGACAACAACACCTGGCGTCTTGTTCCGTGCCCTCCTGGCGCGAACGTCGTGACGGGCAAGTGGATTTTCCGGCACAAATTCCATGCCGATGGGTCCCTCGCTCGTCACAAGGCCCGCTGGGTGGTCCGCGGTTTTTCTCAACGAGAAGGCATTGACTACGACGAGACCTTCAGTCCGGTGGTCAAACAGGCCACCATTCAGACCGTTCTCAGCATTGCCGCCTCCCGCGCCTGGCCGATCCACCAGCTGGACGTGAAGAATGCCTTTCTTCACGGCCACCTCGACGAGACGGTCTACTGCCAGCAGCCACCAGGTTTCGTCGACCCCGCCGCTGCAGATCACGTCTGTCTCCTGCAGAAGTCCCTGTACGGACTGAAGCAGGCCCCGCGAGCTTGGTACCAGCGGTTCGCGGCGTTCCTTCGACAGCTCGGTTTCGTCGCCTCCACCTCCGACACGTCCCTCTTTGTTCTCACCGAGGGGACGAGTCTCGCCTACTTGCTACTCTACGTCGACGACATCATCCTCACCGCCTCGACTCCCGCTCTTCTGCAGCGACTCATGGCCCGACTCCAGTCTGAGTTCGCCATGACCGACTTGGGTGCTCTTCACCACTTCCTCGGCGTCGCCGTCACCCGCACCTCTGACGGCCTGTTCCTGTCACAGCGACAGTACGCCGTCGATCTCCTCTAGCGGGCGGGCATGGCTGAGTGTCATCCTACAACAACCCCTGTTGACACTCAGGCCAAGCTCTCCGCCCATGAAGGCGACAAACTGTCAGACAAGGACAGCTCAAAGTACAGGAGCATAGCAGGGGCTCTTCAGTACCTGACTCTGACGCGTCCTGATCTGGCTTATGCAGTTCAACAGGTGTGTCTCTTCATGCACGCCCCGAGGGAGCCCCACCGTGCGCTGATCAAGCGCATTCTGCGCTATGTGAAGGGCACGCTATCCTCCGGTCTTCACATTGGCGCCGGCTCCATCAAGACACTGACCGCATACTCTGATGCTGACTGGGCTGGCTGCCCTGACTCCAGGCGGTCCACCTCTGGCTTCTGCGTCTATCTCGGCGACAACCTGGTCTCCTGGTCCTCCAAACGCCAAGCCACGGTCTCCCGCTCTAGTGCTGAGGCAGAATACCGTGCTGTGGCTCACGTTGTGGCCGAGTGCTGTTGGCTGCGGCAACTCCTTCAGGAGCTCCATATTCAGCTGCCCCAGGCTACGGTGGTCTTCTGCGACAACGTCAGCGCCGTCTACATGACGGCCAATCCGGTCCACCACAGGCGCACGAAGCATATTGAGATTGACATTCACTTTGTGCGCGAGAAGGTGGCCCTTGGCGCGATTCGGGTCCTTCATGTTCCTTCGTCTCATCAGTTCGCTGACATTATGACGAAAGGGCTCTCAACGCCACTGTTTACAGATTTCAGAACCAGCCTGTGCGTCCGCGAGCCTCCCGCTTCGACTGCGGGCGGGTATTAGGCAATAGGAAATTGTATATTGTATATTTAGGCAATCCGGTCAATTAGGATCAGAGATTTATCTCTGTCCTTGTATTTGTAAACTGCCATATATAGCAGCAGCCGCTGCCCTATAATACAGGCGCCCCTCTCCCATTGAGAGTGTGGCTAATTGCCCCTAACTTCATCTTTCTACAGTACGATACCACAAACCGCACTCAAAAACCATAAACCTCAAAAAAAAAAAAAGAACAGACCCAACATCCGGACTGCTTGCCCTGCGCCCCTGCGGGTAGGTGAGGACTCCGTTGTGCACGAGGGTGCGACAGCAGTGCGGTACACCGTCTTCGCGGCGGACTGCAGCAGCATGTCGCGGCTGTGGTGGAGCAATGCGGCCATGTTTGGACTTGGGCCTTAGAGCAAGGCTGGAGCGGCTGCTACGCTCCATGTGAAGTTGATCTGCGACGTGTGTATGGGTTACATTGGATGGACATCTTCATACGCGTTACATATACTTCTGTTGCCTTTTGGCCCTTGACGCCTCATCAAGATTCGTGCGAACGCAAGGCAAATGGTTCTGACTTCAGACTTGGGAGGCTCACAGGAAACTGTATAGGGGGAAGAAGCGTTTGCGGTTCGCGCCTCCTTCGTTCCCCCACCTCCGGCTCCCGTCGGCGGCGAGGTGCTTTCGCGGCGGTCGCGGAGGTAGAAAGTAAGGGCCTCCTCTCAGTTGCAGTGTGCGCCTTCGTCTACAGGTACCTTCCTTTGTACCATTCCCCTTGATGGATGCATTCAAGTGCATGACATTGGACGCGCACATGACTTGTTCGATGAAATGCCGCATACGCTACTAGTTTGGCTGACTTGTGCCTGGTGTTATTGCAGCGTTCGAGCATTGCGTGCGCCGTTGCTAGGAATCCGGGTTTGCTTGGGAAGCTTCGATATTGCGATCTGAATCTTGATAGACTTGGCAAATGAGTGCAGGTGAGGACGTGTACTGTTCCTGAATTTCTCTTTCAGTTGATCTCCTCCGATATGCTCTTGTTTGCTTTAGACATCCGTTGCAATTGTCAAGAACCTTGGATTCTATTCATATGTTGCTGGTTTTTTACACCATGCCTATGTTGCAAAGCGATACTAGTATGATGTTTTCAATAACTTGAATTCTCACAGGTGGTGCATTTGGTGGAAATAGGGGAGTGAGACCTGTACCTCCTGAAAAAGGTGTATTCCCACTGGATCACCTGCATGAGTGTGATTTGGTAAGATTGTACGCCCTTTTGATCTGTCATTGGTATCATTATTTACTTATTATAGGAGAGCTGCCTGTTCAAACAGGAGAAGCAAGACTATCTTGCCTGCCTGAAATCAACAGGATTTCAGTCTGAAAAATGTCGGCAGTTCTCAAAGAAATACCTGGAATGTAGGATGGAGAGGTTAGTTTGCTTACTATCTTTGTACTAATTTCACGACTACAACTTAAGTTATCATGTTGTAGTTAGCTCAACGTCTTTTTTGGCTTATCGATACTTAGCTAAACCAATGACTAGTAACGATTTAGTCTCTATGTTTAGCATGCTACGAACTGCAAGTTCAGTTTATTCAGTGGTAGAGTGAAGCAGTTTATTCATTCTTTTGGATCAAGCTCTCTTTGGCCTCCAATGCTTATTCCTTTTCAAATCTAATAATATAAAGAGCATACACATTAAATAATAGCCAATTCTTATGTAAATTAATGCTTAACTTAGTTAGGAGAGGATTTACTTGTTAATTATGTATTTTAACTCTAGGTTTTGCGATTGTTCCAATGTAAGTTTGCACATTTTGAATAATTATTGCTTGCATGTTTCGCGTTACACTTGATGAAGGAGAAAATAGGTTAGTGGTATGGTTGTCTGCATCATCTGTATTTGGTGATTGAGTCATTGAATGAAGCAACAAATATTGCCAACCACAATTAGGAAGCTACTAGTTTTAGCCTTTTAGGGCATGTGTTGGCGCTTGCACTAGTCGATTTTAAGATAGAACATACGGTCGTTTTAATATCTGGAATTCTTGCACTGGTAAGAGCTCTTACTAACTTTGATATCTGAAATTCACTATTCAGATTCATAACGAGATGCACTTTTCTTTTTAAATTTCAGTGTAGTGCTGCTCTTTCCATTAGGATTCCCAATCATGTTATTCTTGTGCATTACATTTTTGTGACCTTATCGTCCTTCCAGAAACCTGATGGCAAAGCAAGATATGTCAGAGCTTGGGTTCAGTAATGAAGACGTTGTGAATACACCTCCTGACAAGAACCACAGACTGGAACGTCCTACAATTGATCCAAAAGAGAAAACATAGTTGTTTGATTTTTAGGTAGCTTTGTCTTTTTCTTATGCGAGGTCGTCATCCAGGAGATCAGTCGAAATCTGAGTATAAAGAAGGGAATACCAAGGAAAATGATGGGAATCAACACTATGAAATGTTGAAGTTCTTCGTTCCATATTAGAATTTTCAGAACTAAGGATAGTGAAACTTATTCAGAACTAAATTTTTTGTAAATGTACGTCTCAAACCCTTCCAAGTTGTTTGCATTGCTAGTAAGGCGGTACCATGTACCAACTTCCGATTTGTCTGAATTTTCTCTGCATTACTTTCACCAGAGTAATTTTGGAGAGCGTTGCTCGTTACAGAAGATTAAAACTTTTGATTTGTTCGAAATTTTCTTGTTCTTAAGAAGCAGATAATGATATCTTCATTCGGTGAATGGCTGAAGGCGTTACCCAGCTATCACAGTTTTTTTTTTAAAAATTGTATTAGAGGTCTCAAACTTGGTCGCTCCTGTTAGGCCCTTGACTCTGGGTCTGTTCTTTTTGGCTGAGACTTATAGCTGTAGTTTGTGGCTTTTAGGCTGTTTGTGTGAAAGATTACAGAGTAACAGAAACTCACATACAGTTTTTGCCAATATAAATGAAGTCGCTACAATATGTACTTTAATTAACTAGTAGACCATATCTTGAAAAGACACCTCGTTTAAAAGCTATTTACTGTAGAAAAGCTAAAGTAGAAGTCAAATGCTGAAAAAGAACATGGCCTCTAATATTTGTCGAGCGGGCCTCTAAATTTTCTTAATTGTGTGGCTTGAGTTCTCCCATTGGCTAGGTAAAAACATTGACGCGTTTGTATGAGTCAAATGGCTTGTGGCTCTTCGTAAGAAAGAGTACTAAGGAAGAGAAATCCGTGTGCGGTTTTGGTTAATATAAATGATGTTGTTATGTGTGTACTATAATTAAAAAAAACGCGTAGTAGTAGTGTTTGGCATAATCTTATTTCGTGTAATGCCCTGTCTTTGCCATTATTTCACGTGCGAGATTGCAGATAACAGAAAGTAAAAAGAAGGAAAAATAATTTCAAATTGTAATCACTACCATGTGGGCTAGAATGTTATTGACCAGTATTTCTTAAGCCTTTTTTTAATGTTTTACAGTAAAAACAAGCGACATTAGAGGATTTTCCAAACCGAGACAACTTACGGGTGTTTTTTTTTCCAAATATTCAGGTGACAACTGGGGTTTTCCTGAAATTTTCCATAAGTAAATGCCATAACAGTATTTAATTCTCTGTACCGCACACAAATCACGTGTTGACAAAGTACGTCGCCCCTCACCAGCTCCCTAACTCGACCAAACTTGTCCTACTGACTCAAGGACCCCACAATAGTTCGTTCTCCGGGCCCACTTGCAGTGACTCAACGAGACGTGAATTCTACGCCCACCTAGTCAGAGAAACCTCAAAAGACCAGAGGCACTCGCGTCTCGAGCCATTCTCCCTTCCTCTCCGTTCTCGCATACTTCCACTTGATTTGGGATTTCGCCCCCAAATCCTGAATCGAGGAGCAAACCAGCGAGATTTCTCTCTCCAGGTACGCGTCAGATGATTTTACGATTTTTGCCGGATTTTTTTGGCTGGATTTGGGTCTCTATCGAGGGATTAAGGGAGTAGATTTAGGAATTCGTGTGATTTGGGCGAGGAGTGACGCGCGCGCGAGAGAGAGCGGCTTATCGATTTCTAAGCCGTCGCCGGGGCAGCGGGGCCTCTGCCGCTACAGCCGACGATGCGAGATGGATCGCTGGAGGCAGAGCCGCCGTCTCCACTGCCCCATCGCCAGAACCTCGGTCATCACCGTCGCGAGCTTACCGCCGCCGCCGGGGGGGATCCACCGTCCGGGCAGGTCGGGATAAAATAAAAACGGTTCCTAAATCCTAATTGTTGATACGATATTTCTAGCTTCAAAACGCATATTCTAGATTTCTTCTAAAAAATATCGTTGTTTTAGGCTACCCTACCATGATTTTTCATTGTTTTTCATACAACCCTCCAAACATTTGTTCTAATATTTTTCCTATACAATCATGTATTTTTCCATTCATGCGCTTTTGCATTTGGGTGTTCCAAACTAGTTGTTCAGCATCTATGCTCGTGGTGGATTGCTTTGTATTTATGTTTCAGTGTATGCTCACTTATTTATCATGAACATGTTGGCCACACTCTTAACAAAATGTTGTTATATTGCAGAGATGACAGTTTAAATGGGAAGAACTGTACTATGAGGCAGCCTAATTTGTCTGTGGTATGTAGAAGAAATAGGTCGTAACTATACATATTAGTGCAGTTACCAAAAACTAGAAATGGAAGATGAGAATGGACTTGAGCTTAGTTTGGGCCTCTCTTTGGGTGTATCGTCAGGAAAGTCGAAGGCAAGAGATGTTCCTCTAGAACCTAAGGCGGAACCTCAAGTGGAAGAAAGTAGTAGCAAAGGTGGCTCACAAACTCCTGGTGCTTCTTTTGTGCATTACTATCAAACAAATGCTCAGAACCAACAACACGGTAGCAAACAGGGGCACAGCTCTGCTGCACCTCCATTTGGTAACTTCTGGGGACAACCGGGGGGTTCCACTGCTCCTGCGGCAGATGGATCCAACGAACCAATGAGCCATCAATCTCAGCTTCCCAGGTATCAAGATGAATGGATTTCAAATAACAATGGAAATAATTCTGAGGAACAGAAGCCAGTCTCGAGTAAAGGAAAGTTGCTTTCTGAAGAGATAAGTTTTCAGAAGAAGCATCATACAGCTGCTGACCAGCCTGATGCATTCAGTAAGAGCTCTGATGGAGGTGTGAAAAATGCGCCTATTTCAATTAGTACAGATGATGGTTCAACTGGTGAAAATGAGGATGTTGCAGAATCTGAAGCAGAAGGCTCAAACTCTTGGTTGGTTGCACAGCGTGAAGACATTGCTAAGGGCTCTGTTGTCAACAGAGGATCTGAGAGAAAGAGATCCAGTGATGATGCTGCAGTTGGTTTTCAAGGAAAGAGGCAGCCAAGTTTCTCAGGGAGTGAGTCCAGCTCTGGAAAGTTGGTGCATGGAAATCCTTTATCGTTACAGGCATCAAATGTAGTGACTATGCCATATCAAGTCCCAGCTCAGGTTTCAGCTCTTCCTAGCATAACTAATGCATCAAATTTTACTCCAGCATGTACAGTGCAGTTGAGGCCACCAACAAACAATGGACTAGCTATCCAGACGATGGGTGGTGCCTCCCAGCTGGCGTTTGTTTACTCAACAATTCAGCCACCAACCCTTGAAACAAGCTCTTCATGGGCTTTTGGTGCTCCACCCCAGGTTATGTCTTCTTTTACTGGAAAAGATAAAGTTGAACAAGCAGGAGCCAAGCAAGTTGATGATGGCAAGAGACCTCAAGGTTAGTTTACCTGTTAACAACCCCAACCGCCCAGAAAAAAAGAACAAAAAACCTACTGTTAAGATAATTTTATGTATGGCATCAAAAGATACCCCTATAGATGTCTCCATCCCTACATAACAACTATTTTTTAAGTAAAGACAAGAATAAAAATACTTGATCTGGATATATCCTGATCAAGTATTAGTCTGTTGACAAGGTTTAGCCTATGATTCCGTCTCAAGGGTCCTTGTTAGTTACGTATTGAGTTTGGTATGATAGAAGCACACTAGAGGCATGCCATTAAACTCATTTAATTTCAGAATATTTGTGATGACTGTATTTGGGATCTGCATTGTTGCGTGTTTGATATGCAAGAGCTTCCGTTTTGCCTTTAGATATTCTATAATCTGGTAATGTAAAATAAAACACAATTGCCTTTGTTCCCTGAGTTTGCTTCTTCCAGCGCTGATTCATTTGCTTAAATCTTTTGACAAGCTGTAGAGGCTGGCGCTTCCTCTTCCATTCATGTGGAGGATGAGAAGAAGGCTGATAGGGGATCCCCTCTTATGGGTTCTGGTATAAGGCAAGGCATCGCACCAAATGTTAAATTTGGAGGGTCTGGATCATGTCCTGATCTTCCCTGGGTTTCTACCACTGGGGCTGGGCCAAATGGCAGAACCATATCAGGTGTAACATACAAGTTTGGCAGAAATGAAGTGAAGATTGTATGTGCTTGCCATGGAACCCACATGACACCTGAGGAATTTATGCGGCACGCAAGTGCAGATGCTCCGGGTCAAGAAAATAATACGACTTTACCGGCATTTCCTGTCGGGAACCAAGCAACCTCAGCCCAAAACTAATTCGCCGGTCTGTGTACTGGTTTCAGAGAATGCTTTTACTTGTGGTCGATGCTCCCTTTGTGTCTATATCCCCCATTCCTCATGTTATTCTGTGTTCAACTCATATTGATATCTATCATGTAAGTTTTAGACATGTGTGATCTTGTGCTTTGTTATTGAGGACAAAATTGTTGTATTTCTAGCTCCTTATGCATCTTTAAGGAAGATCAAACAAGTTTGGAGTTCCAATACCCTGACTACCGCTCTAGCCAAATGGAGTAATCGAGATGCTGTGCCAATTGGTGGTTCGGCAGAATAATTCCGGCATCCATACGTGTTGTAGGGGTGGCCCCCACCTAAGCCCAGCAGGCCTGTTAGGAGGTTATAAGAACCAGAGTAACATGTGTAATGACTCAAATGCCCCTAAGGGGGATGTACGGATGTAAGGGCATAATTGTAAAAGTATACTCCATATGAATATATATATCAGGATGAGGGGGAGGGTGAAGAAGGACACTCCCACCTCTCCACTACCATCTCTCTCTGTTTGGTCTGTAACCACAACAGCTGGCGCCGTCCGTGGGGGTCGAACGGGATCTGCTCCGAGTGCTTCAGAACAACGTTGACATTTTCGCATGGTCCCCGGAGGACATCAAGGGCGTAGACCGAGCGGTAATCGAGCATCGCTTGGCGGTCCGCCCCGACGCCAAGCCGGTCAAGCAAAGGCTTCGGCGTATGTCGATGGATCGGCAGCAGGCGGCCAAAACAGAGGTGGCGAAGCTTCTTCGGGCCGGGGTCATTCGCGAGGTCCACTATCTAGAGTGGCTCGCTAACCCGGTACTAGTCAAAAAGGCCAGCGGGGCCTGGCGTATGTGCATCGACTTCACGGCGCTAAACAAGGCGTGCCCAAAGGACAATTACCCCTTGCCGCGCATCGATCAGCTGGTCGACGCCACCGCTGGGTGCGAACTAATGAGTTTCCTGGACGCCTATTCCGGCTACCACCAGGTATACATGGCCGAAGACGACGAGAAGACCAGTTTCATCACACCACTTGGGACGTTCTGCTTCGTCAGAATGCCCTTTGGCTTGAAGAACGCAGGCGCTACCTTTACCCGCCTCGTCGCTATTGCCCTGGCCGCCCAGCTCGGGAGAAACGTCGAAGCTTACGTCGACGACGTGGTGGTCAAAACCCGGCAGCTTGCTCTGCATGGCCGGGACCTCCAGGAGACCTTCGACAACCTCCGGAAGGCGGGCATCAAGCTCAACCCCGACAAATGTGTCTTCGGGGTGCAGGCGGGCAAACTCCTAGGTTTCCTCGTGTCCGGACGGGGAATCCAGGCGAACCCTGACAAAGTAGACGCCATCCTGGGTATGGAGCCGCCCAAGACAACGAGGGAGGTCCAGAGGCTGGCGGGCCGCATGGCAGCACTAAGCCGCTTCCTATCCAGGGCGGCGGAGCGGGGCCTGCCGTTCTTCAAGACACTCCGCGGGTGCGACGAATTTCGTTGGGACGGCGATTGCGCGAAGGCCTTCAACGAGCTCAAGGAGTACCTGGCAAGCCTCCCTACTCTGGTCGCCCCAGCACCAGAGGCTCCCCTCCTGCTCTATCTGGCCGCGTCAGCCACCGCGGTCAGCGCCGTCCTCGTCTTAGAGGAAGGCGTCATGCAGTGGCCCGTATACTTTGTCTCTGAAGCCCTCCAAGGCGCCAAGACAAGATACACGGAGCTTGAGAAGCTCGCCTACGCGTTGGTCATGGCCTCCAGGAAACTTCGGCATTATTTTCTGGCCCACCCGATCACGGTGCCTTCCTCATTCCCCCTGGCAGAGATGTTACACAACAAGGAGTCCACAGGGCGCATCGGCAAATGGGCTGCTGAGCTCGCTCCCTTCTCCTTGACATATGCCTCACGAACGGCAATCAAATCCCAAGTCCTTGCGGATTTTCTCGCCGAATGGACCCCGCCGGCCCAACCCCTCCAGACGCACGATGACCCCGTCTGGACGCTCACCATTGATGGAGCTTACGGCATCGCGGGCGCGGGCGTAGGTGCGGTGATCGTCACGCCCGAAGGTCAGCGTCTGCTATACTCGGCGCGCCTTGCCTTCCCCGCTACCAACAACACGGCTGAGTACGAGGCGCTGCTCTTTGGCCTGACGAAGCTCAAGGCAGTCGGCGCGAGACGGGTGCTAGTCCGCACTGACTCGCGCTTGGTGGCTGGTCATGTGGACAAGTCATATCAAGCCAAGGACCCTGAGTTGGCCAAGTACCTCGCGGCCGTGAGAGCGAGGGAAAGGCACTTTTTGGGCGTCACCGTCAAGGCCATCCCCCGCGCGGAGAACGAGCAGGCCGACGCCCTCGCTAAGGCGGCCAGCCAGCAACTGCCCCCCTGATGAGGCGTTTTACGAAATATTATTGCAGGCGGCCATCGCGCAGGACAACCGGGACGCGGCACTTGTCCACCACATCGACCGGCCAGGTGACTGGCGAGAGCCCATCTTCAATTTCTTGCAAGGCATCGCCGAGCCGGAGAACCCCGCCAAGCTCCGGCGTTTGCAGCACCGCGCAAGATTCTTCCAGGTGTTCGAAGGGCTACTCTACAAGAGAGGGATTTGCGCACCGCTCCTGCGCTGCCTCTCGAATGAGGGAGGAAAGGAGCTCCTTGCGGAGATCCACGCGGGTGCGTGCGGGTCCCACCTGGCACCGAGGTCGTTAGTCGGCAAGGCGTTCAGGCAAGGCTTCTACTGGCCAACTGCCATCACCGACGCCCAGGACCTCGTCCGTCGGTGCCAAGGGTGCCAGTGGATGGCACGCATCGTCCGCAGGCCCCCGACGAGCCTCAACCCCATTCCTCCGGTGTGGCCACTGGCACGCTGGGGCGTCGACATAGTAGGACCACTGTCCCGAGCTCCAGGGGACCTGCGGTTCGTGGTAATCGCGCTGGAGTATTTCTTCAGATGGCCGGAAGCGGTCGCCCTGGCTAAAGTAACCTCTGCGGCCATACAGCGCTTCCTCTGGCAAAACATCATATGTCGCTTCGGCGTGCCCCGGGAGCTCACGGTCGACAACGGCCTGCAGTTCGATGCCACCCTTTTCAAAGAATATTGTGACAGCATGGGCATCACCCTTCGATTCGCCTCGGTAGGGCATCCCCAGTCCAACGGGGCGGTCGAACGGGCGAATGGCGCCATCTCCGCTGCCATCAAAAAGCGCCTGGTCGGGTTGCCGAAGGGCAAGTGGCCAAGCGAGTTTCACAGTGTTCTTTGGTCGCTTCGCACAACGGTAACGCGTCCAACGGGATTCACGTCATTCAAGCTCCTTTTCGGCGACGAAGCAGTAACGCCAGAGGAAATCAAGGCTGGCTCGCGGAGGGTCCTCGTCCAAGCACCCGAAGAGGAGCGCTGTGTGTCCTTGGACCTCCTTGACGGGCTATGGGCAGATGCGGCCCACCATGTCGAGAAGTATGCGCGGCAGACAATGCGTACTCGGGACCGCTCTATATGCCCGCGGGGATTCAAGCCTGGGGATCTCGTTCTCAGAGTGGCGCTCCAGGCGGAGACCGCTGGCAAGCTGGAGTCCAAGTGGGAAGGCCCGTACATCGTAATGGAAGCATTGCCGAAGGGGGCGTACCGCCTCGCCACGCTCGAAGGACAAGCCCTCCGACACACATGGAATGCGGACAGGTTGCGGCGATACTACACCTAGAAGCAGGACGACAAGCGTAGAGCCACCAGCCCCTTGTTGTACAATGCTCGCCCGCGCAAACGGGAGGTCAATAAAGATTGCTGTTCCCAGAGCATTGTCTGTCCGCGCTGCGCAGAACAAAGTCCACGGACTCTAAATAAGACGTAGCGTCGAGGTCCACCTCCGCACGCGCGAGTCTCCGGACTATAAAGGAAGTCGTAGCGTCGAGGTTCACCTCCGCACGCGCCAGTCCACGGACTCTAAATAAGATGTAGCGTCGAGGTCCGCCTCCGCACGCGCGAGTCTCCGGACTATAAAGGAAGTCGTAGCGTCGAGGTTCGCCTCCGCACGCGCCAGTCCACGGACTCTAAATAAGACGTAGCGTCGAGGTCCGCCTCCGCACGCGCGAGTCTCCGGACTATAAATGAAGTTGTAGCGTCGAGGTTCGCCTCCGCACGCGCCAGTCCACGAACTCTAAATAAGACGTAGCGTCGAGGTCCGCCTCCGCACACGCGAGTCTCCGGACTATAAAGGAAGTCGTAGCGTCGAGGTTCACCTCCGCACGCGCCAGTCCACGGACTCTAAATAAGACGTAGCGTCGAGGTCCGCCTCCGCACGCGCGAGTCTCCGGACTATAAAGGAAGTCGTAGCGTCGAGGTTCGCCTCCGCACGCGCCAGTCCACGGACTCTAAATAAGACGCAACGGGGGGACGCCCTCGCGCGCACCAGTCTACGGACTCTAAATGAAGTCGTAGCGTCGAGGTTCGCCTCCGCACGCGCCAGTCCACGGACTCTAAATAAGACGTAGCGTCGAGGTCCGCCTCCGCACGCGCGAGTCTCCGGACTATAAAGGAAGTCGTAGCGTCGAGGTTCGCCTCTGCTCGCGCCAGTCCACGGACTCTAAATAAGACGTAGCGTCGAGGTCCGCCTCCGCACGTGCGAGTCTCCGGACTATAAAGGAAGTCGTAGCGTCGAGGTTCGCCTCCGCACGCGCCAGTCCACGGACTCTAAATAAGACGTAGCGTTGAGGTCCGCCTCCGCACGCGCGAGTCTCCGGACTATAAAGGAAGTCGTAGCGTCGAGGTCCGCCTCTGCACGAGCCAGTCTACGGACTCTAAACACGACACAACGGGGGACGCCCTTGCGCCCGCCAAAAGGCGGAGGTCTTCCCCTCGCGCTCGGCGGCAGGTAACACCAAGAATAAAGTGCTACTTGGTTTCATTGCAAAAGCAAGGGGGGTTACATGGTTACAAGCATGAGAACCAATACACCATCCCTCCGCCCTACCCGACCAACAGCTCAGTCTTGGCGCGGTGCGGACAAACCCGTGCCGACGTCGTCGTGGTGTTGGAGGACTCCTTCGAGCCACCGGAGGAGGTCCCCCTCCCCATGCAGCGTCTGCTGCACGGCGACCCTCGCTGCATCTTCCCCGAAGCGGCCCCAGATCCGTTGGTGGAAGTTCTGCAGGCTAGGCCCGATGGAGCGAATGGCGTCCGACATAACCTCTGGTCGGCCGGGAAAATCCAGTTGAGGATTCGCCAGCTCATGGGTATGTCTACACCCACGAGTGTGAAGCATGGCGAGGGCGAAGCACGCACCAAGATAGCCGTAGTGCTCGCCAAAGGTTTTGGCGCCACGAAGAGCAACGCCTGCCCCCTCCTCGATCAACTCGAGCGTCTCCGACAGGTCCTCCGACCCGTGCATCGTGTCCGGCACTCTGACGCACAGATCTCGGAGGGCCTGGTTCAGAGACTCCATGGCCCGCCACGCCGACGTGGACGTATTTTCCAAGACGCGGCTATTCCCTGCAGCAGACTCCGCCAGTTGGGCTTTCTCCCCTTCTAGGACGGCGATCTGCTGCAGGAAGGCGGCGCGCTCCTCAGCTGCGGCGCACTTGGCTTCCGTGGCCTCGAGTTGCGTGGCCGCCATGGCGCCCTCCAGCGCGCGAAGCTCTTCATCCTTCGCCGCAAGAGCATTGTTTGCTTCGCGAAGGCTGGCTTCCAGAACCCTCCGCTCTCGAACACGGGCCTCGTCAAAGGCCCGGCTGAGGGCAAGCGTCTGGCAAAAACAACAAGTCAGCAGGCGCCCAGCAGTACCCTAGAAACTGAAGCACACATGTTTACCCTCATCTCAGAGGCCTGCAACGCGAGCGCTAGCAGTTCCCCCTCGCATGACGACAACGCCTCTCGGTCAAGGCCGTTGTCGGCACGCTCCACGGCTGCGGTGAGGACGCGAAGTATCTCCAGGCGCGGGAGGAAGTCCGAGCGACCAAGCCCCGGCCCCAACGCGCCAGGATTTACCGGGGCCTCGGCCACGTCAGCAGCAACGGACACCTGCGGGGCATCCTGCACAAGGCTTTGGACTTCGCGCATACCTCCGTTGCTCGATCCTTCGCCACGTCCGGGAGACTTCGTCTCGCCTGATGTTGGCAGAATGAGCGAGCAGATCGGAGAGAGTCTCGCGAAGTCATATGAAGAAAGGGACTCACGCCTACCTCCTACGCCTCCCGGCGCGGTAGGAAGTGGTGCCGGTTCAACCGCCAAGTGTGATGCGGGCACCTCGGTGGTCGGCGAGGAGGTCCTCTCGGCCGCGCCAGACGCTGTAATCCCGCGACAAGGCCCCGCAACGTCGTATCGACCCCTCGCTGGCGGCGGGTACTGAGTCCGAGGGCGTTTTGCCTGCGGCGGCACAAGCGATTCCTCCGCGGCAACACCAGCTGCGGTTCCCGTCGCCCCTACGGCTTCCTCCGTAGGGGGCGCGCCCTCACCGGCTACTGCGGTTGATAACGCACCATCAACCGTGGTTTTCTCGCCGGGAACGGTGCTCCCCCCGGGTTGGCGAGTTCCGGCTCAACGGTGCCCGCAAGCACGGGTTCGTTGGCGTCGGCAGATGGTGCCGGGGGATTCGAGACGGCGCGCTCCTCCGAAACAGTGTGGCCGGGCCCACCGCCGGTCGCACGCCCCGTCTCAGCTGTGCCAGCCGTCGAGGGGCCTGCTGGGTCGCATACGGCAGCCGGGGAGCGGGCCTGGCGTCGCGAAGGTAACACCCCCGCAGGGCTATCACCGTCCTGAGCGCCCGGAGTCCCGGCGGGAAGCTCCCCCGACACCACTCGTCGGGCACAGTAATGCCCAGAGCCTCGCATGTGCGGTTTACCCGCCCTTGCTTAGCCGCCTTGACTGCGGCCTCGCGAGCCTGGTGCTCCTCAAGCGTGTACGGGCCGAGGAGCGCCGCGACCACGCGCTCCGCGTCTTCTAGCCGAGCCACTGCGCACAACATCACGTCAGTCAGGCGGAGGCCAAACAGATACAATAGCGCGCGTAAAACGCGCTGGGCGACTTACAAGGAGTGGAAGGCGGAAGCAGGCGAGATACGGATGGGCTGAACCCGTCCTCGCGAGGGCCGTCCTGTTCAACATACTTCCCCCGGGAGGAGAGGGGTGCCACCCCATACATTGTGAATTCCTCGGCTAGGTCGCGCAGGCTCATTCGACGGGCGACACCGACAAGACTCTGTAGCTTTTGCGTGTCGTCAATCTCCGCCTTCAGACTCGGCGTACTGTTAAACGAGATCGGCCCACCCCGGCATTGCATTCCGCTCTTGTCGGTCACGGTGTAGTAGAACCACTGCCGGGTCCAGCCGGACTCCCATTGTCTCGGCGAGGCTGGCGCGGGGAACAACGTCGCACACGAGGCCCGTAGCACGAAGTCCACACCGCCGAAGTTGGACACCGCCCCTTCAACTTTTCTGGGTCGGCAGCGTGCGTCGTGCAGTGTGGCGAATAAGCCCGCGGCGGGACGCCGCCCTTCTGTCCGCATCGCCCACGTGAAGACAGCTAGGCGGAGTATTGCGTGGGGCGTCAGTTGGGCTAGCTCCAACTTGTAGGCCCGCAGGACTTCGCCCACGAACAACGTGGAGGGCATTCGAAGGCCGGCGTCGAAGAACGCGACAAAAACAATCGCCTCCATTGCCCGGGGCTTCGGCTCCGTATCGTCCCGACGGGGTAGGCGAGCCCCATCGCGGTCCTCGATCTTCCTCTCCTGCACAAGTCGCTGCAGCATCCCTTCGGTCACGCGGCTCCTCCCCAACACACGGGAACAGCGGCCCCCCGAGTGCTCCATGACGTCCCACCACTTGTTGGCGCGCGAGCCCCCCCGCGGCACCAGCTCGTACTCCCCGGAAGGATGGGACACCCCGCCCTGGCTAGGCAAGGAACCGCTGCGGGGATGGTGGGAGGCGTCGTCATGGCTAGCCATCGCTCTTGGCAATCAGGGAATAACAAGCAGGAAAAGGAGCAACTGGCGTTGCAATTAGCACGGGCGGAAGCAAAGCGGCAGATCGAAAAACAAAAAGGGTACCTCCACCTCAACACTGGCACCTTATAAAGGCCGCTCGCCTCTCATGTGGCTCGAAGCGCAGACAGATTAAACTTGCAGCGATTCGGCTGCCCACGATTTGGAAAGAAGAACCGCCAGGGCTTAGAGGGCCGTGCCTGGTAGGTGACCAAACAGCGCACAACGCCCCCACGCCCTCAACACGCGTCCAACTTCCCTGGGGAAGAGGCGAACGGCCGCGGTCACGCAACCGCTCACATCCCACGACGCACCAGTCGCGAGTCGCCGCGTGTCCCACACACAGGATGGCAGACTGCACGACGCGACAGCCTGACCTCTGCCAGGCCAGGCGTCGGCGTGATTCCAGCCGCCATTAAAAGTGCACTACCAGACTGCAAGGCCACAACAGCCTCCAATCTTAGCGCGAGGGCGGAGCGCGCGCGCCTCGGCTTCGACTAGGCGCCAGCCTCCGCTGCCATCCGTTCGAAGGGTAGGGGACGGAGCGCGCGCGTGTCTACTTCGACTAGGCGCCAGCCTCCGCTGCCACCCGTTCGAAGGGTAAGGGACGGAGCGCGCGAGCGTCTACTTCGACTAGGCGCCAGCCTCCGCTGCCACCCGTTCGAAGGGTAGGAGACGGAGTGCGCGCGCGTCTACTTCGACTAGGCGCCAGCTTCCGCTGCCACCCGTTCGAAGGGTAGGGGACGGAGCGCGCGCGCCTCAGCTTCGACTAGGCGCCAGCCTCCGCCGCCACCCGTTCGAAGGGTAGGGGACGGAGCGCGCGCGCCTCAGCTTCGACTAGGCGCCAGCCTCCGCCGCCACCCGTTCGAAGGGTAGGGGGCGGAGCGCGCGCGCGTCTACTTCGACTAGGCGCCAGCCTCCGCTGCCACCCGTTCGAAGGGTAGGGGACGGAGTGCGCGCGCGTCTACTTCGATTAGGCGCCAGCTTCCGCTGCCACCCGTTCGAAGGGTAGGGGACGGAGCGCGCGCCCCTCGGCTTCGACTAGGCGCCAGCCTCCGCTGCCACCCGTTCGAAGGGTAGGGGACGGAGCGCGCGCGCGTCTACTTCGACTAGGCGCCAGCCTCTGCCGCCACCTGTTCGAAGGGTAGGGGACGGAGCGCGCGCGCGTCTACTTCGACTAGGCGCCAGCCTCCGCTGCCACGCGTTCGAAGGGTAGGGGACGGAGCGCGCGCGTGTCTACTTCGACTAGGCGCCAGCCTCCGCTGCCACCCGTTCGAAGGGTAGGGGACGGAGCGCGCGCGCGTCTACTTCGACTAGACGCCAGCCTCCGCTGCCATCCGTTCGAAGGATAGGGGACGGAGCGCGCGTGCATCTGCTTCCGATAAGGCGCCAGCTCCGCTGTACTTCGATATTACCTTCCATCCCACACCTCGAGCTCCCCAACCGCAAGCTTGGAGAAATTCACAGGCCGCAGGGGACGGAGGGGGCCAAAGGACTCGGCGACATGGCTTCGGCCCTGTGAAGCCCTTCACCATGAGAGGCTCCTGTTGTAGGGGTGGCCCCCACCTAAACCCAGCAGGCCTGTTAGGAGGTTATAAGAACCAGAGTAACATGTGTAATGACTCAAATGCTCCTAAGGGGGATGTACGGATGTAAGGGCATAATTGTAAAAGTATACTCCATATGAATATATATATCAGGATGAGGGGGAGTGTGAAGAAGGACACTCCCACCTCTCCACTACCATCTCTCTCTGTTTGGTCTGTAACCACAACAATATGTTTTCTTGAGCTAAATCTGCATCTGGAATTGTCAGCATATTATTTGAAGTCCTGTGAGAACAATGCTATATGCAGGAAACATAGTGCATAAGAAATGTTCCACAGGAGAACAAAATTTGTATGCACAATTGTGCTTCTGCTGTTGTGCATATAGATGAAATGTGGGTTAGGGCTTTCAAAAAACTAGAAGTAATTCATGATCATTTTTTGTGACCTGCAGAAGGGTCACTTCGTCCATCTTTAATTGCAAGATTGCCAACAGTGACGCCTGGACCTTAAAATAGGACAATGAGAACTTAAAATTAATATGATCAAGATTAACCAGTAACCGGTTCATGTATCGGTAAATTCTTGCCAAGCTTTTGAAATTTGAGACACCATCCGTTTTCGTCCATCTGCGTACAGGGTATGTTCTCCGCTTATTTGCGCGATTTTCTTGCCATCTTTCATGCAAGAAGATGAACAGTATAATCACACAATGGTAATAATTTGGTCGATCTGATTCCATATCCCTAAGTAAAACCAGACAAAGCCAAGACAAAAACGATTCAAGTTAGCCATACAAAAAGAAGAGTACAGGGATTAACCGCGCTCCAGTTCCATACACAATCCAACCTTACAACCACCTTACTGTATCTTCACCCATGCAGCCGTGCTCGGCACGTCCTTGGCGACCACGTACACAAGGTAGTACCCCGCCGGCGCCAGCTCCGGCTTGGCGGGCGCGTCGATGGTGAGCTCGTACCTCTGCCCCAGCGCGTTGAATCCGGTGACCGGCAGGATGAGGAGCCGCTGGTTCATGGAGTAGCCGTGCGTCGTGAACGGCGGCGCGTACATGGTGACCCTCACGTCGGCCTCGCCAACGGCCTCGGCCGGCGTGTGGAACCTGAACGTGAATTTGGCGCCGTACCGCATCCCGTCCGCGGGCACCGACGCCATGTCGATCTCCGGGCGGTTGCCGGCGAGCTCCTCGCTGAGGTACGGCGGGGCAAACCGCTCCACGCGCACCTCGGTCGGGAAGTCGACGCCGCTGAAGTTGTAGGCCGCGTTGGTGTTGCCGCCGGCCACGAGCACGGTGGCGTCGGGCAGCACGGCGCTGGAGGAGTGGTACATGCGCGCGATGGTCGACGCGGCCAGCGCCCGGAACCGCGACCCCTGCGGCTGCTGCGGCGAGTACAGGATCGGCGTCAGTATCGGCTGCCGCGCGAAGCCCCAGCCCGAGCAGCCCTTGGCCGCGCCGTTAAGCATGAGCAGGTCGCCGGTGGGCAAGATGAGCATGTCACCCATGACGCGGCCCACGGGCATATCCTCGACCGCCCATTGGGCGTCAGACTTGGCCAGGTTGATGCGGGCGCAGTCGCGGAGCGCCGCCTGGAACGTGTTGTTCTCGCCGAGCTTGAAGGCCGTCTTGGGGGCCCCGCCGCAGATGATGACCTCCGGCTCGGGGTCGGCGCCCGCTTTGCGGATGTCGAGCGGGAGGAGCGCGGACATGGCCGAGGCGGGGTAGTTGCGCCCACCACCGGCGAGCTTGGGGAGCTCGCGGACGACCTTACCTGTCCTGGGGTCGAAGATGACGGAGCGGTCGTTGGCGAAGACGAAGAGGTTGCCGTCGGGGAGGAGGTTGACGAAGGGGTACAGATTGTTCTCCACGTCGTCGGTAGTGTCGCGGAGGAGCTGGAGCGGGACTGCTTGGCCGTTGGTCTGCCCCGGCTGCGGGACGAACTCGTAGCTGAACGCGCGCCGGCCGCCGAACACGATGAACCTGCCGTCCGGGAGCACCTGCTGCGTCGCGTACCATCTCCCCTCGGCGAAGCTGTTGGGGTACTCCTGCCAGTCGCAGGTGTCGCAGGGGTTGAGGTACCTGATGGCCTTCTCGCCCTCGAAGTAGCCGCCGGTCTGCACGAGGTTGCCGTCAGCGTCGAACGCGCCCGACGAGCACCACGTGTCCGTCACGATCTTGAGGGAGCGGAGGGCGCCGGTGTTGTAGTCGAACTCTACGGCGTGCGCCCAGCAGTCCATGGTGCCCTCCTTCTTGGCGCGCGGGTCGGTGCGGCAGTTGTCCTGGGGCAGCCGCATGAGGGACCGCCCGGTGGTGCTGGTGTCGAACATGATGGCCTTGCCGTGCCGCATGACCACCAGGTGCATGGCCGACACGCCTGAGTTCTCGCTCACAATGGTCCAGGAACCGCCCGGCCCGGCAGCCCCGTCGACGGGGAGCACGACCGTGTCCTGGGCCGCCTTGCTTGGCGGTCCCTGGGGCGGCACGATGGTGAGGCCAGTGGCAGTGGCCTCCTGCTCCGTCTGCTGGGGCACCGTCTGCTCCTGCGCGCCGTCGAAGGCGTTCCGGAAGTAGTCGTTCTCGGAGCGCGGGCGGAAGATGTTGAAGAGGTCGAAGAACGCCTCGCCGGACGAGGCGAGGAGGAGGAGGGCCACGCCGAAGACGGCGGCGCGGAGGAGGGACCCCATGGTGGCGCCGGAGAGATCGAGGAGCTGGCCTCTACTTCCCTCCCTCCTGTGGCCGGCCTAGATCCTCGGCTTGCTCTCCCTTTTATTGGAATCTCCTCTAACTCTAGCGTCCGCCTTAAATTGGGCCGCTAGCTCGCCATGGCCTCCTTTTGCTCTATAAATAGTGTGGTGTGCACGTGCATGGCGTCGAGGCGTATTTCGCGCGGGAGAACACGCACAACGGCCGACCAAACATAGCCACCCGTGTTCCCGCCGGTAGGGGGAGGCTGGCTGGCATCTCTTCCGGCTTAGCAGTGAATTGGTGGTCACTGGACATGCTTAAACTGCTTAAATCAATACCCATATACTATATATCACGTTGAAAGAACTCTAGATGATGCTTCAGTCATGAACAGTCTCCATCTTCTGCTTATCATGATCAAAGAGGCTGGGCCAATACCTTGCAAAAGAAAAAAAAGGCTGATACGCTTTCTTATGCGTAGTAGCTCGAGATTGCATTAGTTATTGTCAGATACGACATGAGCGCGCACAATATTAAGAACAAAGTTGATGAATCGGTAGAAAGAACTAAAATAATGATAATGAAATAATCACGATTAGAAAGAAAAGATTTGACGAAGTCAACCGTAAATTTTTTAAGCTTGTTCTTTGAATCCAATTAATATTGAAAATGTAACACCATTCCAGGAACAAGCATAAAAAAATTCATCAGAACCGACATTATGATGGCTGACATAATTGAACACCAATACTACAAGTAGGAATATAATAAATTTATAGCTCTTTAATCGGAGGCACACTATCACACTATTCTTGGTGATTGATCACAGCCTAGTCCTTCTTCAACTATTGGTGTATCATGCTTCTAATCAACTTCATTGTGAATTCTGAAAAAAAGATTTATACTGGTTAATACATAAATGAACATGACATAACTATAGGAAAGCGTAAGAGCAAACATCGAATCATTTCGAGTGAAGAGCTTACATCTAATCACTGTTGGCACTTGCAAAACAAGTGGTCAATGCTCACTCTGTTTCTAGTGAATGATCAGAATTTCAAGACCTAGCAAAATCATGCATAAATAGGTTTCTTTATTCCTCTTCCATGACATCATCAACATATGCCACAGATATAATTCACAGAAGATAAGTTATATCACTTGAGCTCATCTAATAAGTAAAAAAATTACTTACAGCAATGGACGAGCTAGATACATCCAAACTGAATATGCATATTGCATAAGGACATAACTGTTCCAGAAATCCTCTGCATGTGACAATCAATCTGAGCAAAGCATAGCTCCATTATGCTTTTCATCTACGCCGCACACAAATTTTAGAATGGACACTACTGTCCATTACATGCAATCATTATACAGTTAGCTATCTAATAATGTACATGCTTCACTTCTTGTAGAGAACTTACTGACTGCTTCTATTTCAAAAGGTGAACACATGGCAGCAATGGAATTTGAATTTAATTAATAAAAAATGCACATTATTTGGCAATTACATACATGGATAGAAATTAGAGACTGAGCTAAGTACATTGTTTTTTGGTCTTCAGTACCAATAGTAAGGAGAAACGAAACAACTTGCAGTGCTAGAGTGGCATGATACTGGCATGTGGTATAGGGGCTACAATGTGTCTACATACCAACAAACACGAGATAGTGACAGGGAAATGCTGAGAATCTATATAATACTTTGGCTACCTGTCTCTTTTTCATTTTATGATCTAAGATGAAGCAAAACCATCAAAATCTTCAAAAGGATCCTGTCCAGTTATTCTAACCAATACACATAGTGTCAAAGTTCCTTCGACCATCAAATATCCAACACCGGACATGACTTTGATCCTACCAATAAAGAAATCCAATTTTATGGCTCCTTATAACTTAACAATTTACTAATCCATGCCGATTGCCAAGATCGTATCTGATACAAATAAAATATTAACGGTATTTGGAGAACAGAACACATCTAGATCAAACTCTTTCGGGCTAATTTGCTAACGGGGTAATCAAGAAGAAACAAGGGATAAATTAAATTCGTGGATCAACAATCCAATAATCAAGAACAAATTGAACACACATACTGCATGTTCTAAATGAATAATTAAATCAACTGGATGGGTCACGGGTGCAGCGACAATGCCAACCAGATGGATTACATCGATTGCAATCGGGGGAGAAGTGCTGGACTTCTCGGGATGACCTTGGGAACAGAGGATCAGCGCGCGCTTGGGAAAGGCGGCGAGGATGGGCAGTGGGAAGGGCTAGTGCTGGGCACCGGCGCTGGAAGGAGCCATTGGCGGTGGCGGTGAATCATGCTGATAGGCCTTTTGACGGTGAAGTCTTAGGGTTAGTTGTGATTTTATCTCTGCAACTCTTTGAATTTATAGATTAAAAACGTTCTGTTATGTGCAAAAATAAAATAGATAGCCACCATTAACGACCACGTATAGTGTATTTTTACTGACGAGCCATTGCGTGGTCGTTGCTTTCCCTGCGCACTGTGGTGGATACAGGCCCACGACAGCCTAGGCTCTAACTTGAGTCGTGGGATATTTACCGGTGCTAAACCTAGATAGGTCTAGAACGCAATCTTTCCTTCTAATCTATATAGTAGTGATCTTCAATTTTCAATATTCTGGGATATGATGAAATCCTGGATCTGTTCCTGCCTGTGTGGCAGCTAATTTTATCGGGATTATATATAGGTTACACTAACATAAATTAAAATTTCTACCACGAAAAATAGAAAGCTATGTGAGTAAAATATCATGAATTGTTATCACTAGATGCGCAATGTAGCAGAAAAAGAGTTGAACCAGCATGATTCAATGTAGTACATATTGATGTAGTGGAAGTAGTCAATTGTCCAACGTCTTTGGAAAGTAATCCTCTAAAGCCGATCATCCTCTAGCGGTAGTCAAATCTCTATAAGCCGATCATCTTCTCCCCTGATCGTCCCGATCAACATCGTAGTCATAGTAGCGCCTCTACCAAAGTCAACACATCCAGAGATAGGACTTCGTGCTCCGGTGTGCTAGCACTAGCGTGCACAACAGGACCTTTGAAAAGAGGTAGCTAGGGTTCTGGTAAGTAGTGCGATGTCTCCCTCTATAACCTATAGCCCAATGCACCTCTTTATATAGAGTCTCCAACAGAATCATTATCCAATATGAGTAGAGATCATATTTCACTCGGAGTCTTTCATTTGGATTCTTATTGTTTCAACCCATCAAATGTGTGATCCTATAGGTTTATATATACTTGATTGTAATCTGAAAACATCTTTTCAATTACTGGCCGGTAGTCCGATTTGATTAAACCACTCACCCATATAGTCATATATATACGCAGTAGTAGTAGTTCACTTTAGATCAAGCATTAGCTGGTTTTGTAATTGTGTATGCCTCAACGCTGCATCTCTCTACAACTGAAGCTAGCCAACACTACTAACTCTTGTTATTCAATATTGTGTGTGGGATTACAAACTCGTAAGCCCCTTATTAACCTTTGGATCGATGCTTCATTTTTATCTGATTAGTCGAAGAATATATGGACGCCTTCAATCTGATCGTGCAGTAGAATATAGAATGAAAACACCAGACAAATATTTGAGTGGAAACAGACTCCTTTTCTCATTGAAATTGCAAAAATGTAAGTACAAGCTGAAACTCCTAAGTAAGTTCTACGGTTTACATTGGCTAGCTAGTTATAACTAAGAAGCTAACTGAAGATGTGCAGGGTAGAGAGATGCAGCCAAGAGCCCAAGACCGAGTTCTATGCATGAAGACGTTGAGCCGTGGAGTCATTGATTCCAACTCTGCAAAGATCACGTGCGGACTTCTCCCTCGTCTTGGCCATAAATCTAGGAACTGAAGCCTAGTTCTGGTGCAATGCAACCGAACTCAGCGGCCATCCAATGGTCGACGCCATGTTCTCATGCATGCATGCAACCACTAGCATGCTCAACTAATGCACATACTTATGCTACTTGTACTGATCTACTATGCATATAAGCAAATATGCAACATTTTAGTATGTATGATCGATTGATATCAATTTTAGTTATTCCAGATGCATATACGAGTTACATTAGCTATTTAGCTTTTAGTTTGCAATATTGTTATGCGAATTCAGTTTAGTGATTATAGGTTAGGCTTGTAGGGTGCTGTTTGTCCTATGTAACTTTTTAGTGGACGTTACATAAATGCAGTCTTGTGTCTGCAGGTGTATGCTATGTGGCCATGAATAGTGTCCTTCCTACCAAGTAACTATGATTATCTTCGTGATGTTCCATTTTTCTTTTCTTACTAAAAAATTAGTATTTTTTTATTCTCAATTTGTAACTAGGTGAGCTAGTTGTAGTTGGGTTACAACAAAGTGTGGCTCTAAAGACGGTAACTATTTTTTTTTGTGTAATCTTAGTTTTATTGAATTCTATTTTTACACATGTGAGATTCTTGCCTGACCCAATAATATGGTTTAACATAGGACATGACAAAAATAAGGTCGAATTTGTTTTGGTTTTCAATATTCTGGCTAGCCATTTTTGTACCTTTATGTGTAATCTTAATATCCTTGAATTGGATAGTTTTGTGCAAACAAGTGTAGCGTTTTGTAATGATGATGCGAAAAAGACATGTAATAAATTTTTTTAGAGTTCTTCTTTCTCAATTACAGTAGTTTTTATAATAATATGATAGTTTCGTTCTCCTGATGAATTTAGTTATTGGCAATATATTTAAGTTAGGAATTGTACTTATGCCCAAATTATCTTCTTCAATTGTTATAATTTTTTTTCAAAACTAACGATATCATTTAATTTTATCATTAGAAACTTTTGGAGATAACACAAGTACTCCTTAATTTACACCAATGAAAACAACCCCAATCACGTTCAATGTTATCACTATTACTTCACTACAAATACACTTTTCTTATTAATTTGTCCACAGAACCACAGTGAGACACTAAAGAAAGAATAAAATGTTGATAAAACATATGTCAAAGATGAAGAGAAGAAGAATCAAGAGCTAAAAAAACATCTCAAAGATGAGAAGGAAATATATTAGAATTTGTCAAACTATAGTCACTATAGTCAGATTTACCAAACATTATACTAGATTTTTGCCCTAGTTGCTTATTCACAGCAACCACAAACTAGCCCTTTGTCCATATCATATGACCGTTAGATTGTTGCCAAGTGGCAACCAACCAAGATTACAGCTACAGCTACCTTATCTTCCTAGAACTTCACCAGAAATATCTACTTCTAGGTAACGCCTATTTCTTGTAGAGAATTCCTACAAAACTATCTAGCTCTTCAACTTCTTGAGAATTCTCTAGAACCCTATATTGAAGTATGCACTATTGTATTCAACACACTGGATTGATTTGGTGGGCGAAGGAAGAAGTTGATGGTTTTATCATTGCGTTTTATGAGTGTGAAATCCATATCACAAGTTAGTGAGAGCTTTGTTTTAGCACTTGAAGCTATAAAATGTGCCCTCTCATATTGTTCTTTGTTGAGATCTCTCAAGATTGTCTTGGACAAAGATCTAATTGAGTTGATTGTATGTACCTTGTAGGCATGGAAGAGGTGCTGAGTGACTAAGTGCACCAAGCATTTTTTTTTTCCTTTTCCCTTCTTTGTTTCCTTTTGAGACAGGACGTCTCCCCGTTGTTAAATCATCAGATGAATAAATTTAGTTCTGCAACTTCTTGTTGAATTATTCAGAGTACATACATGCACTTAGTTCTTGTAGAAACCATCCGAAGAAAGAAACGAAGGTGCTTTTCATAACGAAGCTGAGGCAGGCAAGTACCCCAGTCTCAACGATACGTGTGGCAGCTCTGTGTCTTAATCAATTGCGCAACACTGGTATCCTTGTTTAATTCCAACCATTGCACATGGCATCTTCAAGCCTAATTATTCCCTCTAGCCATAAAAACATATTATTTTAGACATTGACACGACCTTCAAAATACAATTTTGGCCACTAATCTCTATTATAATATATTTATAAAATCCAATAAAATTACAATATTATGAAAATACATCTCAAGACAAATCTATGGATATGGTTTTCATGTATCTAAGTTAAAGTTTTAAAATTTTAATTACAGGTATGTCAAAACGATCAAAACTATATGTTTTTGTGACTAGAGGGAGTAATACGTATGTTATATTTGTATCATTCCAACTAGCCAAATTGCGCGTGCTGCAAGTGCGACTTGCTAGTTGCGCTATGAATGTCTCTCAGAGGCAATACAATGCCTATCCTGGCAGATGTTTTTTTAAGCGAAAGCCGAAAGAGCTTTATTACGCATCACCAGTGATACAATCATCATTTGGCGGTAGATGAGTGAGTATGCATACCTAGTCCAAATGGGCTTTCAAGTTGCAACCATTCCTTTTGGCTTTGAGACAATTCATGCTCATATATACCGTGCAAACCAGTTAAACATTGCCTTGCTCCAAACTATTTACTAGCTAGTTAATTATCTCATCAAGCATACTATTTGGAAGAAATCTAGCTGGCTTGATCATTAGCTGGTAGTCTAGAGCGTACAAATAAATGTGCAAAAACGTTGGGTTGTGACATGGAAATACATATACTACACACAATGTTTGAACCCACAAAGATTTCTTCCGTGATAAATTGCTCCCAAGATGCACTAAAATACAAAAATTTGTCAGGAGGTGGTACAAATCTTTTGAAAATCCACCGCTCCAAATGAGCCGAGCATATTGGTTTCCTGGACCCACGCTTGGTCGCCATTGATACCATCAATGAGGATGCATCCTTCGTCGAGAACTATATTACAAAAGCACTGCTGGCTCACCGCGATAAGGAATATGTTCTTATGCCATACAATGAGCACTTCCATTGGATTTTAATTGTAATTATACCAAAATGGAACAAGGCTATATACCTTGATTCTCTAAGTAAGAACAAATCCAAATACACAACTATCGCCCAAATACTCGATACGTAAGTACATTGTACATTGTACTCTTTCTTTCCTTCCGAATGACTAATCTAACTTTTTCGAATAACGAAGGTCGTTCATCATATACGTTCAACAAACACGTGGCTCGACGACAGGGGCCAAGCCCTTGAAACATGCTCGCAATTTTCGGGTATTCGCTAGCTACACATTAATTAATCATATACAACACTTAGTAGTAATGCATCTTGATTTAACACATTCTATTTTTTACAGTGCCACCAGCAGCAGCCGGGCAACACGTGTGGATACTACGTGTGCCACCATATGAGACTACTCCTCGATTCCACCAAGATCACCAATTCTAAGATTTGTCAATCTTCCCACATTTATTTCATACATGTCAGGTTTTATATGTACGCGCGTTGATATTCCTATCGACAGGCTGCGCCCATCTCTACATCTGCATTGAAACAGCCGGACTTTGGAAAAATTCGAGGAGAGTTCGTTTGGTTTTTGTGGACTAAAGTCATAAGATCAGATGGAGAGTTCCACTGCGCAGAATGATTTTTTATTGCTCTTATCATTCTGTAATTGTGAATTTGTTAATGGATATTTTATTTCATTTCAATTAATTCATTTGCGAAATGGATGCCTTATGTCTGTGAATGAAATGTGATGTGAATTGGATGTTTTATGTTTGTCAAATGAATTGAGATGTGAATTGTATGTATACATATACTTGTTTATCTGCTTGTTTCAGAGGGCATGGCTAGCATTTCCTAAGGCTAGCCAATAAACAGAAATAGATTTAGGGGTAGAAAAGAACATCACAGACGGTTTTTAGTTACAAGCCGTCTGTGATAGGTGACATATCACAGACGGTTTGTAAATAAAAACCGTCTGTGATATATCAATATCACAGACGGTTTTTAGTTAAAAACTGTCTATGATATTGATATATCACAGACGGTTGTCGAACCGTCTGTGATAACCTTGGATTATCACTGATCCATAAATTTAGACGGTTCAGAAAACCGTCTGTGATAACGTTTTTGAACCGTCTGTGATGTCCTTTTCTGTAGTAGTGGCACTCCGATCGATGGATAGATCAGTGCTCATTGAATAGATGACATCATGAAATAGATGCCAGGAAACACTACAACACGTTCTAGTTCCTAGGGCGTGCATAAATGTCTTAGAAGCCCTGTAAATGCCTATGAAAGTTTTTCCCATGGCGTTTATAGGGGGTGTTTGGCAACGGCTGCGGCTTATGGCTTTTGGCTGAAATTTTTGAATTTTGGCTGTTTACGGTACAGATTACGGAGAGACAGATACTCGCTTGCGATTTTGGCTTGTACAGATGTTGGGCTTTTAACGTGTAGATCATTTAACTTGTAGACCCCGTCTTGAGAAAATACTCCGTTTGAAAGTTAGGTACTGTAGCAAAAGCCAAAAGCCGCCGGCTTCGGAGCAAAAGAACAGGCCCATAGACGTTAAGGAAAATGGTGTCAGGGAAGTGATTTCTAGCATTTAGGCATACCATGGCATTTATAAACACCCTCATCTCAGGAATTTATGCAGCATTTATAAACGCCCCCGTCTCAAGGTTTCCATGGTGTTTATAAGCGCCCCCATCTCAGGAGTTTCCACGGCGCTACTAATACGTACCCCTGCTATAAATTCAAGCTATATTAAGTTGGTTTTGGTGATTATGACAAATATAATTGTGAGACTAATATGTTTATTGATTATAATATTGTTTAGTCTCATTTAGATGAAAAGATTAAAAACATAAGATGTATGTATTCAATATCACATTTTTATCTTATTGCATTCCTTGGATCCAAAATATAGAATGTACTTTATCAAGTAAGTCAAACTTGAATATGTGCATATGTTTTCATAATACATTCTTGTATGCACACATTTAGGGGGAGTTCACTCTATGTTTTGTGGTTTCATTAGTATTGATCCAAGTTCCATTTCCACATATTAAGAATCTTTACTTTGAAACATATCACTTGAGTATATGTAGTTTGTGTAGTTCATATATATATTCATAATCGGGTTGTCATCTAGTTATTCCATTATGTGTTGATGGCTGGATGATTAATGACAACAGAATGAGTAAGCTTTACTTTGAAAGTTTATTTTAGAGTATACAATTGTTGTGCATATGTTGTATTCACAATTCAATTTTTATCTTATTATTTATTGAAATTATCATGAATTATTAAAAAGGGAAGATTATAGAATCTAATCCCTTCATTATGTGTTAATGGTGAAATTTGGTAATTGATGGCAATTATTTTGTGGACTAATATTTTTCATGAGTTGGATGAATAGGTTAGGTTCCACAAATGAGAAAGATTTGTGATAACTTCATGTGTTGAAAATTATCAAGTCAAGTGGTGGATGCATCATGAGTTGATGCATGTCCAAGAGCAGATGATCATGTGTTGATCGTCAAGTCAAGTGAAGACACATCATGTGCTGATGGAGTTGAAGTAAAGGATGCATCATGAGTTGATGCATGTCAAGACTATGACTCAAGGTAAAGGTATGGCTAGCTAGGGCTAAGGATGTGTTTCTAGTCTTTCACCAATTTTGGTGTTTGGTTGGAAGATTGGATTGCTAGTATATATTGTCGTACTACTAAGAGGGGTCATATCTAGTACCTTGAGTCTCATCATGTGTTGATAGCTCAACCTCATCTCTTCTAGCTCTCCTTGGTATGAGGCTTGTATGTGCGAATGTGTTTTATAAATAGTTAAAGCTCATGTGTTGAATCCTTGTAACATAGGACTATATATTGCGAATGTGTTTTGCAAGTGTTTGAAGTCCATGTTTTCACTCTTTGTAGTATGAGGATTACATTTGCAAATGTGTTTTGCAAATGATTGAAGCTCATATATATAATCCTTGTGTCATGATTCTAAAAGTGAGTAAATATGTTTTGCAACTTGTTGTGAATCATGGATAATCCTTGTGTGTATGATACTGTAGTTTGCAATTGTGTTTTGCAAAATCTGTTGAAGTATATGCACTTCTCAGGGAAATCAAAACTACCGCAATGTATTCTACGATACTACCGCTGAACGGAATTACTGACATTGTAATCACGGAACTACCACGTCTATTGGTGGTCGGAAGACCTATATGGTCAAGAACAATTATGGTCGAAACAATGTGGTCGAAGACTTTTGTGGTCGAAGATCAATGTGGTCGAGAACCAACATGGTCAAAGCTGACGCAGTTGAACCAACGAGGTCGAAGATCGATGTGGTTGATGACTTGTGTGGTCGAAACCAACGTGAGTGCAACCAACGTGGTCGAGATCTATGTGATCGAAACCAGTGTGGTCAAAACTAACATGATCAAGATCTGTGTGATCGAAGATCAGCGTGGTTGGGCCAACACAGTCAGATCTAATGTAGTCGAGAATTGTGTGATCGAAGACCAGCATGGTCGAACCAATGTGGTTGGAACCGACATGGTCGAGATCTGTGTGATTGAAACTAGTGTGGTCAAAATCGGCGTGGTCAAGATCTATGTGATCGAAGATCAGCATAGTCGAATCAAGATGGTTGGATCTGACGTGGTCAAGATCTATGTGATCAAAGACCAACGTGGTCGAACTGACATGGTTGAGACCTGTGTGGTCGAAATCGACAGGTTGAACAGACGTGATTAAGACATGTGGTCGAAGATCGATGTAATGGTCAGATATCTGTGTGATCGGAGACTAACGTGGTCAAATATTGACATGGTCGACGTGGTCGAGACCTGAGTACTTGAAACCAGCGTGGTCGGAGACCAGCGTGGTCGGAGGTCTGTGTGGTCGATCCAGAGAATGTGGTCGAAGATCAGCATGGTCATAGACCAGTAAAGTTAGAGACCTGTGTGGTCGATCCAGACAACGTGGTCGAAGACCAGTGTAGTCGACGATCGGAACTTCCGACCAGCTCTGTGTGAGTGGTCTGATCGGCTCTGTGTGAGCGGTCCAATCAACGAGCGAAACTACCGACTTGTGTCTAGCTTGTGTAGCGGTACATTTTTTTAGAGAGACACCTGTGTGGAGTCTTCTCATCCCCGAGGAAATTGGTAGTTCCGCATGAGTTCTGCGGTACTTCCAATATTCGGTAGTACCGGACTTTGCATGACGGAACTACCGGATTTACTAGAAACGGCTAGTTTTCTGACTGTTGTTAAGGGGAGTAGAAATACCGGTTGTTTGTTGACAGTACTTCCGAAAATCCTAGTTTTCTGTCCTAATGGCTAGTTTCGAGGTGTGGGGTATATATACCCCCTTATGGATGATTGGAGGATAACTTTTGGCACTCCATTTTACTCCTTTGAGCTAGTGTGAGGTCCTTCCCTCAATTATGCATGTGTTGCACCTTGTGAGTAAGGAGAAAGGCTCTAGATTGCATGTGTTGCATCTAGAAGTGGATTGTGTATCACTTGAGCTTATGCATTCATTGCATGTGGTGAGAGTCAAGTGAGGGGCTTGACTTATTACTTTTGGAGTTTGTCGACTACTGGATGGTGTTGGAGGTGTCATGCATGGTGATCTTCTCAAAGAAAGTTATGAGAAGACTAAGCAAAGTTATAAAAGTTGGAGCTCATATACCTAGAGTAGGAAAGAGCTACCACTAGTGGATTAAGGTGTTTTGGCTTAATTTGTGGAGCTGGTTTAATTCGTTTGGGCTAACCTCAATGTGGACTAGAGGAAACTAGCAGGTCTCCGAACACCACGGTAAAAAGTAACCGTGTCAATTGTGGTTTGTTTTTTATGCTCAATTTATATTCAAATAATTTACTTTCATAGAATTAAATTGGTTGCTTGTCACTCTAGGATTGCAAATCTTGACATAGGCTTAGCTTGTTGGTGCACTTAGATGAACTCAGTTGTTTTAGGCGTTATTTGTGCTAAACCTTTTTTAGTTAAGCCTCCGCATTATTTGCTTGGTTTAGCCAAATAGAAATTGATATTTAATTGGAGAAGATTTTTTAGACTGCCTATTCACTCCCTCTAGTCAGCCTCCTCGATCTAACACCTGCTCCCATCTCAGGAATTTCCACGGTGTTTATAGATGCCACAGTATCTATGTTTACCATGATGCTTGTATATGACCCCATTTCCTGGTTTCCATAGTGTTTATAAGCGGCCCCAGTTTTGCATTACCATGGCATATATAAATGCCATAGCTTTGGCTTTTGGGGGCATTTATAAACATCCCCACTTTATACAAACAACGTTTACAAACGTTGCTCCACAATTTGTGTATATTCGCATAGGCTAGAATCATCACAGCTCACACATGTAAAGATGAATGTCTAAAATCACATAAGAACATGTAGAGTTTGCATTTCCATAATAGCTATTGAAAGTACCATGATATACTTACAATGAGTTAAATAGCTGGTTCCTAAACATCATCAAATACTACCAAGCTACATACTAAGCATATATAGAAGGCGTCCATACTAACAAACTAGAGAACCCTTGTTTGGTTTGGGCTCAACAAAAGATAAATAATATGTCAAAATATCTTGGGTCATCACTATTTCCCATTCAACAAAAAGAACATTGCAAAAGTGTGTGTGTGTGTGTAGTACTTCGCATTGCAAATCTCAGCGACCAGGACCTCTACATCTTTTTTCAAAAATCTAAAAAAATATGAGAATCAAGAAATAATTATGGTGGCAATTTAAGTGTCATGAATTGCACACATAAGATAGTTGCACAAGTTGGTGTCATGAATACACAAAAAAACCTATACAGTAGGCTATAGCATTGTTACATTAACATTTGTAGTACATGAGAGGGATACTCATGGCAGTGGGGAAGCAGACCAAAACAAATGGAAAGTATAAAACCAAGGAAAAGCTGCAAATTTACAACTGAGTACCACTAATATATCATACTAGCACACTTAGAAGTCATCCAACCATGCTTGTAAATCTTGACTAAACATGATTGTGTCAATAAGTTGAAAGAGAATTTGACTACCATTTTTAGACCCTAGCCATTTGTTTGACTATATTTGTGTTTACATGAGGTAGTAGTACTAACAAGTTCAAGGCGAACAACTCCAACCACTGCATACAACGTAATTGGGTACAGAGCCAATTATACTATTGTTTAGATGCAAACAACTCTAGCAACTGCATTACCATTGGGAAAAACACACACTCGTCCAACAAACCATGAAACAATTATTTAAGGCAACAATATTTCTTACCTAATGAATACCTGATCAGATTTAGAGGCAAGCCATCATGTTCCATGGCCTACAAATTCAAAAAATCAATTCACTATCTTCAAACATAGCACAAGTTGTAGATGAATCAATAATGTGTGGAGCTAAATTTAATTCATTTTGAAGCGGCCATGTGATACAAACACCAATAGCATCATCTAACTTGCTGACTTTGTGATGTGCTGTCAAGAACAACATCAACAAGCACGTCATAGTATTTTTGTCCCAAGGCTAATCCATGTACATGTATGGTTGTGTTATCGGTGCATTGGAGTCTTCCATATGCCATTAGTTTAGAGCCACCGAGGGAACATAGAGCAACTTCTTTTCTACCCTACAAGGAGTCAAGAATAAAGATTTGATGTGAATTTATATCCACAAAAGATTTTTAAATAATATTTGATGTGCACTAATTCATAATTCTCAACTAGAAAGATATTATACCCCTAATTGTTGCTTTCTTGGTTTAACCTTCTAGATTCTTGCTGGGATAATCTCATTTATCCTATTATCTGAAGAAGAAGATTATTGTAGTCGTCCTTTTTTTATACCAACATCCTAAGACATTGAAATAACTCATTAGCTCTATATTTTTAGTTCTGGTGACATAGCAAATAATTGCAAATTTCTCTTGGGAATCTTGACCTTAAGATTTGCTTATTTCAGTTTCATTTCAGGTTATTGATTCAATATGCAATGAGAATTCATTAAACTTTACATGTTCACCTACACATTGTTGTTGCTCCATCTTTGTTGTCTGGTATGAACCCCTCCATGTAAACCCAATGGCAAGCTTTTAAGTTCTTTGTACTATTGTTCGGATCTCCTTGTAAGTTGTGAACTGTGCTTCAACATTCTCCTTGTATGATGTAAACCTTTGATCAGCCCTTGTCACCATAGACCTGAGTTTTGCATTTTCTTCTTCAAAATGCTTTAGTGCAGCTACAATTTTCACAAGAGTTACTGACTAAGACCCCCACGCTAAGGGCCCCAACCCACATACTCTTTCTTTCCTCTCCACTGGGTGTATGTTTGCATACGAGTCACCATCATCTATTAATTTCAAGCAAAGGTTTTCATCTTCTATTATCCTTTTTTCAATCTCATCCTACAAGTTGGATTCAAATTAAATGTACAAAATCTATGATATACATGCAAAAGTGTAACATGTTAAACATTACAGGAAATATAAACTTACTATCTTCTCTTTGCAAGCTACACTAATAGCCTCCCTATTTCTCTTCTTGTGTGTAGCAAGTTAAGTTTCAGCTCTGCAAGGTTCATGTCCAAGTTCCCCTTCCTAAAAACATGGTAAAAATCATTTAAAAAGGTTGAATGAATTGTTAAGCAAGATTATGCATTTTAGATGTTGCACACCAAAATATCATTAACTACATCATAGATTCTTGATCCACTGGTATGAAGCACATTTGTTTGATTTGCATGAATTTCCTGGTTCCTTTTTGCTTTAGCCTACAAATAGGTAGGAAGTTAAATTCTTCGAATGGTGTACACGTCAATGTAACAAACGCATTATGCTCCACAAGCCACTTCCACTCGTCATCTGGAATTCTTCTTGTACATCCATTGGCAATATTCTCCTCCACTGATAAATTTTCATCATAGTATGTCTTCTTCAAAGTGTTCTTGAAATCCCACCATTTCTTTCTAGCAGATGCCAACACCCACTATTCGCATATTAGATCAACGTCAAAAAATTACTGCAAAGCAAATGAACTATGTGATGTAACAAAAGATTATAGTGACATGATAACACCTAAAAATTGCACAAAAATAGATGATTACAATGATATTGTCCCAGATCTTATGTCTGCCTTCCACCACTCTCCAGTGTATTTTCTTTAATGTTAAGTGCCCTCACTTGACTAGACTGGCAATGAAGTTTGTAAAATTGATGGTTCTCACTCCACATGGTTGACCATATTTATTGATCTTAACATGAATATTGACTTCTTTATCTCCATCCCAAATAGACAACATTCTTGTTGAACCCCCTAACTTTCCTCTCCTTGGTTGAAAGAAGCATTAGGAAAATACAATGTAAAGACAATACACATGTAATGATATTACATTAACAGCAAAGAAAGAAGACGTACAAGAAGACTTATTTGGCACAAGATTATAATGCACTTCAACATCCTCATTAGTTCCATCACCCATGTCATCAAAGTCATCACCATAGTCATAATTCATTTCGGCTTCACCATCCAAGACATAGGTAGGATCTTCTAATTTGTTGTTCATTTTAGCAGGTGGGATCAGCTACATATAATAATGTTCACAAAATTAATTGACAGTCGACCTAAAGCCCAATATATCATGTGGCATTGAGACAATTTCCATACAAATACCTTTGTTCTGTTCTTTTATGACACCAGGACATTAGTTTCTAATGGTATGGTAGGAGGGTTCAATTCTTGAGAAGTTTGTTATTTCTTGTAATCCTATACTTGCGCACCATGTCATATGGAAATTTATCTCCTTTGCCTTTTTCTGCCTTTGTTGCCGTTTTTCCTACAAGAAGACAAAAGAAACATGGAATTAGAAAATAGAATATTGCAGTAATTGCTGGGTATGAAAGTATTGGAATTAGACAAAAGAGAATTGAAATTAGAAAAAGAATTTCACATCAACATATATTATGAAATACCATATGAAAGATATGGTTATTCCGCTTAGATTTGGTAGCTTCATCTAAGGACTCATCAATAGTTACACCGTTTATATTAGCCCTAGCATGAATGTCATCATCACCAAAATCAGTAAGCAAGTCATTATTTAAAGGTTCATCAGACTCATTGAAGAAATTAATATTCTCTTGATCATCCTCGTTTTTTGATACCATGTCAAAAGTATCTATTGGCTTTGAAAAGACCACAACATGCCACCCTATGTCAATAGGATCTTTCACATAATAACCTTGTGTAGCTTGAGTTGCAACAATGAATGGCTCATTAGATAGGTTATCACCGGTATATAGTAAGTGATTGAAATTCACAAGTGTTATTCCAAACTTGTCCTTTTGAATGCCTCTACTTGAATAGTATCAACCCAAACACACTTGAACAACACAACTGATCTTTTTTTAGAGTAATTTAATTCAATGATTTCTTTGATGATGCCATAACTGGATTCTTGTCTATAACTGGATTCTTGCCTTTTGCACTAGAGAAGCCTGATGTTCTTATAACCACAACTACTCCAAAATTTTGTGTACTTTTGCCCTTGCTATAGTTCTCTGTTTGAAATTTGTACCCATTTATAGCATTACTATTGTATTTGAGCACCATCCTATGTGGCTTGATGGCCAAAACTTTTAGTTCCTCAGGAACTTCAATCCGTTTGCAAGAAAGTTTTGAATATGATATTGTAATATAGTATCAATAAGTTTTGATAAGTATATATGTAGTGTTAATAGATAGTAATCCATTCTAAAAACTTACATGATCCTCCAACCATGTCTGAAATAATTCATAATGGATGCATTTCACATCTCTCTTTCTTAGGCGTTTGCCTATAGATAGAAATTGTTGATGTTTTCTACATATGTTTTTGGGCAATATTAGTGACACGTTGGGATGAAAATTAAGTATGAAAATCAAGTTTTTAGAACATATTTAGCATAAGGTGCAATGTGTTCATAATTGACCAACACATATTGATGAGCTTGAATTCAAGACATGTGATCCAATTTGATCATGCAACGACCCATCAATGGACACCAAAACCAAACTCTTCATAGATACGGCATTTCACTCGAATATGTGTTATTAATATTTTCATCTTATGTTCTCTATGAGTGAACCTAGTCTGATAGCCATGCAAATAACGTGAACAGAAAGTAATGCTTTCAACAAGAACATATCCTTTAGCTATTGATCCTTCCAGATGACTTCAAGTTTGAACCATTGATTTTAACTTTGACTAGTACCTATGGAAATATTATACATTCAAGCCATAATAATTATATATTAATTTAACTAGTCATGGGTATGAGGATAATAATATACCTCTCAATAGGGTATATTTTTCTGTATTGAACACATCCAGCTAGCCTAGCCCCGGTTGGAAGATGGACACATAAATGAACCATAACATAAAAGAAGGCCGGTGGGAAAATATTCTCAATGAGGCAAAGTATTTTAGCAATCTTAGATTCTAACTTTTGCATGTCACTCACAGAAATAACTGGGGAAGTATATTTGCTTGAAGAAATTACTCAAATGAATCAATGTTGTTCAAACCTTTTCTAGCAAAAATTTTCTTATAGCTAAAGGGAGCAAGTTCTACATAATAATATGGAAATCATGACTCTTAAGCCCAACTAGCTTTCTCTGATCAACAAGGATCTTGTTTTGCAAGTTAGATGCATAACCATCTAGAAATTTAACTTGTTTTAATGTCAGACAAAACATTTTCTTCTCTACTATGCTCATTGTAAAAATTGATAGAGGTAGATAAGTCTTGTTTTCTTGTGCTACAGGATGAAGATCTTGACTTATACCCATCTTTTGAAGGACAATACAGGCATTTATATTGTCTTTAGAATTATCTTTAATGCTTAAGAATGTGTTCACTATATTATCAAATACATTTTTCTCAATATGCATTGCATCTAAATTGTGGTGTACTAGAAGAGTTTCCCGATAAGGAAATTGAAAGAAACAACCTCTTTTCTTCCATTTGGGCTTTTTAATTTTTTATCCTTGCTGTTATTCTTCTTTGTAGGCTCCTTTTCCACAGTCTTTCCTAAAAGAGAAAATTGATTCTATGCCATTGAATAACATCCGGTTCTATGAATTACTACTGAATAATGCTCTCTCTATTATATACCATCGAATTGCACCAAACTTCTATTATATGTCATTGCCATCAGTTAGCTGTCGTTTGGCCCTATAAAAAGATGATTTTGCCCTCAATTCTAAATCTTCCCTGTGATAAAAATTAAATATAGGGCAAAGTAGCTTAGCCAAAAATATTAAAAATTTTAGTGGATCATTGGGGTAGCATACAACTCAAATATAAAATTTCATGAACTGATCCTTTCGTTTGATCAATTTTTGAAATTCAACTCCAAAATCATCCTATTTGAGCTATTTTGTAAACCAGAACAAATTCACTATAGAAGAATGCAAAATAATTTTTTTGGATCTATGTGACATCTTAGGAGCATGTGAGAATTTTTCCAAAATGTTTAGACCTCATTTAGTCTCTATTTGTAAATAGTAGCCTTTATTAGCATTTAAATTAAAATCTAAAAATTTTCTTTGAATAGTTCCTTGAAATATTTTTTCTAACTCACTAACATATTGAGCAACACCTTTGTGGATTTTCATAATTTTAAGAGGTTGTTTGCTATTTTAAATAAATTGGGTCTTTGATCTTTTGGTAGGGGCATTTTGGTCTTTTTTGTGAAGATAACGGCCTCCACTAATAGTGCACTAACAACAGTGGCATATAATAGAAGTTTGATGCAATTTGATGGTATATAATAAAGAGAGTGTTATTCAGTAGCAATTCATAGAACCGGATGCTATTCAATGACATAGAATCAATTTTCTCTTCCTAAAATGGTATGCAAATCTTTTGTTTGGTTAATTTGACACATCATATCCATTTAGAGGGATAGGTTCCTCTCTCAACTCTTGAGTACCATCAAATGCATGCGCTTCAAACATAAACTTATGGTCATAAGGTAGAAATCTACGATGGCCCATGTAGCATGTTTTGTAACCATGCTTTAAATGTAGGGAACAAGTTCCAAGATAGCAATTGGCACAACCAACTTCCCCATTTGTTTTCCTTCCAGATAAATATGCATGACCTGGATAGTCAACAATTGTCTTGAAAAGTGTAGCATGTAGCTGGAACCACTATGCATGAGACACATCATATGTTCTAACGCCTTTATGCCAAAATTCTAAAAGGTCATCTATAGTCAGCTGTAAATAAATGTCAATGTTATTTTTTAGGAGAACTTGGACCAGGGATAAGTATAGAGAGAATGAAATTTGATTGCTTCATGCACTCCCATGGGGGACATTATATGGAATCAAAATAATAGGCCATATGCTATGAGAAACGCTTAATGTTCGAAATGGGCTAAAGCCATCAGTTGCCAAAGTAAGTCTAATGTTGTGACATTCTAAACTAAACTTTGGAAACCTAAAGTCAAAGTCCTTTTATGCAATAGAGTCTGCTGGATGTTACAACCCATCCTTGGTGTGACCTTTACTATGCCACCTTTGGTTGGCTACTATTTTCAAAGACATGAATACTCTTTGAAGCCTTCTTTTAAGTGGAAAATTGCAGACAACTTTCATAGGAACTTATGACACATTTTCCATCTAGACTTACTTAATCTGACTTCCACCTAGGAGCCTTACAAGTTAGGCAAGTGATACAATTGGCATATTATTTCCTATACAATATGCAATCATTTATGCATGCATCAATGTTCTCATAGCCAATACCAACATCTCTAACAAACTTTTTAGCCCTATGATAGTTTTTTTGGCAATTTTTACCTTTAGGTATTGCTTCTTTAAAAGTACAAAAAGTTCATCAAAGCAAGCATTACTTATATTCCATAAATTTTTTGTGTTCAAGAGTCTTACAATGAATTGTAGCCTAGAGAACCTTTGATAGCTTGGGTATAACACTTGGCTAGCTTCATTAGCTAATTTTTAGTATGTTTTACAATCTATATCAATCCTTCCTCATCATCATTACCAGTTACATCGATACTGACATCATCGAAAAAATCCAAGTCCCTCTCTCAACATATATAGGATCTATTCATCAACTTGATCATTCCGAATATGTGGAGTTACACTACTAGTTGTCAGAGAATACCAACCTCGCCATGATAAATCCATGTAGTATAGCTAGGCATAAACCCATCACAAGTTAAGTGATCATACACAATACTTTTCTCTAACTAGTACTGGTTCAGACATTTTCTAAATGGACAAAGAATTGTGTTGTCCTTGCTAATTTGGAGAAAGCAAACTCCATAAAATTATTAAGACCATTTTGCTAGTTATCTGTGTACCTATAATATGACATATAAATAGTTACACCTCACTGGCTAGAATTAACTAACTTTTAAGCTTTGAATTTAGATCTATTTACCTAGATGAATGCATCCACTCCTTGTCCATGCTTGCTAATCAGTAGCTACTATTAAGTAATGACAAACATGAACCATTCAAAATTACTGACAAATCTTCAAATAAACTCAACTACGACATGTATTAAATTCAAACATGAGTGAACTCAGCTTGCAGCTCACCTGAAAGCATAGTACATCATGGTAGTGGTGTGGGTGCACAGGATGGTGGCAATAAAGAATCACAGGAGGCCAATGGGGTAGGGATTAACACAAAGTAATATCCATCCTTAGTTGTCGACAACTATAGAAAACAAGAAGGACATGCAGGACTGTCATGCTCAGGATGCAATAGGGATAAACAAGTTTGGGAATGAAACCATGCTCATGATGTAACAATACCAAAATGATACAAAATACGATCTACATTTTCCTTCCTCTCTATATCCAGGTCAAGCTTACCTAAACTTATTACGTGGAAGATTAGTACAAGAAAGCAGATTCAATGTTAATAAATGTCTTTCCAGATTTACCCTACAAACCAAAAATTAGCTTTGGTGAATTCAATCAATCACAGGTTGTAGAAATAATGGAACAAGTTGCCAGCAATCCATTTACCAAAGCACTTTTCATGGCATGACATCTACCAGTGGAACACTATAGCCCATAAAACACTCAACAATTCTACAAGCTGACTCAACAATCTATTAAACCAACTAGAAAGGGCTAGATTTTGGAACATATATATACTACTCACATAGTTGCATGCCATATTCCAACAAACAACTACAAAATCATTGCCAATGAAAAACATCTAAAAAATTATAGGGCAACAGACCAGGGAAACTCCAAATCAGAGCAAAATCGGGGTGATAGAGGGGCGGTAGGAAGGGAGAGAGCGAAGGTATCTCGAAATTGGAATGGAAGGGCCATGCCTAGGGTTCAATTGGGGGGAGACCGAGAGAGCGGTGGCTAGCTGCTCATCTCTGCTAGGCTGCCCTCATCCTCCTTGGCTAGCTACTTGTGCATCCATTCTTTGGGTGTGGCTACTAGATTTGGGGCTTCTTTGGTTAGATTAGTGCGGGATAGATGTGGACGAATGAATAGAGGAGGGAGCAAGAAAAAGGAGCTGCTGGTTTGGGAATTAAGAGGAGAAAGAAAGGGATGGCTTCTGGTTTTGGGAGAACAAAGGAAGTGTCTATACAATGTGGCATTGGAAATATTTTGGGTCCGTCAAAAAATGCGCACCTTCTTTTGTAGTTCTCGCTCATTCCATCTAAACGCCTTAGTTGATCATCTCTGACGTATATAAACACCCTTGTAGACTGAATTTTCTCTCACATTTATGAACGTCCTATATTATTATTGCTAGGTCGGCGTATATATATGCCATGGTACACTCTAAGCTGGCGTATATATGTGCCATAGAAATTAAATGCCCCAGAATACCGTTAAACGCCGATTTAGATAGGATTTGGAGGCATTTATGCTATAGCCAGGTTAGATATAAACTATGGCAAATCTAAGATATCTTGTAGTGAAACCACTATTGTCTTTTACAGTTCTTGGTAAAAGAAACCAATACTGCCTTTTTTATGAAATACCACTATTGTATTGTATATGACCCTTGCAAGTTTCTAGGAGGCTAGGAGTGTGCAAGTGTGCGCAAATTGCATGCATGCCATGCAAATACTCATGAGTGTATATGTGGTTGTCCTATGTTGTTATAATGGCCTCTTTTGGCATGCAATCAAGACCTAAAGGCTTACAAGTTAGAGCATCTTGCAAAAGATCCCTTTTTCTTTCAAATCTCCAATGAAATAAGGTGCTGACAACACATGCTCACATGATGAACTAGTTTTAAAAGTGCAATTAGGGCTTTGTGTAGCTTACACAGCAAATTTGCGAGGATACAACAAAGAGCTTCATGCTATGTTGGATTATCTACCCTGCAGATAGAAAGATTGAGAGGGGAACGACATACGGTGATGATGTCATCAAACAACGAGGGATGCGTAGGAGGAACTACACATCAAAATTAAGGTAGGAGATAGGTTCGCATTTGTGACCTCAACTATGGCACGTCACCTAATGACCTCGGTGGCACAACATTGATTAGAGTGAACTATTGCCTCCCCATGACCTGCATGACCTGGAAGCTCCTTTCACTGAGGCAGAAGTGCGCCATGCGATTGCACAGCTGTCGATAGAAAAGGCTCCTGGACCAGACGGCTTTACAAGCACCTTTTATAGGCACTATTGGGATATCATCAAAGAGGATGTCATGATGGTTTTCCATTGCATGCACAACTGCTCAGTGAAAGGTTTTGATCCTCTTAATGAAGCAACCATAGCGCTAATACAAAAACGAGATGGAGTAGCAGCAGTAATAGATTTTTGGCCAATTAGCCTAATTCACTCTATAACCAAATTGTTCTCAAAAGTGCTTGTTATTTGGCTTTATAGACATATAGACAGGCTAGTTTCAAGTTCATAGAGTACTTTCATCAAGGGACGATGCATTCAGGACAACTCTCTCTTTGTTAGGAACCGAGTCAAAGCATTGCACAAAAGTCGCACACCGACGATAATGCTCAAACTGGACATAGCCAAAGTTTTTGATTCCGTGTCCTAAGAATACATATTGAACCTTCTACAAGAAAGAGGTTTTGGGCCAAAATGGAGAGAGTGGATGGCAATCTGCTTTGCAACATCATCTTCAAGGATTCTACTTAATGGAATATCGGGGCACCAGATAAAGCACCAAAAGGGATTACATCGGGGCGACCCCCTTTCACCCTTCCTCTTCATCTTGGCAATTGACCCTTTATAGCGTATCCTGCATATCGCCACTGAGCGAGGGGTTCTAACACCCCTAAGAGGTCGAGCTGCAACAATGAGAGTGTCACTTTATTAAGACGATGCAATATTGTTTCTAAACTTAGATAGGACGCAGATAGAAGCAACAATCGCCATCCTAAAAGAATTTGGAAGTGCATCTGGGTTGAATGTAAATCTAGATAAGAGCTCATCTATCGCAATAAGATGCCAAGGCATTGATGTCCAAGCTGTCTTGCAACCTTTTACAGGAGCCCAGGTCACACTCCCGATCAAATAACTTGGCTTGCCACTAACCATGGAAAAATTGCATCGGAATGATATATAGTTTAGCTGGTTGGTAGCTGAAGCACCTATCTCTAGGAGGATGACTCACACTCTTAAAGTCTGTTCTTAGCTCACTCCCGATATATCTGCTCACTGCACTCAAACTGCCAAAAAAATTCCTTAAGGATTTTGACAGGGTCAGACGACACTTCCTTTGGGCAGCAACTGCAGACACACATGGAGGGAAATGTGAAGTTAATTAGAACAAAGTTTGCTGCCCAATAGAGCTAAGGGGATTGGGAGTGTTGAACCTAGAGAAATATGCAGCCGCATTGAGACTCAGATGGCTTTGTTATGAATGGAAATCGCCGCCAAAACCATGGGTAGGGCTTCCAACGCGCTGTGACAATAAGGACAAAGAGCTCTTTGCAGCAGCCGCTAAGGTATACATAGGAAATGGCTACAAAGCAAAATTCTGGACCTCGCTCTCCTTGGATTGATGGAGTTGCACCATGTTATCTGGCCCCAAAATTATACAAACATTCACAGTGAAAAAATAGGTCAGTTGCAAATGCCATCCAAGATATAAATTAGATACGAGACATCCAACATAGTCTCATCACCGACCTGTTAGTTGAATATGTGAGCCTATGGGGCAAGGTATAGCAGATTGACATTAATCCAGATATTGAGGATGAGATCCAATGGAAACTAACTATCGATAGCACTTATTCAGCGTCCTCAGCCTATCAAGTACAGTTTCTAGGATCAGTTTGAACCTCATACCAAGCCATCATTTGGAAAGCTTGGGCACCCTCACACTGTAAGTTATTCACTTGGTTGGTGTTGCAAGACAAAATTTGGATAGCCCAAAGACTACAGTCTCGAGGATGACCAAACAACTATTTCTGCCAAATGTGCAATAGAAATCTAGAAACTACAATGCACCTCTTCATCAACTGCTTGGCAATCTGGTAGATATGGACTCAAATAGCAAAATGGCTACACCTGTCAATGCTTGACCCAACAAACTATGGCCAAGAGACAACAATTGAATACTGGTGGTTCAAGCAGGTTGACTCCCTGATCGGCCTCACAAAGGATGTGAACACACTCATCATCCTTTTCCTCTTGCAATGGTGGAAGGAAAGAAATAGACACGTCTTCCAAAATAAGCTTTTGACACAATATGAGATCTTAACACTAATCAAAGACAAAGCCAAGCTCTGAGAGTTGAATGGAGCAAAACATTTAAAGGAGTTAACTGAAAGGGCAAATAATACCGTATAGCATGCAATGTCTAACTCACCTTGTTGCCTTTTTTAATTCCTTGTAAAGAGTAAACCTTTTACCCCTTTTTATTCCACCAGAAACGCCGCTTGTGCTTCCTGTAAATTGATCAGGTCTCTTTTTTTCTAATATATCATCCAGCTTCTGCTAGCTTTAAAAAAAACCTACGGCACCTAAGTGCTTTACAAGCAAATAAGTGAAGTGCGTGCTCTACAGGTTAATTTTTCATCACTAGCTAGCCATTGTACACAAAGGGTATAGGCATGAAACACCTTACATGCATAAGTGATATCCTCTTCAAAATATATGCATTAGTGATATCAGCAGCAGATATTAATATACGAGAGCGGGCCTAACTTGTAGTACTTCTATTCTTTCTGGAAATTAACGATAAGGGCATTTGATGTTCTTGTGCACATTAGTTAATATATTCAATACATTTATTCATCAAATGTCCAAATAATTACGAGAATGTCAAATTGATAATAATATGACTGATAGGTGAGAGATCATACACGCAAACAAACCAACATGGGTACAGTAGTGCCGATAGCAACGTGGAGTAGAAGGAGGAACAACATGTGTATGAGGCTATGAGCTCTATCAAGGAAATTGTTATTATAGATCCATATTTCTTGCACTATTGAGTCAGAATCAAAGGAATTTTCTAAAATGCCAGTGCCCGCACATATACTGCCAACATCCCTGTCTGAAGTACTACTGATCAGAAAAGAGTAGTTCTCAGAATCAACACAATTGTTCAAACCATTTAGCATTATTCTGGTACCTAATTTCGCATACGTCTAAATAAAAGGAACCATCAATGATAACTCAAGGCATTTCTAATAACTAGATAGACATATGGAGGAAACTATTCTAGGATCACAGCTTGAGCTCAAGGTCCACGTCTTCTGGATCATTGGGGTTCTTGCTTGTAGACTCCCTCGATTGGTTTCGGTCTTCCTCTCTCTTCAAATCAGCAGATTCCTCTTCCTACAAATAGTAGAGTGAAACACTTGTTAACAAACATAATAAACTGTGTAATCGAAAAATAGCATGGACATATATTTCATACTACTATTCCAGTAAGAACAATGAGGAGATTTATGTATGTAATGTACCTGACGACCAGGTACTCCAAAGAGTGGCAGCGTCGCTGCATTCATAGGAGGCATGATGTTGCTTGGGTTGGAATAATATTCGGCTTCAGAGGCTCCAGGAGGTCTGGATGCAGATCTTACATTGGTCAGACTATGAATCTTTGATCACAAACTAATTAATGACCTGGAATTAGTCATATATGTACCCGATGATGGTAGGCTGAAATTGCCCATAGCTCATGTCTCCACTCACTCCATATGCCACCTATAATCAAGGTTCAAATTACCGGCCGACATTTGATGATTTTTGGCGAAAACTGGATTTACCAGCCAGCATAGATTAATTCACAAACCAGGCCCAAAACTTTTAGCTCAATTTGAAAAGAAACGTGGCCCAAAGTGGCCCACTACATCTCCTCTAATTGCTGCCCTAGCTGACGGACTCAATCTCATTCTCCATCCCGCAAGTGAGTTCCCTCTTCGGCTCTTCCTCCTCTGATCCTCTCCATTCTCTTCTCACCCAAATCGGGAGCGAGTGGAGGTGCAGGCCTGCAGGGCGACCCATCCTGAGCTCCTCCTCAAGCTCCTGTGGGCAGACATGAGGGGCGGAGAGGGTGGCCAGAGTGGAGCAGAGGTGGGCTCATCGGAGGCTAATTCTAGTGGTCCCCAGGCCGATTTGCGGGTGCATGACCATGGTATGGACATGGGGAATCTCGTAGTGGTGGTGGCCTAGCCCAATGTCATCCTAGATGGGCTAGCAGCAGCAACGCCCGTGGTGGCACCAAAGAGATCAACGGTGGGGAGCTATGGCAAGGAGGCTGGCTGGGAGAGGGCGGAGGTGGAGGTGGCCACGGTGACGCTGATGGCGAGGCACAGAGTAGTTGCGAGCAGCAGATCAACACACACGGTGGTGTGGCCAAAGCATAGCCATGGTGTGCCTTGGGCAATGGCATATCAGGTAAACTCAGTCACCGCCCTATGAATTCCAATTACTAGATTGTCGAAGAATTCACGCATAACTCATAACTTGCTTGTTTTTGTCAAGGAACATGTTTACAACCGATTTTGTTTCTGATTTTACATGGATGTGTTTATGAATGTACGTGTTTGTGTCTAAGAACATCGTCCAAAATTCCTCCGATATTTTCAACCAATTTTGTCCAATTTTCATCAATTTTTGGCTGATTTTTATTTGAATTTTGAATTTCATTTGAAATTTTTGGCCCAAAAATCACCACAATTTTCCAAAATCGCTATATCAATTCTATCAGTACCTCCGATAAAAATTAAAAACAGTAATCAAAACCCTGCCTACAACAAATCATAAGGATATGCCCACCTCCATAGGGCACCAAGATATACAGTAAATGTCTAATTAAGAACATCAGGTTTATGGGAGAAACATTCTGTTGTTGCAATAGTACAATTGTTCTTTTTGTTGACCTGAAAGTATATATATTATCCTTGCTATACTATAAAGGTTTGAACAGACAAACATTGGAAACAAAAAAATTGGTAACAAGGTTGCAGTTTTGAACAAATTTTAACAAGAAAGAAGTTCACATACCGCATGGTTTGGATGGATCGGGTAGGGATAGGGGTAGGGGTAGGGGTATGGGTAGGCGTAGGGGTAAGGGTAAGGGTAGGGGTAGGGCAGCGGAGCACCGATGTTAGCATGGGAAGGTAAAGACGATGGCAGTGTGTTCGACGCCATTGCAGCGTTATCCTGCTTGATTGATACATTCAAAAAGAACATCAAATTAGAAAAGATAAACACACATATGTGTATATATAGACTCAATTACGGAACATAGAAAGGTTCAGACAAGCGTGTTTTACCAAGCTAAGGGCACCATCTCTAGGGGACAGAGGTGGCTGGCTAGGAGAGTTTTTGATCTGCTGCTCATTTATTTCACTTTGTACCCTAATCCTCTCTAGCTCCGCAATCCCGAGCCCTCGCCTTCGTTCCCTCGGTTTGTTCGGGTCACTGTTGGTGGCTCTTTTGCCCTTCCTAGATCCAGAGGAGCCTCCTTCGCCCCCTTCCTTGCTGTTGCTGGAGTTCCTTCCATCCATGGATGCCTAGCTACTAAGAACAACAGAAATAGAAGAAATTAAGAAAGAAGTTGACATGGATGATGCAAAGTAGGCACTGAAATAGAGAAGGAAAGATGTTAGTACACACCTACCAATATCCAATCTGTTGAAAGGAAACTGGGCTGCCTCTGCCTCAATATTTTTTCTGTGGTGCGGCTATATATACAATGGCACCATTCATGTCACCCAAACCCTAACATCGAAATAAAATGAATAAAGAATTTTGAGATGCCCTGGTTTTGATTTGCTTGGAGATCTTCTCAAATCTTTGTGATAAATAATGCGCGTCCCTCATAGTTGATAAATTTAGATACAAGATTATACTAGTATACACATTTATTCAGCATAGCCAAAGATATGGAAATTGAATAGTGTAATAAATGCTATAATTTTTTGTTAATTAATTGTGGAGATCATGTTGGATACTGCAAATATAATAAATGGTAGGATTATAACCAAGGGAAGATATTAATATATAGCATAAGCTTGTTGCATGTAATTAGATAGGTACAATCTTTATTTCTCTGGATGATATTGAGATGTCAATTAAAATTTTGCACGGAAGAAAAGTGTCCCACATATTAGAGGTTTATGTTTCTGTTATTTTTGAGAATTTGGGGTTGATTGTTTCGACTATCATGTATGTACATGATTTAATGAGAAAATTAGCTTGGTACCATCACAAAGATGTAAAAGTGGAAAATATCATCTTATGTGAGGCTGACAAGTGGATCCTGAGACCACATATCAGTGATACATCAATTAATGGTATTTTCCAACCCGTACAATCTTTGTAATGGTACTGAGCAATTCACCCCTAACTTGATTAGATTAGCTACAACTTGCATTCCCATGATAGTTTGAAAAAAAATCTATAGCATGCATCTTCAATTTACATATGAACTGAGCGAGTAAAGTATGTAAGAGGTGATATTATTATATTATCATTGTCGTCTTATATGTAGTTACGTGTTATTTGATTTACAATATATGTATATCCACCTCTAACGCAAAGTTGTAAATACATTCATTCGAGATTTCACAAGCTGAAATAGTAATTAGAATAGGCGTTGTTACGGCTTTAATTAATGTTGGTGTGTGCGACGACACTTCAGCTAGCTACCACTTGAGTGACGGCTAATTTGTGCATACCTAGTTTAACGGGCTTGAACCAACCTAAAACATAGCGGCGCGGGAGCGAAAGGCACAGGCACGGGCCAGGCCAAGCCGCGCATGCATGTCTTGACGGGCCAGGCGTGCGTGCGGAGGAAGGAGGGATCAATTAGAGGTGGGAATTGGGCCGTGCCGTGCCGGCACGGCCCAGGCCCACCGTGCTTTGGGCCGTTTCGTGCCGTGCCGGTTCGGCCCAGTCATCCCGTCGTGCCGTGCCGTGCCGGCCCACCTCGTCTTCGGCTAGGCCCAAGCACGGCCCAAAGCCCACCGTGCCGGTGTTCGTGCCGTGCCAGCCCAAGCCCAGCCCAAAGTAACTATACACGACAAAAGCGACAGCGACAATGGTAGCGGTGGCCGCTATCTTCCTTTCTCTTATATCCGCCTTATTAAAAACCTACTTAAAATTCAATTCTATTGTCTCATGCCATTTCACCTTCGAACTTGGTTATCTAGTCTAATGGAATGCATATCTTGGTGCAAATTAGACTATGGCGTACGTGGACATCGCCCGACAATCTAGCATAGGCCTACCCAACTAGTCAAATAGAAAAGCTCAAGGAGAGTCATGAGTACAATTTACTATAGTTAAGAAATCAATTTTAAATAGTTTCTGGCCAACCGTGCTCTTCGTGCCGTGCCGGCCCGAGCACGGCCCGATCTGTCGTGCCGTGCCGCCCACCGTGCCGGATTTTGAAGCCCAGCCCGGCCCACCGTTCGTGCCGTGCCGGCACGGCCCGCCACGTGTCGGGCCGGGCCGTGCTTGGGCCGGGCCGTGCCGGCCGTGCTTCGGGCTGGCCCAAAGAAGCCCGGCCCAAGTCCCACCTCTAGGATCAATGGTCAACAAGCAAATGCTAACTCTATATCGACCATTATTTCTTCTGTGGCTCTGAGAGATTCATGCATAATATGATCCAAAAAAGACAGGATTTCATGCGAATTGATATTGCTCGGCAGACCAATTCAACTGGTTGCTTCAAGCTGTCAATCAATGAGTACGTGGTGTTCGATCTCTCGATCCCACTGCAGTACAGTTCTGATGTTTTATGATGATCCACTTCAGTTCCTCTTGATTAATTATCCGAGTAAATATAACGCGCTGTCGCAAGATAGTATTTAGATTGCCGATCGATGTCATCCATGCTTAATCATACGACAGATCGATCGGTAAAACTGCCCGACTGCTGGTTCTCGACTAGTACAAATGCAGATTAATTACTATATTGCATAACAAAGAACTGTGCTGTAACTCTTAACTAGTTATATATGTAAACCGCTATACAAGAGTAACAACTTCAGCGTTTCTTCATGGCAAACGGCAGCAGCTTGCCTCGATCTGAAGATGCAAAATAAGTACGTACGCACAGAATTGTCAATACATGTAGAGATCGATGGCACCACAAGTACACCGGAGGGAAAGAAGACTAGGCCTTTTAGGACTCCAGCTAGGAATAAGACCCTTTGCAAGTTGCCGTAAAGCGGCAGGTGCAACTTGCTTGCTGCGCGCATGGCATGTTGGCATCGATCATGGCATGCATGCTTGATAGTTGGCGGCCGGTCGGGCATTTGCAAAATATAAGGTCGACATAGTAATCTTTAAGGACGTGTAAATACTATGGGCCTGTTCTTTTTTATTGCGGTTTGTAACTTTTGGACTGTTTATACGAGAGATTACAGAGTAACAGAAACTCACATGCGATTTTTGCTGATATAAATGATGTCAGTAAAGTATGTACTATAATTAACTAGTATATCATATCTTGAAAAAATATTTTATTTAAAAACTAGTTGCTGTAGAAAAATCGAAAAGCAGTTTTTAGAAGCTGAAAAGAACAGGGCCATATGCCTGGTGGTGCTAGAACTTAGAATGAAAGGCCTCTTTTGGCCGTTGCGGCATGCGATCGAGAGCTCGGCGTTTAGAGCAACTTGCAAGGGCGAGACCCTTTTCGCTTGCAAATATATATAATAAACCGTGCGACACGTGCATGTGATGGTTAGAAGATCGTATGGCTAACTAGTTTAAAACTACCATTAATTAATTCGAGATTCTCGAAAGTCGCAAATCAAGCTAGCTGATCGCGCGACCGATCCGCGTGGTTTACACAGCCAGCGCATGCACAGAGCGAGCTTCGTGTCAATGTGTCATCGTGTGTTGGATTTTCTAGCTTCCTGCGTACAGATACGAAGGAAGATTGAGATGGCGATATGGTGTACTGCTGCGTATCATTAAGCAATAATATTCTATTGCCTTTTCATCGCCAGCTAGCTATCAATCATGCATGCACAACAAAGGGCAGGCATAGGAAGGACTATATCTTGATGCATGATATCGATCTGCATCATATTGTTTCCATCTGGAAACAGAAGGGCATCGGTGTTTTGTCAATCTTTATTACTCACTAATTAAGTCGCTATAACTATTTGTTCACCTGAGAGAAAAAAAATTGATGACACTAAAATATAAATGATACTTTCAAATATCATATCTTATATAGTACACTGGATCGAGTGATTGACATCTTGCAATCTCTAAATTACAACACAAGTAATATATATACCTCCGCTGAAAAAGGTCATGTTTGCCAATTTATGAGAGGTGCTTCTATATTTATTTAGGGTTTTGTTAAATATCATCCGGATATTTTCTTCCTAACTATCATCTAGATTTAGGACTGTTGGATTAGAGATCTAATGGCCATGAATTCTCACCCCCCCCCCTCTTTTTGAATTCTACCCCCTCTTCCTTGAAAAAAATCCCCCTTAAAAAATAAGGATCTCTTGATTTCTAATCCAAGGGTCACAAATTTGAATGATATTTAAGGAAAAAATATCCGGGTGATATCTAGACACTCCTATTTATTTATCTTTGTATGATAAACCATGTACGTACAACACCTATAAATGTCTATGCTGTCCCTAAAAAAATATTTATGCTGTGTATAACTGTATATAATGAGTTATTTTCTATTGATCTTGAGAGTCACGACCAGGGGTGAATGCACATCAAACATACATGTGTTCTTCACTAGACCGGTACTCCACTAAAGCTTGCACATAGCACGCTAGAATGCACTACTGCACGTACTATACGTACTCATGATACATGCGCTGATCAAATTAAACCATCGTACCTAGCATCTGTAACAATTTAAAGTGCTTTTTTTTAACGAAAACTTAAAGTGATTATGCTCTCTCCTTCCGTAGGATTGCATGCATGCTACGGTTATATGTAGGATATAATTATATATAGGATTGACGCCAGGCCGTATGGTAGATTTACTTTCACACATAAAGTGCTAGACGGATCATCTTTCGAAAAAAAAAGTGCTAGATGGATGCAGCTAGTATATATTAAAAAGACAACCATGCATGGGAAATTTGAGTGCATCAGATGACAGAATTATACCGGCCGAGGGTATAGATGACCTCTTCAATATCCCGATCGATCTTCCCTGTAAAATATATAAAAAGGAACCAGACTGTTGCATTAGTAGATCTAAAGCGTTCCAAACGTCATAGGAACATGTTTCGATCTCTCGGAAACAAGACAAAAATAGTTGTTCTGATGCAATATCTAGATATTCTTCAATTCATGATTTCTATTCTGTATAATGAGTGTATATATAGGACTTACCAGAAGATAAGATACCTCGTAACATCCAGAGTCTTCGGAGCACATGAAGATATTCTCACCAAAATGCATGGTGCACCGACATAAATACTTACACCAAAGTACAAGAGGAAGATCTTCTCATCATTATATACGCAATGGGAGCCTCTCTATATATTGGTCCTGTTATTTTCAGTTTGTAGCTTATAATTTATAATTTATAATTTTCTTCGAATAAATAAATAGGACGATTTCTTTGTCATCGTTTCAAAGTGGTTTATTAATTAACTTTTCAGAGGCAGCTTATCGGCTTTGGATTTATTTCTACAAACGCTCGTATTAGAACCAAAAGCTATAAGCAATAGCCATAAGCGATAAGACACCTAGACCTGCCTTGTGCCTTGTACGTCCTGATTCTACATCAAAAGCAGTGCATGCCCACGAACACACTCGATCGCAACATTCTTTTCTCAACTCAGCAAAAGTTACATTGCATAGATACTTGCATTCGAACATCGATCGATCCCCGTGATCGAGTAGTATTGATTTTATGCTCCTAAGTATACACAATCGTACAAATTAACTAGTTAGTCAGCATCACCAAATTCCGGAACTCAGTTTTGCAACTCAATTATACACCGTACGTGTCTTAAAGAGATACGCGTGTGCGTCCTATCATTTTCTTTAATCCATGCATGTGTGACACACAAGATCGACTGCAAGCCCTTTAGTTCTTGTGGCATCAATATATCAGGGACCTAGCTTAACTGAAAGGGGGCTGGGTATTTATAGAAGAAGGACATGCATCATGCATGTTTAGGATCATAGCTTGAGCTCAAGGTCCACGCCTTGTGGATCATCTGAGTTCGTCGACGAGTCTGCCGATCGGTTTAGGTCGTGATGTCTCTTCAAGCAAATGGATTCCTACAATTAATGGCGTAAAAATGGATACATATCAATACACTGAAATTGTAAACTTGTATGCACTTCAGATCTGAAGTGTACGTCAGAGAAAATTTTATCGGAGCACAGCGATACAACCGGTAACCTATTGAAAACTTTGGTATTTTTAGCCAAAAATTTTGAATTGAAAATTTGAATTTTTTTGATAAATTTTGATGAATCCAAAGTTTTTATCCGGTATAAAATTTTACCAGGTCCGTCAATAAAACAGTAACCGTCGGTTACCGGCCGTGAAATTTCGGTGATACAAATTTCCCAGATGTAGGTACCTCAGGTTCGAAGAGAGGCAATGTGGCGTCGCTGTTCGGATGAGCTGAGTAATGCGCTGCTCCATGGATAGCTCCATGATAATTAGGCGGCGACCTGCGGGTTGGAATGTGCACTCACACGTTAATTACTGATATATTGCTGTTCAGATCGACTTTGACAACAAGCTAATGCAGGTATATATACACAAAAATGATCCATATATATGCACGCGTATATACATACCTGTTGATGGGAGTCGATTGGAATTCGCCGTATCTGATGTCTCCTCTCCCTTCATATGCCATCTACGTTACAATGCATAACAAGTTAGGTGGTACCGGCCATAGGATATGGAGGCTATTAAGGCCATCACGTGCATGGGAGAATAAAATCTCGTTGGCTGCAATGCTACTCTTGTTCTTCTTTGTGGACTCATAGATAATCAATCCCAAAAAATCTATCATGTGCATTCTTGATGTAGTACTAAAATCACCGGGAACAGAAAGGAAAAATATAAGATCAATTTTTTGTCCAACTTTTGTTATCTCCTGGGCTACTCATTATTTGTTATTGAACTATATTTAATCAACTGAATTATCAAAACAAGAAATGCATTTTTTTTCATTGCTATTAATCTTCGTGAGGTCCAAATTAACCTAGATACCAAGAAAATAACAACATTTTGGCAAATTTAAAACGATCTCTACTGGTACTAGCTAGTACTCGATACACGTATTGAACAATTATTAAACAAATTGCATTTACCATAAGATTTTGATGGATTGAGTAGGGCGATGAAACGTTGATATTAGAATGGAAGGAGGATGGAGATGATGACAGGGAGTTAGACGACCGTGCGTCTTCCTGCTCGATCAATCAATTGCAAAACCACATCAAATCAGAAATTTTCACCTAAATATGTGTATACATGAGCAACCAAAAATCACAAAATTAAAGAACGCATATGCATGAACGTGCAATTACCAAGTTGAGGCTACCAGTTCTGTGGATCGGAGGTGGCTGGCCAAGAGGGTGGTGCATGTACTCGGCCATTTCACTTTGTATCCTGATCTTCTCCAACTGCGCTATGCCGAGACCTCGCTGCGGCTGCCTTGGCTTGTCGGAGCTGCTGTTGCCGGCTCTCTTGCCCTTCCTGGAGCCAGACGACCTTCCCCTGACCCATTTTATGCTGTCTCCAAAATTGTTTGCACTCATGGATCCCCAGCTACCAAAAGACCAGACCTAGAAGAAGAAGACCAAGAAATGGGAGCAAGAAAAGAGAGAAAGGAGAAGTTGGATGATGCAAAGAGGCCTCTTAAAGTGAAAGGGAGAGATCTCCTTACACGCCCAATATCCCTTTTATTAAAAGGAGACTGCACGTTGTCTCATTTTTTATTGAATCTATATAGTTGCATGACCCTTCATTAGTTTATATAATCGGCACCATGTGACCCAAACACTATCACTAAAAGAAAAGCAGAAAAGAATTTATATTAAGTGTTCCATGGTTTTGATTTGTTCGAAGATGATCGTGGAGGATCTTTGTCATCAAAGTAATTTGCAATAAGATTCTCTATTTTACTCAACCCTTGCATAGAATTGGAAAGGTGGTCACCTAAAAACTATTCTCTGTTAATATCTGAATCCCTTCAATCATTCTTTTTAACCAGTAAAACCGAATCCTGGACACTTCACGATGTGTCAAATCTTTGAAAGAGGAAGGAAAGTGCACCATCAGTTCGAGGTTGAATTGATGGTTTGGAGTTATATATTGAGCTAGATATCAGTATGCGTTCAATTTTTGCTGTAACTCATTTACTCTACAGTGCCGCAGTGCCGCTTGACCATATCTAGAGGTCTGCCAGTATACTTGGCCAACAACACTAAAACTAGTCATCTAAGACTAAATCCATATGACATGCAATATGGTGTGATGTGATACTGTAAATAAGTGATTTATCCTCCTGAAATTTGAGTCCTCGATCGGTGCTGCAAGGTGAAAAAAAATACCTCAGGGCTCAGGCAGAGCAGCGCTCTTATATATGCAGACTATACACACAAAATCGATCGATCTGTTTCATAATAGTAACTGAGTGTAGGATCGGATACCGTAATCAGAGGGATAAATTATTGTCTTTGCTTTTTAAAATCTCTTAGTGCTTGGTGAAGATTTCGACCGCTTGGTGCTCAAACACTCGATCGATCGCTCAGTGTTCGACCGCTTGTTCGATAGCTCAGTGTTCGACCGCTCGCTCAATCACGCAGCTTTGATCTTTGATCGGTTTGTACGTACTCGAAATCTTTATGTGACACCCGGCCCATGTTGGCCCATGTGTGTGCACATGAATTTCTGGGTTAGTCCCACCTTGCTAGCTTAACTTGAGTATCCCTTACATATAAACCTAGGAGTTCCAATGGTAGCACCCCCGGTTAACCGTTTTGCACGAAGCGAGGACGAAAGTGCAAGCGGGTTGCTACATGTGCGTGGCCTATCCAAAATGTGGTTAGGTCTGAGTCGGTTTGGACCCTAGGGCGTTACAAATGGTATCAGAGTCGACTCTCGCGGTTACATGGGCGCGTGCGGGTCAGGGGCGCGGGCATATGGCGCATGGCGCGTGTGGGCCCGTAGCGGACACACGGCATGGCATATGTGCTGGCATTGAACGTACAGACATGTGCCAAGAGAGGAGATCCTTATCATTTGCCCCGGTGTGGGTATATTGGTCCGACGAGGACGTCGGGTCCTTTGAGGGGGGTGTATGTGACACCCCGGCCCATGTTGGCCCATGTGTGTACATGAATTTCTGGGTTAGTCCCACCTTGCTAGCTTAACTTGAGTATCCCTTACATATAAGCCTAGGAGTTCCAATGGTAGCACCCCCGGTTAACCGTTTTGCACGAAGCGAGGACGAAAGTGCAAGCGGGTTGCTACGTGTGCGTGGCCTATCCAAAATGTGGTTAGGTCTGAGCCGGTTTGGACCCTAGGGCGTTACACTTTAACACCGGGAGCAAAACCTCTCGATCACTTGTGCCTTTGAGAAACCAGCGCCTTCGAATACTCGTATTTTCTCTATTTTCCTGACAATAAATCAACACCTTTGCACGTCATTGTGCTTCAATCCAACTGCATTCACCAGCACTTTTCAAGCAAATCAAGAACCATATTGATTCAAAATGATGCTTATTGCTAGATTTTTATGGATTTACAAAGTGCCCTCACAAACACCCCTAAAAGCCTAGTCAAAACTAAAACATCTTCAATCTACTCCCCAAAAATCTTACATTAACCCTTAGCATTTCTCTACTTTTATAGGCTAACACCCCAAACCGTGTTCTCATCAAACACGGACACCAAACTCTATCCATTTCAAAAATCAAGAGACCCAAAACTCTTCCAAATACGGATTTTTCATAATTTCTAAACCTTCCAAGTTATGGACACCTTCCATATCTCCTAACTCATCATGTGTTGATACCTTCAGGACCGCACCCCCCATAGCTTCTCCACGCATCATCCTCATATGTCGAAGCCTCAAAGACCACATCTCCCGTAGCTTCTCCACCTTTAATCTCCACATGCTCCAGTGTGAGCCCGACTACCTCGTGACATCCTTGACCGTCTGGACCTCAGATTTTTCCCCTCCTATTCCTAGTCCTCCTCGTCACCGACCATGATCATCTCCACGTCCAACCTGCACATGCAAAGACTAAAGAACTTTTTCTCAGCACAAATTCTTTCCAACTTGACTAATATTAGTCCGCACACGCAAACCACGCTCTTAACCATCAATCACTATGAACCAGATCATACAAACCACTCAAAAAAGGTGGTCAAACCGCCTGCCCAGGTTGGTCAGACCACTGACCCAACACACATGAGTATTCGAGGTACTCAAAGATCACAAAAATTGAAGCACTTGAAGCCTATGAGTATTAACCGTGAAGCCTACGGCAATCGATCTCAAAGCATACGACTATGACAATAAATCGTGAAGTCTAAGACTACCAATCATAAAAGCTACATCTATCTATCACCAACCAGGTACTATAGCTACCGACCATTGATTATCAAGTACCGACCAGATACTGTGGCACCGACTACCGATCACCGAGTACCGACCAGATACTGTAGCTATCGACTATCGATCGGTTAGTATAGTAAAAAACCACTGACCAGGCACTGAAGCTACGACCAACGACCAGTTCACTGTAGCTCCGACCGATTCACTGTAGTTTCTACCGATTCATTGTGGCTGTATGTATGTATGTATGTGTGTATGTATGTATGTATGTATGTATGTATGTATGTATGTATGTATGTATGTATGTATGTATGTACACAGTGGCGGAGGGCCCGATAGGGCAAGGTAAGGCTTTGGCCATACCTTGATTTTTTGCAGCAGGCCCCCATATACCCCCCTATCCAGTATCCAATAGCCCAATAGCTACTAGCTAGTCAATATAAATGTAAACCCTAGACTGCTCCCTGCCTCGGCTGCTCCCTGCCTCCCTGGACGGCTGGACCCTGGGCGTAGCCGGCGGCGGGCGGGCGGCAGCCACCGGTGGGCAGTGGCGCTGGGCGCTGCCGCGCTGGGCAGTGGCGTAGTCGCTGGCGGGCGGGCGGCAGCCACCGGTGGGCAGTGGCGTAACCGGCGGCGGCCTGGGCGTAGCCGGCGGCCTGGGCGGTGGGCGGCGGCAGCCACCGGTGGGCAGTGGCGCTGGGCGCTGCCGCGCTGGGCAGTGGCGTAACCGGCGGCGGCCTGGGCGTAGCCGGCGGCGGGCGGCGGGCGGGTGGGCGGCAGCCACCGACGCGCAAACTCCGGCGTTGACAGGGTTGGAGGAGCTTGAATGGTATTGCTTTCGATCCACCCCACCTTATTTTTTTCCCGTCCTCCGCCACTGCATATACATATATATGTGTGTATATGTATGTATGTATGTATGTATGTATGTATGTATGTATGTATGTATGTATGTATGTATGTATGTATGTATGTATGTATGTATGTATGTATGTGTATACGTGTTTATGTGTGTATATATGTACGTATGTATGTATGTGTACGTACGTACGTACATACGTACACTGCATCTCATTCTCGCCTTGTTATATAGTTGCTAGTTGATTGTGTTTAATTTGATCGTAGATTTTCGTTTCACGTGCGGCCTGGATCTCCTTGCTGCATATATGTGCTGGTGATATGGACGGAAAATTAGCTAGCAAATCAAATAATGCGGGCAACATTAGCCAACTGTTCTGGCGCCCGTATTTTGTTTGGCTAAAGGACAGATGAGTTGAAGTATGTCTCACTAACTGCATTTAGGTAGTTTTGTCATGGAATTTGATCTCATGATCGTTTCGGTTGCTAAGCCTCAAGATACATAACTTTGCTACCCTGATCAACTCGGCTTCGACTTCTGGCTTCTGGCTTATTTTTCACTATTCATAAGTTTCGTCTTTTTCTGAACTTTTGGCTTTTTGTTGAGCTTTTTTGCCGGTTCTTTTTTTCCCGTATTTGTTTGTATTATACGTAATGGGCTAACATATTTTTTTAAAATTTTTTTAAATTTAATTATGCTAAATAAGTCTCTGTCAGCTACAGTGCTTTTTTCAGCCAGCTACAGTATTTTTAGTCATAAGCCACGAGCTTTTCAGCCGAACCGATCACCACCAATTGCGCTCCTTCTAAAAAAAATACTATGCAACATTAATTAGCTCTGCAATGAATTCATTTCAGGTGCGGTGTTTCCCACCGTCGAGTTCTAAAAAAATAGCTTTACAAGGCACGCAAACGGATCGAATATATAACTGAAAATATGAAGAAAAAATGCACAGCATCGATCGACCAACGGATGCCTGATTTTTCAGTTGAGATTTGCAGCATCCATTCCTCTCGAACTCCTTAAAGGGGACAGCACCTAATCCTTGATGCATGGCAAGCTTGTTGTCAATTTTTTGCAAGATTAGTTAAGCTAGGGAGGTTGTGATCGAGCAATGCGGTTAGACAACAGCATGCATGCTCCTCCATATTATAGTTGCATGTACGTAGCAGCTTTTCGAGGCTAGCTAATTGCGGCTGGGTTTTTTTCTCTCTTCACAATGGATGGACATGTTTATATTGGTTTTTGACTTTGACTTATGAATAGTAACAACTTATAGAAAGAAACTTGTATGCGATTTTAGCTTATATAAATGAAGTTACTACAGTGTGTACTACAATCAATTAGTAGATTACATCTTAAAAAATACTTTGTTTTAAAAGTTACATATTGTAGAAAAATTATTTACTATATAAATGCAGCTTTTAAAAGCTAATAGAAACAGGGCGTTGCTTGTACCATAGGTGCATGCTTGGGTTAGGTGTAATTTAACTAGCTAGCTCACCACCAATGTTTGGGGATTTAATTTCTTCAGAGAGGCTAGCTTGAGAAACTTGAGCCCGGCCGGCCTAGATGTGTAGAAAAGCTGAAACAAGATAAATTAATTAAGTGATTCTTTCTGGATATGCTCCCATCTTTCTGATCCTTCAGCAAAAAGCTAGCACCTCAAACTTAATTATTTGTTTAGCTTGGACCACATTGAAGGGCCTTGTTGTGTGCTGCTAGCTAGCGATCTGTAACTTCAAAAAGAAAAGCAAAGCATAGCACCTGTGCTGCTAGCTAGCGATCTGTAACTTCAAAAAGAAAAGCAAAGCATAGCACCTGCTCGCATGGCAGCATCAGAAAGAAACATTTTCCACTCACTAGGAGCAAAGTTACGAAATGTTTTGAATTTGAGTACCAAATGAAAGCAACAGGAAATGCATTTCTTTTCGCGCGATTATTATAAGTGCATGTGATTGAATCTTACATGTTCTCTAGCTAGTACTGTTTCCCAAGTCGATCGATATTAACCATCTGTTCGACATAATTTAGTCACATACTTGTCCTACTTAAAGGTTAGCACTCCAATTTATTTTAGGAGTAGTATTAGTAGTTGATGAGCATATGTGATCCTGGATTAGCCATACGTTTTGCTCTCACAAACACCACATAGTTAATGGTTTGCTGTCACACTAAACACCTTGTATCTGGCTGAGCTAAAGGAATAAAAAAGTAAGAAAGCAAAAAAAAATATCACAAGCTCTCTCCACCTTGAAGACTAAACTAAAGGAAGAAAATTCAGAATGGCAACCAAGCAATTGTTACGGTGACGGATAGAGCTAGCTAACCATTGATGTTAGCCAACTTCTGATGCGCGCCGTTGTTCGATCGCTATATTTCATGATTGGATGGCGTTGTGTGCTGGTACCTTATTATATTCCATCTATCAATCCCTTCGTGCCATCAATCACATCAAGTTTAATCCACAGAAATTCGCACACGTTCACGTAAAGCTAGTTCCTCCTCCGATGCAGGAAGAAGCTTATTTGCTATATAAAGCTATCAGTTTTTTAATACCACTAAAAACTTACACTTTACTCTAGTGTCATCGGATGAAATTTTATTATCCTCTCGTACCATTTTCGTCACCCCGTTAGTTCAACCCGCTGTTAGTACCCTAAATCTTATTATTTTTTTAGAAATGACTAAACTACCACATGTGTTATCTTCTTTATTCTACACTAAAACAAAACCAAATTTTGCAAAAGAATTCAAATTTTGTTTTGATTTTGTTTTCCTTTGATCCCTAGCCCAAATCCGCACGAATCTTAACCACCCAAGCCTGTAATCCTCGCCAGCCCTGCTTGAACGGAGGAGAATTCACGCGGTATTGTTCATGGTCTAAAAAACCGTCTACCATGCCCCTGTTTTTGCCGCCACCCATATCCCTCCACCCATTCCCGCGCCTTCTCGCGCCCTCTCGCCGCTGCCAACTCTGTGCCGTTAGTCAAAGACCGTACGCCCGTCATTAAGAGCCATAAGCCCGTGTCAGCTGCCACCGGCCAAGACCGCCACCGCCGCGCCCACTTTTTATCCTCTCGGCTCTCCCAGCGCGCGCTATCGACCTAACACCGTCGACCACTTTTGACCGCCGCATTGTGTCGCCCGAGGCAGCCTGCACGCCCCTCTTTGACTGCCGCACCGCACCTCCCCGAGCTTTCTTGGCTGTGCCACGCGCCGCTGTCGCCTCCTCCAAGCTACTATTCCAAACCGCCTTGACAGCCCTATTTAAATGCCCGAGCTCCTCCAGTCGAAGCCATCAGTGCTCAGAGCCAGCCGAGCACCCCCAAAGCTCCGACCAGCCTCCAAATTGTCGGTAATCGCCGGAATCCCCAAAGGCAAGCCCTAGCTCAATGTCACCTCTCCGGTCCATCACTTCCCAATTAAACTCGCCTGTAGCTTCCTCATGCTCCCAGAACTATCCCTGAACCGCCATTTTAGCTCCTCGAGCTCTCCTCTTCCCTAGCGTCGAGACCCACCACACGACCGAACCACCTCGCCGTGGCCAGGGCCGGGCCCATGGGCGTGCAGGCCGTGCGCTTGTACAGGGCCTCCGATTTTTCAGGGCCTCCAAAAATCTACGTGTTCCGTGGCTCCGTGCCGCTTCGTATTCTGCGGAGAGACGCGCTTGTACAATACGTCAATACCGCTTCGTATTCCGCCGCCGAGAACCTCCGGGACTTTCCGAGGCGTGAGGCACGGACTGACGGACGTGAGGGTGAGGCGTGAGGCACGGACTTTCCGTCTTTCCGCATGCACGCGCACGGACGTCGGACGTGAGGTGAGGTGAGGCGCCGCGTGAGGCGTGACCGCCGCGTGAGGCATGCACGGAAACCTCGCCGCAACCAGCGCCGCAGCGCGGACGGCGGTTCGTATTTCTTGCGTGACTCTCGGCTCTCGCCGGCTCGCCGCCCGCCAGTCGCCAGCCATCTTCCGCCAACCTCGCCGCAACCAGCGCGGACGGCGGACTCCATTCGTGATTCGTCGTCGACTCGTCGTCCAGTGCAGGTATTCGTTTTTTTTCAATTATAATTGTATTGTACTAATTAAATCCTTCGTATGAAAGTCTAGAACTGTTTGTATAATTTTAATTTTGTTCTTTTCATCTTTTGAAGCCATGTCTTCTGCAAATCGATTTAGAAAATATGAATCCGGTTCCCAAAAACGTAAGAAGAAACAAAGAATTGAGGAGTTAACTCAATGTCAAAACAAAGAATCCGCCTCGCTTAGAGCTTTGTACAGGGCCTCTAAATTTCACGGCACGGCCCTGGCCGTGGCCACAGCCCAACTCCGACCACCTCAACCCAAGCCGCCACTTCCACAAGCCTACCCTAGCCCCACTGATGCTCAAACACCAGCCCAATGGCCCAAATAACTCTCCGATCACCTTACACTATTCAAATTTTCCGTGGAAGAAAAAGGATCGCCGCCGGCAATCGCCGACTTCCCCATCCTTGCCGTCCCCCAAAATGGAACCCATGTAGCCCTAGCAACCCATCCGTGGTCTCCGAAGCTGTCGCAAATCGCCCTAGCTCCGCCAATCGCCGTTGCCGTTTCCTCTATTTCGGCGCACGCGGGGTCAGGGGAAGAAGATGAACAGTAACGGCCTATTACTATTCACCTGACCCGGTAACCAAACCCAAACCCGTAGTGAACAGTGTCGGATCCAGTGTGACCAGACCCGATTTGAACAGTGAACCTGACTTGTTATTGTTCACCAAAACCCGAAAATGCAAGTATATACCCATTCCGATCGTTTCGAGCCCGCCAATCCATTCCCCAGCTCGGTTTCACCTTTTCGGATCCCTATAAACCCAAAACCTATTTTATTTTTTCTTGAATTGTTTTCTTTATTTTATTTCTTTTTTGTATCCAAGGTTAGTCTTTGTGGTGTGGCTATAAATACCCCCTTGGCACTCCAATTCATCCTCTTAAGTTATTGTGAGCTTTGCCTCTCAATTATGCATGTGTTGCACCATGTGAGTAAGGAGAGAGGGCTCTAGTTGCATGTGTTGTATATAGAGGTGGATTTCGTATCCACTTGAGCTTGTGCATTTATTGCACGTGGTGAGAGTCAAGCAAGAGGCTTGACTTATTACTCTTGGAGATTGCTGACTCCTAGACGGTATTGGAGGCATCGTGTCCGGTGATCTTCTCAAAGAAGTTTGTGAGAAGGCCCGGCGTGTCATAAAGATTGGAGCTCACCTACCCGGAGCAAGAAAGAGCTACCACTAGTGGAATTGAGGTGTTTGGCTTAATTCGTGGAGCCAATCTAATTTATTTGGGCTTGCCTCAACGTGGACTAGGATAGACCGGCAAGTCTCCGAACATCATGGTAAAAAGAAACTATGTCATCATGGTCTGTTCTCTTGTGCTCAATCTATATTCAAGTAATTTATATTCATAGAATTAAATTGATTCCTTGTCACCGTAGGATTGCAAAACTTTGACATAGACTTGGGTTATTGGCGCAATTAGCGAGATTAGTTCATTTAGGCTTTAATTGATAATAAACCATTTTGATTTACACTTTTACATTATAAACTTGGTTTTAGCCAAAGAAATTATAAAATTGTCTATTCACCCCCTCTCTAGTTGGCCTCTTCAATCCTACGCAAGTCAAGGAAGTACGTCTCAACAAGGACAGAACTTCAAAAACTATCAAAGTTAGAACAGGACTCAACCTTAAATAGTGGAAATATTTCTTTGGATTTGAAGTCTAACACATTTCTAGAAAGGAAAACTTTCTGGCAAATCAGTTGGCATATATGTCTTCCACAAGATCACCCATCCCGCCCAGAGTATTTCTCGAGCAACACGATAAACCCTCGGTAATCAAGCATTCCAAAGATGCTCCAATGAAAGTCGCTCAGATTGACCCTAATAATAATTGGATAATATCAATCTATGAATATCTTCAGCGTGACGCACTTTCTAAAAATGATGTAGAGGTCGATAATACAGCTCGAAAGGCTAAATCATATACTCTAATCAAATGTACCCTCTACAAACGAGGAACTCACAGTGTTGATGAGATGTATATCTCAAAAAGATGGTATGCGCACATTTACTATCTGAAATACATGGAGGAGTCTATAGAGCACATTATTCCTACAAAACACTAGTCGATAAAGCCTTGTGACAAAGATACTATTGGCTAACTGGCCTCCATGATGCAAAGGAACTTATGTCAAAATACGTACAATGTCAGTTAAATAGCCGATAAGTACATCAACCTACACAAGCTCTCCAAACTATACCACTTTCTTGGCCTGGATCTCCTTGCTGCATATATGTGCTGGTGATATGGACTGTGCGGGCAACCGTATTTTGTTTGGCTAAAGGACAGATGAGTTGAAGCATGTCTCACTAACTGCATTTAGATAGTTTTGTCGTGGATTTTCTGGAATTTGGTATCATGATTGTTTCGGTTGCTAAGCCTCAAGATATATAACTTTGCTAATCAATTGCGCTCCTTCTAACAAAATACTGTGCAAGATTAATTAGCTCTGCAATGAATTCATTTCAGGTGCGGTGTTTCCCACCGTCGAGTTCTCAAAAAATAGCTTTACAAGGCACGCAAACGGGTCGAATATATAACTGAAAATATGGGGGGAAAATGCACAGCATCTATCGACCAACGGATGCCTGATTTTTCAGTTGAGATTTGCAGCATCCATTGCTCTCGAACTCCTTAAAGGGGACAGCACCTAATCCTTGATGCATGGCAAGCTTGTGAATTTTTTGCAAGATTAGTTAGCTAGGGAGGTTGTGATCGAGCAATGTGGTTAGACAACAGCAGCACGCCATGCATGCTCCTCCATATTATAGTTGCATGTACGTAGCAGCTTTTCGAGACTAGCTAATTGCGGTTGGTTTTTTTTCTCTCTTTACGGTGGGCATGTTTATATTGATTTTTGACTTTAACTTATAAATAGTAATAACTTATAGAGAATTTTATAGAGAGAGACTCGCGTGCGATTTTAGCTAATATAAATGAAGTTACTATAGTGTGTACTATAATCGACTAGTAGACCACATCTTAAAAAGATACTCTATTTTAAAAGTTAGATACTATAGAAAAATTATTTACTATACAGCTTTTAAAAGCTAATAAGGACAGGGCGTTGCTTGTACCATAGGTGCATGCTTGGGTTAGGTGCAATTTAACTAGCTAGCTCAGCACCAATGTTTGGGGATTAATTTCCTAAGAGAGGCTAGCTTGAGAAACTTCCCGGCCGGCCGGCCTAGATGTGTAGAAAAGCTGAAACAAGATAAATTAATTAAGTGATTCTTTCTGGATATGATGCTCCCATCTTTCTGATCCTTCAGCAAAAAGCTAGCACCTCATGGTGATCATTTTGGCTTCAGTTTTTAGCTTCCGGCTTATTTTTCACTATTCATAAATTTCTTCTTTTTCTGAACTTTTGGCTTTTTGTTGAGCTTTTTTGCCGGTTCTTTTTTCCCGTATTTGTTTGTATTATACGTAATGGGCTAACATATTTTTTTAATTTTTTTAAAATTTAGTTATGCTAAATAAGTCTCTGTCAGCTACATTGTTTTTTCAGTCAGCTACAGTGCTTTTCAGCCATAAGCCACAAAAAAAAAGACCATCTAAGGGCCTTGTTGTGTGCTGCTACCTAGCTATCTATAACTTCAAAAAGGAAAGCAAAGCATAGCACCTACTTGCATGGCAGCATCAGAAAGAAACGTTTTCCACTCACTAGGAGCAAAGTTACGGAATGCTTTGAATTTGAGTACCAAATGAAAGCAACAGGAAATGCATTTCTTTTCGCGCGATTATTATAAGTGCATGTGCCTGAATCTTACATGTTCTCTAGCTAGTACTGTTTCCCAAGTCGATCGATATTAACCATCTGTTCGACATAATTTAGTCACATACTTGTCCTAATTAAAGGTTAGCACTCCGATTTATTTTAGTAGTACTAGTAGTTGATGAGCATATGTGATCCTGGATTAACCATACGTTTTGCTCTCACGAACACCACATAGTTAATGGTTTGCTGTCACACTAAACACCTTGTATCTGGCTGAGCTAAAGGAATAAAAAAAGTAAGCAAGCAAAAGAAAGCAAAAAAAAAATCACAAGCTCTCTCCACCTTGAAGACTAAACTAAAGGAAGAAAATTCAGAATGGCAACCAAGCAATTGTTACGGTGACGGATAGAGCTAGCTAACCATTGACTAATGTTATCCAACTTCTGATGCCGTTGTTCGATCGCTACATTTCATGATTGGATGGCGTTGTGTGCTGGTACCTTACTATTTTCCATCTATCAATCCCTTCGTGCCGTCAATCACGTCAAGTTTAATCCACAGAAATTCGCACACGTTCCCGTGTTGAACATTTAGCATCTTTGATGAGACTATTCGAACCGTGCTCGATTTGTCTAGGAATTGGTTAAGCTAGTTCCTCCTCCGATGCAAGAAGAATCTTATTTGAAAGTTATCGGTTTTTTATATCTTTACTCCAGTATCATCGGCTGAAATTTTATTGTCCTCTCGTACCATTTTCGTCACCCCGTTAGTCCAACTCGCCGTTAGTACCCTAAATCTTGTTATTTTTTTAGAAATGACTAAACTACCATTTGTATTATCTTCTATCTTCTCTGCCGTCATCTCTCTCTTTTCTCCACGGCTGACGGTGATTAAATAATCTAATAAATATGGCTTTAATATTAAATTAAGGTCTTAAGACTCATATGTTCGTAAGCTTCCAAAGGCAACTGCCCGAGTACCCCTGGTTGGAGGCCCACTGTACATTTTACCCAACCAACAATCACTTAGAGATCTCATGAGTTGGTATAAGTGCCCGCCTCCAGGCAATTCTCTCCCATGCGACAAATAAAGCACGTGCTTTATTCTCTCCCGACCACACGACGATTCAGCCTTATGTCTATGATAACAAGCGCCTGCAGTTTCTCCGTGATTCTCTCCCACTGATAACAACCGAAGATCAATTATATTATCATATCTTTCTCTCTCGCTGATAACAACCGCCTACTCGATCGGATGAGACAATTCAATAAGGTGCCTACTCATGTGGATAATAGGTACCCCTTCAGTGCAATTTAAAGGTCAACGAGAGAAGACAAAGAAGAACAATGAGAATTTCAACAACGACAATGAACAAGACAATCAGGATCTTCTGACGAAGATTATAGAAACTAGGGCTAGTTACATCCTTCTGTAATTTCTTAGTGAGAGCATCTTGTAACTAGTTCATAGTAATAAAAATCATCACCATTCTCCTCCTAAATCCTTCTGAGAGACTCGGCCTTTTTCTCACAATTCGTAAGATTAACGACTTGATCGTCGATGGCTGACACTATTCATGAGGAATAAGGCGTTGAGTCCTTGAAGGTTCTCATCGAGAACATCACATTTCCCTGTTTTGTCGATATCGCCCATTCGATCATGGCAGGAACCTAAGATGAGGAGAACTGGTTCGATCTAGTAAACTATGCTGATCTTGATATAGACGCATGCATCCGCGCTATGGAACATGAGCCAGTCTTTGAGACCATTTAAAATTTCCTACAACTAGTGCATTCCTAGTTTTCATTGTCTTGAAATTGAACTATCCTGGATCATAATCCAGAGTGCTCATCTTTCTCTTCTTCTTCTCAACCAATTTCACCAGGTGTACTAGTTGGACTGGTCAAACCCTTGGTGCTTTATGACCAGATGCTCTCATCCTTGGTCGGCTCCTCCTTAGGGCGATCAGAGATTGCTTTTCTAATCCCCTGCACTTCCTCAAAGGGTCGAGCTTCCTCGATCGTCGGAGCACTTGTCTCCACTGGTGACGTAGAAGTCTTGGGTTGGCCACTAGGTCTTGAATCTCCTTGATTGTAATCACCTCGGTGCTCACGGCCAGTGGATCTACTACCACTATGTGTTCTGTGGTCATGCTACCACCAATCAGTGGCTCCTCCTTCACCCCCACCATATCATCAACCGAGATAAGCTTGGTGGGGAATCCCTTTATCCAAGAAATGCAGTCCCATCGATGCAATTAACCCATTCTTTGTACAAGAGTAGGTATGGGTTCATAGGAAAAACTCTCAGAATCATAGTAAAAACCTACCTCCGAGGGGATTTTTGCCTTTTGGTTAGGCACTTGAATGGTTAGAGAAGCACAAGATGATCCCAATGCCCTGTATGACTTCTTGATAATTCGTCATTTCTTAGGGGGTGGAAGCAATCTTCTCCATGCTTTCCTTCGGCTTAGAGCCATCCTACTCAACAATTTGTACATATCAAGAATGTTATGATACACTGGTCGAAAAAGAAAATTTTAGGTGAAGAGAATCTTATGTTACCTTAAGTCTTTCGATCCTATCCTCTGGAGAGGTAAATGCTAGGATTAGAGGGGCTTCTTCTTTCTGCTGAGGTTCTCCCTTGCAGATTGCTTTCTCTCTCTCTCTCTTATCTCAGAAGGGGATAAGGCTATCAAATCAAAATAGAAGGAAGAATTTTGAGTCAAAAAAGGAGTACCAAACAAAAGACGATTCATCCGATTGGAGTTCTTGAAGCTTACCTTCTGAGGAGTCCCTGGTCAAATCTTTCATGCCTTCATACCACAACATGATATGATCACAAGACTTCAAAGGACTGACTAGGTGCATGGTGAAGTCCCTCACCACGTGCTATGAAGTCAGCCCCTTCTCCTTGAGGTACACGATGGCCTCAACCCATCGTTGTATTCTCCTATCCTTCTTCGAAGAAGACCTCCATTGTTGGTTCTCCACTGATATCCATCCTGTGAAGGATAGGTTATCTTCTTTGCTGACTATCATTTAGAACTAGAGCTTCTTCCATAACGACCATAAAGATTTAGAGTACATTGTGAGGTACTCCCTCACCTTCCCGTCGTGAAGTCGTAAGGATCAATTTCTGGGTGACACCGCCACCTTTTCAGCTCTCCCAGTCATCCTGTAGTAGTATCTAAAGAGTTTCAAGTTCACCAGAATCCTCAGATATGCCTCTCATAGGTAGACAAAAATGCTAAGGTTGGCAATTGAGTTGGGAGCCAGGTTCACCAACTCAATCCCATAGAATTCGAGCACCTCCAACAAGAAGGGATGCACTAGTAACCTGAATCTGCACTTCACATACACCCAAAATATAGGAATCTCGCCATCATTGCCGCTCAGAAAGTTCTCCCCCATCGCTTACCTCCAAGGGACCAGAAACTTATCAAAAATCAATCTCGCATCTTTCAGGGCCTTCAATCTCTTCTATCCCTGATCGGATACCAACCACTTGGTAATCAAGGCAAACTTTTTTTTTATTTTGATGGTTGAAGATCTAAAGTGTGGATTGAAGGGGTTCAAAGCTCAAGTCGGAGGACACTAAGGCGGAGAGGTAAAGGAAATCGACGAAGGCTAAAGGTTTTCTCTGGAAAACGTGAAGCCACAGGTACCATTCTAATTTTTATAGCGTTTCTCCAACTGCAAAAATAGTGGTTGCAGGATTTGAGCCTAATAGGCACAAAATATTTCAATTTTTTCAGTTGGCTTTCTCAACCTTGAGTGAATAAAAGCTTCCTCTTTACTCTTATTAATGAGTATTCTCCGACTTGAATTCCAATTGGGGAAATTCATGTTATAAATTCACTCAAAGTTCAGGGGCTAACTAACAAAGATTAAATAATCCATTAAATACAGCTTTAATACTCAATTAAGGCCTTAAGACCCATGTGGTCATAAGGTTCCAAAAGCAATTGCCCGAGTACCCCTGGTCGAAGGCCCACTGTACATTTTATCCGAGTTGTCACCGTGATTCTCTACCACTGATAATAAACCGAAGATCAGTTATTATCATATCTCTCTCTTGCTGATAGCAACCGCCCACTCGATCGAACAAGATGATTCAACAAGGCACTTACTCATGTGGATAACCAACACCCCTTCAGCGCTATTTAAAGGTTAATGAGAGAAGACACAAAGAAGAACAATAGAATTTCAACAACGACAATGAACAAGACAATCGGGATCTTCTGACAAGTGGGAAGATTATAGAGACTAGGGCTAGTTACATCATTCTGTAATCTCTTAGTGAGAGCATCTTATAATCAATTCATAGCAATAAAGATCATCTCCATTCTCCTTCTAAATCCTTATGAGAGACTCAACCTTTTTCTCATAATTCATAAGATCAGTGACTTGATTGTCAACAATGGCTATCTTGCTAATTCGGTCAATGACAAGCCTTCAATGGCCTTCCCTGGTATAGATCTAGCGAACCACCTGCGAAATCGATCGATGGAGGCATGGATCTGGAGACGACCAAGCCAAAGGGAGGCGAAGACGGTGATGGTTTCTGGAGATGAGGCATGGTGTCGAGTGTTTCACTGGCGCAGATGCAGTAGGTTGGGCATTGGAAGGTGGTGCTCACACAGCTGGAGCAGAGGTGGGGGAGGCGGACACGGAGCGACGAGGGCGCCTGAGCGGAGGGCAGCATGGAGTCTAGGAGGCCGTTGGCAGGCATCAGTGTGCGGTGGGAGCGGAGCTGGAAGAGTGTGTGCACGGCGGCAAGCCCAAGGGGGCGGAGATGGCAGAGTCAGCACGAGGAAGGCGGAGACTACAACAAATTTTACTATTTACGATGAAAAGCTTTATAACAAAAAGAAAAAATGTCACACATAGTGAACCATTAGTGACGATCTTAGTGAGTTTGTCCTTAAACTAGATAGGGCATGTTGGGCAGGTATTTTTGTGACAGACGATGCTTTTTCGTCATAAAAAGTTCAACAATCTATGATGATTGTATAAGTTTGTCATTGAAGATGTAACATTTTGTGACGATAAGCATATATTTATCACCGAAAATTTTAGCGGACTCTTCGAAATTTTGGCGAAAATTCCAAGCTTTGGCAGCTAAATAAAATTTCACATTTGCAAACCCAACATGCAGACCCATCTTGGTCCTCACCTCACTGGGCCGTAAATTTTTTGCTTTTTAGCCCAAAATTTGAAAGTTTTTTACATATGGACCCCTGGAGAAAAGATTTGCAAAAATGGACCCTTCTCTCGGCGCCAAAGCATATGGCGCCCAGGGTACATGTCACGGCGCCATATGCTTTAGCGCCGTGCATTGACACATCGGAGCCAGGGTGGCATAGCTCGATGCCAAGGCCCACGGCGCCGTGATATGCACATACGGCGCTGAAGGCCGTGGCGCCGTGTACTGACTTATCCAGTCAAACGTGGTCGCCGTGCCTTGCTGCAAGTCCATCTATCTCGGCGCCAAACATGCGAGCGCCGTACATGGCTTACACGGCGCCATACCCTTTGGCGCCGAGATGTGTATATACGGCGCCAGACTGTTTGGCGCCTATTTTGGCGCCAAACAGTCTGGCGTCGTATATACACTACATCTCGGCGCCAAAGGGTATGGCGCCGTGTAAGCTACACCTGACAAAAAACAGCAAAACAGCAAACTTTTCTGTAAAACATATGCACATACAGACATACACATACATTCACACACGTATAACTATCAATAAGTCTCAAAATACCACATAACTATACAAAAGTCTCAAAATATCACATAAGTCTGAAAATATCACATGTCTATAAAAAAGTCTCAAAACATCACTGCCTCTTGGCCTTCCCCTTGCCCTTGGCTAGAGCATCACTCCCTGGAGTATACGTGCTCGGGGGACGAGCCGAACGACGAGGCCGCTGCGAAGCCTGAGTATTAGTATTATACTTTTGCTAGGGCGACAAGGTTTACACATTCAATCATTCCAAAGGAGGGTAATACTATTCAAGGGAAGCATTGGCATTTAACTAGAATATTAAATTTAGCATGTATTTGCATAAAAATAACAGCATGCACTTTGTTAATTTAAAACAAAGTAATTTGCAGAATGTAGGTTCAACATGATCAAAGTATTGACTCGCCTGGCGCGGTTTACCGCGGTCTTGAGCTCACTCGTAGCTTTTTCTTGAGCTTCTGGTCTTTATCTTCCCTTCGCTCTTGATCACGCTTGATCCCACTGAACCTTCAGGTCTCCAGTTTCTAATTACGCGACAAACGACTGAATCCAAATGAAAACAAATAACTCAAAACATCCAAATAGATCCGAATAAACTCAATTTAGTTTTATTATGAGTTAATGGGTGATTTGAGTGATTTGAGGCAAGGTTGGTGGTAGAATACGATGTCTTGATCTTTTTATTAATAACCCCTTTTATTATTTTTGTATTTATCAAGGAAGTTTCATGAGTTAGGTTAGGCCTATGTCTTGGTATACGAATTTAGCTGGGTATTTGTTGAGCATTAATATTTAGGGCATTTTGGCTTACCGAATTAATTTTTGAGTCTATGTGTATAGCATTTTACGGGGTGACATTTTATGTGCATTTAGTTGTCACTAGTCATATCTTTTATTTCATGCTCATCATTCTTATTTATTAATCTAGTATTAAGATTTAATTAATAGTACCATTATTTTATCTATGCCTTAGTTACTATTTAGGCTTAGCTTTATTGCTAATTTAGCTATCTGATAGCGTTTGGTGAGTATCATTTTTTTTTGTGAACCTAATTAATCGCGTTAATTGCTACATTCTTGCTTTAGGGTATCTATATGTTTATGAGATTATTTTGGTATTTGATGACCTAGGGCTACTATATTTTAACATCTGTATTTTATTATGACCTCTTAATTTGAGTGCTCTCTGAGAATTACTAATACTAGTGTTTTATTCCTGAGCATTTGACATAATCAAATTTGATCTTATTTATGGCTGATTGAGCATGCTATATAGAATTATATTTTGTTATTGCTTCAAATTTTAGAACTACCATTTAAGATTTCACGGTTGGCAGTATTCTAATGATAGTGTTTACATGTATACATTTTTAATAGAGTCTATGGTGAACGCAAAATTTGTACTGTTATATTTACTAGTGTGCTGCATACATGCTATTCGCATTTTCTATCCACTTATTTATATATACGTATAGATGCTTACATATATTCATTTACTTAGAAAATCTCTACATTGTAATTATTATTAGCCTTAATTAAAATTTATTTATCTAGCAAAGGTATATTTCAATATGTGCTAGTTAGTAAATCTACCACTAGAATTTATTTAAATGGCATCACTTTAAATATCAGGCACAAATCTTAATTTTAATTATGGGTAAGCTTTATTAAATTGGCTATTTAATCAAAATCATAATACTTTTTCAATATCCTGAATTAATAATAACTCTTTTAGATATTATTCAAACCATACAATTAATCTTATATGAGCTATTCCAAATTTAAGTATTAATAATCTCATTTTCATTAATAAAAATTGTTGGCCTTCATAGATTAGTTCTAACTGTTCTTGATGGAAAATGGGTTGAAGGAAAACAAAAACAAAAGAAAATACAAAAATGAAAACAGTGGGGAATGGGAGGGTCGACCCAAGACTCGGGGCTGTGATTCCTATGCATGCTGGGCTAGCCAACTGAGCCAGCGCTCACTCGCGACTGAAAAGGAGAAAACCATCTACAGGAGGCGATGCGGGACTGAGCTCCACAACCGAGCCTCCCTTCGGCCGAAACAGGGGAGGCGGGCGCATGGAGGGGATGGCGGCGCCGCCGGCGGGGAGCGGCCGGGGAGAAAGCGAAGACCCTCAAAATGGGTTGCGCATAACTCGGGGAAGCTAGGGGTGGTGTCTAATCGGCCGGAGCGGCGGCGAGGTGGGCGGAAGACGACGTGGGGCGGCCGGCGGCGAGGTCATCAATGGCGACGGCGGCCGGAGGGGAAAAAGAGAGGGGCCCAAGTGGTGTGAGCTGGTGGAGGGTAAGGGGATCCTTACCATGCGGTTGGCCGGACCGGAGGAGCGCCGAGGTTGGCTGGCGGCGGAGGCCATGGGCGGCGCAAGCATGTTCACGGCGCCGGCGAGCTGGGGAAAAGGAGGGGCTCCGGCGACGGTTGGGGGAGGTCCGTGGCGGTGAGGAGGTGCTCCACCGGCGAGGAATCGAAGGGAAATTCGCCGAGGAGGGAGCGGCTCTGGCGGCGGCGATTTCGGCCGGATGCGAGGATGATCGACCGTGCGGTGAGCTCAGAGCGATTGGGGACGATTGGTCGCGGTGGGAGGACGAGAGAGATGAGGCGGAGCGGCCGGGAGAGTTCGCTCGCTTTTAAGGGCCACGAGCCGACCGGGCGGCGTGCAGGGCAGGCGGCGCGGGGCTCGGCGTGCGGAGGAGCGACGTGCGGGGCGCGAGCGACGGGACCGGGTCGGCGCAGAGGGCGAAGGCGGCGCGACGTGGCTCGGCGCGGGCGCGGCGGGCGCGGCTTTTGACCGGCGAAGGGGAGAAGGGGAGGAGCGACGTGGAAGCTGCTCCGCCGTGGAAGAAAGGAGGAGAAGGAGCGCGCGTGGGGGAAAGGGCGGAGGGCCCAGCGGCCAGTGGGAAAGAGGGGAAGGGGAGAAAAGAGAGAGGCCGGTGGGGCTAGGCCCACTGGCAGTGAGGAGGTGGGAAGGAGGTTAGGGCGAAAGAAAAAGAAGGAGAAAGGAAAAATGGGGAGAGAAAATGAGAAGCTTTTGGGTTTCAAATTTTTAATTTGAATTTCTACTTTCTATTTAAGATTATTGATTATAATTTTTGAAATTTTAATTCAAGTTGTTATTCAATTATTTAGACACAAAATATAATAGTCTTCTATTTTTTTATTTACATGATCGTTATTTGTATTTGAGATTATCTTTTATTGCTATTTTTTTAACACCAAATGCAGGAAATCTCAAATAAACAATCAGAAGAATTTCGAATACCAGCAAAATGCAGGAAAAGTTTTTTTAAAAAAAATGCTCTATTTTTTAATATCCAAAATTTGGGATGTTACAACTATGCCCTTCCTCGCACGCCTGTCGTACGTAGTGTCCTCGTCCTCGAACGAAGCGAGGTCCGCGGAGTCGACATCGGTCCACTGCTGCCTCAGCCTGTAGCGCGTGGCAGTGTGGTACCAGGACAAGTAATTCCGGAAGCTGGCGTTGCTGTGGGGGGTACTGTCCGGCTCGCAGTTGTCCTCCATCTTCCTCCACCACTGCACGTACTGTCGGTGGTGATCAGCGAAGTCCGTCACCTTTCGTTGGCGGACCCTGTCGAACCTGTACATATAGCAGATGTCAACAATAGTTGCTAGTACGAACCAAAAGAATTTTAAATTGTTACTTACTTGTGCAACTCAACAGAAGTCGACATCCCCTCTGGGGGGAAGAACTACACGAGGCCGAACTGCCGCGCAACTCTGTGGGGGAGGTGAATCTCCACGGCATAAAAGCAGATCAGCGGACACCTCATCCTCCAAATATGGGAGTCCCTACGGCACATGGTGCTGAGCGGTAGCGCTAGAACATGTGGCTCGGAGTAAGGCTCCCAGGACACCTAGTAAGCGAACACACAATTAGCCATGTACAAAAACCAAGAACTGTAGAATAAATAAATGCAGTACCAATTTCTTACCATCGTGGGAGACAAAGTGTCAAACTCGTTGCTGAAATCCACGTACGCCCGCTGAATAGTCGCGAACGGGACTGACACTGTATCCCACAGGTACGCAACAGTGGGGCCGAGGTCATCCACACCCAGTGGATGCCAAGGCTGCGCCTGGAACACTCGAGGGCACCCCACTGGGATGCGTGTCCACATCCACACCTAGCAAGCGAACATACGGGCAGACACACGATTAGCCATGCACAAAAACAAAGAACTGTAGGAAAAATAAATGCATTACCACACCTGCAGAAGGAAGACGCAGCCACCGAGCGTCGACGTGGGTGCCTTGCGTCTGCAGGCCTCGCAAAGCTGGCGGTAGAGGAACGCGAGGACCACCGAGCCCCAGCTGAACTGTCCAGCGTCCCCCCAGTCCTGGAGGCAGTGGATGTACATCCACGAAGCGGCATCCCCCGTGGCGTCCGGGAACAGCACTGCCCCGAACATGTGCAGGACCCAGGCGCGGCAGTGGTAGGTCACCGTGGCGTCGTCCGCGACAGCAGGGCATTCGCCAAAGGTATTCCGCAACCATCTAAGGTGGACCCCCGAGACGCGGCCTCGCCTGGCATTATCTGGGGCAGGAGGCAATGGCGTGCCCAGGAAGGCCTCCACACATGCCCTCCAGCCCTCAGACACCGCCGGGCCGATCACCGGCTGTCCCCTGATGGGAAGTCCAAGTATCATCGCCACGTCCTGCAGCGTGACGGTCATCTCCCCACAGGGAAGGTGGAACGTGTGTGTCTCTGGCCTCCACCTGTTAATAGTACAAGGAGAAAAGAATTAGTTATGTACGTAAGAATATAGAAGCGAAAACAAATAGACCCGATAGAGAAAATGCACCTGTCGACAAGTGCGGTCAAAGCTGCAGGGTTGAAGACCGGCATGCCCCGCCATAATAGGTTAGCGACCGTGTGAAGCCCAGCACGGTGCAGCAGTGGGGTATAGCGGTCGTCGTAGCGCATCAACTGGAACTCATCGTGGGTTCGAGGACGAAGTATGGGTATCTCCTGAAAATTGCTATAAAAGTTAGCTACGTGACCATCAAGTTGAACACATGTACATTTCGACCACACACGTACCTGGCCGTCCTCCGTGAGCCTGCCGCGGTGCTCCCTCTCGTAGGACTCGTCTAGCAGCCGGTATCTCGCCATCCTGTGATAAATTTTAGAATTCAATGGTTAAGAAACATTCAAATAAAAAATTTATAAAACATGATTTATAAATAAAAATAATAATCAAATTGAATTATGAAATTGGAATCAACATGAATAATAATTGGAATCAAATTGATTTACCCTTGGTTAAATACATGTCAACACAGATTAGTAAGTTAATTATGGTATAAGAATAACTAGTGTAAGAATAAACCTTATGATAATAATAAATATTATTTATATATCTCAAAATCCATGGGGCCCCTTTTCAAATAGTGATTATATGATTAAGGTAAATAATTTAAGTATTAGGTCACTAATATTAACTGTAAATACCGAGATATATTTATCAAAGACATTATTGATATGTTGACTAAGGGTTAGGTGGACATACAATCTTGCCCATGTTGACATGAAATCATCCTATTTGGTATATGAAACCCTAAAAACCTAAAACCGAACATAACCATGCATAAATAATAATCAAACCCTAAAACCTATCCAAATACACAGTACTTCTCTTACATTACGCATATCCATTGCAAACGTAACCTAAAATCGCTCATAATTGAACTAATTTCATCTAGGGATTGAAATCTTGCCCTACGAAATGTACCTCAAATAATCCATATCTATTACAAAAAATCAAGGGAGGGGAGAGAGTTTACCTTGCTTGCCCGATTTGGAAGCAAAATCGCGAGATTAATCGGTGGATTTGAGAGGATTTGGAGGGGGGATAGAGGGGGGCGGCGGCGGTTTACTGTTAGAACAGAGGAGCAGTGAGGGGGAGCTGGGGGCCGGGGGACGCGCTCGGGCTTAAGTCCCGACGCACGGCGCCACGGCCTTTAGCGTCGTATGTGCATATCACGGCGCCGTGGGCCTTGGCGTCGTGCTATGCCACCCTGGCTCCGACGTGTCAATGCACGGCGCTAAAGCATATGGCGCCGTGACATGTACCCTGGGCGCCATATGCTTTGGCGCCGAGAGAATGGTCCATTTTTGCAAATCTTTTCTCCAGGGGTCCATATGTAAAAAACTTTCAAATTTTGAGCTAAAAAGCAAAAAAATTTCCACCGTGCCCACCCTCCACCGCTAAAACCCTAGACCATAGCCATCGGCCCCCAACTGACCCTGCTGCCGCCACCAAAACATAGCCCGCCGCTTCTCCCTCCTCTCTCCACCTGTCTCCCCTTTTCCCCAACTCGCATCCACGATTTGTAGATCCGTACATCGCTGGTCTCCACTCATCATCGGTTCCAGGTAAAAAGCTTGGATCTTGTAGCTGGGGATCGACCATCCCATTCCAGATCTGGTAGTGTGGTGGCTAGGCACAAGCGAGATGGTGAGACATATTTTCTCACCTTTCCCCCTCTTATTCCTGTGTGGCTGCCTGTTGGGGTGTTATTTGATCAAATTAACTGGGATTATTGCTATTGAATTGGTAGTTTGTGCTCAGTTAATCAATATCATTTGAAGAAAATAAAAGGCTGTGGTCAAATCCCAGTGTCCAGTTGCTTAGCAAGAGTAACACTGTATATATGTACAATGCTACTACGTTGACTTGTTCTTCCTGTTATGTTCATGACAAGTTATGTGTTTTAACACAAGACAAGGTGGGCTTCACTTAATTTTTTGTTGTGGTCTCTATGTAAATCCTTGCAAAAATTCTTGTAGTAACCCAACTTTTCTTACTGTTTGTAACTAATAAGTATTGATTCAATATTTCGTTATGTTACCTTTTTTACGTTAGATTGGTGAGAAAACAGATAACTTGATCATTGCAACTTCACGATAGATATTTTGCAAGCTGGGCCTACCATTTTACCCTTTCAAATAGGAAATTTGATTTGTCAGGTACTACTAGAACTCATTTCTCGATGCTATGGATAACATGTATTTGCTGAATTGGCTCAAAGAAATGAAGATATGTGTTCAGTTCTGTATGCATGCCAAGTGCTCGAGAAATGCTTGGGAGAGTCCAGCTGAAGTTCTGTATACGCTATTTTAGTTAGATATGTAGGCAAAGGGGCTGCTCTCATGCTTTGAACTAACATTGTCACAATCTGCTATTTTGGTTTCTTAGTTCGACCCAAGGTTCAAAAAGCAGGCGATTACCGGCCAGTAACTGCCGGTTACTGGAAAAACCGGTCGGTACTGGGATAAAAAACCATCCGGGATTACTCAAATGTAAATTTAGATTTATGATTGCATAATATATTTCCTAGGTTGGTTTAGGTATTTGTTGTGCTAAATTACCTATTGTATGAAGTAAATACGCATCAATTATTTTACTCCCATGTTTTCTCTGCCCTTTTCTAGTTTTCCTAGTTGTTTTGCTGGTTTTTCACTGGTTTTTCCAGTTTTTGACCGGTTATCGGAACGGTTACCGGTTTCAAACCGTCCAAATTCAAATTTCATATCATGAAATTTGTTTGGGTTTTTCCCCGAATTTTCGGTAACCGGCCAGTTACCGTTACCGGCTGTCGGCCGGGATTAGCCCTGGTTTTGAGTTTTGGAACCTTGGTTCGACCCGTGCCGTGGCACTACCTGTTTTAGATATCATTAGGCGTTGATTAGAGATAGGCCCTGATCAATATGGTTTCAGCTTATTTTTGCATTATTCATAAATTTCGTCTTTTTCTGAACTTTTGGCTTTTTTTGAGTTTTTTTACCGGTTCTTTTTTTCCTCGTATTTGTTTACATTATACGTGATGGGCTAATATGTTTTTTCTATTTTTAAATTTTTTTTAAAATTTAATTATGGTAAATAAGTCTCTATCAGCTACAGTGCTTTTTTTAGCCAGCTACAGTGTTTTCAGCCATAAGCCATGAGGCTTTCAGCCGAACCGATCAATTTGGGCTTGTCACTTCAAGGTAAGATGGTATACAGATGACTGGACATGCATTAAAATACCATTGTTCAAGTGCCATTTTTAATTTGTCATCTCCGACAGCTCTAATCAATTTATATGTACTTTGATATTCCACTATAGTTGTTATCTAGAAGTGTTTCCATGCAAACCATTGATACATAATGATAAACTGACCAGATATGTGGCTAAAGCATTAATTGTACTTGGGTTAGCATTGCCAAAAGAATGAGAAGTTCTACCATATCCGCTTAAGATTGCATTTGCGAGTGCTTATGTGTTCTACAACTATTTTTCAGCTAATTTGGCATTTCAGATTGTCATTGGACCATTACAGTCATGTTGGCAAAAGTACGTGAAAGGAGATGTTGTCAAGTAAGTTGAGAGATGGAACAGCAGAATAGTGAATATGATTGCCTTCCCTTTAGGTTCACGCGGGATAATAACTTTCTAACCATTATGTCCTTGTGCTTCTCAGGGTTTGAAGATGAGGAAACTTTAGGTGGTGCTCCAAGTGGCTCATGGCTTAAGATTTTAGCCGTGGATTTTGGTTAATGGTTGAAATTGCACTGTAACGACCGTTAATTTTTTCTAAGAAAAAATAATAATAAAATATAAAAATGAATTAAACTATAAAAATGATCAATATATCGTCACAGACAATACGAAAGAATAAAGGGAAAAAAGAAAAGACAAAAAAGTCAAAATAAGCTGAAATTAGAATCTGATGCGTTTTAAGTAGTTTTTGGCTTAAATAAGTTAAAAGTCAAAATAAGTCAGAAATTGAAGCTTTTGAAGCGAGAAGTAAATATAGAGCCAGCGTCTATTTGGCATCGTTGTCGACAAATGACAACAAATTTATTTAATCAGTTTATGGATGCTAGAAGTTTAGTTTTGGTTAGAGATTTTCTATTTGTGTATGGATGGAAGCATTTGTATGTACGCTTTTGCGAATGCTAATATATAATATAATATAATATAATATAATATAATATAATATAATATAATATAATATAATATAATATGAAAATGTCACATGGAAGCTTTTATACGATGCCTCTGAATATATTTTATGATAATTTTCATAGTGAGGTTAAATAACATTTTGCAACTATCTATTATAGATTGAATAATATTCTGGAACTATCTATTATTCATTCAATGAGATGATTGTATTTCGGTTCTATTCATATTGGCTTCTGATTTTGGTTTCTATTAAGAAAAGCTAAAAACTAATACGAACACATATTTTCTCAAAACAGTTTCTCTATATATTTTGTTGCTATTATTTCGCTTCGGGATAAGGTAGAGGCTCATGGGTGCATCGCCCATCCTACTCTTCTCGTTCTTGTTATATGCACGTATCTCTCCTTTATTTCTTACGTTGCTCATCTTTTTTTTATAAAAGTCACTTCTTTCAGGTATTACTATTATTTTCAGCTATAAGCTATACCAAAATCTATCAACAAAAATCAATACGAATATCCATTCATCACAATTCAATTTATTGAGTAGGTAACCTGCATAGTTGTGACACACAAGTGCACAATGAGTGACAATCCTTTTTGTCACAAAATGGATTTATTCATGATGATTAACTTTCGTCATGGATCAAGCTGCCCGGCCAGGCAGCCTATTCAATGGTTTTGTGACATGCACAAAAATTGTCATGAGGTATCTTGAAAGTCAAAGATCAAGCTGGCCGGTTGGGCAGCCTATTCACTGGTTTTGTGACTACAAAAAAAAATGTCATGAGGTATCTTCTATGATGCACTTTACATGACGATCATCGTGACGCCAATATTTCATCATGAGCTGCTTTTCGTGACAAAATTGTAGTTTTTCTTGACGTTTTAGCTTCATCATAGAATGTCACATCTGTTAGTGGAAAATTGCGGTGGCCGGGACCGGATGGAGGCAGCCGTGTTCGGAGAAGATAGGCGGCGCGAGCTGAAGAGAGGCGGAGACAGTGGTGGCGTTGACCCGGAGGGAGGCGCAACGGCATCTGGCGGGGTGGAGGCGGGTGGCGACGATGATGGCGTACATGGTGGGGTGGGGGAGCTAATGAGATGGTGGCGCGTCCATGGTAGCTAGGGTAGGGAGCTAATGAGAGAATAGAGAGGGGGGAAGAGGAGGGGAAATGGAGGAAGAAGAAGGGTGTTTTGGTTTTTTTTTTTCTTCTTTCCGTCTAACTTAACACTCAGCTCACCATAAGGGGACGGCAGTGGCAAGAAAGGATGAAAAAAATTAAGCTAATGGCACTGAAGAGAAGAGAGGTTTTTCGATGGTAAATCCAAAAAACCCTCCAGAAAAATGGCGTTGCAGCGTACAAGGCACCAACTTAATAATTGAGGCCTAAATTGTAAGTGTTCAGGGGCCGCCCAATACTTTGACTGCCCGCATCACTCCTCCCCCTCGATCGGTCCAGCCGGCCCGCAGGAAATTTTCGGTAACTGGCGTCGGATTGTGCTCAAGAATGGTATCAGCTTCCGCGCGAACCTCCTTTCGGGGTGACGATGTGATGGACGACCAGCCAGAATCTTTTCCCTGCAGTGCAATGTGCATCTACTGAGGCTGAAGATTTGACAAGAACAGGCGCTGTTGTTGTTGCAATAATTGAAGCCAAGGGCGACAAGATTCACGCACAGCAGGAAGCGTAGGGAACCCGCTTTATTTGGTGCACAGCAGAAAGAAAGAAAAGAAAACGATGTGCCACTCGCAGCAGCAAGCCAGCAACGCCATTGGGCCAGCGGCTCCTGAAGAGAGTCGTCACACTACAAGTCTACAGAGAAGTAAGTCAGACAGACAGATGCCAAAGTCAACTCAAGGATGAAATAAAGAGTGGAGAGTAAGAAGAACTGGAGCTATGTAGCACAGGGCCTATGCATGGAAAAGCAGATGCCGAAGTGAGGATGGCAAAGGCATGACAGCATTGGCTCTTCTCGCAGTAGGTTAAAAAAACAGGTGCTACTGCTACCACCAAATGAACTCCTTTCCAGGAAAGGAAAAGCTCGGCTATCTCGAGTTAACTGAATTAAGGTAGATGAGATGCACCGGTGGTATGTTTGGACAGAAATGTAAGCTTTGGGGATGGGATGCGGTATTGCTGTGGAAGAAAGAGGCCTTTTGCTATCTGCTGTGCATTTGTTACATGGCTCTGATCTTTGGTAACCTTGGCGAGCCCAATTGCTCGGTAGTAGATAGTAGGAAAGACATGGAATGCGTTTTTTGCAGATATACATACCAAGTTTGTCTGCATTGCCTGATCTATTCTCCACTCGACGGTAAATTGCCTACCAAGTCCTGAGCACAAGAAAAGACCAGTAACATGTTCGGCTTGAAGTTTAGTCCGGTTAGGGCCCAAGCTAAACGCTACTGCACATCTACTGAACAAGGAGGATTGGAGATGAGAAATGGAACAGGAAACAGACTACATGCGAGGACAGTCAAACAGATTACTGATCTGAATTTTACCAGGCGGATGAATTTTGATGCTCGATATGACAGCGAAGAAATGGGGGGTAAGAGGCGCCATCCGTGGGGCAAATTTCACGGGATAGATGGTACAAATCATCACAAGCTACCGAGGTGACAACAAATCAATCACCAGGCCACCACCGTTTCATATTATGAATCGCTAAACCAGAGCCGCTGCTGCTGCTGCGCCACGTCCTCGCCCGGCCCCACCCCCACCACCAAACCCAATCCACTGCCCACCTGTCCGGTCACTGCTGGTGGGGCCCGCTTGTAAGCCTCCAAAGTAAAACACACTAAGGATGAGGCCTCTGCTTTGGAGGCTGGCGGCTTGGGCCCGCGTGTCAGGGCTCGCCGATGCCGTCCCACGCGAGCCCGAGGCGGCCGCCCTCCTGCAGCGCGCGCAGCAGCTGCGCGCCCTTGCGCCGCCCCCGCGCGCTGCACTCCCCCTGCATCGCTGCTACGACGGCCTTGACGACTTCCGGCGGCGGCGGAGAGGACGCCCCGTCCTCGCCGCCCCCGGATCCGTAGATGGCAGCCAGGACGCCGATGGCGCACTCCCGCCCGCGGCCGGCCATCCTCTCCACGGCACGCGCCAGCACCGGCGCCGCCAATGGCTCGCTCCGCACCGCTACGGCGCCGCCCGCGGCCGTGCACAGCAGCTCCAGCGCCGCCAGCGCGCGCTCCGCCGTGGCCCCCGCCGGCCCCGACGCCGCCACCGCCTCCACGGCCGCGGACGCCGCGCCCAACTCGACAGCCGTCTCTCTGTTCCCCTCCTCCAGCAGCACGACAAGTAGAACCTTCGCTGCCAGCCTCGCCGTCGCCGGCTCCCGCACCGCCGCGACCACCCCGGCCACGACCCCCGCAGGCACCGCCCTCGCTGCGGCCTCCATCTCCCTCTCCACCTTCCGGAGCGCCGCCACCACCTCCCCCGCCGCGAACTTTTCCTCTGCGCTAACCAGCGCGTCCCCTGCTCCTCCTCCCCCAGCCGACGCCGACGCCTGCGGCGGGTGGTGCACCGGCAGCCTCCACTGCGTGAAACTCTGCGACGCCGAGGACGACGAGGACGAGGAAGACGACGACGGGCCGACATTCCTCTGCACGGCCGCCTGCGGCTGCTGCTGCCGCTGCGGAGGCGGCGGCGTGGCCACTGCCCCCACCACCGGCGACGCGGACGCCTCGGCGCAGGGCGTGGTCGATCCACCCTTGACACCATTCCCCGCCACCACATTGTTGTTGGGAGTGGCGGTGGGGCTGAGCGCCGGGTGCGTGCAGGTGCTGAAGATGCCGCAGGAGAAGAGCGCCCGCGGAGACGCCTTGAGCTTCGCCGCGCTGCCCCCGCCCCCGCCCGACTGCGCGCGGCTCATTTGGCAAAGCAGCTGCGCTCTCGCGCGCGCGAAAGCGTCACGTACGTACTAGGAGTGGGGATGCAGAAGCGGAGGCAGGACCGGCCGGCCGCGGCCGGTTGATATGGAGGTGGTGGTGGTGGCCCAACCGAATTGAATGCTCGGGCTGTCCGTACCCGCGCTGTCGAGGAGATTCTGCGCAGCGATGCGAGCTGAGCTGCCGCCGCTGCCGCTTCAGCTGCGCCTGTGCGACGGTGTGGTGTGCTTGCTTACTTAACGAGTGAGCGAGCCATCGTCGGCGCGCGCGCGGGGGGTAAAAAGGACAGGTTGCTTCCCTTGACGTTGGCTGCGCGCGTACGGGCCTAGCGTTTTAACGCTGCGGTAAAAAACATCATCAAATGGGTGGGACTAGTAACTAGTAGTGGGGTGTGCGCTGTGCAGTGATAAGTTGGTAAGCTAAGCATGCAGGGTACATTTTACTGGGATCAAAAAGGGAACAATACTCAATTACCTACGACTTCCGGCGTCGAGCGTCTGCTCTATCCACACGTTCGAACCCCCGGTGAGCATATATGATACGTGGTGTGAGTGGGGTATACGTAGATATACGTTCTCTTTTGCGAGAACTTTTGATATATTGGATACTATTTGTGACGGTATTTATAAAAATATCTATATATTTATCGTATTAATAAAAATATCGTTTTTACCGTTTGTGGGTGTGCGGTAATGTAGAGACGGACAGGTAGACCCCTACCACCCTGCCACCGAGCGGCAGGCTGCTTGCCGACAGCGGCCTGCCGCCCACCTCAGCCCCACCACTATCTACCGTCCCATGGCTAGACGGCAGACGATTAAGCCGACTTCCCTATTTCTTGTGTATTATTTGCTTAAATTTTTGGATACAGCAAACGTACTAAAAAATTATGAAATTTTATGTACAGTCTCTCGACACAACGTCCTTGACTGTGTAATTTTTTTGTAATTTTATTCGCTGTGAATATTGCTCAAAAATTCGTACGAATTTGATATTTGTATGAGTTATTACATATAACAAACGAGTTTTCAAAAATTATAAAATTTTATGTGAAACCTCCCAACACAGTCGTAGTAATTGTATAATTTTTTAGAATTATATATGCTTCAAATTTGCCACGTTAATTTATGTTAATTAATCATGAAATTAACTATACTCAGGCATCTTTTGCAATGTCTAACCTCTGTCCTTCGCACATATGTTATTGCAATCTTTTCTTTTTTTTCCTACGTTCTTCACACAATTGTCACTCTGTCTGTGTCGTCCCCCTCGCGCGCTCCCTCGTCCGCACTAATATTGTTATGTCCATACCGTCCCTCCTCACCCACTCCCTCGCCCGCATATTTATCAGTGTTACCGTGCCGTCCCCCACCCCCCACCTGAAGTGCTGCACGTCGACAAGGAGTCCTTAATTTGCAGGGTGAGCACACCAGATTTCCTTTTCACTCGGCCATAAATACGAACCTTTCGCAGTTCGTTATCGTTCATCTCAGTCGCTCATTGCAAAAGTTTATTCTCGCGGTCATCGCTCAAAATTAAGAGTGAGTAGATCATTATTTTTGAGAAGCCAGTACATAGCTCATTAAGGACATGGCAAAAGGACGCAGCGGTGCTGATTGCTTCTCTCGAAAGGCAGGTAATTTTTTATCACATACTTTCTACGTTATTCCCGTAGTCCTAGTTAATTAGTATTATTTAATTATTCGTAATTAATGTAGTTTGTATTATGAAGTAAGTAGGTCGTAGCAATTTAGATATAGTTTTTATTATTTTTGTGTACGTACAGTACTCATAATTTGTTATTATATAATAGTATATAATTAAGCAGTCATAATCAATGTAGTGGCGATTAGTTAGGGTTAAGTAATGAGTTAGTGCTAAATAATTAAGTGCTATGGACGACGGTAATGAATTACTCATAATTTTTTCGAACATGTAATCAAATTGTCAGTAATTAATGAATTATTTGTATGTATTTACATGCATGTAATCACTAACTTGTAATATTTTAGTGTCATTATCAATCTTCACACTAATATTTGGTCTATTCTATTTGTTGGAAGGTATAACTTTACTAGAGCTTCTCGAACAGTTCTACGATGAGAACCATCGGTGCCACTCATGGATGACAGATGATACGGCTGGCCCTCCACCCTTTAGCTGCGGGGTGGGAGGGATCTGTAGGAGCTAGACGAGCGCTACGTCTTAATCCTGCGAGCTACGAACTTGTTGCCCTTTACGAGGCTGGTCTCCATCGGACGAGAGTTCACCATCGACGGCAGCCTGCTCGCGGCACTGGTGTACAGGTGGAGGCCCAAGACGTACACATTCCACTTTCAGTGGGGTGAGATGATGATCACTCCACAAGACATCTCGTTCTTGACCAGTTTCCCTCTCCGGGATGACGCACTTGTTCCAGCCTCTGCACCGACGGACTGGAAGGAGAGGCTGGCGGATTGGTTCAGCCTGCCTACCCTAGAGGATACTCGTGGTACCCTCCATGCTTGGCTGAAGAATTTCAGGGTGTTCCCGCAGGATGCACCACTCGAGGTCGTCAGGATGCACCTCGTCGCGTACCTTATGCAGCTATTTGGTTAGAGCATGTTTCTAGCTACACACGGCAATATTTGCAATGCCAAATTCATCCGCCTCACCTAGTCTTTGGTTGACGCGTAGTTTGGAGTGATGCCTTAGTACAGTTGGGGATTAGCTGTCCTATGCACCACATATCGAGGGTTGTGTGACACTTGCCAATGCGGCACTACTGGTAACCCCAACCTGTGGGTTTGCTACGTGCTCCTACAGCTGTGGAGTTAGGAGCACTCCCCTGCCAGGCGTCCAGTCATCATGACGCTAGTGCACCCGTTCGGCGAGTTCGTCAACCAAATAGACAGGTCCACTATGGGCTTCCGGTGGACTAGTGCCCATCTGCGAGGGGCCAAGGGCAGACCATCGAGATGCTACTTGCTGTGGCACAACGAGTTTGAGTCGTTGCATGACAGTGATGTCATCTGCGGTCCATGGACTATAGACTTCGTGGAGCGTGTATCGTGCCCTGCAATGTCTACAGGACGCGACGCTATGGGCGACGACACGCCATTTGGTGTTCTCGTACATAGTGGAGACTTACACACTGCAGCGCGTAATGCGATAGTTCAGTTTCAACCAGGTCGTGCCCCCTTTGGATGGCATGTTCCTACCGCAAGTCATACACCGGTGAGTCGAACTCCATCTGAGTAATTTTTACACTTTGTATGTCTTGCTCTGTAACATCGATGATTCCGAAAATGCAGGCAATCGAGGGCAGGTTGGCATGCTATGGACTGGCGGCCAATGCAGCTTGAGTGGACGATAGCATGGACAGACAGGGCGCACCTAGATGTCATCATGGAGCAGCTTCGGTATGATGTCCAGACATACGAAGTACCTGAAGTTGTATGTACCCCGATCACGCAGCAGACTCACTGTTCGTCCACCAGATCACACCAAGCAGATCACGCATGAGGGCGGTCTAAATAAATAATATGCAAAAAAAAGGCAAGTAATGTCGTAGGATGGCAGGCAGTGGGTGGGGCGTCAGGCTGGCCAGCTGGGGCAGCAGGCCGCCTACCGTCCGATGACGGGGCAACATGCAGGGGCCTACGTGTCAGCTCCCTCCGCGTTGCCGCCCGACAACGGACGGCAAAAACGATGTTTTTATCGATACGACAGATATACGGCTATTTTTATAAATATTGTTACAAATAATATCAAATATGTCATCGGTTGGGCTTCAGCTTTTAGCTTTCGGCTTATTTTTCACTATTCATAAATTTCGTCTTTTTCCGAACTTTTGGCTTTTTGTTGAGCTTTTTTGCCGGTTCTTTTTTTCCCCGTATTTGTTTGTATTATATGTAATGGGCTAACATATTTTTTTTAATTTTTTTAAATTTAATTATGCGAAATAAGTATCTGTCAGGTACAATTTTTTTCAGTCAGCTACAATGCTTTTCAGCCATAAGCCCAAATGATCACCTAAAAAAACTCTTTTTTGCAATCTAGAACAAGCATTAGTACCACTATGCTACGCCACCTACGAAAAGGGGACAAACAAAGCGATCAGAAAGGCTGCGAGGGGGCAGCGTACTATAAAGGGGAAGGATCCCTAGAGCATGTGCGGCTCCGTCCTTGCGAGGCTGCTGCAATCCTGCGATCCTTTCTTTTCCTCTCTCTTTGATTGGTGCATGACTGTGTCACTGAGGCTGAGCCTACCAGACGCAAACGGCAGAGGGAGATGTGACACTGGAAGCGAGCGAGTGGGCGGGCGGGCGGGCTAGGGGGAGCCGGGAGCGAGCGGTTTCTCGTTTCAAACGCCGTGATGGCGATCCGTGCCTGCGCAGTGCACGTACTACGGCGCACTGCGCAGCTATAGTCAATTAAAGGTGTGTTTGGTTGGTGGAATAGAGAGGAATAGGATGGGATGATTCTAGTTTTTTGGGTTGGGAAGGAACGGGATGGTTCCGTCCATGTGTTTGGTTGGTAGTATGGGATGGTTCTATTTTTTGTTTGGTTAGTGGGATGGAGAAAAATGGAACCGTTCCGTCTCTTGTTTGGTTGGTGGGATGGCCCTTCACTGGAGCTCCCTGGCCCTTCACTGGAGCTCCCTGGCCGCCGGCCCCGTCGGCCGCGCCCGATCTCCCGCGCCGCCGCCGCCCACGCCCGACCTCCCGCGCCCGACCTCCCGAGCCGGATCTCCCGTGACGCCGCCCGCCGCTCGATCTCCTGCGCCGCCGCCCGCGCCCGTCCTCCCACGCCCGACCACCCGCGACGCCGCCCGCCGCCGACCTCGCGCGACGCCGCCCGATCTCCTGCGCCGCCGCCCGCGCCCGTCCTCCCGCGACGCCGCCTGCCGCCCGGCCTCCGCGCCGCCGCTCGCGCGGGTCCCGCCCAGATCTGGATCTGGAGCAGGGAGGGGGAGAGAGAGGGGTGAGAGCACGGGAGGGAGTCTGTGGGACGGAATCATCCGGTATTTTTTGTGGAATGGTATGATCCAGAATTTTTGAGGAATATTCCCTTAGGAGGGACCATTTGCTTCCATTCCATTCTTCCCCATTCCACCAACCAAACAGCTAGATGACCTCAAAATTGGAACGGGACCATTCCATCCCTGAGTCATCCTAGCATCCAAACACACCCTAAGGCACCGCTCTCAGCCGAGATTTGGGTTTCGGCTTATTTATACCAGAAATCATTTAAAATAATCAACTTATAATTTTAATTTTCATTTTTTGTCTCTTCTCTTTTTGCCTTATTCCTTTGTATTGTACGTGATATATAACAGTTTTTCTAATATTTCTTATTTTTTTCTTTTTTCAAAAAAACTAACAGTTGCTATAGTGCATTTCGTAAAAAAAACTAGAAACCATAGCTAAAACCTAGTGAGAGCATCACCTAACTCACGCGGGGGGAGGGGGGTGAGGCCAGTTCGAAACAGCCATTTGGCTTCTGGTTTGAAGCCTTTGGTTTTAACTCAGGTTTTTTTATTATCCATGTAGATATAATATTTTTTTTATTTTTTCTCTATTTTCTTTTAATTGATTGACTCGGCCAAAAACAAAAAGGCATTACAGTGTTTACTTCAGTCCAAAGAAAACAGCTATAGCCAAAACCCGTTAGCAAAAACTGTTTTGAACATGATCAAGAGAAAATGCAGCACCTCACATACCAATATGAAATACTATGTGGGTTTTTTTTGTTGTGGCTTATGGCTCTGGTTTTTTTAATTCTGATTTATTCGCGAGAGACAGTACATAAAGAAAAATAGTCGTGTGTGATTTTAGTCGGTACAGCTGAACTCAGTACACTTTTTACTACAATTTACTTTTAGATCTCGTCTCAAAAAACACACCGTTTTTAAAAAATCTACTGAGCTACATTACATAAGCATAAGCTATAAGTGGTATCGAACCCGCCCGCTACTATATAACATCATCGCCAAAGTAAAGAATACATAATAAAAACAACAATAGAAATCGCAAGGAATTTAAAACTTTAAGAGTACTTTATTATAGAACCAACGAAAGCCGAAATAAATATTTGAAACAAGGGATCGGACCACTTCTAACCACATGAAAAATAAATGAAATAACATAAATAATGGCAAGCCACGGTGCTAAAAACTCGAGTGCTCCCACCTATGTATGATGCTATCATTTCACTGGCTTTTTAACTGAGAATGGAAAGAGTAAGCGTGAGATTTGAAAATCTCGGTAAGTACCAAACAACGGTCGCAACAAGGTGAGTAAAGGACAAATAATGTGAGCAAGCAATTAACACAGGTTAAGGCAATGAGCTAGGTTACTGGAAACACTGATAGAAATCGGAGATAGAGATAACAGGAACGGTAAAATTAAGGATAATTGTTATTTAGCAAGTTACAGTAATAGCACCGGTGATTACTTCCCACATACCCAGTTATATGAGAATAGTCGGTCATGACACTGTTCTCGATTGTATAGCCGCAGACGGGGTGTAATATCATGAGTAACGAGAATGTACGGTCCTCATACGTTACTAGATGGGTGACAATCTCCCTTATATGTAAGCAACCTAGGCCAGATAACCGTTATATTATAAACAGATTATATGGTAAAAGATTGAGATAACTAAGAAGGGTTGGGATAAGATTATGGCCCCGATCAACTCGGCTTCGGCTTCTAGCTTATTTTTCACTATTCATAAGTTTCGTCTTTTTCTGAACTTTTGGCTTTTTGTTGAGCTTTTTTGCCGGTTCTTTTTTTCCCCGTATTTATTTGTATTATACGTAATGGGCTAACATATTTTTTATTTTTAAATTTTTTTAAATTTAATTATGCTAAATAAGTCTCTGTCAGCTAGAGTGCTTTTTTCAGCCAGCTACAGTGTTTTCAGCCATAAGCCACGAGCTTTTCAGCCGAACCGATCACCACCTATGACACGTGGAAGGACTTGCTAAGGTAATCAGGAAACGTGGTATGTGAAATGGAAAGGTTACAGCTGCAAGGTACTTGCCTTGAGCACATTTGGCGGATTTGCTGCACGAGAGATTAGAGATGCACAACTGCCCGAACGTTCCCTCAAAGGTTGCGCGCGATCCTACAAGATGGAACGGAGACGAGTCAGATCAAAGTTAAGATAAACTTGTGGAAAGACGAACGGAAGTGCAATTGGCCTTCATTGTGCGAATCACCGTTCGGCCATGCGAAACATGACCAGATGCACAAACCACAGGACACTGCACAAATCGTGATTCGGCCGCGCACCCAACCGGCCGAACCATGTGACCGTGAAAAACGATCGTGCGGCCCCCTCCGACCACCGTCGCCGCCACCAACCGGTTGCCATCGCCCGGCCGTGCCATTGCCGGTCATCGCCGTCCGCACTACGCCGCCACCTGCCACGGACCATGGGTGCCCCTGCTGCTAGCTGCTGCCACCGCGGGCCACACCGGCCGCCGCCACCGCCAACACGGCACCGCCGCCGCCTGAGCGTCCTCTACTGCTAGCTGCCGCTGCCGTGGGACACGTCGGCTGCCGCCGGCGGCCTCACGCCTTGCGCCTCTCACAGAGAGAGAGATACGAATAGGAATAGATTGGAAAGGAGGAGAGAGAACCTTTTTTTCCTTTGGGAGTTAAAGGCCTGCGCAAGATAGAAATACGGCACCTCATTTTAACCAGCCTTTAAACTCAGATTAGAGCTAATTAAGGTTTGCTTTAGTAGCCCATCTAAAAAAATATGAGGGCGCTACAGAAACCATCGGATCGGACGAGCGATCTGGAACTTGCAATCATGCCTTGCTGCTGCTGCTGCTACCGCTGGTGAGGGCGACTGCGTCTGCATCATTGGGGCAGCAGGAGCAGCTAGCACTTTTGTGTAAGAGCCAACCTCTGGTTTATGTATTATGCGCCAATGAACGACAACTGGTTAAGTAAGATTGCTCATCCTTTGCGCGTACTAATATCAATGACTGGAGGTGATCGAGTATGCATGGGAAATGGGATAAGGTTAAGATACAGTCGCAGCTCACACTGCAGCAGTACGTATCATTGCTAGCTATTGCCTGATGTAACCTTGATGTTTGCTCAGTGTAATCCAAGATGCACGTCACTTCTTTCTGGTGAACAGAATAGATGCATCTCCTACCCTCCAGCGTGGCCGGTTCCTGCATGTGAAACAGGAAGTGCGCACATATACCATACAGGACCATATCATACAAGTTCATGGGTTAAGACCGCTCGCTTGTCACAGTACATGCATGCCTGAGTCAGAGTGTTCACTCAAAGCCATATATGGCATGGTGCGCCGTCAGTGCGTGTACGTATGTGCGACATCCATACTCCAGTTCCACGCCTTCCACACTACATTGCTTCAAATGAACTCGGATCGATTGATTTGATGATTCCAAAGAGGCCACTGGCCGGGATCATTCACAAACTACTGCTACTATAGGACCTGTTTTTTCCCTCCGAAGCTGACGGCTTTTGACTTTTGCTATAGTATCTAACTTTAAAACAGAGTATTTTCTCAAGACAGGGTCTACAAGTGAAATGATGTGTACGTTAAAAACCCAACATCTGTACCTGCCAAAATCGCAAGTGAGAATCTATCTCTTCGTAATATGTACCGTAAACATCTAAAATTCAAAAATTTCAGCTAAAAATCATAAGCCGCAGTCGTTGCCAAACATGCCATATAAAAGTCTGCAAGATGGAGACCCCGGACGGCTGCATGCATCGATCGGACGGAGCCGTTGGGCGCAACCGCATGCGGGGGTGGCCCAGGGCCATGTGACCGGAGGGTGCTCGGCCACTGGGGCTGTCCGACGTCCGTGGCGCTACGTTATGGGTGCGTGACTGGACGTGTTGCGTCCATCGATGGCATCGCACTGCATCCATGGTCCCTATGTCTGACCTGACGCACACCGCAGTACCGCAGCACAACGCGCACACATTTATGATTTATGTTCATGTTACGCATCGATCCTCTCGATCGATCGATCGACGACCGGCCGGTTTTCTCTACTCCTTAAAAGAAGGAGTTCAAGGTGATGATGCATCCTACATTTGCCTTTTTTGACTGACGTGTAGGTCCACCCCGAAACCCGTGCGCTCCCCTACCGAATCCGTGCGGCTGCCTAAATAAAATTCCCCGAACTCGGATCTGTGGTTTAGATTTGGTTTTATGTTTATGGCTCGGTTTTTGGAAATTAGAAGGAGATGAATTCGACTTTCGCAAGAACCCTAATGGTATCCCCAAATAGAATGATCAAGATCCTAGATCGGCAAGGGGAAGAAACAAGAAACAAAAAAAAGAGAGGGGGACTCACGTTTTTCGGGCTTGGCTGCCACCGATTGGGGTCGCCGCCCCGCCGCCGTGCGCCACCGCTTCTTGTGGGAGCCGCGGGCGCCGCCGCTTGGGCCGCCGTGCGCGCGCCGCCGGGGCACTCCCCGCCTTAGATGGCCGCGCCGCTCCGCGCGAGCTCACACCACCGCCGCTCTGCGCGGGTGCCGGCCGCCGCCGCCTCGCGGGCTCCGCCCTGCAGCCCGTGCGCGAGGGCACCGCCGCGTCGCCACTACCGTCTCGCTCCTCGCGGGCGCCGCCGCCGAGCCGCCCATCTCCGTGCGCGGGCCGCCGCCGCCGCCCATCCGCTTTTTTCGGGTGAAGTCAGTGGCAATGGGGCTAGGGTTAGGGTTTCCGGCTGTTATCCCCGCCGCGCACGCATTTTGGCCGTCCGATCCAATCGGATGGCGGGGTCGAGTTGGGCCGCACTGGTTTTAAATGGGCCACGCGCGCGTGCATATTCTCTGGGCCATAAGCGCGTGCACAGTTTTTGGGCCACGCCGGCGAGTTGGGCTGTACATGCTCTTTTAGGCCGCGCGTGTGCGCATTTTTTTTTGTGGGCCGTGCGTGGAGTTGGGCCCGTGCGCGCAATTTTAGGCTATCCGCAGTATTTTTGGGCTGCGTAATTTTGTGGGCTAAATGCTATTTCAGGGGCCGAAAAAAGGGGAGGGGCTGTTGGGTTTTTTTTGGCCCAGCAGCGCATAATCTTATGTATTTCAGCATATATTTCATGCATATATTTAGGTATATATACATGAAATTGATTTATGGTATATACTTCAGGCTGTTGCGTTTTATTTTCAGTGTATATTTCATATATTTATGACATACCTAATGTTTAATTAATGATTATTTGATGTCTCTCGTGAAAATATTACTGGATAATGTCTTTAAGCTGCTGAAAATATTATGCTCTTTTCCGCTGCGTGATGTTCTGCCTCAAATTGAATGGAACCAATGAGAAATTCAATTGGAGGGTTATGTTTAATTTTTCATGCTATTACTCTTTGACCAACGTTAATTGTAATTGCATGATATAAATTATGTTAAATTTTTCGTTTCTGCCCAACAGCATTTCTAGACCACTCATTCTGTACTGCAATAATCAACCCGCAGTTTTCTATTCGAGTAACAACAAGTCAAGTGCGGCTGCCAAGCACATTGACATAAAGTACCATGTTGTGAAAGATAGAGTCCAGGATCAAACAATTAAGGTTGAGCATATTGGAACTAAATTTATGCTTGCGGATTCGCTCACAAAAGGCTTACCACCCAATATTTTTCGTGATCATGTTGCCGGCATGGGTTTATTGGAGAGCCTGTGATCCTGGAATAAGAGGAACATATAAAGTAACCAACTCCCATGAAGTATTATGTTATCCAATCGATATAGAATGAAGCACTATAAGTACTGATGTCCAGTGGTACTTAATTGACTGTTGTGACGCATTACTTTGGTGTGAATTTTTATTGAGAGAGGGCTTATGATGTTTAGCCTTACGATCAAGGGGGAGAATGTTGGATATTGATCTAAGGCCAAACGGCCGAAAAGAGAGGGACATGGGGAAACCCACGTTTTCACAGGTTTTCAGCGCCCTGATCGGGGGTGCCTAACCAACTTATGGTTACGGTTCCCCGTTGCAACAGCGCAATATAAACAGAAGGGTTCTGGCCTCTCCCGTGTGATCTTCGTTCCTGTGAGAGTCAAGCCCCGAACAAAAAACCCTAAGTACCCAATCTACTTCGCGCTGTCGGCAACGGGAAGACCGTCGACCGCCACTGCAGGACGTCGCCGGCGACTCTTCGTACCCCGGCGCCACCCCGACCTTCACCGACCACTGCCTCACGCCTGCATCACGCAGGCACGGGTCTTCAGGTGACAATGTGCTTGTGATAATGCTTTAGATGATCCTCTATTGACTATGTTGTTGTTCCCTTCAAACTTGACTTTAGTAGAATGTGACTTGGTTCTTTAGCAGCAGCCTATTAGATAGAGATAAAGTTGATTCACATGAAGTTACTCCTAGGGACAGAGAGAGGAGAAGCAGTTATAGTAGATCTGACCGAACGGAAAGTGCACATCACATTCGTGAAGAAAGCAGGGGTAGGGAAAGACAGCGGTTGTTCAAGGCATAAAGATCATGAGAGAAGAAGGGATACAAGTAAGGATTGTTATAAAGAATCTGACAGGGTTGGTAGTCTACATGAAAGGAAGAAAGTGAGAGATGAAAGAGATAGGGGACGGCACAGGGATATGGAAAATGAAACTCGTAGAACCAGAGAAGGAAAGGACAGAGTTGGCAATAGTGATAGGCACAGGGATTCTACACGGTCAAAATACAGCACGTCTGATGGTCATAAAGACAGGTCAAGACCTGGGAAGAGAGGTAGAGATGCTGACCATAGAAGCCATAGATCTGAAGAAATGAAGGAAAATTCTTTCAAGTAAGGCATCTTTCACTTGATTTACTATCCTTCTTAGTTTATTTTTTGGTTTTTCCGGCACTTTATATTTAGTGCTATTTTCTTGATGTTAGGGAGGAAGATGAAGAGGAGTACCAAGAGAAAATTGAACAACAATTAGCAATGCAGGAAGAAGATGACCCTGACAAAATTAAGGAGGAAGCGAGGAGAAGGAAAGAAGCTATTATGGCGAAATACAGGCAGCAACAATTGCAGAAGCAACAGCTGGAATCTGTACCTAGAAGCAACAATGAAGGTAACCTATTAGCTAAAATTTAGTCAGCGTAATACGTGAACTACTGTACTTATACTATGTTATGTTCAAATGAGTTTATTTTCTACTGAAATGTACTGTTGCTTGTAGAGAAGTAAGAGCAATGGGTAGAGATGAGACTTCAGATATGAAAGATGATAATGGTAGCAACTTTGTGGCCAATGAGGAAGCTGACAATAAGCATGATTAAGTTGGCTGATTATGTGACAAATATACTGTTGGAAATTGACAAAGGAAATGTGATATCCTTCTATACTAATATGTTTGGGGTCTCATATGAATTGCAATGGATGTGGATTGTGATGAAATATTTTTTTTATCACTTGCTCTCCCACACACTCGCATCTATTCGAGGGTTAGGCATGACCTATGTGCAAAATTATCCAGTGATTTATGACTGTGTTTTTGTGTACAAATTTGCGAAATATTTCTATCTTCAACGCAGAATATATTTATTATCAGTATCTTTTGCAGTATTTGTTACTGTTTATAACTAGCTATGTTGTACCATAGGTCTAAAAGATCTTGAATTGCAACTAAGGGGTATAAAATCTGATTCTACTTTTGATCTTGTATGAAAGGTTGGTTCTCTATTCCATCATATTAGATTTGATACTAATTTTGACAGAGGAATTATCATAGTTTTTTTTTCCTTTATGGGTACTTCATGTCTATGAAGCTTCCAGTGGCGAATGGTTTTTTTATGTTTGGGATGGAACGGATACTCCTGCGACCGAGTTTCAGACACTTTAGGGTTAGACATTGTCATCATTGTTTAATTTTCAATTTCAGCAATAGGCAATAGCTACTAAAACCCATTATGAAATCTAGGATGGTGCTATGGTGTAAAACAAAATTTATATTTATTGTAAATTTTAGAATCATACTGATATTATATATCACTTTTTTTGAGAATCCGTTGTAACGCACGGGCATTGTACTAGTGAAATCTGAAGTGGTTTCGCCGCTCTTTCGGCCTTGTTGCAGGCATACATACACACACACCCCTATCGTGCGGACCTTGTGTTGTCGAACTCCCAGTGGTCCTGGCCGGCCGCGCCGTGCCGATGGTCCCCTCGGCCTGGCGATCCGGTCGCCTCCGGCCTCCGTCGTCGGGCCCCGCCTCGGCGATTCCTCCCGAGCTCCGCGTACGTCTCCGTCCTCGTCGAATCATGGAGGCAGCGCGCCAGCTAGCGAGCGAGCCGCGCCCAACTCGGCTCGCTCCAACACGCACGTACGCGCGCGCGCGCGAGAGAGAGAGAGATCCATCGACCGAGATGGCGCGCGCGCGCGTTCGATCGGTACGGCCCGGTTAAATGATCCGGCAGGACGGACGGCTCGGCCGGTCGAATTTACCGTGTCACGTACTGCTCGCGTACCGATCGACGTGCATGACAGTGTTAATTCTGACCTGCTGCCTTGTTCGGGGAGAAGGCCAGGGAATCCCAAGTATACGCTCAGCTAGACACGAGCTGCATGCCTTCCTTGGGACAACACAACAGCATGGGTAGTAGTAGTAGTAGTAGTAGTAGCAGTTGTTGTTGTTGTTGTATACTTGCACTTTCCTATTGCTGCAGATGCACCTTAGGTTAAAGGTCGTAACTCCCCTAGCATGTCTTCTCCTACTCTTGCAGTTGCAGGCAGATCTGCTTCGAACGCTAGCTAGAAGCCATCTATAACTTGGCTCTCCTTAGTCGTTCGTCAGGGAGCTGGACGGATCGGGCCTACACGAGCAGCAGCAGCAGCAGCAGCAGCACAAGCATGCCGACAGCCGAGGCCTAATGAGGAGGGTGACTGTGTACGTACGTGACGCAGCAATGATCCGGGGTTGTTGCGATAGTTGGTAAGCGCATCGCCCCGAGAGAGAAAAACCGACCAGATCTCCCCGGGCGCCAGCCGGGCTGGCATATCCCCCTGTCGGGCCAATGCTTCGGAAGCAAGGATCCTGCTTTGCCTCGGCTTTTTTCCTTGTCCTGGATATTTATTCTCTCTTATTCTAATCGAATTACGGAGGATCGACGGAGAAGGATGTGTAAGCAAGTCATGTTCCAAGTTGATGGTTTTTTCCTTTGGACACAAGATTCTCAGAGATCACAATCTCTGAAGTCTGAACCCTGGTAAGCCTACAGAGGACCTAGCTTCGCTCGGTTGACATGCTTCCCGTCATGCGAGCTAGCAGCCAGAACGTCTCACCTTACACATACATGTGCATTTAGTAGAAAAAACATGCGTTCGTGCTCGATGAGATACTAAATAAATTCATGTATTTCAATAGAACACACACATGTGTGTGTCTATATATATATAGGACGAGTGTTTCATGCACCATGGTGCCTAGGCACCAATATCAATACCCGTTGATTTGCTTCGAGATTCGCAACGTTTGATGTGGGTATCTTCATATACCCATAAAAAGTATATTTGAGATGTCAAACTCTGAAAAAATTTAAATTTAACTTCAGTTTAATTAGTTTGAACTATTTTTATGGTATATACTCACTGTAGTTGCATTAAACTCAAAAGTAGTTCAAACTAGTTTGAACTGAGTTCAAAACTAACTTACCATAAATATATCAAGGGTATAAAATATTTTCATACCCAAACTCAAAAAAATTATCAATCATACACGTGTATCGGATGTTGGTGCCTAGGCACCATGGTGCATATATATATATATATATATATATATATATATATATATATATATATATATATATATATATATATATATATATATATATATATATATATATATATATATATATATATATGTGTGTGTGTGTGTGTGTGTGTGTGTGTGTGTGTGTGTGTGGGGTGGTGGTGTATCATATGAGCGTGGTGTACGTGAATATATGCATCCTCCTCCGTTGTGATTAGAAAAAAGGTAAGCCTACAGACAGTACCGCTAGTTATTTCAGAATCTGAAGAACATGGAACTATGGAACCATGCTATAGGCACCTGCCATCAGGGGCGAACCTAGCACTAAAATTGAGTGGGGGTATGTAGCACATTATCTAGCAAACTGCCGGCTGCCGCACTAAGCCACTGGGGGCCTGCTGAGTTGCGGACTGGGGGCCTATGTGGATTACATCCAAGAGGTATACGTAATTAACGAAATTGACTGGGGGCCAAGGCCCCCACTAATCATGCTTTGGGTCCGCCCCTGCCTGCCATCCAGATGCACTCGGCTAATTCGGTCTCGCTCTAAATGATTTTAGCTTTTAGTTTTTCCATCTTTTAGTTTATTTAAGATAGAAGCCAGAACACATTAATTTACAATTTTGGCTTATTTTGGTTTTGTAACTTGTTTTGCCTTTTCTTTTTTTTTTGCCTTTATTTTTTACATCGTCTGTGACGATCTAATGTTTTTTCTTTCAATTTCTTTCTCTTTTTTTTAAAAAAAATTAACAACCGCTACAGTACAATTTCAATAAAAAAATCACAACCGATGACCATAAGCTATTTGAAGCACCATCTTTAAACATCACAGGAAGCATTCAGCTGAAAAGGAACTTCCACTCACAATCACTACTAAATTCGGCCAATGACCATCACGTGTTAAAAATGGCTTTTGCTAATGAATTTTAACTGTGGCTATTGACTTTTGATTGAAATGAGCACTGTAATAGCTGTTAGATTTTAGCTAAGACATTCAATTAAAAAAATGAAGAAAAAAAGGAAATGAAAAAACATTATATCTCCACAAACAATGCAAAAAGAAAAAAGAAAAAAAGCAATATTTGAATTAAAAAGCTAACACATTCAAAGCGGTTTCTAAAAGTTAAAAGCCAGGAACCAAAAACAGTTTTGAACAAGGCCGTAATTTACTAGTACCACGTACTGTTTGCCTAATCAGGTCTGCTAAATCCGGCTCCAGCATAGAGAAGGCATAGAGCCTTGCCCTTGCACCACACACACAAGCCTAAATGCACAGAGAACATCATCTCAAATGTTTATTAGAGTATGCTGATAAATGCCAACTGTTCTAGGATAAGACATCAGCGCTAGAGGTGTCAGGCTGAATAATTAGCTTGCTTCCATACACAAAACAAGATGAATTCATATGTGACAAGATTGGTAATATCTATTGGCTACAATATGTAGTGCAACTTCGGAATATATATATGAGAACCGATGAAAGTATCATACAGGAAGCAGTAGGCTTGAGTGAGCTGATCTTTCTGACACAAAAGCGACCATCTACAATGACACAAGATAACCTCAAGGGCAAAATGGGTGTTTTACAATAGGCCACAGATTTCACTGCACACGAAAATAAACTAGCAGCAGACAGACAGATACTTCAAATAAACCATTGCACCCTTCAGCATCATCTAACAGTAAACTCACAGTCCATACTTCCGTGGTTCAGACGAAGGTCAGGACACCTATTTGTTCTGACCTATCTGTTCCAGTGCTCTTGGGGCTGCAGGAAGATTGATTATACTTCAGGCCAAATCAATAATCATAATAAAACTGATGCAAATGTTAGCTACAAGTTACTGTCAAATGTCAAATGAGTACAGGCGATGTTCATTAATATCAGATATCAATGGAGAATGATGTTCCTAGATACCTTATTATTACGGGGCAAAAATAGTTCATTCCAGCATATCAAGATTTGGTCTTGATTGTTTTAGCTTTTTGACAATATGGGCTTATTCAACTTAGCCAAATCACAAAGTGATTTATTGAAATAAACAGTGTATAAGACATACAATAGTACGTTAGTTTACATTGGTCAAGATTTATGTTTCACCCAGTCTGACGAATTTATGGTATACAAAGCACGAAAGAAGATAAATATTTGCTGGGATTTGACCTATGGTAAGGGACATAATGCAAAATATTAGTGGCTTAAGTGCATTACATTATTTTTTTCAAAGATCAATGACAAGGTCAGATTGTAAGTCTGTTCAATTCCATGCACTGCCCACACTTTTCCCCTGTTTTTGTGCCTTACCATTACTCCAGCTATTTTATAGGTTACCGAACAGTGATGAAGAATTTAAATGTGCAACGCAATTTATTTTGAAATTACCATAACACCAAGGATGGGTACTAGTAATCAGCAATACTAACATAATATGCAACTCAAGATAAACAAGACCATGGCAAAGAAGGGAACATCAAATTTTGACTGACAGGTAATTTGTCTAACAAAGCCTTCTCAAAGATGGTCAAGTATATGCCAGTGCGTGCGTGCGTGCATACCCATTCCAGCAGCATCAGAGCCTCTCATGATCCTCAGTTTCCGACAAATAGTGGTAAACAAGCTGCAAATGATGTACAGATAGTAAGCATGCATCAATATATAGCTACTGAATCGTTGAAAGAATGCATGGTAACTAATTGAAACAATCCCTAGGTCTGTAGGTCACATTGTGTAAAAAAACAGACCAACAAACTGATATTACAAAACGATATGTAGAGAAAGGAAAAGGGGGCAAAGGCAGAACCAGTGGCGTAACATACACTTCTCTCCGTATAATCTCTTCAAAGGTGACAACCAACAGTTCGCATTAAATTTTGTTCATAAAAATCATCTGTACTGTACATATATCCTTAGGAAAATCAACAGGCTTATATGATGCATATAATTTTCTCTTCATACATTCTCCTCAAAGCTGACAATCAAAAGTTCACAGAAGACCTATCCACACATTAGCCAAATGAAAACTCGGATTCAGAAAATGGCAAAACTGCACTTCTCAGAGAATGAGAGACTCAAATAGCCATTTTGAGCAAGTGTTGGATGTTGTTTTGCAAAATTTTAGCTGCCTTCAAACCACTTACAGGAGAAGTGTAGGCTACCATATAAAAGTTATGACAGCTTCCATCACTCTACTATCAAGATCTGATCTACTAAGTCCTAACTACAGTTACATCAACAACAAAGGAATATTATTGTCTGAATGGGTAAAGGTATTCTATGCAAGAGAAGAATGCCACAAGAAGGGATCATGAAAAACATCACTATGCAGATAATCTGACAAGCCACACAAAGTTAGGAACTCACCCCCAAGGAAGATCACCAACAAGCATCCAGTCAGCATCCTTGTCTTCATATGTAAGGACATACTCCTGGTCCTGAAGGGCGTTAGCCCTAGAACCATCAGTAAGCCTGTCTCTTCTTGATGTTTTGCACGAACTGCTTTTACCTGTAATGCCACAATGTGTTCCCTTGATATGTACATCTATATACAGAACAATAGAAAGCAAGCATTTATATTGTTCTATTCACACAAGGACCTAAGTAGGGCTAGATATGTTCCTTGCAGAGATAGAAATGCTATTTTTATTGACCAGGAGACAATAATATGTAAACTTTACAAATCTACAAAATGGGTGACTACAAGATGTTTCTTTTGCTCCAAGACTTAAGGTATATCATATTTCTTTTTGAGGGAAAACTTAAGGGATATTACTATTAATGGCCTTTATTGCCACTTCCTTTTCTTATGCTGCCATTTAGGGGGAAAAACGGACTTTTAGCACCTAACTAGCAAAATTTACTTCAACCCCTTATCTTATCTTTTGAAAAGGACATTCTAGATAATCCTAGTTAATACTTAGATGTTGATCCAGATTATGATAATTGACTAGTCAAAATGGCCTAGCAGTCATAGTTTACCTAGCGCATCATCCTCCGAGTTTTACCATTCTTTTATCCTATCAAGAGCTTCACTAAGCAGAAAAACCATACGGAATATCTCATTCCTAACTTCACATCTACCGCAGGCAAAAACATTGGCCAATTTTCATCAAAGTAATTGGCATCTAAAAACTACGTAGGGAGACAATAAATTGAATATAGTTACAGACTAACAGTGAAAAAAAACACTCACCAGTGATGAAGCAGCTAAACATCTTCTCAAGAGCTAGCAAAAGATCCTCATAGCTCGAATAGGTCTTAAGGTCGACCTTCCTAAGGTATGGGGCTCCATCCATGCTGACCTTAACATACCAGCATCCTGCCTCGCTTCTTCCTTCGTCTTCCCCCTTGGTCTTTGTGGCACTCGCGGCCAACGTATTCTTCCGGTAGCTCCGAACAGGCGGCCACCCAACAACTTGTTCCCTAGTGCATAACACTTACTGTCAGACCAGACCAAAACAGACCAAACATCAACAGATATGATTTTTAACAAGCCAACAACCTCATGAATGTATTGTGTGCAGGCTACTGCACACATTGCACTCTAGATTTATCTAGAGACTACAGGACCTGGTTACTGGTTAATTCCATATTTCCATGTTAAACAGCCCAGTTATGTCTTCTGCAAAAGTACTATTACAGGGGGAAAATTAAGAGAAGCAACCGCCGGGTAATGTTGGAACTAATTTTGACTCATGTCGAGTACTCGTGGCAATGTGTGTTTGAGTACTCATGGCAGTGTGTGTTCAAGTACTCGTGTGGCAGTCGTGTGTGTAAGTATTCGTGTGTTCGAGTACCCGTGTAGAAGTCAGAAGTCGTGAGTCGTAGTCAAAAGTACATGTAGTGGTCGTACTGTATATGTCTTTGCATTGTAGTAGTGTGTGGCATCAGAAGAAGCACACGGCATTACGTGTGATACGGACAAGTATGGAGGCTTGAGCCGGAATGCATGCTGAGCCGTGAGAAGCGATCGGACGGAGGCGCCAATATTTACTTGTCCGTATCACATTAATGCTATAGTTGTCATAGAAGATGCACTAGTCGAAGCACTGAGTCGATGCTTCGTGGTCGAAGCATCGAGTCGAGAAGCCGTGGCTGTAGCTACAGTGAACCGGTCGTATCTACAGTATCGGTCGGTACTTGGACGTGATGAAGAGCCGTGGTCGAGACACCGTGGTCAAAAGGCCATGATCGGACAGCCGTGGTCGAGACATTGTGGTGTACTCGTAAGAGTACTGTAGCAGTTGGAACGCCCGAATGAAGTGTTAGTCTGAGTCAATAAGTTAGCTAAGTCTTATAGATCTTGGATGGAACCCAGGAGGTCGTGACATGAAAATAGGTCATAGTGGAGTTAGTAGGTGCGTGGAGTATAGGTCTTGTGACCTTATTGTGTGCATGATGCTTATTTAAACCGGGTAATTCCTGTAAAGTAAAAAAAGTGTAGAGGTAATAGAGATTGAGTGATTTAATCACAAGGAGTTTCTTCTCTGTGTGTATTTGTCTCTCTCTCCGTGTGTTTATCCAGAGTGACAAGAGAGAGGATTGAGTGATTCAATCCCACAGTTAAGTGGCGGTTTTAGCAGGAAATTTTCTATTTTGCGTTTCATTTACCAAGCAACTACTTCATTTCTATATTTCAGCAGGAAAATTAAGAGAATCATCACTGTTATGGGTCATTACTGCTCCTAGCCTCCTACTGTGATCCAAAACTGACTGAAGTACCATAACACCTACAGATTAAACCCTCCTTCTAGCAACTGCTCCTATTTAGCGAGCTAATTAAGAGTCTAGAAGCTCGAAACCGAACTGAACCCTGCTTACTTGGCAGCTCGCGGAGCTCCGGCAACGGCTTCGCCCATCCCCTTCTCCTCCTCCCTCACGCACCCGGCAGAAACGGCATCGAGGTTCGCGGATCGGTCGAGGGAGCCGACGAACCCGCGCTTGGCGCTGCCCCTGGGAGGAGCAGGGCCGAGGGTGAGTGCGGCGTTGACCGCGGCCTCGGCACGGCCTGGCGACTCGGAGCCCGGGAGCCCGAGGCGGAGCGCGAGGTGCGGCCCCACCTCCCCGGCCGCGGAGGAGGAGGAGGAGGACGAGCATGAGGACGAGGAGGCCGGCGCGGCGCCGAGGCCGATGTAGTCGCGCGCTTCGAGAGGCGGCGGCATTGGAACTCGGAGGCGAGACACGGAGGAGGAGAGGCGGGTCTTGTCTTTTTGGTCGCTTGGAGAGGGAGCGGAGAGTGGGGAGCAGGTGGTGGTGTCTTATTAAAAACTCTGAGGCGACAAGTGGCCGACCGAGAGGACGGCTTTTTATTTTGTTCCCCTTTTCTGGGGCGGGGTGGCTTCCCGGGTGCGTGTAGTGATTTTGGGTACTCTATTTTGGCTCGAGACCTCGAGGGAGGGATACGGAAGAGGAAAACGTGTGTATCTGCTGTGTGCCTGTGTCGACAGTTTGACCCTGGCCATTTGGAAAGTCAAGGTCAATTGGGACGGTGACTTGGTTTGCAAATGCTTACATGTTAAGCATAGCTCATAAGTCACACAGCTATCTAGAAGTATACATAGACTGTATTATGTGCAAATCTCTGTACAAGTATAGCTGACTTGCACTCAGTCGTGGGGCCCGGTTATATCGTGCCATTCGGGATAATATTTATACATATATATGTAGAAATGCTCACAGAGACATCACGATATATACACATGTTAATCTAGCATGCATCAGAGAGTTATTCCCTGCATTAAGTACTACGATTTACAACAAAGTGAATGGGAGCACTGTAGTATAAAGGTTTGTTCTTTTGGGTTACGACCGGTGGCTTTTGATTGTTTGTGTAAGAGAGTATAGATCAAGAAAAAATCGCGTACAGTTCTGTCTGACATATATGAAATCGCTACAGTGTTTACTATAATAAATTTATAAATTATGTTTTAGACACTCTGTAGAAAAAATCAGTTATAGTAGAAAAGATAAAGTAGAAGTCGAAAAGAAGGAATCAGAAATAATACGACGAGAGCACCATATACGTACTCTGTTTCAGATACTATGACTAGCACAGCTATAGCAAATTTTGACGTTTTAACTAGCATGGTGGCGCAAAACAAAATTCTATGCTGCTACCAATTTGGGCTACATCGGAAGTGTGTGTGATTAACTGTTAAGTGCACTGCACATATGCTTGAAAATGTTTGGAAGTACGGAAATTTCAGCCTCGATCATGACCAAAAGTACACGCTGGCCGGCAGTTAATACATTAAGGACTTGTTGGGAAACCCAAAATACAGTAAAGTAGGGTTTTTTTTACATCGACAGGATCTTCAGGAGGATTCTCTTTTTGGTTGTATAATACAGAATTTCAGACAGCTACTGCACCCCTCTTCTCCTACCCACTTGACGGCCGCACCGATCACACTGTTATCGGTCCCACGAAAGAATTGGGAGGTGTTTGGTTGTTAGCCACAGTTTATCACATCTAAGGTTAGGTAAATTTAATCAACTTTAGGAGCTGTTTGGTTGCAGCCACAGTTGTGGCAAGATTCCCTTCCAGCAAACTAGGTCCCACACGTCAATGACTCAAAAAGTGTGACAAGATTCCCTTAGGCTTGCTAAGGTGTGACAAAGAATTTGAGCACCTCAACTTAGGCAAGTGTGGCAATTTTTATTGGCAAAATGTGGCTAGCAACCAAACAGCCCCTTGATCCCACACGCACATACTAATGAAAACTTTACACTCTCGTTGCTCATTTCTGTCCTAGTATACAACCAATTCAGTTTCAGCTTTTGATTTCTGATTTATTTTTCACTATTTATAAATTTCGTCTTTTTTAAACTTTTAGCTTTTTTGAGCTTTTTTACTGATTCTTTTTTCCCGTATTCGTTTACGTTGTCTGTAATGAGCTAGCATTTTTTTATATTTTTAAATTTTTTTTAAATTTAATTATATCAAATAAACCATCTTCAGCTACAATGAAATTTCAGTCGCTACAGTGCAATTTTAGCTATAAACCACAGTTTTTCAGCCCAACTGAGCGGCGCCACGAAGTTATGGTCGCTTGTTAGCGGTGGTGGTGGGTGCGTACGTTCCGGTGACGTGAGAAACGAAGTAATGGCGCGGATGGTGGTGGCGGCCACGGCGTTGGGGGGCAGGAACAGCGAAGAACCGACACGGGGGCGCAAGTCCACCCGACAGCGCCGCAGAGACGTCGCTCTCCTCTCCCCGCTCCCACCCCCGACCAGACCCGACGACTCCCCCGTCCAAACCCACCACTCTCCCGAGCCGAGCAGCGCCGCCGTGCCGTGTTCCACGGTTCCACCACCACTTACCGCGCAGTCCACCACACCAAGCCCGCGCGCGCCCCATGACTCGCGCTAGTGGGGAAGGCACCGCCCTGTTCTTACACCGTTCCATCCTATTCTTCCAGCGTTCGTGCAATCGAGAAATGCTCCATGTAGAAACAGTTTTTTTTCTTTCTTTCGAGGAGATGAATCATCATTGGGTATACTACAAATTAAACTCACGACGAAGGTCATGTAATGCGATCCCACCGAAGAGTAGTACACGTACAAGTCGTAACTCAATGTTCAGGTCAACGACGCATTTGTGGATCTGAATTGATGGCACTGCCGCTGCGCTGGCCTCTCGGATCCCCTCTCGTGCATTTGGCGCGCGCGACAATGCCTGCGCAGGCATGCATGCGGCGGCAGGCGGCTGCAACCTGCAACTGCAAGCACCTGCCTCTGTATACGACCACTACAAGCAGCAAGCATTACTAGCCTCTGCTCCCCTCCCATGCGTGCATCATCACAGCACACCTCTCCGGCCATCATGCCGCGGGTGCTCGAGAGCACCGCATTTATTTCTTCCTCTACCTCCACTGCGTGCCTGCTCACTGATCGCTGCAACTGCGACTGCGACTGCGACGATAATTGTCCACCAGAACGGTGTAAGCTGCGGTCTATGTCTACCATGCTATCCAGTTAGTGCATTTTAGATGAAACTTTATGACAATGCCAAATATTTTTGCTCATCCAAACGGCAAATCTCCGAGTCTTCGATCCTTGGGCATCAGTCAAATCATCCGCTTGATAAGTGCTTCATTTTCAAGTACTACATGGATAAATCACTAGACAGTCATAGCATCAACCGTGAATGATGCATTCATGTCGATAAATCATTGATGTCTCTGCTCTGTAGTTAGTTTAGTAGAGGTTTCACTACGACTTAATAATTTCATGATTTGGCCATAGTGGGGGAGGTTTTTCAGGTGAAAACCCGATCGATCTCCATTCCCGAAATCCTGCTCCTTTTGCCGACAACTGAGACGAGCCCGTGCGGCGGCAGTCATGATGAGCCTCTCCATATTCCTTTCGAACGCCACTGCCTGGCTCCGGTTGGCCACTGAACGAGAAACACCAAGCGAAGGCAAGCCGAGCTGTTCGTTTGGGCGAGGACACCTGGGAGAGCCATGCCATTGCCAGCCTTGCCCGTGTAATGGCCACAGCAATCGATGTCTCCCTCCCGTGCCGTGCCCATGCATTACGCCGCAGTTACCTGCGTGCCTGGCGGGCAGGCAGGCAGGCAGTGGGGATCGGATTCTGGCAGTGGTGTGCACATTGAGTGGCCTCAAGCCAACCTGCCGTGTCCTGATCCCCTGAAAGCCTTGCGTCAAGCCCATCTAGTGTTCCTGGTCCTTTTTGTTCGGCTAGACATACGACATGTCTAATATGAAGCATTCTTGCTTTTGCCTTGTGATTAATTGACTTTTAAATAATCTATTTTCTATTAATATTATAAAAATATAATGTCGATTAAAAATTACAAAAGTAATTCTCTGTCGTCATTTCGACAGAGTTCCTAATTTCTTATCACCACTCGAAATAGCGGCAGCAACTCTGTCGCCATTTGAAATGGCGATAGAAGCCAGATTATTTAAGGGCAAAGAATTGACTGAAATTTGTTTTAATTTGGTGAAAAAAAACTAGAGGAGATGAGAGAAGTCCAAAACAGAGAAATGAGGTGAGGAGAGTCCAAGCGAGTCCGCATTTACAGCACAAAGACCTTGTTGGCAGTGTTGGAGACTCTATCATCAGTCCAATTGGCGACAGGTCTCCGCCGCCAGTCCAATTGGTGGCATAGCTTTTGTCGACAATCGAATTGGTGACAAAGACTATGTTGCTTTGTTGCCAATTGGATTGGCGATAAAAACCTGCTTGCTGGCACAAACAGCTGCACGTAGGAAGTTGCCATTTCGAATGGAGACCGGTCTCTGACACCGTTTGAAATGGCTAAAATGGCGGCAATGAATTATTTCTATATTTTTTAATCAACAATATATTTCTATAATATTAGCAAAACTAGATTATTAAAAAATATGATTAATTAAGGTCATCTTTGGCGAGTTTCGACATAACAATTAAGTCATGAATAAGCTTAAACTCTTCAAATGTGTTTTTTTTTACAATCAAACGTGGTACTATTGGTTTCTTATGTTAGGAAACATCTCCTATACACACAACACACTGTGTGCAGTCATGCACTTGGGCAGCCAGCGCTCTTCGATCACCATCCAACCGTCCATATCTAGAAGCGCGTATTTTGCAGAAAACCACCCACCTTCTCACTACTAATTTTCCGAATAGCCCCCGGTCGGCCGCCTCCTCCCATCTGCCTCCATCCCCCAAACCAATCCCCATCTCCAAACCCGAGCGGGATTCTCTGACTTAGAGAAGCTAAGTCACAGCCATTCATCGCCCAGTGAACGGTCCAGATCATTCTAGTTTTTTTAGTTTTGATTTTTTACTTCTAGTTTTTAGTTTTTATCTTTTTCTAGTTTTTTTATCTTTTTTATATTTCATTATATTACCTGTGTTAAAATAACATATTTTTTATAAATAAAAAATAGATTATTTTAACACAGATAATATAAAGAAATATAAAAAAAGAAAAAAACTAGAAAAAGATGAAAACAAAAAACTAGAAGTAAAAAAATCAAAACTAAAAAAACTAGAATGATCTGTACCGTTCACTGGGCGATGGATGGCTTAGAAAAGCTAAGTCACGCTATGACTTAACTTCTCTAAGTCAGAGAATACGCGCCGCTCCAAACCTATCTTCCAATTCCACGTCCCCATCTCTGTGCGGCGGCGGTGGCGGCAACCACCTCGGGCGACGGGCTCCCTCTCCATGTGACAGTGACGGTGACTAATTCCCCGAGAAGGCCAATAAGTCCCGCGTCGACGATGACCACATCCGGTGGCGACCCCTCATGCAATCCCCCGTTCTCTTCGCTGCTATCCACACGAGGGCTGGTGGTCATCGGATCTAGTCGTGGCCATTTCGGTGCACACGCAATAGCTGTGTGGGTTGGCACTTGGACGCCCTGAGTTCTGACAACAGACTCTAACGAGGCGGCGTGGGAGACAGGGTGCAGAGTTGGCTCTGACAAGCGGCGGGCTCCGGACGCGCGTTGTACTTGGGCTACGACAACTTATGACCTCCAATTCTTCTTGCTGAATCAGAATTTTTATCCCAATTTATTGGTGCAATTTCTGAGTTTTTTCTTCACGATTTGTATCAAGATTTGTTCTTGTGTCCTAGAGATGTTGTCGTGTTTGGTACATCGAGAAACGAGGTCGGGTTGTTGCATTGTCAAGATGTGAGATCGGTTGCTCCAGAGATATTCCTGTCTGGTACAGATGAGGGAAGATTGGAAAATGAATAGATGGATGTAGCTGAGAGTTTCATTGAGTTCCTTTGTGCCTGTTCTGAATTATGTCGAGATGTTTGAATGCATGCATTTATCTGAAGTGAACCTGTAAATTTTCTCTGTATATATTGTTGCACTTAGACTTCTCGGTTGTTAATCAGAGATTGTTAATGCATCAACCATTGTTTCACCTTAAATGAATACACAATTCTATGTTCCTTTTGTCAGGCTGTGAATTGGTTGATATTATTTGGATTGCTAGGACAGTACAATGTCCTGTCTGCATGGGTCTCGATTCTTCTACAAGCGAACAGTAGTAGCAATTAGCCAGGGCCGTCCCGGCCAAAATCGAGGCCCTGTGCAAAGTCTAAAACGGGGCCTCGTAGGCTAGCAAAATAGGACCATAAATAATATAAAAACAATAATTTATTACATTAAAATGTAATATGTTATGAATTATACCTATTCAACCCTTCGTCGCATAATGTTTACTTGAATATCATCATTGGTGTTCTTCGAAATTAAATATTCAATGATAGACTCATAGTCAATCTTGTCCAGCATGTCGCCCTCAAGTGCTATTGTAGCCAAATCAGTAAGCCTTTCTTGCGTCATTGTAGAACGCAAATAATTCTTCAATAACTTCAATTTTGAAAAGCTTCGTTCTGCTGATGCAACAGTCACAGGAATGGTCAACAAAACTCTATATGCAATAGTTGCATTGGGGAAACAGTCATGTCGCTTCAAGAACTTTAGAATATCAACAGGGCCCATATCTTCTTTCGGAATAAAATCTTGAAGAAACCTCAGCTCCACATACAGTTCATTAGCATCAATATCTGATTTTCCATCTCTTTTAAGAGCGGCCTCAAGATTATCACAGGAAGATCTCAAGCTATTATTATCCAATGACTGCAATATATCGGAAGTAAATAAGAAACCAAAAATTCTCTAGTAACCTTGATACTGTTCAAATCTTGTTGTTAGTGAAGAAATAGCTTGATCAACAATAGGTATAAAATAGTTGATTGTAAATGATTCCTCTGCAGACTGTGTGGCAACATTTGTGTCATCTGGGTTCTCATCAAATTGCCTCTTTCTTTTAATTTCTCTGCTTTTATGAAATGTTGTATCAATATCCATCTCGAGTGCAATTCCTTTAGCTATTTCCAGTGTATTTAAGAAACTAGTTTCCCTGTACCAAAAAATAGAGACCAGGCCTATATAGTATTGGGCTGTACACAAGATATTAGGGGCCCCTGGAAATTGGGGGCCCTGTGCGGTCGCACAGGCCGCACTTGCCCAGGGACGGGCCTGCAATTAGCTAGCATGCTTCATGTCACTCAGAATGTTTGGTACACTCAACTAGCAGCAAGAAGTTCATAAAATTTTCACTCGACAAACTTGTATGCTATTTGCTATCACCCGAGATGTGAACGGTGTCATGTGTACGTTTGACTAACAGAATTAAACCAGCAGCCAGTACAAAGTGAATGGCAACATCACACATTAAGGGTACAATCAGAAATGCTATAAGGTGACAATAAGAAAATTTTTGGCTGCATGTCCTCTCAACTTGGAAAACTCACATTTTTGGAACCTGGAAAACTCATATTTTTGGAACGTTTACATTCAATAAACATTGACACATTACTAGATCATGGATAGCTACTCTGGCACATTTTTCTATCACCAGAACAATCACACAATTCAGAATACATAATCTTCCATCACAAAGAACAAAGGTTTCAGTTTGTCATACATGAAGCAAGACTTCACACTTCAGAAATTTCATAAAATTTAGAGTACTTCACACATATTTCAGATAACACCACACACCTAAACTTGTTCTTCAGGAAGGGTACATAACATGAGCATTGAAAAAACAAAGCGACAGTTCAAGATGTGGCACCACACCACACAGGTCATAACTTTGTATTACATGAGACAACACTTGAATTTGTGCACATGAACTACAACGAGCACAGCGGCACAAGCTCGGGGCTGAGGTTGTTCCAGTCCTGGTCATCTCCTTGTCCCAGTGAGGAGAGGTGAGTGGAATCGCGAAAACTCGTTAGTCAAGTGGCTCGGCTCGGCTCGTTAGGCTAATAGCTGTAACAGAAGCTCAGCACGGCTCGGTTCGCTTGAAAGCTCGAGCTCGGCTCGTGAGGAGGCGTTACATACAAAACATGTGGTGGTTGATTATTCAAGTACTGCATCAACTATGATCATGGGAAGGGCTTCACTTCAAAAGCAATTGATGCAATTCATCAGTTTGATCCAAATGATTCACCAGGTACATTTTCTATGATAATATGCCTCCAATTGAATTATTTTACAGCCAATTAACCGTAAAGGTGATTCTTTTGCTTGCAGTAAATCTCTCCCTACTCGCAATCTCACATCCAATTGCATCTCCCAAACAATGGTGGCTAAAATCTCTTCCTGTTGTCACCTTCAGGAACTAACCAAATAAATGCTATCACGATGCATACAGATCAGCCAATATCCATATGATCAAGGAAGCAAAAGATATCCCCAAAAAAGTTGCAATCTTTGTCGCGCGAATCCAATCGATCCTTAAGCTCAATCGAGCAGACCTCCAAAAGGACCATTTAATTAAAACCTAAGCGCATGAAATTTGCAAGAGCATCACATCAGATGTTCGCATAAACAAGAAATTGAGAAGAGGGGAACCTGATCTGGAGGCGATGTGGGGGTTGGGCGAGAAAACGGCGAGAGCAGCGAAGAAGGACTGGGCTGATCGGATCTGGTATTCCCCCAGCTGCTCCACCAGCTTTGCTCGCGGAATCAGCGAGAGGGAGGGGAGGTGGCACCGGAGGCGGACGGCGAGGAGGAGGCCGAGGCGGACTGGGACGCGGACAGAGAGGAGGAGGCCAAGACGGACAGGGAGGGGGAGGCGGAGGAGGACGACGAGGAGGAGGGAAGCCAGCGGCGGATGGGAAGGGGAGACCGAGCCGGGCGGTGAGGACAAGGGGAGGCAACGGCAGGGGAGGAGGGGAGGCGCCAACAGAGGCGAAGGGGAGGCCGAGCGTGTGGTGGATGGGAAGGGGAATGGGAATGTGGAGGCGGACGGAACGAGACAATTATGAGTAGGATTGAGTGGTTGGATGGCGATCGCACGAAGAAGCCTGTGTCTATAGGATACTGTCCTTACGTTATTTTAGAGGAAAATACTGTCCTTATGTTAATCAGTGAAGACTCCTCTGTACTAAGAAGCTGTTTATGCTTCTCAGAGAAGTTAAAATTTTAGACTAACTAATTTTGCTCTTTGTACTAAGAAGCTGGTGCCCTCCTCACCAAAATCTCGAAGAAGTTAAATTTTTAGACTAACTAATTATAAATAGTAAATATATGTTCTACTAGTGATACACACCTCAGCTTTTGCACACCATCTTCTTTGAAATATCCTGGATGATAAGTGTACTGGACTACTGGAGTAAACGAGATTGTCCTATAGCTTGGGCCCAAATTTGTCTGGGCCAGAATCGATCGAATTCAACGAAAACGTAGCCCATCGAAGAATTTTAGGCGGGAGAAGGCCTCTTCAAGGCTGGACCATATTTGCCCACATTGGCTTCTGCCTCGTGAGCGGTGACAATCATGTAGGCCCGGCAAAAAACTCATTATGGTTCAAAACAAAACTATTTTGATTATAATAGTTAGTGGGTTTAAAATTTAAATGAGTCAATTTAGAGTGAAATTTTTTTAATGAGGCTCGATTTGATAGTGGCTCGTTAGCTCGAATTTAAAATAACCATTTAAACGATAAATAAAATGGTTGTTAGCTCGAATTTAAAATAACCATTTAAACGATAAATAAAATGGTTTTATGTTCAACTATGTCAATTTCAAACGAAACTCAATAATAACTCGTTAAACTCGATAGCTATGTATTCATGCTCGACCTGCCTTAGGGGGCGTTGTATTGTACTTTTGTCTCATGTTGATGGGTTTTAGTTGTGATTATGGTTTTTGGCTGAAAATGAATAGCAGTGGTTGAAAAAGTGTTTTTAGAAAGAGGGGGCGAGTGATGCAAAAAAATGAGAGAGATACACGCGTGAGACGGGAACGAGAGGAATTGGGTACTTGATGCACCTATGACCCCCTGATTTATCCTTGGAGCTAGAGGAGTAAAGAAACCGTTTCGAGAAATCAAATGTTCATATTGGCTTCTATCTTTTATAAGCAGAAGTGCTTTAAGCTTCTCTAAGTAGAAACCAGAAATAGAATCCAATACGAATAATGGCTCAGGTTGGTGGCACCAAACTAACTAATCTCATGTTTGCACAGCATTTTGCTCTTATGCTTCGCCATGTGCAGATGTGACTAGGAACAGGGCCATCCATCTTGCAGATCGACTTATACTAAAGGGGAGCTTATGAACAACAAACTTCTAAAACACAAGGTACCACATTGCATCTCATCTCTCTCTCTCTCTCTCTGCAAATCAAAAGTATCAATGCAATTCAAATGCAAACAAAGGCAGTAGGACAAATGGGCGGTGCAAAAATGCTAAAACCAGGTTCTTTTCATATCGTAGTGGGCGAAAGTCACATCAGCTAATGGGATTAGTTAGATATTTGGGCTTTCACTGGGTGTTAATTAAAGCCAACAACACCACCTTTGGTGGACCTGTGGAAGCCGATAGATCATTTACACACCCAGTGTTGGTTGCTCCAACAACTGAGATATTATTATTAGACAACTGCAGAGCATGCATATCCTTCAAATCTCCAACCGATGAAACTGCACTGTATTCGACTATTCCAGTTATGTGCACTCAACAACTACTGGTTAAATAGTCCACATATATAGTGCCCATGTACTTAGATTCTTCCCACTTCCTAATGCCAATCATGTGGTTTCTTTCTTAATTATGGAGTGTAGTATGATGGAGGTGATCAAATGATGGTCAGTGTTAGCTAACCTGCTTGATTGCTCCCAACAAGAATAACTTCATGACGAACTTTTTTAGAGTACATAGCCATCCTATTTTGACTTTGATGCCATGGCAAAAATCGTTTCACTAAAAGATTAGCTAGAAACAAAATGATTAGTTACAACATTGCCTAAAGAATAAAAAAGGGGCAAGTCTGTCGGTCGGTATTTGTTCCTCCCACGGGTCGCTCCGCGTGATCATAAAAGCCACCATTTTATTACACGCACATACTAAAGCACGCTCTAAGGAATATACGCATCCACGTCACTGCTAACTGGGGCCTACATGTTCAGGCCGCTGGATATGCTGGCCCTCCGGAACGGACGGCTGCGATTCGCCCTGACCCGAACATGCGAACCGACGTGGCAGCCACTTCAACGACTCGCCGGCCGGGCCCCGCTGCTAGTATTGGACCACGCGTCATTGACAACCTACCCTATCGCGAATTACTGACCGTATGATCGACACTCTGGTGGCTCCGATGAGCGCCACGTCGGAACCCGAGGATGGTGGCGCGTCCTCCCACCGCCTCCTCCCGCTGGTTTAAAGCTGGAGACCATTTTTGAGGTAGCACCCTGCATATTATGGGATTTGTGTTTCTAGTCTTGGGAATTGTTAAAGACTCTCAGGATTGTTGGGGTTATTTCTTATTGCATGTAGAATATGTTTATATTGATTTATGGTTCTATCTTGTATTTAGAAAAGTCAGAAATTAATATAAATATTTGATTTTTAGAAGCGATTTTTCTCTTCTCTCACTCCGATCTCGCTTTGGGGATAAAATAGCGGGTCACGGACGTATTACGCACTATATGTATTTCTTCTATCTCGCGTATGCATCTCTTTTGCTTTCTTCACCGCTCGTTTTGTCCTTCTAAAAATTAATTCTTTCAATCACTACTATTTATTTTCAATTAAAAACTATAAAATTATGCTAATGTAAACAGAAGGAACATGACCGTCTGGTGAGAGGACACGAGCTTGGATTATCTTTTCAGATCATCGCATAGTTAACCGTGTACCTCATGATTTAATTAGTAATCACCGTCACACTGTGTGCTTCTGCAAGAGAAGTGATGTTGGTATTTCAGTACTTTATCTGGGATATTGGACATATAGTCATCCAGGACTATTCGTTATAGACAATTCCAAATAGCGTGTCGATATGAAGTCATAAAGAATTGGTCGTACTAGTGTTTTGAACCTGTAATAATGGGGTGTAGAAAAGATGACACCGAATTGCCATGGTGTTGACCGGTTCTGAAAGTAAAAATTGACACGAAGATGACGTAAGACTACGATGCAATATTTGTATCTTGTATAGCTGTGGAAAACGATTGACAAAGGTTCAATGATTCGCATTGCTTTAAGCGGCTTTGCTTTCTAACTTCTTCTATCTTTAGCTTTTTTAAGTCAAAAGCTACTTAAAACACGTTAGTTTTTAATTTCTACCTTTTTTGCTTTTTTCTATTTTTCTTTTGCACTATCCATAAAGATATAACAGTGTTTTAATTTTCTCTCTTATTTTTCTTCGTTTTTAATTGAATGGCTTGGAAAAAGCTAATAGACACTATAATACAATTTCAGCCAATAGTCAGAAGCCGCAGCCATAAACTGCTTGGAATGGTCCCTTAGGAAGCAAAAACAATAGAAATTACTAAAGTTCCAATGTTTCTGACCAATAACAAAACAGGACATTTCATCTACACTGTTCTCTCCCCCAATTTTGACCTTTTGGAACAATTTAATGTCAACTAATCTTTGGATGATACTGAAATATTTCAAATGGAATATCTCTCTGTTGAGCTCGCAATTACAATTTGGGCTGTAAACGAGCCGAGTTCGAGCGAGCTTGGCCTTTCAGGTTCGAGCTCCGTAGAAACTCGAGCCGAGCTCGAGTTGGGGTCCGAGCCTGGACCTGGGCTCGAGCTTGGCTCGGCCTAAGCTCGAGTAGGCTCGAGCTCGGCTCGTTGAAGCTCGATAATAATTAAAATAATTTATTATGCACTATTTTTCAATAATAAGAAAATTTTAAGTTCGAGCTCGGCTCTAATAAACTCGATAACAGTCAAAATAATTCAAATACATACTAATTTTCAATAATAAGACAAGCTCGAGCTCGAGTTCGATTCGAGTAAGCTCGGTAAGAATTAATATATATTACTATTTAAGCTCGAATCGGGGCTCGCGAACTATTCAAGTTCGGCTCGGTGAAGCTCGCGAGCTCGAAATCAAACTCGAGTTCGGCTCATTTAAAGCTCGAATCGAGCCTAGAACGAGCCGAACTCGAGTAGCTCGCGAGCTTCAAGCTTTTTTTACAGCCCTAATTACAATTTATTTCGCTTGACACACAATGACAAAGGATTATGGTAATCATCTACAAATTGGTTCCACTTGACACCATATCACACACCGCAAATTCCTCTGATGGAATTGTCTCTCTACAATAGAAAAAATAAGCTCCAGTACGTCATAATCTAAAGCTTACGCCCTCATATTTGAATTCCAGTCTTTAGAAAACAATCATCTAAATTCCTCAAAATGCCTCTATTTCATTTTTTTTAGAATCTAAATGCCTCTATTTCCAAGTATACCAAGACAGTATAACGAGTTGCACGGTTTTTGCAAATCCGAGCTTCACCTTTTAGCTTCGAGGTTCTAACTTCTTAATTTCATCTTTTTCTAGTTTTTTTTATCTTTTATCTTATTCCTTTTGTATTGTTCGTGATGATGTAACTTTTTTATTTTTTTAAAAATTTAGTTACACTAAAAAACTAACAGTAGCTATAGTAAAAAAAACTCAAACAGTGTCAAAAAGCTAAAGCTTAAGAATTAATCTCAAATGAGCACCCTTGACCTATCTAAGCAAGTCTTAACCTGCATTACAAAAATGCTCATCAACCATAGAAAATTGCTAACAATGATTACCGTCCGGAAAATCGCGAGAAGCGAGGGGCCTAAGTGCAACTGGGGACGCGTCCCCGATGGCGATTGGGCCGCCATTTGTTTACTTGCTCTTGCTTCCGCCTCCTTTTTCTCTATCCATCCATCACCTCACCAACTCGTGTCGCGATTTGCGGGGAGTGGAAGAGAGAGAAGGGGAGGGAGCTAGCCAAGCTGAAGCCAAGAGCAGCCGAGCAGGGAGAAAGGAGAGGGAGAGACGTGGGTGGTGCGCCTCGAGGAGCCAGCCGACAACCGTACGCTGATCCATCTGGCGTTCAGATCCCAATTCGGAGGTACTCCATTCAATTCCCCCGGTTCTGTATTCTTTTGGGTTTTACATTGGAATTTTTTTGAGTGAATTCGGGGGTGTTACTGGTGGTGTTGTGCTCTGCGTCGGATCAAAGGTTCCAGTTTTTCGTTCTGTATCTTTTTTGCCTTCAAAAACTTTTCGCTGTGCGATGGAATCCGGTCAGGGGCCTTTTGGATCAAAAAATGAATCTTTGTGCGGTGCTTCTTGTTTAGAATCCGAAGTAGCTGGTTGATCCAATTGCTTGTCATGGGAAAAATGGCTCCTTTTGTGATCTTTGCGGTGACCTGGTCACCTTTAGCTATGGATCTTGCGGATTGTATTGCAGTGGCGGAAGTTGTTCTAATTTGACATGTTTTATGGATGAACCTAAAGGATTTGATCTTGAGGTGAGCTGAGGTAATTCCTGCGGTTGCTTGTTTTGCAGGTATAATTCTGCTCCATATATCCACATGAGTAAAAGGGATAGGAAGAGCAGCAATTTTGGACTAAAAAGCTCGCGCTTTTGAGCAATTTAGGAGGGATACAAGCATAGCAATCAACAAGACCTTGATCTTGGAATGATGTCCAGTCGAAGGAACACCGCGGCAATCCAGCGGGAGGGGTCGGTTAAGGACTGGTCCGAGTTTGTCGACCCCTCACCGTCTCCTAAACTGCTATATTCGCAGTCCTATGTCGCGATGAGGGGGCTGCTGGCTTCGTTGGTCTCTCTGGACTTTGTCCTGTTGTCAAGCAGGCTCAAATCTGCATGGGCGCTTATATTGCCCCAGAGGCATACTCGATCTACCGAGAGGTCAAAATCAAGGGGGTTGAGCTGCAAGAGAGTTGCATTTCATTTGTTTGTATGTTTCATGGTCGGCATCTTCATTGGGTTCACACCGTTCTTCTCAGTCGATGTCTCTCAGAAGATAGTCTCTGAAAACGAGAGGCTTCCGTTTGATGAGGGGGTGATTGAGAGGGAAATGGTGGATACTAAAGTTAAGGAGTTGGAGGCAGTCATAGTGGAGAAAGAGGTCGAGATGATTGACGAGCCCGAGGTTGAAGAGAGTCCTCCGGTTCCTGCAATGTTGGATGATGAGGCTGATTTTGTCGAAACATCACCTGCAATACCTGCTATTAATGATTTGAACATTACTGTGAGGAAGCTTCTGATAGTTGTGACAATCACTTCCGTTCGGCCACAACAGGCGTATTACTTGAATCGTCTGGCTCATGTTTTGAAAGCCGTACCACCTCCTCTTTTATGGTTAGTGGTGGAATGGCCTGGGCAGTCCCTTGAAACATCAGAAATTCTGAGGTCTTCTGGGGTTATGTACAGGCATCTTATCTGCAAGAAGAATACTACCAGTGTACGGAAGATTGCTGTCTGTCAGAGGAATAATGCGATCTATCATATCAAAAAGCACCGCCTTGATGGTATAATGCATTTTGCTGACGAAGAGCGGTCATACATAGGCGATGTGTTTGAAGAAATGCGGAAAATTAGGTGACAATTCTCTACTGAAACTTCATTTGCTGTACTGACATATTCGATGAATTATGAATGCGTTGATAAATCCTCTTGATGATCCCAAATATAATGTTGAAAATTTTTATTGTATAAATAGGACTGTGGGAATTCCTTTTTTAGAAATATTGTTTTTACCGTTACGCTTTTGTGGGTGTCAAATTTTAGAAACTACTGTTCCTTTGCTCATGGTGGTCTTGCTATTCTATAGTATATTGTGTGAATGAAATGTTAATGTTCCTTGTTTATGACATAAGTCAGTGCTAGGTTGAGTGTTACATGTTCCTTGCTTATGAGATCAGTGAACACTGAGTAGAGTGGTAAATGTTTCCTTCTCAAGGAATCTATGGCCTCATTTGAATTCTGCAGGTATGTTGAAAATAATTCTGGTTGAGTGATAATATGCAGCTTTTTTAGTTGGAAGGACAGTCAGATTTTGATAACGGCCAATGAACTGAGTTTCAAAATCTCACACCCATGGCTGGGATTTCCGGAAATTAGAAGTAACTGGTTAAGGCAAACAATGGCTACAACTGAAAGTTCCCTAGAGTTGTGTGACAAGTCATACCAAAACAAGGACTGTATTCTGCGTTGTAGGAGGAAGCTCTCTCCACTAGCAAAAGCTCACTTTTCATTTCTTTGTTGTGACAAATCAGAAGAGTTTCTTTTACTTTTCAATTGTTGAACCTACCGTATACTGGTGAGTATCAGTGGAGCAAAACCTTCCCTATCTATAGTAGAAACATAATAATCCGGTGTTAGTGTTAGTGCAACAGCACCTTAAATTGTAAAAAACATGGAAATGATTAAGATTGGCAATCCCACTAAGAATAGGACCAAATTCCTGCAGTCCTAATCCATTTGAAATTAGTTATGTGGACTTGTCCCAGAATGTTGAATGAGTGATAATCAGCCAGGCCTAGGTAAGTTCTTAGTTTCCAGCCAGTACCTTTTTTTATGGCAAAAAATAAGGGAGATTCAAGATTCCAGGCAGTACCTTGCCAGTAATTTTTCCAATATTTTTAAACGTGATCTTTATTGGCAAAAGAAAATTAAGGAGTACCATACTGGGTGCTAAACTCGAAAAGTTACGAAAAACTTGGTAATTTTGGCAGAGCTGATTGCAAGAGTCTTTAAATGGTGAAACCCGTGCAAGTAGGATTTTTGTTTAGCAGGTGAAACAACATTGCTGACCTGTTGCCTTAAACTGCCTTCCAGAAACTTCAGACCAAAGGAATCCCTAGCAATATCAAAACTGAATGAAATGAGACTAACGATCTGAGCCTTTTTTGGGTCCCTGATACTTCCTATTTCTCTCTTACGAGCTTGCACATTTTTTGCAGGCGCTTTGGCACATGGCCTGTAGCAATCCATTCTGGAACTAAGTACAGGGTGGTTTTAGAAGGTCCTATTTGTAAAGGTAATCGAGTCACTGGATGGAACGCAATTCAGAAGAAGGGTGCAGCTCGTCGATTCCCAGTTGGTTTCTCTGGGTTTGCTTTCAACAGTACAATGCTATGGGATCCTCTGAGGTGGAACCGCCCACCTTTGGATTCTGTTATCGTCCACTCAGGTGGAAGAGGTGGTTTGCAGGTGAGTTTGCTCCTAAAGTAAACTGCATACTGCCAAGCATACTGGAATAGTTTTTTTACTTAGCTAATGGAACTTCTTTTTGTGTAAAATCCTGTTGCTGCATAGCTGAATTTCTATTTACAGATCTCCATGGAGCATACTGTAATCAATTAGAGAAAATTGTCAATTCTGTAATGAAATAAAACATCATAAAAGATTGGTTTAACCAAATAAAGAAAGAATAAAATTGTAATGAAGGCATAATCAATAGAATAACCGTCCATAGGATCTCTTAAAGCAATTACAGCCACTAATATATCATGAAGAAAATGGAAATGCATCATGGCTATCTTTGTGACTCAATACGAAACCACACAATAAAATTTATATGGGCAACCAAGTCCTATACCATAGTATCAAATAGATGGCTTGACCTAATTATGTGTCATTTCAGGAGTCGCGATTTATTGAGAAGCTTGTTAAAAATGAGCGTCAAATAGAGGGTCTTCCAGAAGATTGCGACCGAGTTATGGTCTGGAATTTTAACTTGGAACCTCCTCAACTCAACTATCCCACAGGCTGGTCACTGCAGAAGAACCTAGAAGTCGTCATACCTGTAACATAAAGTCTTGCTGTCGCTGCTGCACTGTATCTGCTCCCACAGGTCATTTCTCTTGGCAAGCCAGAAGTTTGATAAACCGTCTGTAATGGCACGGAGGTTCTGAATCTCTGAATGGCACGGAGGTTCTGAATTTTGACTTCCCGTGATGCTGCTGATTGATGCCCTCCTGAACAGGATGCACACCGGATTACACGCAATTGCTGTGCGATGATCTGCCTCCAGCAATGTCATATCAGTAGCAGCGCCAAGCAAGACACCTGACCAAACCTTTCCCTTTTTCTGTACTCTATTCTTTGTATGCCCTTCATTTTCCCACCTGTATTCACCATCGAGATATTGCCCTGTAGTTTTTTTAGCCTCCTTTGTTTTTATTATATGTGTTACCTTACAATGTAAAAGATTGCAGCCATTGCAACTGCTAAGAGCAAAGGCAATACTCTCTTGATACGTGAACGGAATTGAACCAAATCATTTAGGTTGTAACTGGTGGAGTTGCCGTGCCTTGTCTCTAATTCCATTTGGAGTTTAACTCTTACCTATGACATTACGACATCGTAATTGTAATCTGTAAGAATCAATCATCGTGTAAGGTTTGATTTCTTGGGCAGATAACCGTCTCAACTCGGCCCAGAGAAGCTCTAGCTGGACGTATGTACTAGCAGACATCAAAAGCCAATAGCAGTTTCTTTCTCTTTTTTTTTGAAGGAACAGTTGACTTAAGGCCTGTGGAGTTATAAGATCATGGTTTGCTGAAGGTCTGAATGATGGTTCCTTTGATGGTCTTGATCTTGAGATCGCCCTAGCACAGAACCGATCAGTAGTACCAGTCATATAAGTGCTAGTTCAGGAGCCAGTCGTCTTTCCTTTTTGACGGGAAGAACCTCCTAAATCACGAGGTATTCCTGACTTACTTTTGCCCTGGGATGGTCCTTAGTGCACTGACATATGAAGAAATCAGATTCTCTTCAGACACGACCGTCGATATGTCCGAGTGGTTAAGGAGACAGACTCGAAATCTGTTGGGCTTTGCCTGCGCAGGTTCGAATCCTGCTGTCGACGAGTTTGTTCTTTTTTTTTTTTTTTTGCTGTTTTCCCAGAATTCTCCACTCTCCAGTCTCCACCAACAGCAGTTTTTGGCTATGGTCCAACGGGACGCGAAGGGAAGGATCCCTGCTCCTCCACTCTGATTCCCTCAACCCTCACAGGCGATGCGCGGCGTCCGTTGAGGCGGCAAGGGGAAGGGGGGCACGCAGGCGCAGGCGGGCGGGATAGAGGAAGGGGAAGGAGGCACGCAGGGTCAGACCGGCGAGGTAGAGGAAGGGGAAGGAGGCACGCAGAGGCAGACGGACGAGGTAAAGGGGAAGGCCGGAAGGGGAAGGAGGCACCGGCGAGGCAAGTGGGGCGGTAAGTTGGCAAGGCAAAGGGCACCGTCACACCGCACAGGAGCTACTGTCAGGCCGGTCGGGGCAGCGCGGCGTGGGCAGAGGCACAGAGCGGCTGGCCGTTGGCTAGCAGGCAGTAGCAAGGAAGCTAGCAACGGGCGGCCGGCGGCAGGGGAGGGAGCAAGCAGTCGCCCCGGCAGCGGTTGGTCCTCTAAATCTAATCACCCTCTAAAAGTTTGAATCTACCCGGGTAAAATCGGAATCTTCTGTAAATTTATTGTGTTTTTTCTTGTTGGAGATTTTAACCGCTGCCAACTAGATCAAAGCTAGTTAGTTCTACTTCAAGTATCCTTTTTTCCCCTGGAATATTGAATTTTGAATTGTCAAATTTTAGAAATGAGAATGTTTTTTTAGTTAGTTCTATTTCAAGGTGTTTTGTGATATGTTATGCATAAGAAACTACCGAGGTGATTATGGAAGAGATTGGTGATATAGTGTGCTTGGTATGGTCCATGAAGATGGACATGCACCATCTCAAGCGGAAGGTTGTAGCTTATGACTTAAAATTTTGAATTCTGGTTGTTTGTGAAAGGCAGTACGCAAAGGATAATAGTCGCATACGATTTTGGCTCATACAGCTGAACTCAACACACTTTTCACTACAATATTCCTGTTGACCCTGCCTTGAAAAAAGCACCGTTTGAAAGCTAGTTACTGTAGCATAAGCGATAAGCCACAAGTCATAAATAGAAAAGAAGGGAGCCTAAAAAATAGAGTGCTTCAAATTTGCTTTCATTTTGAGGCTTACATTAAAATTGCTTGCTATCACAAATGGGCCTTCACATATCTTGCAAAGAAAGGATATAGATATTGTTCACGCCATGGAATTAATTCATGATGTCAAAGCTCGATTGGCCACTGTAAGAGATAGTGGTTGAGAGGATTTCTTTGATGAGGTTCAATAATTTTGTGCCGTCAAAGATATTTCAGTGCCAAATATATATGATAAAATACCAGTTAGGGATTATTCAAGGCTTCAAGGGTATACTATCACTAATCTTCGTCATTATCGTGCCAAGCTTTTCTATGTTGTTATTGACCAAATTTATGCTGAGGTGAATCATCGGTTTGGTGAAACATCTAAAGAGATATCACTACGCTTATTTTATTTTGACCCAAAAAAAACTCTTACTTCGAGTTTGACATCCAAAACCTTCGACTTGCTGAAGTTTATGATATAGAATTTTCTGATGGTGGTCGTGCAATTATAAGGAACTAACTTGAGGCTTACATTCTTCATGTCAGAAGGCATAATGCCTTTGGTACTTATAAAGATCTTGCAAGCTTGACTACAAAGATGGTTAAAACTGAAAATTTTTGGTCTTTATATTGGCTTACAGACTTATTGAGTTGTGTTACTATTGCCAGTGAGGCCGCAACAACCATGTTGGTCAAACCGTCCGACGGTTTCTAGTCGGACCACTATTACATGGTCGGTTGTACCGCTCTCAAAATTCTATGCAACGCAACGAGCATTTCTTTGAAATAAACATACCGTCAACTAGAAATTGATTCTCACAGCAGGTCACACCGGACGTCGGTCAGGCCACCGTTCCACGGCTGGTCAAACCACACACGCACAACAATCAAACCGTCACTGCTGATCGGTCAAACCGCGATCCACCTGATAGCAAAAATCAGCAAGTAAATGACACAAAATTGAACTTAAACTTCAACTCTAAAGCACAAACAAAACCAAATACTCATGGCATAACATGATATCATCTCCTCGTGGTCTCACGTTAGGAAATAAAGGCGCATGCGGCAGGCGAAGGAGAGGCCTCCCCTCCCGCGCCGAGTTGTCAGCCGGGGATTGAGCAGGCCCTCGCATCCCGCACGGCTTGCTGCACTGCACACACGGCTTCCCAAATCACAATTGCGAAGAGCCGCACACACGCTCGCTCTGTCCTATACATGCCACGAAAGGGGTGAAGCCCACAGGCTGCCAACGGAAATCAATCATTCTGTGCTTGCTTCTCCATGGAGATTCTCTGGCGTGGACGGCGGCCGGGACAGGGAGCGAACAGTGCTCATGGAGCTCAGGTAAAACTTTCTTTTTGGAACAAGCTAAAACAATGTCAACTTCCGGCCCCACCCCCTATATATATCTTCGTAGTTTCTTTTCTTTTTTTGAGAGAATACCTTGCTAGTTTTTTATGAATAGAGATAGAGATTAGATAGTTTATCAATAAGGAACCTCAATTCTGCCATTTCTGATGAAATCAGTATAGGTGGTGCTCCAACTAACTTTTGGTTTAAACTTTTGGCCGCAGCTTTTGTCTTTTAACTGAAATTGCATTGTAGTGGCTGCTAGTTCTTTCTGAGAAAAAATAAAGAAAAAAGCTAAATAAATTAAAATTAGAAGTCGATGTGTTTCAAGTGATTTCTAATTTAAATAAACCGAAAGCATAAAAAAAGCTAGAAGAAAACAGTTTGAAACGAGGCCATGAGGTAAGTTGGAGGTGTGGAAGTCGTTGCGTCTAGCCTTGCACACAGAAAGTACGATGCAGTGTGTAACTCAACGTACGCAGGATAGTTGTCACGCATTTCCCTTCTCTTTATGTTGTAATAACGCTATTTTTTGTTAAGATTTCCACAAGTTCGTAAGGGACTACGCATAGCGCTAACAATGTTCTCATTTGTAAGATGATGATCATGATCATGGCACAAGAAGACAACACAAGCAGGTTGCCGCCTAGCCCTGCATGCGCCACCGCCCGGTTGTCACACATCATCTCCTTAATTCAGCACGATCACGATAGATTTTGCATAGCGATAACAACATTCACATTTATGTGCTTGTAGTAACCCACCAGGTGAATAGGTGATATGTATTTGCTAGCATCTTTCTCCCGTTATCCTTGCGTCATATATACCAACGCCTAAGTAGCCACCTGCTGAAGCATACCAAACGTTCGCTGCAGGCAACAGGGAAGAAACCTCACAAGATCAAGGGAATCATCACAGCCGCATGCAACCAATGATTCCTCTCCTTATCATAGCCTTCTGCCCCCGGCTGTCTCTACCTCGGTTCTCTGATCGGCGGCCGCCATCTCTGGCTCCCGAGCTTCAACATGCAGGCGATCGTGAAGCACCTGGACCTCCTCCTCGTCGCTCTCCTCCACGGCTGCCTCTTCACCGGCGCGCTGCTCGTGGCCACTTCCCTCGCGCTGCTCGTCCTCCTCGCCGCGGCGCTGCTCGTGACGCTCGCGCTCGCCGCGTCCGACGCGCGCAGGCTCGTGGAGCCGGCCGCGCGCGCGATCGACGCGGCCGCGGCCAACCTGAGGCTGGCGCGCGCGGTCGCCATCTACGCCGTGCTCAAGACCACAGTCCGCACGTTGCTGGTGCTCCGGCCCAAGGTCGCCGCGCTCGCGTCGCGCGTCAGGGGGCTCGCGACGGGCCGCCGTGCGTACCACATGACGAATCTGCCGTGGAGAGCCGAGCGTTTCGCTGTTGTAGCGTGAGAATGTACTACGGCAGGAGGTGCACATGTAACATGCTCCCTTCAATAAAATATATAGAAGGCTCGAGAAACATTTTGAACGTGTGGAGTGCTTTGACGAAAACAAAACTGTTTTTGAACTTGCATCGGAAAGATGCAATTCATGCATACAGTATAACTCATCGTGGCTGCAATGGTATTACAGATCTTTACAGGTTGCACGTAGGCGATAAAGAGTAGAAGAGAACCCAACAAAAAGGAACAAAATGAGCTCTCCATAATATTGGTGGCATTCCGCTGAGAAACACTTCTAGTTGGGTTCCAAATTTGATACACTTCAGTGAATATAAAAAAATGCAAACAATGAGCGTAAAACTATGAAGCTATTCAATCTAGTATACAACAAAGTATCCTACTAAATCCAACAACAAAGGTGCTTCAAGACGTACACATGAATATCTCCAGTCTCGTCGTATTATTATGAACTTTCCACATTCACAACAGTTTGAATTTCGAAGAAACATTTTCAGGCTTCAAACCTGTTATCATTCAGTTGGTAGATGCAATGGATAAAAATTGGATGGCATGCCAATGCCACTTACAGCACCACTATACACTAGCACCCAATGTCTGCAGCTGATAAAACAAAAAATTATAGTTTAGGGCAACAGCAGTTTATTAGGTGTTTGAAATGAAAGCCAGAATTTCCTATGATACAGTCCAAACCTGGCTAACAAGAAGATCCACTTGTTCTCTGTACATCTCTTTCAGGTCAACAATATCATTTCTTAGTTCTTCCAACTGCAAAACAGCATGAAAGTTTTCAAAATAAGTCTGCGTGAAATGCTGGGTGATCAGACTTGCGACGCTATATGGAGCGAAATGCTGGAAGACTAAAAGACAACATATATAGAAGATGAATATAGCGAAAATGAGGATGCTGCGGTGGATCTATGGTCACACAATGTAGGATCAAATCCGCAATGATGATATACGTGATAGGGTAGGAATAGCACCAATTGAAGAGAATCTTATCCAATATCACTTAAGATGGTTTGAATATCTCCAACGGATGCCTCTTGAGATAGCGGTGTGTATTGCAATTTTAAGATGTACCAAAAATGCAAGAAAAGGCAGAGGTCGACCAAGACTGATGTGGGAGGAAACAATTAAAAGAGACTTGAGAGATTGAAATATATCAAAAGAATTACCTTTGGATAAGAGCATGTGTTGACGATCTACGTACTGAAACCATGATATAAGAAGAATGTTTAAGGATGGTATTTTAGGCTCTCTGATTAAATGGCAGGATGTAGGTTTAAGGTTTGTTTTGTAGATTTTATTACAAGGCTCTTGTTTCTTTGACCTTGAGAATGTTGCATTCCTAACCTGCCCAACTTGTTTGAGATAAAAGGCTTTGTTGTTGTTGTAATTATAGCGGATTCCAGAATATGAAACTCGATACCAATTTAATTCATGGTGAACTTTTTCCCCAAATGCAAACAAACTTAATAAAAAAACCTTTTTGACACAGGTCATTTATTCATCTTACGATGAAGTTACCAACACAATGAGTAATGATGAGTGATAACTTATGTGTTGCATGGGAGCAATACCTCTTCATCACGTTCCCCCATAAGTTCTAGAGCTTGAAAGTGTCTTTGTTTCAGTGCTTCCAGCTCGGCCCTTAAGCCAGGCAAAGCAGCAGCTTCAGTCCGCAACTTTTCACACTGCATAAAATTCAGTTAGTTTGCACAGATATAGATAATGAAATGAACCTCTGGTTCGTTCATCAGGATTTACTTGTTCTGTCATTTTCACCAACTCCTCTGCCAGTGAATTTCGAATAGATTCCAAAGAAGCCTGTAATGTAGTGGTAACATAAGTTCACTGATAAAAGCATCGGCAGACTAGCGTGCCAGCAACTGCAGGCCCAACAACTAGCAAAAACTAATCAAATTAACAACACCACACCCCCAAACAAGACCAGAGTTCGTGCTTGTAAGACTAGCAATACCAAAAACAGAAAATATCAAAGATCAGAATCATAGATGAAATATATAATACTAAATCATTAACATTTGAGGGTGCCATGATAAAATGCCATGCTTGATATTATAAAAAAACTCGACCTGCGGGGGGTAAGACGGCCCCCGGGCATTTCAGCTTAAGAGAAGATCCTCTCACGTAGATCGAGAAAACCTCCGAATCCCTGCTCCACCCTTACACAGGGGCACCGTTGCCCGCGTGAGAAACGACCAACGACCTGGGCCGGGCCTTAGACCTGTGCTTTGGTGTGGTAGCAGGCGAGGGGATTGTTTTACCCCCATACCTGAAATTCGTCCCGTGGGATTCGAACTCAGGACCTGGGGGTGCTACTGAGGCCTCTAACCACTGGGCTAGAGACCCTTTCGCCTTGCTTGATATTATAAAAACCCTGAACATGAAAAACAAAATTAATAGGATTGGCAAGGTTGCCGGCATATGTGGCTTCATATGATATAGGGAAATTTCCTAATGGTGAAAAAAAAACGGCTGGATGAGGAAAAACATCTTCTCATCGAAACGCAAGTCAAAACTATCCAAAGTTATTGCTACCATTTCCTGGCAGTACCTCTTTAGTTATATTCCAGATGTTGTTGAATATAAGTTGGGTAACTAGGCACCCAACTGAGATAGAGCCAAAAACAGACCAGTTTTTGGCGACATACAGTTGGGCTCAGGTTGGCAGGAAATTTGAAAGTTTTTCCCTTTTTCAAAGAGCAGTTGTCACGTGCGAAATCACTGTTCATGTGCACTGTTCATATGCATGAACAACACCGTGGTACTGTAGCGATCGTATATAGCATGATTAGATGAATTAGAATAGAGATAAGAATAATTAGTTTCCTTATTAGATGGATTTACTACCTTATAGATATATTCTATTTATTAAAGATATGTTTCTTTAAAGATATATTATTTTTTGGAGGTCAACTGGTCAAGTCGAGCTATCCCTATAGAAAAGGCTAGTATGTATCTATTATCAATCAAGCAATGAAGATGATTTAATTTAATCTCTTTCTCAAGTTCTAACATCCCACTCTATAGTTAAATCCCTCATCCCACCAAACCGACGCCACCCAACCTTCCACCTGACGATGTTTACCCCGATAAACTAAGGTTCGTACCATTTAGTATTAGAGAAGTCGATCTTTTCCCATGACTTTTGCTACCATGACTCCTATCGCCGAGTCATTAGCCACGATAAAGGCTAAAGCCAACAAGATGGCCGACATCTTCCTCAATATGCATGCCACCTTAGAGAAGATCGCGAATCAAAAGAAGGCGCAACAAAAGGCGGCAGCGACGCTGCCAGAACATGCTATGGCAGCACCGACGCATGCCGCAACTGTGCCACGGCCTACCAAGGCTGCCGTGTTGCTACCGAAGCCTGCCGCGGCAACCATATCGCTGCCACGATCTACTGCGGTACTATTAACGCCCGTCGCGACCGTGCCATGTCCTATCACGGTGTTGCTGAAGGCCGTTGTAGCCCTGCCGAAGCCTGTCGCGGCAACCGCATCGTAGAAGCCTGCCACAACGCTGTTATGGTTGCCACCGCACCTACTGTGGCGATCGCAGATGTCATCAATGTTGCTGCACTTGTATGTGGTCACGGTCTTTAAGGGCACCAGTAAATGTCACAATATCTCGTCAACTTGGGGTCTCCTAGGGCTACAGCCATGGCCGCCACCACAATTTGAGGACGAGCTATCGCCAAAGGGGGGAGAAGTTGTCACGTGCGAAATCAATGTTCACGTGCACTGTTTGTTAGATGTGTATTATGTATCTATGTATTTACCCCATTGTATAAGGGGTTTCTTGCATATATACCACATGTACATGTATATATATTGGCCCTTTGGCCACATGAGGAATACAAGCGTTGTTCCAACATGGTATCAGAGCCCAGTTTTCGTCATACCTAGGGTTTTATCATACCTAGGGTTTTACCGGGCTTGCGCTTGCCTATTCTTTTCCACCAACGCTCGTCTTCATCGTCTATCACGGCGCCGATCTCTTGGGGCTGCCGCTCGGGAGCTTCTCTTCCACCGTCGCCGCCGATCTCTCTTGGGGCTGCCGCTCGGGAGCTCCTCTTCCACCGCACCAGTTTTTGTCGCCGTCGGATCTATTGCCGCCGAGGCCCGAGACTGCCTAGGGCTTTGCCTCCGCCGCCGGTGTCACGAGTCGCCGCCGCCCCTCGAAGCTGCCGCTGCCGGTGTCGCGGGTCGCCGCCGCCGGCGTCGCAGGTCGCCGCCGCCACTCCGCCCCCAGCCCGAGGTCGTCGCCGGCAGCGTCGGGCTGCCCTCGCTCGGCTTCCGCCTGAGATTGTCGCCGCTGGGGTCGCGGGTTGCCGCCGCTGGGGTCGCGGGTTGCCGCCGCCCATCCGCCGGCGTCGCAGGTTGCCGCCGCCCCCGCTCCGCTCGAAGCCGCCGCTGCCGGCGTCGCGGGTCGCCACCGCCGGCGTCGCCTCCGCCCGGCCGCTCTGGTGAAATCTCGGTCGGTTTAGACCGACTCTGCCTCGGTCGGTTTCCAACGAGAGGCAGACGGTTTTGACCGGATAAAAAAAGCAAAAAAAAAAAAAGAAAAAAATGTCTTCTTTTGCAGGCACCGTTTCTGTTCCTCGTTGCCCGGTGATCTTCGATGGGCTCAATTATCGGGACTGGTTTCAGCACATGCGCATCCACATGCGTGGTCAGCGTCTTTGGGAGTTTCTTACGGGCGAGTTGCCTTGCCCGTCTCGTCCTACTCCACCTGTTGAGCCTGTACTCCCGAAGGATGCTTCCGAAGATGCTCGTACAAAGGCTTCTGAGGCTTTTGAAGATGCCATGGAGACTTTTCAGACCCAATATGCTGCTTACAAGACATGGATTGATGAAGATGCTCGTGCCTCTGCTATTTTGGTTGCTAGCATGGAGGTGCATCTCACTGGTGATATTGTTGGACTGACTTCTGCACATGCGATGTGGACGCATCTACGCAGCCGCTACGAGCCATCTGGTGATTCCTTGTACCTTTCTGTTGTGCAACAGGAGCAGTCGCTGCAGCAAGGAGATGCCACTGTGGACGAGTTCTATGCTCAGTTATCGGCGATATGGCGTCAGATCGACTCTTTGGGGCCAGATGTTTGCCGCACCTGTCAGTGTTGTCAGCGTCAGCAGTCTCATATGGAGCTTCGCCGCATCTACGATTTTTTGACACGTCTTCGGTCTGAGTTTGAGCAGACTCGTGCTCAGTTGCTGGCTCGTCATCCACGTGTGACTTTGTTGGAGGCCCTTGTAGCTGTTCGTACTGAGGAGATTCGACTTCGTGTCTGCTATCATCATCATCATCATCATCATCATCACTTCCTTCAGTTTTGGTGGCTTCTTCGGCTTCTACACCCGTTGTGTCTTTGCCTCCACCAGCTGTGTCTCCACCAGTGACAACTGCTGTTGGTAAGGGCCTTCACTGCACCTATTGCAACAAGGATGGACATGTGGAACAATTTTGCTACAAGAAGAAGGATCTTCGTCGTGGTGCTCGTCCTCCGCGGGGCACTGGAGGTTCCTCCTCTCAGCCGAGTTCTGGTAACCCTGACACTCAGCAGCTTCTCACATTGCTAGGCCGCATGGTTGCTTCTGCATCGTCTGGTTCTGCTGGTTCTGCTGCTCAGTCTTCCGGTGAGAGACCACCTTCTACTTCCTCAGGTACATCACCTTGGATTCTTGATTCTGGTGCTTCTTTTCATATGACATCTGATTCCACCTGTCTTACTTCCATTAGTCCTTTAGCTGCTCCTATCACTGTCCACACAGCAGATGGTACCTCTCTTTCTGTTACAGGACGAGGCACTTTTTCAAACTCCTCTTTTCATGTTCCTGCTGTTTCTCATGTTCCAAAACTAACCATGCAGCTCATATCTGCTGGCCAGCTCACTGATCATGGTTGTCGTGTTATTTTCGATTCTGACTCTTGTTGTGTTCAGGATCGTCGCACGGGGACTCTGGTTGGTACTGGCCCTCGCCGCCGTGACTCCCAACGGCTTTGGGAGCTTGACTGGCTTCACCTTCCTTCCGCTGCCCCAGTCAGTCTTCTCGCCTCCACCTCTGCAGCTGCTGCAGCCTCCACCGCTTCGTTTGCTCAGTGGCATCATCGCTTAGGACATCTTTGTGGTTCCCGTATGTCTTCTTTACTTCGTCGAGGTCTTTTAGGGTCTGTGTCTGGTGATGCATCTCTAAATTGTCAGGGTTGTAAGCTTGGCAAACAGCTCCAACTCCTTTATCCTTCTAGTGAGTCAGTGTCTCAGCGTCCTTTTGATCTTGTTCATTCTGATGTATGGGGACCAGCTCTTTTTGTTTCGAAAGGAGGTCATCGATATTATATCATTTTTATTGATGATTTTTCTCGACATACATGGATATATTTTATGAAATGTCGTAGTGAGGTTTTATCTATCTACAAAACCTTTGCCTCCATGATTCGCACTCAGTTTGACTCTCCTATTCGTGTTTTTCACGCCGATTTCACTGGAGAGTACTTGTCGGGAGTCCTTCGTGGTTTTCTTGCTGAGCAGGGCACTCTCTCTCAGTTTTCTTGTCCAGGTGCCCATGCTCAGAATGGTGTGGCTGAGCGTAAGCATCGTCATCTTCTTGAGACAGCTCGTGCTCTCATGATCGCTTCTGCTGTTCCACCACATTTCTGGGCTGAGGCTGTTTCTACTGCCACTTTCTTGATCAACATTCAGCCCTGCTCTGCTCTTCAGGGTGGGATCCCAGTTGAGCGTCTCTGTGGCCAGACTCCTGATTATTCCAGACTTCGCCTCTTTGGGTGTGCGTGCTATGTTCTTCTTGCACCTCGTGAGCGCACTAAACTGACTGCTCAGTCAGTTGAGTGCGTTTTTCTGGGCTACAGTGCTGAGCACAAGGGATATCGTTGTTGGGATCCCGTTGGCCGACGGATGCGGATTTCTCGGGATGTTACTTTTGATGAGTCTCGTCCCTTCTATCCTCGTTCTTCTCCTTCCTCCACTTCAGCATCTGTTGTTGAGCCGCTTTCATTTCTGACTTTTCCTTCCAGTCCTATAGTCACCACTCCACCACAGTTTTTGGTCTCTCCGGTGCCTCCTTCTCAGTCAGCCCCTTCTTCACCACCGGCATCCTCTCCTGAGGTTGTTCCTGATCTTGTTCCTTCTTATCCTTTTTATTATACTCGTCGCCCGCGAGTTGATGATCCTTCTGATATGCCCTCCTCTTCTGATGGGTCATCCTCTTCGGCCACTCGTTATGCTCTTCGCGATCGTCAGTCTATTCGGCCTCCTGCGCGTTTTGGTTTTGCTGCCGCTGCTCTTGCCGAACCGACTTCTTATCGTGAGGTTGTTGTTCATCAGGAGTGGCAGCATGCGATGGCGGAGGAGATCGCTGCCCTTGAGCGTACTGGCACGTGGGATCTTGTTCCTCTTCCTGCGCGTGTTACTCCTATCACGTGCAAATGGGTCTATAAGGTTAAGACTCGCTCTGATGGTTCTCTTGAGCGTTACAAGGCTCGTCTTGTAGCGCGTGGTTTTCAGCAGAAGCATGGCCGTGACTATGATGAGACTTTTGCTCCTGTTGCTCACATGACCACCGTTCGCACTCTTCTTGCTGTGGCCTCTGTTCGACAGTGGTCTATCTCTCAGTTGGACGTCAAGAATGCATTTCTTAATGGCGAGTTACGTGAGGAGGTCTACATGCAGCCACCCCCTGGGTATTCTGTTTCTGAGGGTATGGTTTGTCGTCTTCGCCGATCTCTTTATGGCCTTAAGCAAGCTCCTCGTGCCTGGTTTGATCGTTTCTCCTCTGTTGTCACTGCAGCTGGTTTTTCGGTGAGTGCTCATGATCCTGCTCTTTTTATCCACACTTCATCTCGTGGTCGGACGCTTCTCCTTTTGTATGTGAATGATATGATTATTACTGGAGATGATCCTCAGTATATCACTTTTGTCAAGGAGCGGCTTCATGAGCAGTTTCTTATGTCTGATCTAGGTCCTCTTCGCTACTTTCTTGGGATTGAGGTTATTTCTACTCCTGAGGGTTTCTATCTGTCCCAAGAAAAGTATATCCAGGATCTTCTTGATCGTGCCTCTCTTACTGATCAGCGGACAGCTGAGACTCCCATGGAGCTTAACGTTCATCTTCGTCCCATGGATGGTGAGCCTCTTGCTGATCCTACTCGCTATCGTCATCTTGTTGGGAGCCTTGTTTATCTTGGTGTCACTCGCCCTGACATTTCGTACCCTGTGCATATCTTGAGTCAGTTTGTTTCCGCTCCCACTCAGCTCCACTATAGTCATCTTCTTCGCGTTCTACGATATCTTCGTGGAACTATCTCTCGTCGTCTCTTTTTCCCTTGCTCCAGCTCTTTACAGCTCCAGGCATATTCTGATGCTACCTGGGCCAGTGATCCCTCTGATCGCCGGTCTCTCTCTGCTTATTGCGTTTTTCTTGGTGGTTCTCTCATTGCTTGGAAGACTAAGAAGCAGACAACAGTTTCTCGTTCGAGTGCTGAGGCTGAGTTGCGAGCTATGGCTTTGTTGACTGCGGAGGTTACTTGGCTACGGTGGTTACTTGAGGATTTTGGTGTTTCTGTTACTACACCGACTCCTCTTTTGTCTGACAATACAGGTGCTATTAGCATTGCTAAAGATCCGGTGAAGCATGAGCTTACAAAGCATATTGGTGTTGATGCTTCCTACATGCGGACACAGGTGCAAGATCAAATTGTTGCTCTTCAGTACGTGCCTTCCGAGCTTCAGTTAGCAGATTTCTTCACAAAGGCACAAACCAGGGCTCAGCACAGTTTTCATCTCTCCAAACTTCATGTTGTTGATCCACCATAAGTTTGAGGGGGGTGTTAGATGTGTATTATGTATCTGTGTATTTACCCCATTGTATAAGGGGTTTCTTGCATATATGCCACCTGTACATGTATATATATTGGCCCTTTGGCCACATGAGGAATACAAGCGTTGTTCCAACATTGTTCATATGCATGAACAATGCTGCGGCACTGTAGCGGCCGTGTATGGCATGATTAGATGAATTAGAATAGAGATAAAAATAGATAGTTTCCTTATTAGATGAGTTTACTCCCTTATAGATATATTTAATTTATTAGAGATAGGTTTTCTTAGAGATAGATTATTTCTTGGATGTCAAGTTAAGCTATCCCTATAAAAAGGGCTAGTATGTATCTATTATCAATCAAGCAATGAAGATAAATTAATCTAGTCTCTTCCTTAAGTTCTATCATCCCAGTCTATAGTCAAATCTCTCAACCCACCAAGCTGACGCTACCCGGCCTTCCTCCCGGCGATGTTTACCCCAATAAACTAAGGTCTATCACAGTAGCGTGAAATAACATGTTAATGGACACTGATAAACTCGGCGAAAATGGGTGTAAATCATCCTTGGTACGTTAACTTAGGAGTAAATCAGCTAAAAGCAGCTTTGGGTTTCAGCTGGTATACTCGGGACAGCCCCAGCATGAATAATCAGTTACTGTCAGTTCCCAAAATTCTGCTATAATATTCTATAAACAGGAGAGACAGAGAGAGACACAGAGAGAGAGAGAGAGAGAGAGACTTCATGGGTGATGGGGCATTAATAAAAGAATTAAAGAGTTTTGAGGAGATACATCAAAAGGATGCATATACATACCAAGCGTGACATGTAAGAAGCCAACTCTCCATCCTTTTGACGAAGCGCTGATTCAAAAGCACTTGGAGTCATGCTCCTCAGATAATATGACATATTACTTTCTGCAGACATTCTCCTCTCTAATGAAGCACTGTCCGATAAATCCAATGACGCTTGAAGGAAATGGCTTTCTTCCAGACTATTGATACTCCCAGCACTAGAGAGCTTTCTGAGAGGGGCATTTCCTTCAAGAGGAAACCAAATATATACAGATAAGGCAACAAACGGATATAAAGAAGTTGGACTTAACTCAGAATTTAATCAAAAGTGGACACAGAGCATACTTGTTTGGTCTGGAAGCGGAACTTTAGGTGCTTCACGGGAAGACGTTTTCTCAAGTTCTGCCCTGGCCACCTTTTCCCTTTCAAGGTCCTGAAAGTGCAATTCATGCAAGAAATTTATTGAAGAGATTACATTCTAACCAAGTTGGTTACGCATGAACCAGAAAACGAGTATACTGATCACAATGATGAACTGATCTGGTCAACTATTATTTCTGTATTAGAGATATGATCGATAAAATATATAACACATTTTGTTCATGCAGAAAAAGCAACTAAGTAAATACAGCCAGTGGTATCCACTTCACAAAAAATGGCTGGTCTATTGATCCTAAAAAGCCTGCTGTAAGAGTCTGTTAGAGTCTCCAAAGTTCAAAGTTTGTGTTACAGTAGTTGATGCATTAGTTTACTAAGTTTAAAGATAGTGTTTTTTGGCCTCATTAATGAAATAAGCAGGAGAAACATTGCTTTCATACACAGTTTTCTCAAACCAATCAAAATAATCACTTGTATATCCAGTTTTTTTTCTTCTGAAAAATTGATTCACATAGTAGGTCAACTACCTTCTCAAGCAGCTCCCTGTGTTCTGCTGCTTCTTGCAGCTCCTTTTTGTGCCTAGCCCTAAGCTCCTTTATTTCTTCTTCAAGCTGTTTGGCACGTCCTTCTTGTATTGCGGCCTCCTCCTTAATTGCTAGATACTCCTGTCTACTTTCAGAAGCTCTCTGCCTCTCCTTTTCAAGGGATCGGCTCAGCTGTGTCTGCTCTGTTCTCAGGATTGTAATCTGCATAAAACCCAATGTTCATGTCAAAAGAATCACTTCTCTGACTAAAAGTCTGAAACTGAGCCCCTAAAACCCTGGACCCCGGGTTGTAGCAATGCAACACATTGTTGGTTTCAGAAGAAATTGATGCACAAACCTGGGTCTCTAGGACAGTTATTCGGGATAAACTTTGTGACAATCGCTCATTTACAGACCGCTCCTTTTCTTCTGCAGCAGCAGCTTTTGCTTCTGCTTCCTGCAAATTTGAGTAAAGTAACAAATAAATATGAAAAATATGAAAAACAGCTACGTGGAATCAAACAGGGAAACAAGACAATAGTCACTGTGACTAGATGATTCTGTAGGTTGGTAGCAAGTCCATAGTTCATGTCCATTTCTTTTGTTGTCACTAACCATGTGCGTTTTACAATAATTTTAACCTCCTGTTTATAGTTCTATTTTCTTGATTAATGTTATGCACACGACTATTCAAAATAAGTAATCAGAACAACAGACCTGAAGGCGAGAGTTTAAGGTTCTCTCCACACCAGCCCAAGCTTCTGCCCTTCGAGCAGCTGTCTCCTGTTAATATTAACAGACAATTGATTAATCAACTCACAATAGTGAAAGCATTAAAAAAACTGCCTAAGTACTACATACACCATGTAACGGAAGAGCAGTTAACTGCACATAAGGAAAAGCAAAGGCAAGCACCAATACCTGCATGGCTTCAATTTGCCTTAGCAGTGGTCTGGTAGACTCAGGAACTTGTGTGACCAGTTCATTATAACGAAGTTCACTGGCCTATATTATTTCAAAAAAAAAAATGAAAGAAGGTGAGAGTTGGTTACACTGTGCAGTACCAGTTAACCCAGAGGAAGTTGCTTACTTGATACCGCTTTTGTAGATCATCGTAATCCCTTTTTAGCCTTTCTTCCCTGAAAGCAGCCTGAACCGGCCCCGAAGGAAACATTTATTTCTATTGAGGATATTGAAAGATAGATGTACAGATGCAGATACATATGTTTTCATAATTTACCTCCTGTTCTTGTCTGGTGAGAGCATGCCTCAGCTCCTCAATTGTCTTAATCAGCATATTTTCTTTTTCACTAGCTTCTCTTAAAAGGCTCTCAAGTTCAAGTTTGGCTTCACTGTTGACTCTTGCTTCAGCTAATGCCTCGGCCTCTTTAGCTGCATTAAGAGCATTGGTGTAGAACTCCTTCTGAGCTGCAAGTTCAGTTTGATTTCTTTCTATTGTTTCTTGTAGCAACTTCTCAGTTGCTGCCTTGTCTCTCTTTATACTCTCAACCTTTGTTTCCTCAACCTGTTAAGTGATAAATTGCTAAGTACATCTGGACATGATTACACTTGAGGCCTGACAGCAAATAAAAATTAATGAAGGGAACACGGTTGCTTCACTCAAGAAGTTGAAGTAACTCCATTTTTCTTTGTGAGCAATATTTCAAAGCTATCTACCAAGAAGAATAAAAAAGTTTGTCTATGTAACTAAATTATAAAGTGTAAACAGCTATAAAGGTGACACAAACTACTGTTTAAATGAAACTCCACAATGTCATGTGTAGATCACGATACAAACAGCACAGAAAAGATCACCTAATAAAAAAAAAGAGGCTCAAATTTTTGTTATTATTATGTAATCCAACAAAGACAAATTTCAGGATGTTCAACAAGGAAAGCAAAATTTAATTGCTTTGCATCGCTAAAGTAGATAAGAAAACAACTTAGTTTGGATAAAGTTAATAAATATACAAAGCTGATCTTTTTACCTGAATCTTTGAGTTCAGCCGTTGCTTTTCTTCTTCAAACTCACGAATCTAGCTTCAACAAAAAAAAGGACAGCAAACTTCATTAACTTTATAAAACCATTTTATTATTTGAACATTGTGTATAGTGATAGAGTTATACTCCATGCCTGCGCTCTCAGTTTTCGTATAGTAGCTTCTTGAGCAGCTTGCTTTTTTGATAGCTCTTCACCTGTTCATTGGTAAATACAAGATGTTCATGCCAACAGATGGCCTAAAACCTACTCAAAATAAAGAGGGAAAATAATCACTGTTATAAATATTGTATGTATATTCATGATGGTGAGATTGATGAAGACGTGAGCTATAGGATAAAAGCGGGGTGGGTGAAATGACGCCAAGCATCTAGCGTCCTGTGTGACAAAAAAGTCCCTCAAAAATTAAAGAATAAGTTCTATAGGATGGCGATCAGACCCGCAATGCTATATGGAGCAGAATGTTGGGTGACTAAAAGACAATAATACAGAAAATGAGTGTAGCGGAGATGAGGATGCTGCGGTGGATCTATGGTCATACAAGGCGGGATCGTATCCGCAATGATGATATACGTGATAGGGTGGAGGTAGCACCAATTGAAGAGAAGTTTGTCCAACATCGCTTGAGATGGTTTGGACATCTCCAACGACGGCCTCCTGAGGCACCGGTACGTAGTGGAATTTTAAGACGTACTGAAAATGTAAGAAGAGGTAGAGGTCGACCAAAATTGACGTGGAAGGAAGCAGTTAAAAGAGACTTGAGGGATTGGAATGTATATAAAGAATTAGCTTTGGATAGGAGTGCATGGAAGTTAGCAATCAACGTACCGGAACCATAAGAAAGTTAGGGGCAGTGTTTTAGGCTCTTGGCTCAGATAGCAGGTTGTACAGCTTGGAGTTTTAGCATTGTAGGTTTTATTTCAAAGCTCATATCTCTTTGATCTTGAAAATGTTTCATTCCTAGCCTACCCCAACTTGTTTGGGACAAAAAGCTTTGTTGTTGTATGTATATTCATGAGACTCAAAGGGCAATATATATAGGTAGTGCAAGGGGATATATAAAGGAATATGACATATACAGATAAGAAAACCAATGCATATAAAGAAACAAATAACACAATACTATTCTATCCTTAACACCCCCCTCAAACTCATGGTGAATCATACACACTGAGTTTAGAGAGAAAATACAAATGTTGTGCCCTAGTCTATGGCTTCATGAAGTCAGCAATATGTAACTTTGAGAGCACAAACTGTAAAGCGAGTACTCCCTCCTGCACTTGTAAGCAAGTGTATGAAGCATCCACACCAATATGCTTGATAAGCTCATGCTTCACTGGATCATGGGCAATGCTAATAACACCTGTACTGGCAGTCATAAGGGTTGTGGGTCCCCTCACAGGTACTCCAAAGTCTGCAGTAGCTATCTCAACCAAATAATCTCTGTTGTCACAGTTGTCATAGCTCTCAACTCAGCCTCTGCAATCAAACGGGAAACTGCAGTCTGCTTCTTTATCTTCTAGGCAATCAGGGAGCCAAGAAAAACACAGTAAGCAGAAAGAGAACGACGATCAGAATAATGACTAGCCCAGGTCACATCGGAGTACGTCTGAAGCTGTAGTGAGGTGGAGTTAGGAAAAAACAAACGATAAGAGATGGTTATACACAAGTTGCGAAGAACACGAAGAATGTGGCTGTAGTGAAGATGAGTAGAATGAGTCATGAACTGACTCAAGATATGAACTGCATGAGTAATATCAGGACGGGTGCTCACAAGGTACACCAAACTCCCAACAAAATGGCGATATCGGGTATGATTCTCAAGAAGATCACCATTAGTAGCGCAAAGCTGAAGAGAAAGCTCCATAGGAGTCACAACAATGCGAGTATCAGTCAGACCAGACCGATCAAGTAGATCCTGAACATACTTCTGCTGGGAGAGGTAATAGCCCTCAAGCGTGGAAGAAACCTCAATCCCAAGGAAGTACGTAAGTAAACCAAGTTCAGTCATCAGAAACTGCTACCGAAATGCTTCTTCACATATATGATAAATGAGGAATCGTCACTAGTGATGAGCATATCATCCACATAGAAATGTAGCAGTGTCCTACCCCGAGGTGAGACATGGATAAAAAGAGCAAGATCGTGGTCACTGATAGTGAAACCGACAGCGGTAAGCACTGAGGTAAAACGCGTAAACCAGGCACGAGGAGCTTGTTTGAGGCCATAAAGAGCACAACGAAGACGACAGACGTGTCCATCTGGAACAGAATACCCAGGTAGTGGCTGCATGTAAACCTTCTTATGCAAAACACCATTTAAAAATGCATTCTTAACATCTAGCTGAGGATAGACCACCAGCGAACAGAAGCAACCGCAACAGGAGCAAACATCTCATCGTAATCACAACCATACTCCAACTGGAAGCCGAGAGCCACAAGGTGAGCCTTGTAGCGCTCGATAGTAGCATCAGACCTGGTCTTAATCTTGTACACCCATTTGCATGTGATAGGACGAGCATGAACAGATGTTGGTACAATATCCCAGGTCTCCATACGTCGAAGAGCATCAAACTCCTGCCATAGCAAGTTGCCACTCAGAATGAGAAGCAGCCTCACGATAAGAGCTAGGCTCAGTGACAAAGAGAGTATGAGCTATCGAAGAAAAACCAAGACGATCAGGAGGGCAAAGGGATGTCCGGTCACAAAGGGCGTAACGAGGAGCATCATCAGAGGAATCAGGCATCGGTGTCGGCAGGATACCAGAAGATGAGTCCGATGAAGGACGACAACACCTGAAGTAGTGTACCCCAGAGAAATGAGACGGTGGTGCTGCAGGAAAAAAAGATGGTGCTGTAGAGGCAACACAAAAGGTGGGGGCACAAAAGAAACCACTGGAGACCGACTAGAGAAAGGCTGTGAAAGAGTAGAAATGGGTGAAGAGTCAAGAAGAGACACCCAGGAGATCGTCTCAACGGTGAAAATAGGATGAGAAGCCGGATCTCGATAGAATAAAGGTTGAGATTTGCCAAAGACAACGTCTTGTGAGATCCTGATCCGTCGAGCAGAAGGATCATAGCAGCGATAACCCTTATGCTTAGAACTATAACTAAGAAACACACACTCAACTAATTGGGCTGACAGTTTGGTGCACTCACGAGGCTGCAGCAAGACAAAACACGTGCAGTCAAAAACACGAAGGTGAGTGTACTGGGGGCTCTAATGAAAATTACATAGAATTTATGCTCACCTTTGGAAATAATAGGCACAGATCTCTATACATCTGAATGAACTAAATCAAAAGGACAAGAAAACAAGGACTCACTAGAATGATAAGGAATTTGTAGTTGCTTACCCAACTTACAACCCTGATAAAACATTGACGTGTCAACAGTAACACATCCAACAACACCTTGATGAACTAATCACAAGGGGTCTATTGCATCCATCTAGACTAAAACATCAGCCAACCTACATACACGTAATTGTCTATTGCATCCATCTAGACTAAAACATCAGCCAACCTACATACACGTAATTTCTTTATGTCTATGCCTAGTTGCCTACCATTGGCTGCCAAAGCTGAACCTTAACATGTACATACTACATATTACATATTTATACATACTACAACAAGGTGCACTGTATTCCATGGTAATAATAATGCTTGAAATGGCCACTGGACAATAGTTTAACTAACAGAAATGGCACTTTCATATGCTCTCAGCAGAGCAAACATTGAATAATGCAAATTTAGATTTGTTCACACATGAACATAATAGAACAGCATAAAAATGTTGGTTCTGTGTACCTTCAGCCATGACCTGAGTAATAATCTCATCTTTTTCTTTCAAAAGAGCAGCTGCATCACTTTTTTTATTTTGGTCCCTCCTTAATGTATCCCTTTCTCTGGTTAGTGCATACACCTACACATCAAGGCATGCAAATCACAAACAATTCTGCCCTGCACCTAAGATTATGCATAGATGAACTAGAGCACCCAAAAAAAGTCTACCAGTTGGCCCAGAAAATAGCAAAAAAATACTATCGAAACATACAAGGTTCAGGAGGTAGCATTTTCATGATCATCAACAATGCCGCTCAATTAGGTTTCCGCTTGCAGTATTAAGCACTGTCTCAATCGTATCAAATTTAGAAAAGTACATGAACAGTAAAATATACATTATGAGCAAAGACAATATAATGGTATGTAAGGTGCACCCGACAAGTAAAAGAATTCAACTGTAGCAACAAGAAAATATAAGAGGTACTACACATAGCTTACATTTTCTTAAAGATTATACCGAAAGCTATTGTTTCAGGATGGTTTTAACTCCTGTTTTAAAAACAAAAGAAAAGAGAAAAGGAAGCAAGCCAATCAATGTTGTGTAGCAGTTATCAACCAAAGCTGTTCTAAGTATATCTAAATAGCTAATTGTTAAAGCACCAAAGAGAATCTTCAGTTATTCCCACAACTATCATAAAGAATAACAAAAATGAACCATTGCACCAAAAGCAGGTGAGAGTAATTGCAACATTGCATATGACCACATGGGAATACCTTGTACTGTTTAAACACATTACTAGTCTAGTCATCATATGTATATCTACCACTTCTCCATGGTTATTACTTGTTAGTCCTAAATCTGATCGTCATATGTGATGACCAATTGACCATAGAAGTGTTGTGTAACAAGAAAGTGCTAATGTGGCTCACCTTCCTTTCAAGAGTTGCTACTCTTTGGTGATACTCGTCCTTAAGCGCATCCATTTCTGCTTCAGCTGACTTACTCTGTACCGTATCGAAAACCAGTTAATCCAAGATTCATCAAAGGCTAAGGGCACTAACGAGTAACCCAGAGAATAGTTGTATAACACTTACAAGTAACTCAGAGAATAGCTGTATAATATTCATCTTGTTCAGTTTTCACATAGCTTAACTAAAAAATCCGGCAATTGCTAAATTCAAGGCATTCTAAATATCTGTTTCCAGAAGTCATAAGATGAAGAATCTGCTAGCAAACATACCTTGTAATCATCAATTGTTGATTTCAGTTGCTCATTCTCATTCATCAGTCTAGCAATTTCATCAGCTTTGGACTGCAGGAAGAATTAAGTGTTGTTATATACCAAATTAATAGTGAAGGGCCAGTTGCAACTTGCAAAGGAATAACAGAATATGGGAGCATGAGGCATTCGAATTATACAATGTCGTGACAATGTACTCATGTCCATGCAATGATTGTAAAGGACACATGTGTAGCATGCGATTGTACAACATGGTTTATCCACAATAGTTTGGGCCCTGGGCAAGCTGTTGGTTTCCTCATGGAAAATAAAACTTAAAAGTGGACTAGTTAAATAACTGCCCCTGTTTTCATGCATTCACATTTCACAGAATATGTGATTAAGAACAAACTATGTTCCTTTTTGACACTACAAAAGCATTTGAAATATTAGATAACTGTAGCTGTCATTTATGTTTTTTCAGTAAAGTATGCTGCTCTAAAAAGGAAAGAATGACATGGGTACACAAAACCGAGCAAATAGACTCACTGAACGAAGCTGATAAAAGCAACTTAGCACGCACTCATCGGTTCAGTACCTCGAAACTGATTGCGCTACATTCAATTTCAAATAGGTGCAGTGAGGTGCGATGCTTCCACTAGTGTTCTGTAGGATTAGGGCGTTTTCCCAGAAGGCACTAAAATGTTTATCTTCTTTTCCACAACAAATAAGTATGAATTCATAAAACAAAAAAGGTTTCCTTCCAACTGGTAAATCGTCTAGGAGTAACTTTCTTAATGTGCACCTTCAACTCCACAAGCATTAGCTGAATTGCAATAGTAGATACTAGGGCATGTGGAAATCATACCTGGGATTGTCTTGCAGCACCTTGCAATGCAGCTTCCATCATCTTCATTTCACGTCTTAATTTCTCTAGTTCAACAACAGAACCAACAGATTCCGGAGAAGTTGTGGTTGTTACCGAGTCCTGAATCTTTTCTTCTTTTGCCAAATCGTTTGCGTGAGAACCTACTTCTACTCCAGTAGGCACATCTGCAGAAGTGGGCACCAACTCATTTTGCGAATTTGAATCATGCTCCACAATTATGGACTTTGAGCTAAGGTCTTCAAGCTGCTCCGTCGCATTATCCTCCTCCTCAGCAACAGATGCTGCCGGTGCCTCTGTTTGATTGCTTTCTTCCTCATTTTCAGCAGTACTAGTGTTGTCATCATGTACTTTGTTAACGGTATCGCTGTTCTCGTGTGGGCTAATTATTTCCTTTTGGACATCAGATTCTTGAACAATCTTCACCTCAGCTTCATTTACATCGTCTGAACTGGACAGCATGGAACCTACAGGTTGTGAATGTGAGGCGTTTCCATCATCTGTGTCTTCCTTTCCAGCTTGAATAGATTCTGCCATTTCCATAACACTTGCTTGATCTAATTTGGTAGGTGAAGATGATGCTCTATCATCAGGTATGTCTCTGTCAGACTCTCCAAGCTGACTTGGTAAAGTTTCATCATCAGGAACAGGACATGCCCGGTTTTCCTTCTCAGTTGAATTAATGGTCTCAATGGAGCTGCTATGATTTTCTTCGGTTGTTGACGGATGTGTACGAGATTGTGGTGCTTCTAATACTTCAGAACCACCGCCCTTAGATGTAGGTGACTCAGTGGAGCCACCATGCTTTTCTTCTGCTGCTGAAGGATGTGTTGGACTTTGTGGTGATATGTATTGCTCAGAAACATTCGGCTTAGATACAGGTGACTCAGTGGAGCTGCTAATATTTTCTTCTAATTTTAAATGCTGCTTTGGAGATTGTGTTGTTCCTGATACTTCAGAAGCATCTCCCTTAGATATAGTTGGCTCAGTGGAGTCGCTATGATTTTCTTCTGCTGTTGATGAATTTTTCGGAGATTGTGGCTTTTCTGGTCCTTCAGCAGCATCCACCTCACCATTATGTCCCATGAATGCCATGACAGGATTGAAGAATCCTATTCTATCAGAGTTAGATGTCCGTGATCCTGATCCTGCATTAAAAGAACATTTTATTTCAGCATGTATATAACCATGTAAACAACACAATGTTAAGCTCGCTGTCTCAGTATGCTCTTACTATCCGGACAATGAAGAGTTTTGGAAACAGTTTGGAGTAGAAGCATGATTAAGTCACTGCTTCTGATCCTTCTCAAAGGAAACAACAATACAAAAACCGCTATAACTCAACACTAGCAAGAAGTACAGGTAAGCTTTGATCACCCACGTAAACCAATGGATCATACATAATTCCGCAACTGATTCAGATAGAATTTGGACAGTAAGGGGCTTGAGATGAGTGTTGCTTAAGTAAGGACCTACGTCAGATTTTGAGGGGGGCAATGGAACCTGTGATAAGCAGAATTCAAACTTGCACCTCCTAAAATCGATTAACTCATTCTCTACAACTAGCCAAATATCAAATGAACATAAGCATTACCACCATTGATCATCCCGTCACAGTTTCAACTGAACACTTGTACACAACCAAGCATGCACCAATGCAGCCTGATTACACAGACAGAGGAAGGGCGGGAGGGAGAGTCTTAGCGTCAGTGACGCTACTATACCTTCTTCATCGTCGCGCTTCTCCTCGAGGCCGAGCGCGCTGTCAAAGTTCTTCTCGATGTTCTTCACGCTCTCGCTGATCTTATTCACGGCGCCGGCGATGTCCTGCAGCCCACCGAGCGACACCTTCCCCGACCACCACGCCATCCCGCCCCACCCTCCCTCCGGCTCCGATCACCAGCAGCTCACCACCATCTCGCTTAGATCTCGCGCATAGATCTGATCCGCACCGCCAATCCACCACTCCCACTCAGGCGCGCGGGATCTGATCTGCCTCGCGACTTCGCCCCCACAACCGAATCGACAAAACACCGTAATTAAAGGCCGCGACGAGCTCCCGAGAGAGCGAAGGGCGAAGGCGGTGGGAACCGACGTCGCCGGAGGCGGAAGCGGCGGTGTGGCGGGAGGAAGCTTCACGGAGCTCCCGCCGCGGGGGGCGGAACCGTGGAGATGTAGGGGGAGGAGTGGGTTGTGGTTGGGTCGGGTCGGGGCGCACGACGGCAAGAGTTTTTCTCTGTGTGTGTGTGTGTAGCGCGCTTGGCCGCTGGTGGCGTGGGGGCGCCGCGTCGGTGATCGCTCACCGGTGCGGCGGTGCGGTGTGATCCCGCGCGCCCGCCCGTTCGGTGTCTCGGGACAGGGGAGGCGGACGTCAGTTAATCTCGGCCTGAACTATCTAAAGTCGCCGAGGACGGTGCGGTGCGCCTCCTCCCGTCCCGTCGCGTGTGCATCACCAATGATCGGGCATTTTTTTTCGGGAAAATTGATCACATGCCACAAAGTTAAATACCATCCTCTCATTTGCCACAAAGTTAAAGGGCTTTGTTATTATGCCACAAAGTTTGGTGTTTTATCCTTTGTTTTGCCATTTTCTCCATTTTAATTTTATTTTGCATTTTCGGGGATTTCAAAAGACCCGTTTGCCCTCGTCCCCGCTTCCACTCCGGCGCCGGCGCCGCCGCTCCCGCCGCCTCGTCGGCCTCCCCACGCTCGCCAGCGCTCTCCACACCACCCGGTCGCCGGCCCGAAGCCGCGCCGTTTCGGCTTCGCCGCCGTATGAGCTCGCGCCGCCCGAAGTCGGCGCTTCCCGCGGGGCTTGCCGTCGTCGGCGGCGCCGGAGACCTCCGGGTCGGAGGCGGAGAGGCGGAGCACGGCGCTACGGGCGACGCGGCAGGAAGCGCCGACTTCGGGCGGCGCGAGCTCATACGGCGGCGAAGCCGAAACGGCGCGGCTTCGGGCCGGCGACCGGGTGGCGTGGAGAGCGCTGGCGAGCGCGGGGAGGCCGACGAGGCGGCGGGAGCGGCGGCGCCGGCGCCGGCGCCGGAGTGGAAGCGGGGACGAGGGCAAAAAGGTCTTTTGAAATCCCCGAAAATGCAAAATAAAATTAAAATGGAGAAAATGGCAAAACAAAGGATAAAACACCCAACTTTGTGGCATAATAACAAAGCCCCTTAACTTTGTGTCAAATGAGAGGATGGTATTTAACTTTGTGGCATGTGAGCAATTTTCCCTTTTCTTTTTAAGAAAATTTTCACGTGTGCGTCCGTTGGTTCTACAGGTCGAAGAGATCGCGAGCAGTCCATCATGTATGAGTATGACGAGCCAAGGAGGGACGACATCTCCATTGACAAATACATTAACAGTACAGCACTATTAGCATGGCGAGCTACGCACAGCATCTCCATTAACAAATACATTACGATTACAGCACTATTAGCTATGGCCAGGGATTGATTTATTTCCCATTTTATTCTAGTTTGCTCGGCGTTGCACTTGATCTGATTTTAAATTTATACCAACTTTTTTTATACTATCCTTAATTTGCTTTTGTGTTTAATCCGACTTACATAAAAATTAATACTGGCCTTTTTCTAAATTCTTGTTAACTTGCTCCTCAATTTGCTTTCGAATGTGTCCTAAATTTGTTTGAAATATATATACTAATTTTGCTTCCAAAATATCCCCAATTTGCTTTCACGTTTAATCTAACTTGTATAGAAATTCATACCGGCTTGCTCCTAAATTTATGTTGACTTGTTTCTAAATTTGTTTTCAAATATATACTAATTTGTTTGAAATATATACCGGTTTTGCTTTCAAATTATCCCTAGTTTGCTTTCATGTTCAATCTAACTTGCATAGAAATTTATATCATATTGCTTCTAATTTTATGCTGATTTGCTCCTAAATTTGCTTTCAAATATATCATAATTTATTATAAATTTATATCTTATTTCTTACACATGATTCAACCGTAGTAAGGTAGGACACATTTCGCATGGTCATGTGTTTTTTTGTCATGTAGCCGAATTTGGGTGTACGTGCAAGGTTTCGATCGGACGCAGATGCGATCTGTAGTCGTGTCTTATTTGTTTGGCTACGACTTAGCAGTTAAAGGATAGTGATTGGCTAGAGAAGCTAGAAAAACTAAAAAAAGACCGATCACCACGCCAACCTGTGCGCTGCACGGTGCAGCGGCCAGCAGGTCTTGTCTGTTTTTTAAGACTGTGTTTAGTCTAAGGTTAAAATAACTATATTAGTTAATCTTAACTTTAACTAGATTATCTTAACTTAAAATTTGTGTCTAGTGACAATTCTTGTTAATTTAAATTATTGTTTGGCTATATTAGAAAGGTTAGCACTTAGAAAAATAAAAGGTAGAAGGGTTAGTTGTGCTACATTAACTAATTCCCTAATTTGATGGATTAAATTAATAGTAAGTTAAGAAGATTAAACCGCTTTAACTGAGTTAAGTTAATTCTCCCGTTTGGCAGAGCTCTAGCTCTAGGAAATATGTAGATTTCCTAGAGCTGGTAATCTGTAGCTCTAGGAAATCCTGGATCTAGAGTTGCAGGCATGTTAAGTGCATTTATATGACTCATTTCATTTATATTATATATTGAATAAAAATATTTAAAACACTTTAATTTAGTCAACAAACTACAGATCCAGCATAGATCTCGGAGCTAGAGCTGTGCCAAACAGGGCCTCTGTTTGGCACAGCTCTAGCTCCGAGATCTATGCTGGATCTGTAGTTTGTTGACTAAATTAAAGTGATTTAAATATTTTTATTCAATATATAATATAAATGAAATGAGTCATGTAAATGCACTTAACATGCCTGCAACTCTAGATCCAGGATTTCCTAGAGCTACAGATGACCAGCTCTAGGAAATCTGGCTAGAGCTCTGCCAAACGGGGCCTAATTCAATGATGTTTAGCGGGTTAAATCACTGGCCCACCTCTTAACCCTACACCAAACGGCCTCAGAGACTTTTGGCCTGTATGGCCCGGCTCAATACTCTAGTAACGGCCCAGTTAGTGGAAGCTAAAAGTATCGGGTCTTTTTGTCTGGCCATTTGAAAATTTAGTGTCTTTTTGAAGTTAAAAATCAAATTTAGTGTTGTATTTACAAAAATAATTATATACATACCGTATTAACAAAAATATCATCTATGTTATCTAGTGGACGGGCGACAGCGCCCACAAGACGACACGCAGCGCTGCCGCCACCGGTAAGCGTCTGCCATCCTCTCACTAGAAGGCAGGCAGCCTGTCGCCTGGTGGGGGACGGTAGGCTTGCCTACCGTCCAGTGACGGGGCAGCAGGTGATTAAGGCGGCTTAATTATCTGCCCTAATTTTTTTGTTTAGTGTTTATTTGAATTTTTAAATCTATCAAATAAGCTCCAAAAATTACGAAAATTTATGTACAGTCCACCGACATAACGTACTTCATAGTGTAATTTTTTTGGTAATTTTATCCATTTTGAATGTTACTTAAAAATTTATACAATTTCGATATCTGTACGAGTTTTTACAATTTCAATATTGACCAACCAAATGGTATAAATGATATTTTTATCAATACGATATATATACGACTATTTTTATAAATACGAACGACAACAGCGTCAAATCTGACTTTTAAGTCGGAGACAAGGTGATCCCCATACGACGCACAGTGAATCTGCTACTATCACATTGTGCTCTGAGAAGTGCGATCCATGCACGATGCACTGCACATATATACATCGCCGATTCCTTTACTGCTATAGCTTTTACTCATCGCGGAGGAAAGCGCCGTAGGCAAGCCCACCGTAGAAGAAAACTCAACGAGATCCGGATTCTGCATGCGGGACTAGTAATCGTGTGCACATCCTCCCGCCATTAATCAAAATTGATGAGCGGTTAGTAGCATCACGACGGGTGTTTAGAGAGTAATGCAACCGCGGTGCACAACGATTCATACACCGTCCTTTTTCTCCTTTTATTTTCGTTGCAAAAAATGAACCGTGAATTTCTATCCACACACATGAGCTTGGATGGTGTAGTAGCGTAGCATATTGCAGATTTTTTTCAAAAAAAATATTGCTAGACGATTAGCAAGATAAGATCGGTATGGTCTTTTCCAGGATTCGAGGGCTTTGATTAGGACAACAGACAACAAGCTCCAGCTAGACAACAAGCCGGGTGCCACATAGGCATGCCATGTCATCTCGCCCCAGAATCAGGGGATCAGGATAAGCCTATCCGGAACCTGCCACGTGGCACCCTCCCTATGGAACTCGGCCATCTCCGAGCCACGCGAAGCCTCCTCTCCCACCCGAATCTCACCCGCGACCAAGCGTTCCAAATCCTCGCTGAATTAAGATTGTGCACGTACCGGTTGCCACACCAGTAGCATCCTCCAAAGCCAGGACACCACCACCCTAGCTCGATCACAATGGCGTCCCTCGTCGCCGTCCAGCCGGTCGCCGTTAAGGGCCTCGCCGGCAGCACCATCTCCGGCAGGAAGCTCGCCGTCAGGCCGTCGTCCCGCGCCCTGTGCCGCTCCACCCGCAAGTACGCCCATCGGCCCATGGCCATCCATACGTAGAATTCTTCTTAGTTTTCTTCTTAATTAGCTTGGGTACGTCACGCGAGTTGATGATACACGAGTAAGACTGTAAGAGTAGCGTACGTGCATGTGCATGGTTAATCAATCGCAGGCCTCGCGCCGCCGTGGTGGCCAAGTACGGCGAGAAGAGCGTCTACTTCGACCTCGGCGACATCGAAAGCACCACCGGGCAGTGGGACCTGTACGGCTCCGACGCGCCGTCGCCTTACAACTCGCTTCAGGTGCTCGCATCTTTGTGCAGTGTTTTTTTGCGTTACTCGTGCTGTTTCGCATGTAAATCTTGTACAAATTTGTATGTTTCGAGCAGAGCAAGTTCTTTGAGACGTTCGCGGGGCCGTTCACCAAGAGAGGCCTCCTGCTCAAGTTCCTGCTGCTGGGCGGCGGCTCCCTGCTGGCCTACGTCAGCGCCTCGGCGTCGCCGGACCTCCTGCCGATCAAGAAGGGGCCGCAGTTGCCGCCGCAGCCGGGCCCACGCGGCAAGATCTAAGTTTCTCCTCCTTTGCCTTCCTTGCTTGCTTGTACTGCTAGTCCCCCGGATCACCATGGATTTCCCCCTATTTATGTGACGTTGATACTAATTGTACTCCCTTGCCTACAAGTGAAAAATGATGCTGCTACGTACAACAACCAGCCCCTTTGTTTTTTTTTTGTCTTGATTTGCTCGAGTGTTTTAATTGTGGATTTTTAAAAAAATATATTATACTGGTAGTAAAAAGATGATAGTAGAAATAAAATCTCACCATTGATTTATGAAGATATTATAAACTTTTTATTTCTCAACTTGGTTTCACGGCCGGTGGACGAGAACGAGCAATCTCCTGGACGAACCTTTGCAAACCATGGTGCCGCTGGCTGGTTGGTGAATGATGTCAGTTGTCACATACGTCTGTGCTAGCCTGCTCTCCGGCGCCCATGATAGGTGTTGGTGTCCCGACAGCTCTCTTGGATGGTTTGGCATTCAGCCATGACAGCCCGATGTCTTGCTATGTGTAGTGCAAGGTGAATGTGTCTTGGCAATCGCGGACGCGGACGAGGCAGCCTCCTTATCGTAGAGTAGAAAGTTGGCGTCGAGCCAGTCCGGGTCCATGAAGTTGGTGTTGCTGGGGCGAAGGCCACGCCAGATGTGCCACATGCAGTCGACATTTGTCGTGGTGCGTGAAGAACATCGGGTTGTGCCCCACGAAGTAGAAGTTGCCTATGTCCTCGTCATTCGGCTACCTCGGGTTGCCGGTCCAACTGCGGACTAGGCCGTGCAACACGTTCTCTACCTATATGTGTTACGATTTTACACCTTTGGAGATTCTACTACTAGTAATGTAGGTGGTAGTATAACTAAATTTTAACTAATATGAACATTGGACTGTAAAGATTGGACAGTTTATATTCACTTTAAGGCACCGTAAAAAAGCTCTTAATTGTCCAGTGATTGCAGCAGTAGTGTTCATGGTGTGCATACATGGTACATATACAGTGCCCATCTGAAGTACTCTCACTTTGTTTTATGTCACTAGCTGTTGTGGGGTACGTACCAAACAGGACAAATAGGACTGTTTGGGAATCACCTAAACGGCTTCCCAGAGCTCAATGAGTAAGGGGAAAAGTGAACTGACTTAGGACTAGATCATTTTTTCCCTAAAAATGAGTCCTCGCTTCCTCATAAGGCTTAGGCCTGCTTTTATACTCTTGAGGGAGCTTATTACATAATTGACCCTACTTGGGCCTACATTTACAGGGGCAATTATGCCATTTTTTCTCCTAAAATTACACAAATACCCGAACTCAGACATATTTACACAGGGGTAGGATTGGTATTTGTGCTACACAGTAGCCCTATGTTGGGCTGGCCACGCCAGATTACTGGTGCCTTGGGGCGAGTAGGCCTTGGAGGGAGCCATCCCCCAACACTAGCTGTCGATGTTTTAATATTGATCTTATATATGATTTATTTGGATTCGAAAAAATTCTAGAAGACTCGGACTATGAACATACAGAGTAGAGACACGAGAATCTTTATATAGGTTCGGAACTTCTCCTGAAAGAATAATAATCCTATATTCTATGTGGCTATTACTCATAGAATTGATTACAACTGAGAGAGTAATTCGAAATGCCTAACACTATCTCCTGATCTCATCTCCTTCTAATCTTTATATAGTTGATAAAGTAACGGTCATTGTTCTACGCCAAAAAATGTCTCAACTCTTCGGGAGATAACCGTCTGGTGGAAGTTATTGTTAGAGAGACGTGGTGGCTCGTTCGTCATGCGGTGGTGTTGTCAAAGAGATATCATATGCGGTTATTAGGAATAAGCGCACCACCTTGTTAAACAGACCTACCATGTAGTAGATTGTTGTAGACAAACCAGTCGAAGATAGACTAGTTGTAGTCAGGCTTACGACTACAAGGTAATCGTAGGACGACTTACGACTACATGGTCGTAGAAGAATTTATGACTACAGAAGGTCGTAGAAGGACTTACGACTAGATTATCACAGAAGAACTTATGACTACCCTGCAAAATCTCGCCTTTATTGATAAGGAGCATACTTAGAGAATATAATGATGTAATAATTTAGAGGATTATTATATCCTTGTCACTAGCCAATATTGCCGCTGTATTCATGACTTCAGGTGCAGAAATAAATATGTATATGCACATTTGCTGGTGCTGGTAGAGAATCAGGAAGAATAAATCACTGATTAGTTACTTATGATAGCAGGATGTTTAGCAGCTTTTAGTCTTTGATTAATGTCACTAACGATTACATGAAATCTAGGAATTGGGATCATCTTGTAATACGGATATTCAGAAAGAGTTTATAATACTAGCGCAGGTATGATTCTCCAAGTTAAATGATAGATTACAAGGATGCCAAATATCCAACTGACAAGATAACACTTACTGAAAACTTGCATGGAAAACATGCTCTAAAAGTCAACAATTGCGCAGGGCGCTACTACTAGAAGTATACGAAAACATTAAAACCTACAGGTCCATTTTTGAGGGTCAGTGCAATCTTATGATTAGTTCATGTAAACCAGGGCAAAATCAGCCCATTATCTGGCCTCGTGCACCAAAACTTCCATTGGGAATGGAGGTAAAGCTGACTGAAGTTTACAAAACCTCACATTGGTACACCCTGAATTCTGCACCATGCTCTGAACATCTGAGCTATGTACATACATTTCTTTCCAAAGGATCTGCCAGAGCATCATCCATCTGTCTTTTCCCCTACAGCAACTAATGTCTAGATATTGGGCTTCTTGTTCCGCCCAAATGCTCAAGCTTCTCTAGGTAAGAAAACCTCTTGGTTGCGATTGGCGAAACGTTTGTCAGCTTTGGACCGTGAGCATCCTCCCTGCCGTCCTTGTTGTGTGAATTTACCTTCATGGCTTCAATATCTTGGTCTCGCGGACCCACGAAGTCGAATAGTGTCGCTGAAACTGGCTCCATTCTTCTCAGCCTCTCTACCTCGGCCTTAGCATCTAGAACAACCCTATCTGTGTCATCTGTTGACAAGCTGGGCATTCTCATTGATTCTGCATTCTTGGGATCTTGAGTGAGGGAGTCAGCGTGAAGAACATCCTCAATTCGAGACATAACTGTGAAAGCTAAACTCTCAAGAGTCCTGGAGTAGCTCTCCAAAATGGCATAGCCAACATCCTGCAAAAAAAAAAAGTATTGAAGGGGCATGAGTAAAGCAAGCCCTGTAGCAAATCCGAAAAAGTTGGAAACTGCGGATGCTTTCCAGTACCCGATTGAATTGGATTTTGCTTATGTCTAGAGCTGACTGAGCAATGCCGGGGAATCTGTGCTTAAGGAGGAGAAGAACATTCTCCGCCCTCCCTTCAAACCGTTCCCGCTTCTCAAAACAGACACCATGTCCCCACGACAACTTGCCGTCCTTGTGTGTCATTTTCCGCTGCCAAATGACTACTGAGGCTTCAATTCGGTTCTTCAAATCGACAATGTTGTGCTCGGCCGACAAGTCTACAGATCGTAGGAGTTGTTCAGGATCAAAATGATCGTCAGTTATAATCTTGTACATTGAGTCTCCAAGGCTAGACTTTCCATTCTACCAAGCATAAAAAGGATGATATTGTTAGGTTATAAGAAATGTAGTAAGAAAGGGGAAATTTGTTGTGGTCTTCTGGATCACCTTAGGTAGAGTCTCTATGTAAGCTTCTGGAACCTCCATTTCCATAAGAACATTAGCATTGATGGCCATTACTGCCTTTAAGACTTGGCCAACGAGGTCCTTCAGGTGTTGAAGCCACTTCCTCGATGCATCTGATAGACCATCAGGAGGGACCCTAACAGTGGGGAGCCACCATTTGTCATCCTGCCTCGGCGTGTTGCCCTTCTCGGATTCATCTGCATCTTTTGACACGTACCAAAACTCCTGCTTGTCCTTGAAATTATCAAGATACCCCTGCTCCACAAGAGATACGCAACAATAGCAAATTAGCAATTCAGGTATCTTCGTATTGATTTTTGCAAACGATTCAAGAGGAGCATGGCATGCTTACAAGGAGCATTGCGTCAAGCTTGCGCAAGGCGGGGATGTTCATTTGTAGATCCTGACGCTGCTGAGTAACCATTATCTGTTCGACAAGAAAATGGGTTAAAATCGATGGCAATAGAAGTATTGAAAGGTACAGTTGCATTTCAGTAGCATAATGAAGTTGAATAGTACAGGTACTGTGAAAGAAATAAGAACGGATTCATTGCTGACCTCCATGCTGGTTCCATCCGCCGACACCTGTTGAGAAGGAACAAGCTCGACAATGTGATCGGCAACCGACAAAAGCCAGTCGATCTCCTTTCTCCACCGCGCCTTCTGGTCGGCGGCCATTGGTTGGAGACGGCGTTGCTCACCAAACACAGAAGCTGAAAAATGTCACAACGAGAAAGAACACATAATTGATCAGATTTTCCATCAGAAACCATTCACAGAATGGAATGATTGGAAAGGAAAGAAAGGATTACCTGCAAGGTTGGTGATGGCATTGGACAGAGCGAGAGCAGAGGACACCCCTTTGCCGGTGCCTGACATGTCCTCCCCCAGCAGCAGCTTGGAGAACTTCTCCCTCACCAACTCCGCATCTGCAATCACCAGAGCAAATGATTTCTAGAACAAGATTGCAACAGTAGAATCGGCATTGATCATCCCAGAACAACCGTCACCTGAAGGTGGTCCCTCATGCGGGGCAGCGGGCTTCGCCGCCGCCGCCGATGACGACGGCCTTGGTGCTTCCCCCTTATCCGACGGGCCGCCGGCCAACGGCAGCAGGTCGACCGACAGCCTTCCCCTGGACCCGCAGCTCCTTGACAGCGCCCGCCTGGCACAAGGTGGCGGCGCCGGCTCCATGGGGCTTCCTGTATAGTCTGACGTCGACGACAGCGACAACGGGACGACGATGCCGACGCCGACCTCCGCCGCCTCAGCGAGAACCTGTCGAGGCTGTGCCTGATCTTCAAGAACGGCCGGGCCATCACGGAAGCATGGCAGGCACGCACGCTACTGCATCCGCATGCTACACGCAGAATGCCGAATTGTGCACGTCAATGCGGACGAGAAACGCCCGGCTTTCGTGCGACGACAGGGCGAGACAACGAGGGAGGGGGAGAGAGAGAGGACGCTGTGTTGCTAGATTTGGTGAGGCAGTTTTGGGAGGGAGGTGAGGAGAAGAAGGGCCGTGCAATCTGTCGCTGTTTGTGGATGGCGCGAGGGGCAGGCGGAGCAGAAATGGTTCGGTTTATGTCTGCCCAGTTCGTAATTCGGCAACGTTCCAAACATGGGGTGCCAAACTGTAGAACCGAAAATGGTAAGAGATGAGGGTGAAAGATAACTTCTAATTTTTCTCGAGTATTTAACACTCCTTTATTTTAATAGCTATAAAGCTATAAAAATTGAAATGAGAAATTAACACCAAACAAACAAAACAGACATCTGAAATTTAGGAAAAATCAAGAAATCAGAAGTACCTTTGTTATAACTACGGTACTTCTAAAAATAGTAAGTACCTTTTTTTAACTGCAGTACTTCCTTTTCTTAATGAACAGTAAAATTAGCCAAAGTTCAAAAACTAAAATTGATAGAACTTTTGATCTATATATTCAAATGACATAAAATTTTGCAAGGATTTTCTTTAGGTTATCAAGAACCTATTCCAATGATGATTATGAGAATTATGGCTAAATTTAGGACTTTTTCAGTTTAAAGGAAAGTTGCATCGAAACCGAGTCAAAACCAAAATCGGTGAATACAATTTGCTCGTGGGATGATAATGACTAAGAAGGGACTAGATATATTTCCACACGTCACAGCAAATTAAATCACCACAGAAACTAAGCCAAAACTTTCGGATCAAGAGATAGAACAAGGAGGACAAAGTCAAGCAAAACTGGATTTTCTCGTGAATCTTGCTACTCAAATCCCAAAACCTTATTTTTCTAGTAAGATCAGTATTACTGCACCTACAATGCCGGTACTACTGTACTGCAATACTACCACTCTCTAAAGCGGTACTAGACCTCTTTGGAAAAAACGTTCCCCTGCTCAGATCAGACCTACCGTTCGAGCGAAACTGCCACACTTACAACGTCAGTACTACCGCTCAATGGTACTACCACATAAATACATACGGTAATTCCCATTTTTTTGACACTTTCAAAAAACAATCTAAACAAAATATAATATTTGCAAAAAAACACTCAATCACTTTACAAAACTTACAATAATTCATCAGAACAATATCATAAATTTTCTTACATCCTCCTTCAGAAATTTATCGTTGCGGCGGCTGGCTGGATATGCGCACATGTACACCTATTTTTAATCCTCAGGTTAAAATTTTCACCTCAGTGATTTATTAAGCACGTACTACAATGTGATGAACCGTAGTATAACGTATTAACGTGGTATTGGTGCTTTCTTCCTGCTTACTCCTGTCCACGGCGGAAGCATAATAGTAGAAATTTCTTTTAAAATATTTGATTAGTTAGCGCATAGAAATTAACAACCACAACTCATTATGCAGGGAGCCGATCACTGCTCGGTTAGCAAAGCGTGGCCTCGACCACCCATTCACCCGGGCTTGAACCCGGGCGTCCACTTCTTGTTACAGTGAATGCTAGAGCTCTTAGCCAATAAAATAAAATAAAAACTCAATGTACATCTCAGATGGATTTAGTTGTCGCTCGGTTAGGTTAAATTAAACTAGTTTATGACTAAAATTATATTATAACTAACTAAAATTATATTATAACTGATGATAGTTTATTTGGTGTAACTAAATTTAAAAATAGATTAGCTCATCACGAACAGCGCAAACGAATATAAAAAACTGGCAAAAAAACTTAAAAGATAGCTAAAAAGCTAAAATAGATAAAATTTAGAAATAGTAAAAAATAAATCAAAAACCAGAAATTCAAACTAAAATAAATGAAGCTTAGTACAATCACTCATGAAGGCTTCCAACTCTGCATAACAAAAGCAACCAGAAAGGCCGACTTCTCATCGAAAGCAACATGCATTTCGTTGCGTTTTATTACTCTCTTGAAACCGGGCCCTGCCACGGCCCAGCTACGACGACGTGACACTCACTGCGACAGTCGCTCAGATAATCGTCTCGGCAACAAGATTACAAGTGTGGTGTCTTCCCTCTCCCGTCAAACCAAATACGCTTGGGAAAAGACTGGGCTTGGGCGCTGGGCCGTGCCGGGGCCGAGCTGGTGGTCTACGCGTCGCGGCCCGGGCCGTACTTGAGCCCGAACTCTCGGAACCCGATCTCCATGTCCGCGGCGGCGACGAGCAGCTCGGCCGCCTGCGCCGGCTCAAGGATCTCCACCGCGTGCTTCATCGTGCGCAGCCGCAGCGCGTCCGCCCTGCCGAGCACCCCCCTGACCCGGCCCACCAGCCCGTCGACGTCCAGCTCCTCTCCGGCCGCCACCACGCCGTGGCCCTCCTGCACCTGCGCCATCTCCCGCGACAGCCGGTCCTCCTCGGCCACGGTCCGCCGCTGCATCTCGTCGATCTGGGCCAGCTGCGCCGGGCTGAGGTCGCCGAGGTTGCCCGACCGCACGCCCAGGAGCAGGTCGGGGAGCTGCGCCTCGAACCGGCGACCCGACTCGGTGTAGAGCAGGTGGACCAGCGTGGTCGGCCGCCACCCGGCGAGCCAGTAAGCGGCGCCGCGCTCAACGGGGCTCGCCCACGGCGCGGACAGCGTCCAGACCGGGTCCAGCTCGGCCCGCGCGGCGCAGTAGTCCTCGAAGTGGGCCACGAAGCGGCCCACCAGCGCGCCAAGCTGGGCCGGGTCGTCGGCCCAGCGGGCAGACAGGAGGTCGCGGCGCAGCGCCCGCAGCCCGCGGAACCAGAGGTGGAAGCCCCGGGTCGCCGCCTGCAGCTCCATTAATCCCCAAGCGCGTCGGGGTAGGGTAAAACGCCTCGCCCTCGCGTGCCGGCTGGTGCTATTTATAGCGGGTGGCCGCGCGATCCGAGCCGTGGAGCCGGAGGAACGGACGGCCGCGGGGGCGCGCCGGCCCGGCGTAGGAGGTGGCGACAGATGGCGAACATGCAGGAGGCCCATGTGTGCCCAGACTAGCTCTGGACGGCGACGCCGTCACGCCGCGGTGAGACTGACATGTGGCCCCGCCGTGCTAGTGGTCGTGGTGACGCATCGTTTAACGGCGTAGTGTCCTCCTCTAGGATCGATGGGCAATCTCTGTTCTGCAACACTCCAATTCATCCTAACGCGTCGTCGTGCCCATTAAGAAAAATCATATATATTATGATCATTGTTATATAAAATTATGGGAGTGACTATTGCACAGCAGCACAGGTGACTGAAATTTTTTTATCTTTCAGTCACCTGAAGTTGCACTCTGAATTACTTAAAGTTGCAGATATTTTTTTGGAGGGGCTGTAATTTCAGTTGATTGAAAGTGCAATTTCAGGTTACCTGAAGTTGCACTCTGAATCACCTAAAGTTGCAGCTGTTTTTTTGGAGGGGGCTACAATTTCAGTTGATTGATAGTGCAATTTTAGGTGACCGAAAGATAAAAAAATTTCAGTCGCCTGTGCAATAGCAAAACTGCAAAATTATATATTCTTTAACCGGTAACATTTAATCGTAGATTTTGTGGTCATTTGGTTTCATAAAACCCGATATGTGATGCCACAATGCCGTCGGTGGCACCGATGGCCGTCTCGTCGTTGGACCTATCAGTTGCCGGGATGGGCGGGCTAGCGCTCGGCGGCACGTCGCTGGATCTCGACCTCCTCAGTGGGGGCTCATCGGGGATGCCGTTCCAGTTGCCGGGGCCCGTGTCGGACATGGAGTGCCCCATCATGACCGACATGGCCATGCGTGCCATGGGCGAGCTGATCCGGCTCGCACAGGCCTGGGACCACGTCTGGGTCAAGTGCCTCGGCAGGGACGGGAGGGAGACGCTCAACGTCGACACCTACAACAGCATCTTCTCCAAGCCTGGCAGCTGGTTTCGCACGCCCGACATCAACGTCGTGGGGTCCTCGGACTCGGAGTTGGTCTTCATTTCATGAGCATTGTCGCTCTCATCAACGTGTTCATGGATCTCGGGTGAGCCACCCTCGCTTTAAACCGTTCTATTGATTGCTCGCGTCCATGGCGTGCCGTGCTGGGCTGCTGATTGATTGCGGTTGCAGAGCAAGTGGATGGAGTTCTTCCCTAGCATCGTGTCCAAGGCGCCCACCATTGATGTCCTCATGAATGGCATGACCGGGAGGAGCAAATATCTGATTACGGTAATGCCATCGAATCAATTGAGCAAATACATCTTGTTTGTGCTTCAGTTGCTTTTCCATGTGATGATTACGAGAAGCTACGATCCAGCGACGGGCCATTGAGCACCACCCCCGCCGACGGATAGGTCCAGCGGCGAGACGGACATCAGCGTCACCGAGGCATTGTGGCATCATAGGTGAGGTTTTGTAAAACCTAATGACCACCAAATCTGAGGTTAAGTACCACCGGTCAAAGAATATGTGGTTTTGTACAACAATAACCACAATATATGTGATTTTGTGAAATTTACTCTTAAGAAAATGATGTTTAGTTTTTTTAGAAAAAAAATTAGAAAACACTATACTGTTCGAACGGTATAGCATTATCTCTCTTGCTCACTTTCTTTCGGTCATCGCTCGATCATGCTCACTCTCACCCTGGCGTTGATAAGGGGGCGCCGCCGCCGACATGTTCACCACGCGCCTAGATGTAGAGGGAGGCAGGGGAGATGGTGGGTGGCAGCGGAGGGTGGTGGGCGGCATCGGAGAGAGACATTGCTGCAGCGCATTGAATATTAGGTTGGATGGGGGAGTGGGGATGGTGGCGCGGCGAGGCAGCGAGTTTTCGCTATTGGCCGTCAGTGGCGGAGGAGGGGTGAGGGGCGGCAGAGCTGCGCCGACGTTGGAGAAGCAAGAGGGAGGGAAGGGGGAGCAATGGGGGATGTTAGAAATATGAGAAATATTTTAATTCTAAATTTTATTAAGAAACATATACAATAAAAGACTAATGATGCTATAAACAAAACTAACAATGGGCAACTTATTGTACTTTAGAAAATACACAAGAATAATATTATAACATAATCGAACGATCGCACAAACAACTTACAGCGAGGTTGATGGAGAAAAAAGGACGCATCACAAAAAGGAGTAATCGCTAAAGTTATTGACATCGAGGAAGAAGCCAAGCGGTCATTCAAGGAGCGTGGCCCAGAAACTTTATTTCCACCATATGTAGGTTCTCTCTGCAACAATAGAGATTCTGCTCCTCTCCCTTCCTAATGCACGCCGAGAAGAAATGACAACGAGTTTGAGCAGCTTGATATTACAACACAGCATCTAGAGAGGTGGAAGAATGGAGGAGGGATTCTATCTATTTTCCTAGGTGTCTCTAGGTCCTTTTAAGGGCACTACAATCACTCAATAGCAATTGTCATGATTAAATAGAATTAAATCACTGTTAACTATCTCATCAAATTACATAATGATATTTATGCCGTGTTATCAGCTGCTGGACAATTCAAAAAGGAGAGAGAAAATGCACAATTCTAAAAAGGAAATGTTGAATTGGTCTGCCAAGTGGCACGAAAATCATTAGTTACGCGATTTTCACATGAAAATACTCAAATACACGCACGTGTGTGTTTAGCTAAAGTATTCCTTATACTATCCATATTTCATGTGTCATATGTTTTAAGGACTGGCAAGAACTATACTTTATAAATTATCTTATAATACTAAACTATGTATGCTTCAGAATTATAGAAAATAGAGCTCACACTTACGTGAGCTTAATATTTAACAGGGAGGGTAGGAAGAGCCCGTTGACGGAGAAACCTGCAAGAGAGGGATGGGAGGGAGAGCTGCGGGGAGGAAAGGAAGGGGGGGGGGGGGGGGGATGCGTTCCCTCGCTGCTCCCTTAGATTTTATCGTATAAAGATGTTAATAATTGATTATTGCTTGAGCGTTTTGGCTTTTGATCTGACACTCTGAATGGCTATCGAAGGGCGATGATCATGAGGGGCGACCGGCCGGGAGCAGATCGTTGGAGCGATCGGCGCTGGATGATGACGATGCTAGGTACTGTCTGTCTGTGATGCACTGCATCGAAGTTTGGCCCGCTTGGAGCACGTTTTGGACTGGATACCATCTGGCTGGCTGCAGATATTTCGGACGGAGCAACACAACCATATGGATCGTGCGTTCCAGCAGTTTTTCAGGGGCAGGAGGGTTTTTAATGCCGCGTGCTCTCTGATTGCGCGACTAGTGGCGATAATAGTAGCATTTTTGGGGCCAAGACAACGTGGATAGTATTGGCCACTAGTGCTCCCAAGGTACTTTCTGGTATCAATAATGGACTTATCTATGTTGCCGGCTTTGGCCGGCGGCGTGGCCTGACCAGATGATCATGGTTAAGTAGGCGAGTATTGCTCTGACTTTGGCACTTCCCTATACATGGTTTCAGACTTCCCTATACTCGCTTGTCGTTTGGTTGCATGATTGTATCGACCGTATGTTAAAGCGTTCTGAACGTATTACTAGGATATATATGTTACACTCTGAAAGCATTAATCATTATCAATTTACAGCAGAAAATATGGACAGAGACGCACAAGGTCGGATAACAGTATGCACAGCGAGAGCCTGCAGAACGTTGTTTTCAGAAGCATGTCAGATGAGCATTCCTCCTCGCTAACCTCCTTCCGCTGATGAGTGTGAGATCTATCAGATGAATAGATGAATAAAGATTAGTTGTATTGTTCGGATCATTTGCCCTCGACTGGATGCTGAAAACGAGCCACTTTCAGTAGAAGGAACTGGAACAATACCAGTAACAGGATTACAGGAACATCTATGGAAGGTGCAGCAAGATTTCTGCCCTGAAGCTGCGCAGGTACATTCAGCGAGGAGCAGCCGTTCACGACAGATGGAGAGTCAACGCAACAAGCACGAAAGAACCCAGTGCATCCATCGCTGACATATATCCACAGGCAACGTCAGATGATCCTCTTTGAGAGCCTCTTGAACAAAGGAGAACCCATGGGCAGGATCATGAGACCAAGAACAACCTAAATCACGTCGGACGTGAGCGTTCACTTCTCCGAAGATGCCTCTGTCAGGTACCGTTTGCAACTCAGAATTCATAAGTCAGAACAACTCAGGTGTCAGAAGTAGACAAAGAACAAGTCAGGTTTGAGATTTTTTTTAAGAAGAAGAAGAAGAAGAAACGAATTTGGGAAAAAGGATGGGGTCCGGAGATACTCGAATCACCATAAACCAATTAAAGAACATACCTTTGGCTTAATCGCCCTTTCAAGAATTTTGCTCACACCGCAAGCGATTCAATCGCAAAGAGGGTCTGGAAAGAACAATGAGCGTGCAGGGTGGAGAGGGATAAGAGAAAGAAACAGGAGTTGTTGATCTTGGTAGTAGTTGGAGAAACCAAGAACACATTTTTCACAAAACGAAATGGAAAGAAAAGAAAAGGTTGTAAAGACTACAGAGGAGTGGGTATTATTCTTTGTTCACTGCATTCCCTTGTATGGTTTTCTATGTCAAAGATCGGTTGTGTTGTCCGGTAAATGGCGGGAATAAAGAAGAACGAGGACAAAGACGAACCCGTCGTTATCTCGGTGGGTAATTCCACTTCCACACTAGTTCTAGAACCACATTTGAAAAGATCCTGATGACACGTAGGTCCCAGCCGGGAAGCAACCACTCTGCAGTCCGCAAAGTCGTCGATCACCGGCGCCAAAATCCGCACGTATAAAAGGCCCGTTCAGAGTAGCTTTTGGCTCATGGTTCTAGCTTTTAAAAGAATAAAGTAATTTTAAATATATTAGTTTTTTAATATGCTTTTTTTCTTTGCATTGTCACGGAGATATAACAGTTTTTTATCTTTTCTTTTTTTAATTGAATGTCCTACATAAAAAATAACAATCGTTATAATATCTATTTTAACTAAAAGCTAACCGTTCTAACTAAAAGATATCGGTAAAAATTATTTTCAACGGGGCTTAAAGCAGAGACAGTGATACGAGACTAGCTGCTAGCTGTCATTGAGGGAGGGGAAAAAAGGGAATAATCACGTGAATCTAAATGTGCACGAATACGTCTAGAACGCGCAGTTTACCTAGAAACCCGTAAAGCCCAGTTCTGCCCATATATAACATGACGAGAACGTTTATATTTCATCTGATCGATTTCTATTGGTTTTTCGCGGTTTTCTGGTGCCACCGGCTGCGCCAAGCCGCGAATCCATCGTGCGCCGCCCCCCCCCCCCGGGGGCTTCTCCTCATCCGAAACGGACATTAGAACTGACTTTCTGTGGTGAGGGAGGACATGGAAGATCAGTTGGCAAAGGACGTTTCTCTGTGAAATCAACATAGAAGATATTCATGAGCGAACAAGGTCGAAGTGCTCGCCAGGAGGAAAATTATGAAGCTGCACATGCAAATTTTACATGAAACTGTATATGGGGCGAGTGCATTCCAAACGAAGTGAGGCATTTTCTAAGGAGATTTGCCAATAATGGCTTGCAATTGCGAATGGATGTTAAAAGGAGAGGTGTCAATCTTGATATTATTCTGTCCAATGTGTAACAGGCTGGATGAAGGTGGAGGACATCTCTCTTTCAAGTGTAAATCAATTCGTCAATGTTGGATATTGTGCTTCTTGAAGACGTGAGAATGCAATTAGTGGCATGTCCCTCAGCACAACATATTCTTAAAGCTGTCTGGAAAATGACAAAAGAAGTGAGGCTAAAAGTCATCGTTCTATTGTGGGTTTGTGGCGTTGGTGGTCTACTCGTAACTAGGTGGTGGCAGGAGAAAGTTCTTTCAATGCAGAAGAGGTAGTTCACTCTGTTTTTATCCATCTGCATGCTTTTCTATGGTTTTTTAAACAGGATAAAGTAGCAAAAGAAAGAATAACAACGTAAACTTGGAGACCACCAAGTGAGGGAAGGTTAAAGCTTAATATAGATTGCCCTTTTATGTCAGACAATGGGAAAGGAGGTTGGGGTGCTAAGCTGCGAAATTCTCAAGGGGAAGTTCTCATGGCCGCAGCTGGACCTCCTCATCATCTCTAGGATGCTTCCCAATCGGAGGCTATCGCGGTGGTTCAACGCAATAGAGATCGTTTACAACATGGGCATCTGAACTTCTGAAGTATTATCCTTGAGAGCGAACTCAAAACTTGTGTACTTCTTTAGCTCAAGATGTATCAGATAACGGTGTCAATCCTATAATTGTCAACGAATCCAAACACTTAATGGTACTTGGTTTTGATGTCGTTGATGTCATGTTTTGTCCCAAAAATTGTAATAGTTTGGCGCATGAACTAGCAAAGATTGGCGTGGCTTTGGATTCTTTGAGCCCATACATATGGTTTGAAGAATTCCCCGAGTTTGTACCTCGAATGGTGGTTGACGATTCTTCTAGACGCGGTTAACGATTTGTCTACTTGTCATGTTAATGGGATATGTTCCATTTTTTAAAAAGTAATAATGACAGTGACATACACATTGACTTCAGGCAATGCTACCCATAGGCCATAGTGTAGAACCGAATAGATAACAGAAGAGGATGAATAGTGTCTTAAAATTTTCCTAAGTATTCACTTATTCTTTACTCTGATAGCTACAAAGCTATGAAAATAAAGATAGCAATCCCCCAGACTCTCCGAGTTGAGCAAAATCAGTCAAAAGTTTGGATGTTCATTTCACTTGGAGAGGAATAATTTTACAACCAATCCCTCTGGATGGAAGAGCTCTTAGCCTAGAGCATACACACACAAGGTTCCAACCCAACGAACCCTCATCTCCCAAATCTATCACCCATGGGAGAGAGGAAGGGCTAGCCACTAAAAGGCTTAGTCCACCTTCTCACTTTCTCAAACCTTAACCCTAGCCTCTCCTCTCCTTATAAAGCCTCATAACTTGAGCTAAAATATAATGGATCCACCCATTAGGCCAAACCAGGAATAATCCGTTAACCCTACCTAACACTGGATTTTACTCTCACGCACGCTTCTCAAAATGGCTTACAACCACTAACCAATTAGTAAATAAACACTTGATCCACTTCACATTTTCAGCACATACAAGGCATAAACCACTTAGACCAACGCCGCGGTTTCACACATCACCGCTTTTCCGGTATTAGGTAATTTACCAAAATACTCCTCTACCGCTTTACATGAAGCTTCCCGCTTCCTTTGCCATGAAGTATCGTTCATACTTCGCCATCTTCCATGTGATCACAATAACTTGCCACCAAGCCTCTCACGCATCCTAATCCCACCAAACCGTTCTCGCTTGCAAACAATCCAAATCAGTTAACACACCACATGCTTCTTCTTGTGCATGACGGCACCCGGTTTCCTTGACCGTCTGGATCTCAACTCCTCCCCTGAGCCTAGTCCTGGTTCATCTTGCCGTTGCCCGTCATGTCCACCACCGGTAGCTCCCGCTCCGGTTGTCGTCCCGGCTTGCAACCACCCTAGTCTCGATCATTTTCAGCGTCTCCTTGACTGTTCTGGACCACAGCACAACTCTATGTCTAGTCCCAATCCTCCTATGCCTCACCACGACTTAGCTCCAAAGTTCTGTAACCAACAACAATAAGCAATCCGTTATGTAGCACCGCACAATACATAAAGTCATCAATTGACAATTTCATCCATACAATGCACAATGCAAAATGTATGCATCCAAAATATTGATCCTAAACCTCGGACCAAACAATAAATTCATGAGCACAAGCAACAACAAGCATACCATGATCACATTCCAACAACAATCCACGACTCAAAACCTGTTACGAATTTCGCCTTTGATTTCTCTTCTTTATTTCTCGCATAAATTGCATTGCATAAACTGGTTACAAGCCTCTCAATTTATATGCTAATAACTTCTACTAACACACGTACTAGAACTTCGAATTGGACACCACTTCAACTCGAATTACACACGAAATCGAACTCAAATGCGACTAGGACTCTAAGTCAAGATTAATTTTAACAAAACCAAATACCATGTTTTTCTAGGAAGATCAATGGTACCGCTCCATAGATATCGGTACTACTACACTACAGTATTACCGTTCTCCAAAGCGGCACTTCCAATTTTTCTCCAGAAAATAGTCCAATCGAAATACGATCTTTGCAAAAATACTTCACCACTCCACAAATTTACAATGGTTCATCACAACATTATTTTAAATTATTTCACATGATCCTTCATATAGCCCACTACCATTATTTGCAGAAAAATCAGCTGATGGATACCTACCCTTGGACGAACCGTTTACAAAGTCAGAGCTCAGATCAGAACACTGAAGTCGTTCACTCATGAAGTCGACTAAACGATACATCTAGGCCAGGTGTTATTCAAGGCATATAGGCTAAAGCTCAACCAATACTTTGTACTGACCAACGATGGAGCCGTGAAGTGTACAGATGTTCAGCATACACTGGAAGAGACTTCGCAGAATTTACTGAGATTTTAATGCAGAGATAGCGAGCACTGTTCGCCGAAAATGAACTAGGAAGGGCCACTCGCGCTTGCAACTTCTATAGGACCGTCAGAAATGACGATGCATCGATGCTTTTGTAAAAAGGGGACCGGAAATGAGAAAAGGACGCTCGTATCAGTCCATCCATTCCGAATCAATTGTGCAAGGAAAAACCAGACGCTTCATTGTGTTCTACAAAGTTACAGCCGTCAGAAAACGGCGATGCATTCGCAAGCAGGAGGCACCTACGAACTGCCGAGGCGTTCCACCTTGCACAAACAGAACGGGAAATCGACAAAGAGGAAGGGAGATCGCATCAGCCTACCCATCTCCGATACGTGGCCATATGTCCGATCCGTTCTAGTCCCGGCCACGAGCGCAAAGGCAAACCTGATTCTTCCAGAAAGAGATCGAAAGGGGTGCGAGAAAGTGGCGAATCGAAATGATTTCGCGGGCCCAGCCCACACCGAGCCCACAGGAGCGAGACGTGCGTGGAGTAGGACGACGTCGCCGTCGTCCTCGTCACCGACCAGCCTGCCTGCCTCCCCGCCTTATCTCCGTGCTGCCGTCCGGTCTCCAAACACGCTCCAAACCCGTATTTTGAGCAGCGCTGCATCGTGAAGCATGTTCTGAATGTAGCGTGCAAAGTCTTAGTCTTTGTCCTGATAGTCTCACTCCTCACATTTTGGGTCGCTGGAGAGCTTGCATGTAAATGACTATCGTATCTTTTTATATACTATTATAAAAGTATGAGTTGGTGGTTGATTCATTCTTTCTCCTCTCTTCTCAGCCATCCGATTTGATCTGGACGATTCGTCTCTCTTCTCCTCCTCTCTCTCTTAGGATACAACCGCCCACTCTCTCTGTATTCTGGCCACCCTTCTATCTCTGTCGCTTGCTCTCTAATATTTAATATGTGAAATTGATCAGGCAGTAAGTATAGTTCTCGGTCCATAAGGGACACTGGTGTTGCTATAGGTAGGCCAACATTGTCAAATTTTACCTCCTCACACGGTTCTTCCTACGACGATGGCGCACTTATCATTCAGATTTAAAAAACTAACAGCATACATAGAACGGAAAGAATTGTACGGTTTCGTGTGAAATTCCACCAGGTTTGCAAGCAGGCTTTCCTGGAGCCATCAGATTTTCCTCCAAGCTTGGGCGGAGCTAATCCGAGCCGTCCATCTTCCGAATCCGACAGCGCGTGGACTTTTCTCCCGTTTCCGGCAGTGGGGTGCAGGGTTTTGAAAACCGGTTTTAGAATTTTACCGAGAACATTTTAGAGGATTTTGGATCGTAGTTTTCAAATCCAAATTTGAATTGAAAAATAAGCCGAAAAATCGGTGAAAATGGGATCGAAACAGCGCGCCCGTACCTACCTACCCAACCAGTCGGGATTCTAGAAGCAGAAACCGTCAAGCACATTATAAAGCGCGCGCGGCAGACAAGGCGGGCACGGTTCCGAGTAATCTTCCCACGGCACTAACGAAAGCACAGGGAAGAAGAGGACTAAGAGAGGATCGAAGAAACCCTAGCGTGCGCGAGGGGAGGGGTAGGGAGGAGCGGCGCGGCGGGAAATGGCGGCTCCGCCGGAGCCCGTGGAGGGGGAGGTGGTGGTGGCGGACGAGGAGGAGGGGGAGGACAGGTGGGCGCGGCTGCTGCCGGAGCTGGTCGCGGAGGTGGTGCGGCACGTGGAGGCGTCCGGCGGCGAGCGGTGGCCGGCGCGGAAGGACGTGGTGTCCTGCGCCTGCGTCTGCCGGCGGTGGCGCGACGCCGCGACGACCGTCGTGCGGCCGCTGCCCGAGTCCGGCAAGATCACGTTCCCGTCCTCCCTGAAGCAGGTGAGGAGCCTGCGGGCATTTGTTTTGGCGCAGCGTCTAGCGTCGGTTACTACTTACTAGTTGGGTGTTCCGGATGAGACCAATTTGGTATCTTGACCGGAGCTGTAGGGTTGTAGAAATCGCAGTTTCATGGAGGATTTTAGGAGATCGGATTGGGATCGACAGGGTCTAAGCTGTGTTTACGCTAATACCAATGTGCTATTTGGTGGTGCTTTGGGGTTTTGGTAGGATTTGGGTATCGACTAGGAGAGTATCACTGTTCAAGTGCTAAGTTTGGTACCTAGAGAAGTCCTTAGTTTAGTGTGAAGGTTTTGAGACTGGTGATTTACGTATTTGAGTTTGGAGAAATGTATGTTCCAACTTCCATTTACGTATTTGAGTTTGGAGAAATGTATGTTCCAACTTCCAAATAAGCCACTAGTTTTAGGTGTCCAATATTTCTGTAGAAAGTTTATCTTTTGACACCTCTTCTTTTCAGCTTGAAAAAGCTTTTTTTTTTCCTATAGTAACTAATTTTCAAGTATATTATCTTTTTAAGGTGGGATCTACAAATTAATTATTTAGCGACTTATTTATATAACTAAAACCACACATGAGTTTTTATTACTTCATACTCTCTCACGAACAGTCAAAAAGTATAAACCGAAGCAAAAAAAATGCCCTTAATGTCAATTAGGACGATAGCAAAAAACATGCCCTTAATGTCAATTAGAACGATAGTTACAGGTGTGAGTTTAGAATCTTGTTCGTGGCATGCTAATTAAGGGCTTGTCAAGTCCATCTTTGGGTTTGAGCAGCGTAACACATATTTAGTTATGTTGATTCTTGTCAAGGGTTTAGAAGAGTGGGTTCAGGTGTCTAGTTTATTTTGGGCAGCTCTATAGCTAAAGCTGATGCGGCTCCATTCCGTGTGGTTTGAACAGCCAGGACCAAAGGACTTCCCGATCCAGTGCTTCATCAAGCGAAACAAGAAGAACTCTACGTTCTATCTCTACCTTGGCTTGTCAAATGGTACGTTTCTAAGACACGATGGCAACATGCAGGCTGCACCCGTAATGCGCTAGTGTGCTATCTTATTCCGCTTACTGCTGAACTTCAATTTGAACATCATGTTGTGTGAATAAGTCTGGTTTGTTGATTCAAATAATGTGCCAATTTCTCCTATTTTTATGTCATCTCTTCAATTTCTTCACTCAGGTTTTTGTTATGTCCGCACACAGAGTTTTTTTTTCCTGAATGATGCTGTATTGCTGTGTTTCAATTGCTTTTACATGTTCTTCAACGGCTGAGAGTCTATACATAATACATTGCAGGTGAGCCACTTATAGCTCCTGTGTGTCAAATGTTCTAAAAAACACTGTTACCCATTTGGTTCCTCTGGCATGAAATGTTAGTTAAACCAACATGTTGTGTTAGATTTTGGTTGTTGAGTTTCTGTTTAAACCATCATGTTGTGTTAGATTTTGGTTGTTGAGTTTCTGTGCTCTATTTGCAGTGCAGTATTGTGATAGAACTCGATAGGGGATTCTGTGCACAAGCTGTATGAGAAGGCTTTACATGGGTGACTAGAATAGTTGCGTTGGACATGCTTGTATGATATTATTCTCATGGGATTACATGGGTGTCCTTTCCTTATTTCCTTCATCGTTGAGCTTTTTGTTGCAACAAATGTTTTGCTGATTGTTTAATATTTTTTTTACATCTAACAGCTACCGTGGATAAAGGGAAGTTTCTCATGGCTGCTAGAAGGTTTAGGTGCGGTGCCCATACAGAGTACATTATTTCCCTTGACGCTGATGATCTGTCACAAGGAAGCAATGCATATGTGGGGAAACTGAGGTACTTTCCATGCGTTCCAATTTTTGTTCAACCTTCCGTGTGTATTCTACGACGGATTGCTTTGCTAAAACATAGGCGCAGCAACAATGAGTATGATAACATTGGCGCAGCAACAATGTTGAGTATGATTACTCATATATTAGACTTATAAGATTTAGAAAAGTATACTATAAAGAGTTCTGAATGAATTCTAATAGAATTAGAATTCCTACTTTCTCTTAGAGTAGATTCCTACTTTATTTTGGAGGAAGGCTAGAGGGACTATGTAAAGCCATGAGGGGTGGTCATGGAGAACTTAAGCAACCAAACAAAGAAGCCACTCATCTAAAGGTAGAGGTGCACAAGAGGATTAGACTAGGTTCTTGTATATGGCAAGTATCTAAGGGTTTTAAAAGATTCGAGAGAGTTATGAAAGAGTGGAATCACTTGCACTCTTTTGAAATTATGCTTAAGGAATTTACGGTCGGTTTGGCCAAATCTTTTCTCTTTCGTCGTGGTTGCTTTAACGTCATTATTTTGATTCTCTACGATATTCATCTTCTTGGTTTTTGATACCGTGCACACTCATGCTTTATGTCACTAACTCTGATTCTATCCGGGGCTGCTGCGTATAAGAAGAGATATTAGAGTGTAACAAACAATTTATCTGAATCTGATTTAGGAAAAGTGATAAATTGACTATCCCAACTACATGAATACATGGGCAATAAAATACTGAAATGGTTTCTATTGATATACTGATACTATTATTGTACATGATTATGTGAAAACAGATCATCTGTTTTAGCCTTGGGGAAAATAAAGCGGAACTTGCAAAATGGCAGGAGCATGCAGGACCGCACTGCAATTCAATAGATTTTCCTTTTCCTATTGTTTTTGATCAAGCAAAAAATTCCGGCATTTGGATATGCATGCAAGTCTTCCATGTAATCTCTCATACACACAGTAACAAAACGGAGGGACTTGGTGTCATGCATTTTTTTTCCTTGATCTTGTGGATTGCAACTTTACAAACCAACAGTTGCTACTGTAAGTGTATTTAGGTCTTTTCCTATTATTCTAGGATTTATGTCTTTGTACTGTATAATCCCCATGGGCCATCGCAATACATTCAAGTTTCATATTAACATGATATCAGAGTCTAGATTTCAAACCTAGCTCACTTCCGGTTGAACCTTCCGCTGCTACCCCCGGTAAGAGCTAATCCCTAGGGCGGCCATCCTCATCGGCCGCCGCGCTATGCCACCGCCGACCTCCACCGACCGCCATGTCTCCCTCCTCTGTTAACTGTTGTCGATCAAATATTGTAGAATTTCTGTCTTCTCCCTTCTATTCCTTGGTGCAGAAAATTTGGGAAAGTGGTTGTTTTGTTCAGTCTCGTGCGCTAGTGCTGCAAATTTTTGGCTCGTCAACCTGATTGCACTTCTGATACACCCTTTTTAGGTCTGATTTTTGGGGAATAAACTTCAAGATATATGACAGCAAGCCACCGTATGATGGTGCAAAGACATCAAGCACTCGATATAGCCGGCGTTTTGGAAGCAGGCGAATCAGCCCCCACATATTGGCAGGCAACTTTGATGTCGGGCAGATTACATATAAATACAACCTGCTCAAATCCAGAGGGCCTAGGAGAATGTTTTGTACTATGGAGTGCCCTACGACTCAAGAGACCTGGGAGAATTCCCTTAAGACAAAATCTCTGAGGCGCACAGGTAGCACTGTCCTAAGGAACAAGGCTCCCCGGTGGCACGAGCACTTGCAATGCTGGTGCTTGAACTTCCATGGGCGAGTAACAGTTGCATCTGTGAAGAATTTCCAGCTGGTGGCTACAGCTGACCTCAATTATCCTGATAGCGTTGGGGACGGGGAAACCGTTCTCTTGCAGTTTGGTAAGGTTGACAGCGATATCTTCACCATGGATTACCGCCAGCCGCTCTCAGCATTTCAGGCGTTTGCCATCTGCCTTAGCAGCTTTGGTACCAAGCTAGCTTGTGAGTAAACAACCTTGTTCAGAAGCTCTTCATGTCACAGCGTGGTTGCATAATTCAGTAGTTCAAGCTGCTAATGTGGCTCTTCTTGTTAAGTTGGCCATCTTTTCTTTTGGTTTGGATCATGTACTATTTCCGTCATCTTGTACCAGAAATGTACCGCTTAGTCGTGCGGATTTATGTCAGATGGAAAATATGTATTCTCAGCTATGGGAATTGAAACAAAAACAGGGCCTTATGTACATACGCCCTTAATGAGCTACTGTTTTCCTATTTCTTCGAGAGCCGCCGTTTTATATGTTGTTGTAAACTAAATAATGCAATTTGAGTTATATAATCTAGGTGATTGGTGATCCAAATTCGGTAAATTTCTATTGGTTGCAGTCTCCACAGAAAAGGAGAATGACAGATGAACTCGTAGATTCGTTGAAGGAATATATCTGAAGCATTGAACCCTCCAAAACGAGCTGAAAACCCCAAATTTCAGCGCTAGTGTTCGTCCGCGGCTGTTGCAGTCGAAGTTAGTTTTAAGCTGTCGCCTAAATTCACCTGCGAAGTCACTGGAGCTATCAGGTAAAGACTGCTAAATAGCTACTCGTACGAGTCACTGCTCGTCTTCCCGACCTCGGTCTCCAGTGTTTCCATCTGCTGCTCCAGCAACCTCAGCCTCTGGTTCATGCGATGCAGCCTCTTTGTCGCAGCCTCACCTGCCAAAGGAAGCAAAGAGTACTGAGCTTCTCATGCTGAGCAATTAGTCCAGTAAAATGGTGTGATCATTGAAGCAGAGAGTGCAGTTCGGCCTGCCGAGCTGCGAGATGAACTGGGAGGCAGTCACTTGCTGGCCGTTGTCAGTGGTGATGGTGGTGCCAATGGGTTCATGGGACTTTGGATGATGAGCCACCTCTCTTTGTCCCAAGCATATCTACAATTTAGCTACTCTTCGTGACACTACACTTGCAGTTGCAGACAGCGTAGTGAGGTGTAACGAGTCTTGCACTGATGCTGCCGTATATGTCTTTTCTTTTGGGCAGCAGTTTATATTTTTTTAGTTACGACTTATATTTTTTTTTTGCTATTCACGAGAGATAGCGTACGGAGAGATAGAGACTTACGTGTAATTTTGACCAATATAAATAAAATCGCTGTAGTGTATATTATAATCAACTTATAGATCTTGTTTTTTTTAAAAAATACTTTATTTAAAAGCTAGTAATATAAAAAATATTTTACCGTAGAAAAAAGATTCTTAGAAGCCAAAAAGAAGTAGCTTACATATGCCCAGGTGAGTTCTCTAGCTTTGACTGCTCCCATAGTCCCATTGGCCGGATGCCTGGATTGGAACCTTATTTTTTTTACTGAAGATTCCACTGATTGGGTTCCGGTCAAATGTTGGAAACCTGGGTCAAGTCAGAGTCGGACCCGGCGACTTGGCCAGGAGGGCCTCCTGGCCGCCAGCTATGATGAAGAACTATGTGAACGTTTTAAATCATGCTGTGATAAATGATTGTCATTTAAGAATATCAAAAAATTAATTTGTAAATTTATTGGATTTTTAGAATTATTTGTAGTCTTAGCAGTCAAACCAGCATTGAAGGAACGGTTTGACCGGAAATCCTTGGTAGTCGAACCGGCGCCCATTTTTGGTTCAAGCTGGTGCATGACAGCGGTCTGACCACTATGGCCATGCAATCAGATCGGCTAGGTAGTGTCCCTCTCGGGCAATTTATGTGATTTGGAGTTTTGAGTCGCGGGAAGAGTTTGAATGTCCTACGTCAGTAGATATAGGTTGTATGAGATATGTTACGGTTAACATGGGTCTAATTGTGACGAACTTGTGCCTGAAAACGTTTTCCATATCTTGGGATGTGTACGTCACTTAAAGTCAACTATGGTCAACGGCGAGGATCAAGACTGCGCTCACAGAGGAGCCGACGCCCAGAACGACCGAGAATGTTGGGTGAGATGGTGAGCTCAAGCATAGCACGAGAAAGACAAGAATCATTGAGGGAAAGTTTGAATGACGGGTTGCACCATGTGTCTTAGTCGGTTCAAGTGAGACATGGTCTGGTGGAATTGGAGTGGAAGAGCTTGCCAACGTGCGATAAGACAGTAGTGAACCTACACGTGGCAAGCATAGCAATTGTTTGCAATACAAGGAGATGATTGAGTCAAGAAATGGTGGTTTGGTCAAAATACTAAAAACTACCTTGAAGCAAAAACGCGGTGTTTAGAAGAGCGGTTTAGGTCAAAAAGAAGTTAAGAAGATCAAGTTAGATCAAGGCTAAGGACTTAGCGTATTCGGATTTACGCACTTTGAAAAATGTGTATAAATATAGTGTGTAAGTTAAAACTCGTGTGTGTGGAGTTATCAAGTTTTCTCTATGTGCTAAGTGGATAGTATACACTAAGGGTTGGATGTGGCTGGCTAGTCTATCTATTTGACAGATTGAGATGGAGACTTGTAGTTAATTATCCAACCTTTTTCTCTTAAGACTAAGTCTTCACAAGTATTAGGGTTAGGGATTGAGAAAAGAGTGTTATAGTGTGCTCTTTGTTCTCCAAAGTGGATTGGTTATAAAACTTTTCTCCTTAAGTAGCAATGCATCAATTTTTATTCATCTTTATGACTATCACTTATGTTGATTGATTTGCATTTGTCTTGGTTGATTTTTCCTATTCTCTTCCCCTCTTTTTGATCTTATTGTGCCAAGAACGTATAGAAGATAAAGATAGCATCTGAAAATAAATCTTCACTCATCTAGTCACTTTAGTAGTAAATTCATAAAGAATCCGTTTTTGCTTGGTTTTGGCCTCAACGTGTGATTTCGTGATCTGATATTTTTGGTTTAATTTCTTCGGTGTTTCTGCTTGCTGTGATATGTGAGAATATATCTAGAGCTATCTTATGCTCATGAGCAAATTGTATTCACCGTTTTCATAGTTTGCCTGGTTTTAGTGCAATCTTACCTCAATTTTAAAAAGATCTGAACTTTTACATAGATTTTTGCGATCTATGCATGGAATAGGTTCTTATATCTTGAGCAAGGAGTGTGTAAAGTTTCATAGCATTTGGGATTTGTATTTTAGAAGCTGCATGGTTTTTGCATGGCTGTTCTGGAGCTCAAGGCGGTTCATCTACTGCCTTCGGTCAGATCAACCTCTGTGTCGGTGATCTGACCGCCAACAGTAAGTCGGTCAGACCGCCAGATTGGCTATTTTCCAAAAATCGATTCCTTTAGCATTTTGATTTGGAAGTTTGGTTGTGAATCTTATTCTCTATAACTTTGTACTTATTTGAGAAAATAATCAAGAATACCGGATAAAAATGTTGAACGGCACCATTCACCCTTTGTTGTTTTTCCGTCCTAAACATGATGACAGAAAAAATTCACTGTGACTTAACTGACTCGTGAGAGTGATTTTACCCTTCCGTGTTAGAAGTTTTGCGGAACTGCTTTGTCACACAAGTAAATGCAGTAAAAATTGCAGACACCTGACGACACATTTCGACACCAATAACTTTCAGGACGTACCATGAACGGCGGAGCAGTAACTTTCCTATTGAAATACTCAAAAGCGCACACGCGCTACAGATAATTTGCGCCCATGCCGTGAGCCTGTGATTGCGTTGGCAGGAGTTCTTGACTGCTATTCACTTATTCAGTCCTACGGCCACTGCAAAGAGCAAACGATTTGAGTGCTGGATTGTCACCATTGCCCCACCATTATGCCGTGATTGAAGCTGCATCAGTTTCCAGACTTCATCCGTCATTTGCAGATTGCAGGATCATCGCTTGCTTGCTCGTCTGCGAGTATGTGTTGCCGCGTTTGCTCAAACCGTAGCCGTTTCCCGATCCATGTCGAGCTTCGTTGTTTTGCAGGTCGGTGGAGATAGCAGCTTTGCAATTAGGCTCCCTTTCTCATCGATGCAAACATGCGTTGTTATTCTCTACAGGGGAACGTTTTAGTCATGGACAGAGACAGGCAAGCATCACAAGAATCCACTTCCCAGCTTCGCAGACTTCAGCGCCGTTCAGGAACTGAGAGTGGAAATGGCTTCAATACTCCTTTAATTCTGCAGAATTTACCGCTACACCACACACGAACGGAAACGCATCCTCTAAGGGCCTGTTTGGAACAGAGGAATTTCACAGGAATTTTACAGGAATTTTGCAGGAAACAGTTCAATTCCCGCAGGAATCGGGAAAAATTCCCGCATTCCAAACAGGGCCTAAATCTGTCTAAATGCGCGTCCCACACGGACGCACCCTTCCCATTCCCACAAGTTGCCTTCAGCCCTACTGGCGAGAAGGCCACTGCCGAATTAGTGAGGCCGGATGTCGTGTGTTGCAGGACTAGCTAGCTACTCGCTTTCGTCTGTCCGTCCGCCCCTAGTTGTCGGGAGCGTTACTCTAAACGGCCGGTTCCCTTTTTTTTCCCAGTGTTTTTAAATTTCTCTAAGTGGCCGTGAAGTAAATTCTTTAAACGACTTATTGAATTCAAAATCGTGTACGTTATTTACGTCGGTATCTCCACCGTATTAAAAATCACAGATAAAAAATATCAGACTTAGCCAAAAAACATTAAACACAGTCCAAAAAATACGCTCGTATCCACACCAATTGCCCATGGCTGTAGCACCCGGTTCTCTCTCTAATCAAGCTGGAAATGCGCGGCTCTTGCGGGGAGAAACTGGCCAGAGATGCCAACGTAAATCGCGCGAAGTTTCTGCACGGCTCGCGCGTTACGACCAGTGGCCAGTGGAACATGGCTCCTCCCCTTCCTCACGTTAGTTGTGTGAAACTGTGAGCAATCCTGGTTCTGAGGCATATGCAACCTATGCAGAACTGCTGCTGGATATTCCCGAAACAAATCTAAATATAGCAGAGTCCACTGCCAGTGCCAGACTCCACAGTGGTACATACCTTCAGGCTACAGTATAGGCTGGGGCTGAATCGGGGGAAGGCAGCGGCGATCCGACGGGCGACGCGTCGGTACCGGCCGGCCGGCCAGGAATTGATGGGTTGGGTAGGGTACGGTACAGGCAAGCATTGCTCACGGCGTTAGACGGGGTCCGAATCCGATGCGACCCCGCGCCCCGCCGGTGGTTCCAAAGTCCATGCCCGCTCCGCTCCGTCCGTCCGGTCGAGCGCGCGACAGCCTGACATCATACATACATTAGCTACTACGTCGGCAGGCCACCAATTGAATGCGGACGGCTCGCGCTTCCTGGCCGCCGGGCGCACGGCAGAGGAAAAGGAGAGAAACTCCAACGCGCGTCGCGCTGGCCTCCACGGACGCGAGGAATTTACGCGTCACCGGCGCACGGTTCCATCGAGGATTTGACGTACGTACTGTTTCCGCGACGGGCCTCCAACTCGTAACGCCCATGGAGTTACTGCGTGGTACTACACTAGTACTGGTCGACTATCATCAAGTCAGGCGGTGGCTTAGCTTACCGAAATAGCCACAGAAGTAAGCCTTGACGACGACATGGAATGGAAAGGCGAAGAACGGAACAGATGATTTCCCTAATCTTTTGTTGCATCTGCCACGAAAGAATGGGGGTGATGACGCTGGTAGAAGCACCAAAATCCAAGGCCGGCCTGCAGCGGCAAGCGATCTGCCCCTGCCGTCCGTCCTCCCTGCCTCTTTTCCGGGCAGGTCGCCACCACCCGATAGAGACAACAATAATTGCCCGCCTCCCCGCGCGCGGGCCCCACCACCCCAGCCTCACCCACCCAACCACCCACCCCGTCGGGTCGTCTCCCCTGTCTCTCTCTTCCTCTCTCTCGGCGCCCGGACGAAACGCAACGCAAGCCGACCAACGGCGACCACCTCAGCAGCAGCCCCGATTCCCACGCCTGACACACCCGCGCGCCTCCCGTGCCCCGCCGCCCCGCGCGAAATCCCCGCGCTACCCCTGCCGCCCCCGCGCGCCCACGGGGGCATGGCCGTAATTTCCCGCCGCCACCGTATTCCGTCCGGTCTCCGGACCCCGGTGGGCTGTCGCCCGCCTTGCCTTGCCTGCCGCGCTTCTGCCTGCCTGTCTTTATCGATCCACCCTACCACCTGCCCGCGCGTCCGAAACCCGAAAGCCCACGACCCGGTCAAACGCATCCAACGGCGGCACGTCTCCGATCCGGTCACACCGATGCCTCGCCGGTCACCCTCACGTGCCGCGCCCGTGACGAGCCCCCCTCGGCCGGCGCCCCACCCCTCGCCGTGTCCTTTTATTCCACCCCTCGCCTCACCGCCCTCCCCTCAAACGCCACCACCGCGCGCACGGTCTTCTTCTCTCGTAGGGTTAGGGTTTGGTGCGAGATCTGAGAGGAGGAGGGCGAGATGGAGGTGAGGGAGATGGCGGCGGCAGCGGCGGCGGCGGCGGCGGGAGGAGGGGGCAGGCTGCCGCCGCCCAACCCCAACCTGCCATACAGGGAGGACTGCTGGAGCGAGGGCGAGACGGCCGCGCTGGTCGGCGCCTGGGGGAGCCGCTACATCGACCTCAACCGCGGAAACCTGCGCCAGAAGCAGTGGCAGGAGGTGGCCGACGCCGTCAACTCGCGCCGCGGGGCCGCCGCTCGCCGCCGCCCGCCGCGCACCGACGTGCAGTGCAAGAATCGCGTCGACACCCTCAAGAAGAAGTACAAGGCCGAGCGCACCCGCAACGCGCCCTCCACCTGGGCCTTCTTCCACGAGCTTGACCGCCTCGTCGGCCCCACACTATCCGCCTCCGCCTCCAAGAGGCCCTCGCCGTCGCTGGCCCCTCACTTCGCCCTGCCCATCCATCCTTCCGCCGCGAGGAAACCCTCATCGCCTTCGTCTTCGCCGTCCCCGCCTCCGCCCATGGCTCTGCCGCTGCCCAACTACCGTCGCGGGTCCCCGCTCCCTGCCGCTGCGTTTATCCAGAAGGAAGCCGCGGCCGCGGCCGCCGCGGTGTCTGATTCGGAGGATTCTGATGATGCGGGCGATAACAACAACGACAACTTGCAGCAGTCGCCGTCGCGCTCTGGCAATAACAACAAGCGCAGCCGCCGTGAAGCTGACAGAAGTGCCGACGGAGGTTTCAGGGAGCTGGCAAGGGCGATCGAGGCTTTTGCGGAGATGTACGAGCGTGTCGAGAGTGCGAAACAAAAGCAGGCACTGGAAATTGAGCGGCAGCGAATCGACTTCCTGAAGCAGCTGGAGGTGAAGCGCATGGAGAACTTGGTTGACGCACATGTGAAGCTCGCTAGGGTGAAGCGCTGCAAGAAGAGCGGAGGGGCTGCAGCTGATGGTACCGGTGCAGTGGAGTTGGTTTCGTCCGTTGCCGCACTGCCTTTCCTCTCCAGTTCCACCTACCTCTGACGCCAAGGAAGTGTCTAGGTAATTTCTGATTTGGCATTTAAGTTTTAGACTAACATTGCGGTAGATTATTGTTCGTTTATTTGATATGTGGCTATTATAATGTTGTAATGCTACTGTGGATGCGCTAATAGTATAAGTTTGGCGTCATAATTTAATGTTTTATTGATTGATGTCGGGAGTGGTATTTTTGAAGTGTGTAGAGGCAGAATTTTATCTGCGAAACTCCATCTACAATTAAATGTTGATAAGTGGAATTTGAGTTTTATATGTGTTTGGCCTTAATAGTGAGCAGATCTACAAATGTTAATTTAACATCTTGTGAATCCATTCGTGAGTGCTTATATGCTGGGAAATATAAATGGTCCTTCGGCACTTTCAGTTTGCTGTGGGAATGCTGGGGCCCTAATAATATATTTCATTGCATGTCCTGGGTAATAGGGTGTAAACAGCTTGAGCGAGCTCAGCTTGATTGTGCTCAGTAGCTCGTGTATAATGTGTGTTTATGTTAGTATTTTGTAGGCTTGAATAGGTGCAGTGTTATGAACCGGGGTAAACACCACCAAGAAGATGACCGGATGGCGTCGGTGTAGAACGAGAGGGAGAGAGACTAGATGTTTAGATGAGGAAGACTATGATAATTCTCTGCTTTCTTACAATAGCATGCGGTAGCCCCCTTATATAGATGGCTCCCCCTAACACATAGAATCTAAAATCCCAATTATAACTCTAACAGATATAGTAACTAATATCATATCTCTAATCATATCTCTAACAAAAGGAATCTAATCTCTAACTCAAATAGAAATCAATCTCTAATTCCTAATAATACCCTGGCTGGGCCTTGGGCCCAAGGCACATACCCCTGACATAACACCCCTCTCGGACATGCGGCGGTCATGGCACCAATGGACCGCCTCTGACGCCGGTGTAGAAGACGAACAGTGGCGGGGCCCTTGCTGCGGATGGAGACAACCAGCCAGATCCAACCGGAATAAGGTTAGACGAAATGTAGCGCCTTTGATATATAATGCTGAACCGGTCGGTTTTAAACCGACCGCACCCCATGACCGCATCCGCCGGAAGCGTCGACTACAGGCGCAGAGGCGGCGGCGGTTTCGGAGCGGCAGCCGAGGGAGCGGCCGGCGGAGCGCTCGGCGGCGGAAGCAGAGGCGGAACGGCGCGGCGGCTCGGGCGGAGGCGGACCCGGCGACGGCGACTCGGGTGGAGGCTTGCACGGATCCGGGCGGCGATGGCGAACCGCAACCGGGAACGGCGACTCAGGCAGCGGCGACTGCGGTGGCTCCGAGCGGTCCACGGCGGCGGTGGCTCCAAGCGGAACAGGGCCGGAGGCGGTGCGGAAGGCGGCGGTGGGGACGACCCTGGGCGACCGAGGACAGCGCGGAAGCAGAGGACGGCCACGGGCGGAGACAGCGGGGCGTCTTCGAGCGCCCGAGAACCTTGCGTCTGCAGCGACGGCGACGGCTCGGGTAACGGTGACCCGAGCGGTGGCGGCCTGCGGGGCGGCAGCGGTCCGAAAGGCGCCGGAGAAGATGCTGCGATGATGGATGGAGACGCTGGAGAAGACACTGCAGCGATGGGAGCTGGCAGTAGATGAATAGATGGTTTTTGGTTTTGTGGTTGGAAATCTGGTGTTGGATGATGTGTTGCTCTTTGTTTCTTGTTGCGCCTCCTCTGCACTGCGAGCAGCCTCTTGCTGCGCCTTCTCCCGCTTCTTCAAAATCTTCTCAAAGAAGGCATACATGTTGAGGTAGTCGTCCGCCCACTCTTTGTTGTAGCTGGCCATCTTATCAGCGCTAGCTTTTATCATGGCCATTGACTCAGCGAGAGGACGAGTCGCAGGAACCATGGTAGCAGAAGTCGTGGGAAGAGATCTACTGCTCTGATACCAAGTTGTCATGAACCGGGGTAAACACCACCAAGAAGATGGCCGGATGGCGTCGGCGTAGAACGAGAGGGAGAGAGACTAGATGTTTAGATGAGGAAGACTATGATAATTCTCTGCTTGCTTACAATAGCATGCGGTAGCCCCTTATATAGATGGCTCCCCCTAACACATAGAATCTAATCCCAATTATAACTCTAACAGATATAGTAACTAATATCATATCTCTAATCATATCTCTAACAAAAGGAATCTAATCTCTAACTCACATAGAAATCAATCTCTAATTCCTAATAATACCCTGGCTAGGCCTTGGGCCCAAGGCCCATACCCCTGACAGCAGGCATGGTGTATTTTAATATATGTATATAGTCAAGCCTAATCGAGCTAAGCTCGATAAGGATTCGAGCTCAGGTATGGGCTCGATCCAAGCTCAAATAGCTTGCCAAGCCTGAGCTTTTCCAACATTCGTCCTTAGTGTGACTGGTTTGTGCATTTCAGCATTTCAGACTATTTTATGTTTGTGTTATTGTAAAGAAGGATTTTGAGAATCTTCAGCGAATGGCCCTGGCCTTTTCGTGCGATGAACATTCATAAACAAGAACTATATCGGTAGATGTGTTAGTATATTTTTCTGTTAAATTGTGTCTTTGGATGAGAAATAATGTTTGGTGGATCATGGTTGTGTTGTGAGTGTATTTTTTGTTTAATTTTGTGCCTTGATGAGAGACATTTTCCATATCTGTATTATTTTAGTTCTATGCATCTGTATTTTCTTATGTTTGGTTCCGTGAGGTATGTGGTGTGTTAAAATCTACTAAATCATTGTAGTGCATCTTACAAACTGGTTGAACTCAGTTGTGTTTGTTAAGGGTATTTAGGTCATTTCCTATTGTCTAGGGTTTGGATCCTTGTATGTCTCTTGTACTATGTATATACATTCTATAGGCTATTGCAATACAATAAGCTTCCTTCATATTAACATGATATCAGAGCCTAGGTTTTGAACTTAGCTTTCTCTTCGGCCGCTGCTGGTCACCGTCGGCCACATCTGCCACCACCTCCCTCGGGAGCAGTGTGCTCCACTCCTGGTGCGGCCACCGCTCGACTCCATCGTGCGCCGCCGTTGCCTGCTTGCGCTGGGCTGCACCTCCCGACCGTCCGCGCTCGTGCGTCTACGTCGTGATGCCGCGCCGCAACCCGCGCTCGCGTTGGTGCCCAGCCTTCTCCATCCACGCTGCCCAGGCTCCCTCTCCTGTGGCCGCCGTCTCCTCAGCCGTTGGATCTTGGCACCTCCATGCGTCGGCCACCCTGATGTCGCCTAGGCCGCCTCCCATTTGCATGCGTCTGGATTTGCCCACCTGCGTCGGCCGCCTCCGACGTCGCCAAGTCCGAATCTAGCTGTCTCCGGGCTGGATCCGGTCGTCTTCGCCACCGCTGAGCTTGGATTTGACCGCTGTCAGGATCCGGGCTCCTCCACCTCGGCCCCCTCCAGATCCGATCGCCGCGGATCCTACTCCCTCCCGGTCGCCTGAGTAGCGCCACGACGCCTTCAGGTCGCCTCTCGCCCAGATCCGGGCACAACGCCTCCGGTTGACGCCACCGCGCCCCTGTGCACACGTCGCCGCCTTCAGGCTGCCATTGAGTTGGGAGAGGGAGTGCAGAGGGGGTTGGAGAGGGGGGAGGGGACTTTGAAGGGATAGTACTTTGCTGCTGCTAGTATTTGTTTTTGAGTCTTTTTCGTTTTGCGTCTTCCGTTGCGTCGATCCAAGTCTGTTGCTATCTCTCTATCAGTTCGTCAAAGCCATGCCAGTCCACAAATTCTCTGTTAGTCAGTCGATAGATTTGCTAACCACAATTCATCCTCTTGGATTAGTGTGGTCTTCTCCTTTTGCATAGCCGCAGCCGCTGTAGATCGTAGAAGTCTTTATGATACCATTGTTTCTCTGAGCCGCCGCCCCGAGCTTCTAAGACTGCCGCGTTTCTTCTGCACCGTGCCTCCATTGCGCTTCTTGTGCACTGTGCCGCCGCCGTCTCGGGCTTCGATCTGTGCCGCTATGCTTCTATCTTTCTCTTTGGCTTGATTTGATAGTTCTCTACTCGTGTCCCTTCTATATCCTCTTCGTCGTGTTAGCGTGGTCGACTTTGCTCTCATTTACCTCTACTTGCCTAGCCCTTGCACTTTGTGCTTTCTGGGTTATTGTATGATTCTGGATGGTTGGTACTCGACACAATTTTTTAAGAGTCGCACGCTTCGACATCTTCAAGACATAGATTTTGAATTTTCCTTTTTTGGTATAAATCCCTTTCAAATGTAATACTATTGCATACGTTTTACATTTGATTTAAGTCATTTCCTATTGTCTAGGGTTTGGGTCCTTATGTGTCTATTGTACTATATATACACTCTATGGGCTATTGCAATACAACAAGCTTCTTTTATATTAACAGTGTTTGCTATTTCCTGCAAGGTGCTACTAACAAGTTGAACTTTATTGTGCTTTACAATTTTTGTAAGGCAGAGTTTTTTAGCTTAGTGCGTTTGGTTGTATGCTTATCTAACGGTAGTTTTCTTCCATTGGATTTGTGGATAAGGGGAATTTAGGGTTTTTTGGTTGTTGATATTGTAACCCAGTCCAGACCAGGGCTCAGAATGGGAACCAATCTGGTTCATAGACCCCATGATTTGCCGAAGTCAGCTATTGCTGGTGGTTCCCACATTCTTTTCCCCGGAAATCATGACTGGGTGGGAATATAATGGAATCGCCTTGAATTGGTCAAAATTAAGTCCATAACTACTATCTCTGTGTCTGTCCGGTTTGACTGGGAATCACCTGGTTGCACTGGTTTTCAATTCCCTTGTCCTGACTAGAACTCGTAAAAGGTTTTCAGATCTTAAATGAGAAGCCTTAGGGTTTGTTTTGCCTAGCTTGAGAGTAGGCTTATCACCAAAATAAGCTTAAGCTACCGCCAAACAGGTAACCTTTTATTTTGGGGTTTCATTCAGCTCTAAACCCAGTTCTACGATCACCAATAAATAAGCTTGTCTAATGAAACTAACTTTTTGGGGCTTAATAGCTGCAAGTCCAATAATTTAGAAGTCACTAATATATAATGATAAGCTATACCTGTGCTATGTGGCCTGTGGGGTTGTTCAAATGACTTAGTACTAGAGTTTTCAATGCTGAAATATTGAAATATCTTATCCAATGTCAACTTTTGTGTCTTCTGATCCCAAAATTCCTCGAGGCTTACTTGTGAAAGATGTAATGTATAGCATACTAAGCATGCCTTCTTGTGGATTGTTGTGTTATTGTCCTGATGGATGAAGTACCTTGCCTTTTTCTCTACTTGATTGCTATCGTCATTCATGTTTTAAGTTTTACCATGTTAAAATATTCAACTAGAAAATATTTTGATCCCCTCTAGTTTCGACATTTTTAGTACATTTCTGTTGTCACTTTTTTGGCAGATAAAGTTTCTAAAGTTCATTCTCGACTAATCATTTCTGGCATTTAGACCATGCCTCATTGACTAAAGCCATCATTGAGAGTTGAGTTAGCTGATGATGGATAAAATTCAAGCCTATATTTAGTGTAGACGGTAGACATGTGAACAAGCAAGAATGATATGATCCTAAACTGAAAATAGAGGTGGTAAGGACCAAATAATATAGTCCAATCCAGTACGCAAGTTCCAAACATTTGTTCCGGACAAAATAAAATAGGCTATGTGTAACTTGCCTGTTGAGTTCTCATGGGAAAACGAATTGTTTGTTATTAAACATGTGTGAATATAACGTGATTAATTGATTGTTTTCCCGAATCTTTTGTACAGATTATCAGTGGCAAGTTAATGAGATGGCGTTGCTCTCCAGTGAAGGCCCGCTTGGCAGTGAACGCGCTATCCTGGGGATATTCTGCAGTCCCAGCTCTTCTGCTTTGGTTCATTGTAGTTTGTAGTCCGGTAGTATATGAAGATCGAAGATTAGAAAATATTAGTGTAAAGCAATGTTGACATTGATGTCTGTTCCTGCTATTTACCTATTGTTTTATTGACAATGTAGGCATGTAACTCTGACATTCTGTTTTATTTAAAAAATGCTGTGATGAAAAAGCGTCGCAATCTTTCCTTGTTATTGTTAATATTGGCTCGAATCATGTGCTTTTAAAATTGCGAATAATTCAAGCGTGATTCTGTATGCAGTCTAATGGTATGCCCTCATGAAAGTTTTGGCCCAGATATCTAGGCAGCTATTTGGGGCACTGTAGTCAACGCTGCTGCGTCATAGTTTTTGTGATCTCAGGTTGCAACTCTTTGTGAAGCTACACTGTTTTTTTTTTTTTTGAAATTGCTACTGTTTCAGTCTGTAGCTTGGGGAACTAGGAAGTACTAGGTATCTCCAGTTTTGTTTGTGAAGCTACACTGTTACTTTTCCTTTTTTGAAATTGCTACTGCTTCAGTCTGTAGCTCGGGGAACTAGGAAGTACTAGGATTCTCCGGTTTTGTTTGTCCCATGGAATCTAGTCCATTCTATCTGTTGTAAGTAGACCGTGCTTCACGACCGACGTGTAAAGGTGAGAGCAATTAGAGGGGCACTCGTTTGCCACGACCGGGCGCCGGCCGCAGCGGCATGGGGCGTTTCCACGACGCGGCCCTGCAGCTAACTAGCGGATGCGGGCCACGCAAGCGGCACTTCCGCTTCATTTTTTTGGTCCAATTCACTCGTTCAATCAGGCCCGCGCGGGCGCGGCTCCTTCGCCACTTGCGACTTGCCAGGCCGCTGCTGTATAGGCTTCACGTTGTCGACTGGCGTGGTGAAATAGTCTCCCGGCACTGTTCTCTTGGCTTCTTTGGAAATCAAATAAATAGGGTTATTTTTTAATTTAAATAATTTTTTGAGTTTAAAACCATATGCGTCATTCCACTTTGATATATACACTGTCTACCGTCGTCTGTCTTCTAGGTTCTACCTTTTTAATTTCATCATTTTTTGTTTTGGGGATTTTTTTCTTTATCTCTTTGTATTGTTTGTTATAATATAACTTTTTTATTTTTATTTAATTACAGAAAAAAAACTAATAACAACTATAATATATTTTTAATTGCTATAGTGTAAAAAAAAAAATCAAAAGTCTAGCTTATAAATCTGTTGGAGCATTACCATTAGGTAGTGCATCATCGTTAACGCCACTAACGGCATGCCATGGGCGGATCTACAATAGGTCAAGGGTGTTCAGCTGAACATCCAAATTTTTTTTATAAAATACCAGGTATATTACATGTATATACTATTAGTTGTGTTAAAACTATATTTTTATGCTTGAAAATAAATTCAGCTCGCACGCCCCGTATCTCGTGCACAGCCCATGTAATGTATTAGACCCATTTTTCTTTCCACCTTAGCCCTCCTCAGCCCAAAGAGATAAAAATATAAACAAAATCCTAACGTTTGTTCCATTTCTCATCTTGTGGTTATTTGTGTGGGAGGCGGATTTGGCCTTCGTGTGGCGAGCAGATGGAGGTGCAAGCTAGAGGCAAGTGACGACTGACGAACGCGGACGTGGTGCCATGATGTGACGATAATCATGAGTGAGGCGATGCGTGGTGCAAGATGAGCGTGTGGCAGCGCAAGCGAGTAGAGAGGTGTCGCGGGCAAGCGGGCAGTGGCACAACGAACATGGAGGTAGGGAGCGGGCGACAGGAAGAGAGCAGTGCAGTAGCCGCGAGGGAGCGTGGCATTAGGAAGTGAGTAGCACCTCCAACTTATTGTTATCGTCCTCTCTTTAGATCTAGGTGTGTTCCACCACATTCCACTTGTTTTCTTTCTTGATCTGTTTTGCTCCATGGAAGGAACATACATTTTCCTTTTAGATGAACAGTTCTTGATGATGGAGAAATAGCAAAAAAAAGGCAAGATCAACAAGATATACAACTCTTATTTATCTCTATAATTTGTTATTTAATTCATATAATTATGCTCGTCTTATGTTGCCTATTTCCTTATAAGAAATCATTAATTTATGTATTTTTATTATATCTACATACAAGTATCGGTGTTTTTTTAGGAGGGACGGTACGATACGGTATCAATGTATTCGAGCAACTTAGCTCTAAAATCTAACCATTTATCTTAAGAATCATGGGTCGGTCACTGCGGCATGCATAAGCTTCTCTAAAAAAACCCGGCGCGCATAAACTTGGTATACAGGAGGTGATTACGTGAACACGCGTGAAGACCGTCCGGGTGGGATTGCGTGCCTTGTGCGCAGGTCTAACGTGTAAAGTTCACACCATTTGCATATGTACTCGTTTTTCTTTTGGAATCCAATGTCGCGTACGATATCACACGGAGCAGACTGCAAATCAATGCACGACCAAGCTGTTGTGGCGAGAGAGACGCCGGCGCTGAAATGGCATCCACACTAGCTACACCAAGGCGAAACCTTTCCGACCAAGTTGCTTAGCGTAGGACTCAAGCCGCGAAGAATCACGGGATTTCCCCCCCCCCCCCCCCCCCCCTTTCCTTTTGCATGTCGGTCACGGGGTTCATGCTGAGCACGAATCAGAATGCCCATGTTGGCCAATGCAACTAAGCAAAGCCAAAATTCTTCTCCATGCTCTACAGACACAATATATGTTCCTTTCGTGTGAGAATTCTTTTTGAGGTCCAGCTTTTTAAAAAAAACAACTAGTTCAATGTTTGTTTGTTGCTACATAGTAAAAAAATATTGTATTACCATAACACGTTAAGTCACTGTTGCCAAACTCGGCTTGTGCTACACCCTTGGTCAAGCAGGCACCTGACCGAGCTCCGCTTTGCGCAGCGTTGTGCCTTGGCCAAGGCTAGCTTCGCACTTTTCGCTGGTATGCTTGACCTACACACCCTTTGCCCTGTGGCCACACCTAACCTACACGTAGAGGTGGGTATTAGACTGTGCCGTACCGGCACGGACTCAATGTACATCGGATCGTGTCGTGCTGTGCTGGTTCGTTTTGTCTCTGACCAGACTCAGTCATGGCCCAAAACCCATCATGTTGTGCCGGCCCAAACCTAGCTCTAAGTAACTATAGACGACAGAGGCGGCAACAACGATGGTGGTGGCGGCTGCCATCTTTATTCTCTCGTGTTCATCTCGTTAAAAATCTAGTTAAAATTGAATTAGTTACGTAAAAACATGGGCATATAAATATTTCGGGGAAAAGGTAGAATTCCTATGTATACACACACATGTATAATTTAACTAGTGCAAGTATAGCCAAATAAGTTATGTATGTATGATGCATCAAGGTGTTAACCAATATTTTGTATGTATATACATGTGTGCATAATTTCTTTAGTTACTAGGTACTAGAAAAAGTATATGTGTAAGTGGTGTATAGTATATGCCTATATGACTAGGTGATACTAGTATAATAAGTTCTATAATGAGGTATCCATATAATAATAATATGCATGATCAAGAGGCCTAAATAATGTTACTATAATTAGTAACTCATAACATGCCATGAGATCAGGTGATGCATAGTCTAATCAGGAGAAACATTATGTATCTTACCATATCTAGTTGAGATGTGTGTTCGTTGATAGTGACGGCTCAACTTTTTTGAATCCCAACTTTTGATGTTATTACCGCTCTTTAACTAATTCTCAGTCCTTGGCACATGTGATTATCTCCATATTTATGAGTGGTTTCTACAATTTTTATGTGACTAACAAATCTATACGTGCAATATTATAATCTACCGGTGACACTGAATTGTTTTTAATAATCATAATAATTATTGATGAATTTCTACAATTTAAAAGAGACTAATAAAACTATGTAGGTATTTAAGCATATATCAAAATGATCTAGACGACAATATATGAATATATAAGCCACATCCTAGCTTCTTCTCTTTCCCCTTAATTTTTTTTCTATTCTGCTGGCCTTCTCCTTCCCATTTGATCTCTCTTTCTCTCTCTCTCCTCATATAGTTTGGTAGAACTATGGAAGCCTCCAGGTCACCCACTTCTTTTGTCCCTTCTCTCTCTCTCTCCACCTTTACCTTATCTTCTTGATTTCCCTGCTTTGCTCTTCCCTGGTCGAGGCTTCAAGCATTGCTCTGCTCCCATGGCCAACTTGGTTGCACCTCCTCCCTCTTGCCTCTCCTCAGTTTTTGCTTCCTCCATCGCCATCCCTGGGCAGCTCAGTTGGCGTCGCCCCACCTGCTCTTGGCGTTGCCCCATGGAGCCTCTGGCCGCTGCCTCTTAGACTCGGCCCCAACCACTGCTGCCTACGCCCACCCTCGGCTCTAGCTCTCCAGCGCCTCCAAAGTCTGACTCCTCTAATGCCTCTCCACACTTCATTTCTTCTTCTCTACTCTCCATTATGAGTTTGTTTGATTTTTTAGTTTCATGATTTGAATTGATTTGTTTGAGGATGGTGAATGCGGTGGAGGTAGCTATACGGCAGTGGCGAGGTGGAGGAGGCGATGAGGCATTGTTGTGCTCACCGTGCTGGCCGGCCCGAGCATGGCACGGTATACGAGGCCGTGCTTTGCCGCCCGATAGGCTAGCTTTCAGGGCCCAGCCCGGCCCCGCCGTTCATGCCATACCAACACGGCCCGTCATATGTCGGGCTGTGTCAGGCCAGTCAGGCATTGGGCTGGCCCGGAAAAGCACGGTCCGACTCCCACCTCTACCTACACGTACTGCTGTGCTGTTCTACTTGCGGCAAAACTGGGCCTATCGAAATGGGTAGAGTGGCCTCACTTGACGGCAGTGAAGAGGATGATCCAAAGACATTGAAGTCTGCTATAGTCTTGTTTGGTGTTAACAACTGGGGGAAAAAATCTGTGGAAAGGATTTTATGGGAGGGAGGATGATGTCCTTGGGATAAAGATAATTTTTATTATAATAATTTAATTTGTTTGTTGGGGGATGGTTTTTTTTTTGCTTCTTTTAGTTGTTTTAGATGTCTATGAAAGGGAATATGGGAGTGGAGAAGGTATTGTTTTTTTTGTAGTTGTTTTAAGGTCACTGTTTTTTTAGCCATTCACATCAAACAAAGCATTTTTAAGTCTTCACTTCTTTCTGGATCGAGTGAAATAGCTCACCTTGTACAGAGAAAATCTCCTACAATCTCTTGTTACTATAATCTCTGTCCGTTATAGAAATTTGACTGCATACATATCACTTAGGTAGTTCTCTAACAGTCTTATAAGTTCAGGCTTTTAATTTTTTACACTATAGTGACTAAAAATGAATTATAGCTGATGTTACCTTTTTGCATAATTAAATTTTAAAAATAAAAATTATATCATCATAAACAATATAAAAAATAAAGAGAGAAAAAGAAAAATTAAAAAACAAAAAAGATAAAATTTAAAAATTAGAATCTAAAAGTCATAAATCAGAGTATAAAGCTGTTTAGAGAGTAGACGCTATAATCTAAAATTATTGTGGTGATTAGTTGGGCTTAAAAGCTCATGTTTATGGCTGAAAATACTGTAGCTGGCTGAAAAAAAAACAATGTAGCTGACAGAGGCTTATTTAGCATAATTAAATTTTAAAAAAATTTAAAAATATAAAAAATATGTTAGCCCATTACGTATAATACAAACAATACGGGAAAAAAAAGAACCGGCAAAAAAGCTCAACAAAAAATCAAAAGTTCAGAAAAAAGCAAAATTTATAAATAATAAAAAATAAGCTGAAAACCAAAAAGCTAAGTCCAACCTGAACCGATCACTGCCATCACAACGACATTATCCAATAATTGCTGTGACTCCATGGAGTCACGTAAGTGATGTCACTACGGTCTTTTGAAGCCCCTAGACGCTGCTCCTGTGCCCAAAACCACCAACCGAAAAGAAGAAAAATATCTGAGCGGCAGTTGTAGTTCTGAAGAGTTTATGCTACATTTTAAACAGTTTGTCTTTAAAAGACAAAAATCATTTGGAAAACAGTGGTTTTTAATACAATTTTTTTCATCGTATTATTTATAGAAATATAACATATTTTTTATTTTTATTTATTTTTTAATTAGATACCTAACAAAAAATAACAGTCGCGGTAGTATCATTTAGAGTAAAGTCCATTACCGGTTCTTAAACTTTTTATGCTGTGTTATCCCGGTCCATAAACTTTTAAAGTATGTCATCCCGGTTCTTAGACTTTCAAAGTGTGACAATATCCTATGTAGTTGTAGCAGTGAACTTTTTATGCTGTGTCATCCCGATCCATAGACTTTCAAAAGAAATTGCCACACTTTGAAAGTTTAAGGACCGGGATGACACAGCATAAAAAGTTTAAGGACCAGTAATGGACTTTACTCTATCATCATTTAAGTTAAAAAACTAAAAACCATAAACAAAAAAGAAAAACCGCAGCAATTTCGAGCGTTGGCCTGTAAAGGTAGTACAGTATCAAGTATATGTATATCGGCCATTTCCATCCGTCGCCGCCGCGTTCGGCTGTTCTTCCCCGACCCATTGACGACTCCTTCGGCCTCTCGTCCTGTCTCCTCCATCGCCGCACGAAGCTTGAGGCATCCCCGACCCGTCCCCGCGAGCCCTGGTAGCTCCAGCCCGATTCCATGGCCAACAGCAACCTCCCGCGCCGGATCATCAAGGTGCGCCTCGCGATCTGATCGCTCCTCCCTCCCAGATCCATCGCCGTCTCTTGCTCGATGTATACCTTTTCTTTTGATTAACCTGCTTGTGGTGCGTGCCTAATCTGTTTAGAATTTGGATCTGTGCAGGAGACGCAGCGGCTGCTCAGTGAACCAGGTGCCTGGTTTTTTTGGGGATTTTTTCCGTAGAATTTTGGTGGATTTCGGCGTCTGTTATTACCGTTCTGGTCTCAGACGTTGTTTGATTTGTTTGTTGATGCGTGCAGCGCCGGGGATTAGCGCGTCGCCGTCGGAGGAGAACATGCGCTACTTCAATGTCATGATCCTTGGCCCGGCGCAGTCTCCGTACGAAGGTGTTTCTCTTTTCAGTTTTTAGTTCAAATATTTTTATATGAGTAACCTGCGTGCTTTTTATCATGTGATATTTTGGACTGCGGAATGTGGATTCACTATTGCAAGCCCTGTGTGTGGTATTGTCACATTTTGTGGACTGTAATTGCTGTTACTGTGTTCTGGTCATTTCTAGGTATGCCTTTGTAAAATAGTTGTTGCAAATTAGTAGTACATAGATGGATTATCAGTATGATCACCTAGGGGGGTTGCCCTAGTGCCAGGGCAACTGTATGGGTGGCTTATGCATACACTTGTAAACTTATGTTGTCTGAATAGGCCAGTCATCCCGCCATCATATCCTGGTTTAATTCCATTTTTGCTTTGTCCTGGTGGGTATGGTACTCCTGTGTGCTTTTAAGATTCTACTTTGAGCTTGCGCTTTGTTGATTACACGCCAAAATATAGCTTCACATATTCATTGCTGACAATTGTCACCTACGACTGTATGAGCTGTAGTAAACCTGATTTTTATTTGTATAGCTTATGTCACATAAGAAGATTGTCTTTTACATTAACGCCTGCTATTAATTTCCATATGATCTGTGGCACAAGTTTTGATTCTTTCATGCTATATTCATGACGGTTTCATATTAATCAGTTTGCCTATGGCACAAAATCCAATGGTTCGGATTCCCTTCACCCTTTCCAATTATTCAAGTTACTGATATACAACACTAGGAATTAACTACCATGTTTCCTTGCAATATGAAGCAATTGAATTGTGTAGATAATTAATTTGTACAAATAGCAACTTGTTGAATAGCACTATATGTGGCTAGTCTGAATTGTTTTAGTTTAGGTAACTTGTCTCAGTATACCGCATTTCTGTTTGATATTAGACATTTTTATTGGGTGGCGGAACTTTCTTTTGTTTATTCATCTGCATCTGCTCTCATGGTATTGTTTCTTCTGCTATGTATTGGACAGGTGGAGTTTTCAAGCTTGAACTTTTCTTACCTGAGGAGTATCCAATGGCTGCTCCAAAAGTAATTTCTTGATTGAAAATCAGTTAATGTTGGTTTACCAAATTATTAGGTGGACATTTATGTTTCCATGCTGCATGTGCTTGGCCGTAATGGTAACTTTCTTGATGCTAATTACGGTTTATTTCCTAGTTGTAACTTCGAAGTATTAACTTCTGTAACTTCGAAGTATTAACTTCAAAATCCTATCAGGGTGATCTTGGTAATGATGTCATCATGTTAAGACCAGGGAGTGGGATGAGCCGACATATCCTTTTGTTATAAGTTATAGCTGTCTCTTTCATACAACTATGTTAGTGGGTAATTGAACTCAGCAATTTATTTCTGTTACTCAGAAAAACTATGCTTCATAGTTGTTTCAATAACCAAAATTACACAGTGAAGTAAAGTTGAAATGTAATTTCAAGTGGACCTTCTTGCTTTGCTTCAACCTTGTTTCATGTTTGTCTATGCTTTTATCTTTTTTTAGGTTTTTTCATTGTTTGTTCTCGACATATTCTATTCTTTGATTTGCATGGTATCTTAGTGACCTGGAATATTGGTGCTATATTTTTTATTGGAAAAATCAATAGTAGCATTCTGTTAATACTTGTTGTATCCATACTAGCTGTGTTTTTCTGTCCACTCATTTCTCCTCTTTACATAGCACAACACTTGCCTTATTTGGTAGTGTTATATGGAAGTGTCTTGACACGTGAACTTAATATAATATGTAACATTTGAGGCTAGTACTAATTGCCATCATGTTAAATAAGGGGTTTGCTGAATATTAGTTGTCAACTCCTGGCCTTTGATTGTTATACTCAACATGCCTGTTTTAGGATTAGTGTCATCTAACCTAAGTAGTTACAGCTATTCTATTTGTAGTTTTGTACCTCTCTGTATGTTGTCACTATGTTGTGTAAGGCTTGCTGATGGACATTTTTCTTTTGACTGTTGCTGATTCAGGTCAGGTTTCTCACCAAAATATACCATCCCAACATTGACAAGGTAGGAAAGTGGTATTCTTGGCAGAACTTCATTTTGTAAAACATGTCTCTTTTCTGATGGACTTCACTGCAGCTTGGCAGGATTTGCCTTGACATTCTTAAGGACAAATGGAGTCCAGCTCTTCAGATACGCACAGTTCTTTTGAGGTAAATGCCTCTGATTTCCATTGCGTGTTTGGCCAAAAAGTTCATTGCCACTGTAATGACTAAAAATATATTATATCTACTGGTAGTTTTTTCAGCGTAAATAAATTTAAAAAATAAAAATATATGATGTTACTCTACATTATAATTAAAACCGTGACTCACCCATTTCTCATGATAGTATCATAGTACCCTATTTCCAGAGGAGTGTTCCTTGTATTTCTCTGATGTCTACTGTGTTAGTATGCTACCTCACTGCCTCTTGACAACATTTGGTCTTCAGCATCCAGGCACTGCTGAGCGCTCCAAATCCAGATGATCCTCTCTCAGACAACATTGCAAAACACTGGAAAGCCAATGAAGCTGAGGCTGTCGAGACAGGTACTTGTAGATGCAGTCAACAAAGCCATGCCTAACAGTCTTTTGCTCCATTTTTGATTTTCCTGATACCCAACTATGTTTTTTCTGTGTTTTGCAGCGAAGGAGTGGACTCACCTGTATGCCAGTGGTGCATGACAACCTAACGCTGTTTTGGATGTAATAACACCGTCAACAAACTTGAAATGTTTTGCGATGGAGGGAAGTGTCCAAATGATAACAGTTGAAATTATTGGTTGTATGTGCGGTGCATGTTCTGTCTCCCTTCACTGTTGCGCATCTTTAGCCAAATCTGTTATAGTTATAGAACTTGCATTGTTTCAACTTGATCTTCAATTATTTTTCCTGTTAAGTCTTTTGTGCTCTGAGCATATAAGCTGTCCATAATGGTAATGGCAGATTTTTATGTGCTGTTCATACCTCCAGGAGCAGTTTCTATGCCATTCTTAGCTTGTGGGCGAACTGGAAACAATCTATAGAGGACACATGGTTCTGAGGTTTCGGCAAAGCCGGCTGTTCTGAGGCTGCATTTGTTACATTAGCTGAATGAAGTAGGGATTCCATCCCAATGAAAGGCCTCTTTAGCACAAATCCAAGCAAATTTAGCAAGAATACATGAGAAAACAATGTGGTCAGAAGTTTCTGGATAGCCATAAAGCACACTATTTATACTTTTCCTCCACTTCGCTTCTTTAGCTGAACAGCAGACTGTATTTTATCTTGAAAGGCATGCCAAAGGAAAATTTTAACTTTTAAGAGGAATTTTGCACTTCCAACACACATCCCCACCCCAAATTTCCAGGCCTTAATCATTCCAGGAGAGTTTGATAGGACCTCATGTCCAAGAAGCCTTCCACAATGTATATCCCAGCAATCACCATCCCAACAATCCGCTACTTCCATTTGGTCAGCACAGAAAGCATATAATTTGTGGAATTGAGGTTTTCAGAGGAGAAGTGCCTATCCAGATATCCCCAGAGGCAGTGTTTTTCCCATTCTCCACTTTGTGAATCACCCCCTTGCTGAACCAATTCTTAGCTTTACAGATTCCTTTCCAGAACTGAGAACTCCCATGCTATTGGTATTATTACCCCTATATTTTACTCTTAGTAACCTGCACGTGAACGGGTCTCTAGCCCAGTGGTTAGAGCGCCTCAGTAGCACCCCCAGGTCCTGGATTCGAATCCCTCAGGGCGAATTTCAGGTCTGGGGATAAAAAAATCCCCTCGCCTGCTACCACACCAAAGCATGGGTCAAGGCCCGGCCCGGTCGTTGGTCGTTCTCACCCAGGCAACGGTGCCCCTGTGTCAGGGTGGAGCAGGGGTTCGGGAGTTTTCTCGATCTGCGTGAGAGGATCTTCTCTTAAGCTAAAATGCCCCGGAACTGTCTTACCCCCGCAGATCGAGTTTTTTTTAGTAACCTGCAGCTCAAATCGTTACGACCATTGGCCAGTTTCCAATTCCATTTGTTCAACAGACAAGCATTCATAATGCTTGTGTTGATAATCCACCATATTCTTTCGGTCGGCAAATAGCTTCCCATTTCACCATCCGGTATTTGAACTTGACTGTTGCACCCCTCCAGAAAATTTTTGGTCTGATTGGATCCATGTTCTGATGGATTTTCTCATGTAGATTATAAAAAGCCCATAGTATACATCGGTTGACTACTGAGACTAGAATTCACTATGATCAATCTCCCCCCTGATGACATGCATCTGCTTTTCCAAGGGTCCAATCTCTTAACAAGCTTGTTTGTGAGTTTATCAAATGCTGAGACCCCCAGTTTTTGGTTGCTGATGGGCAGACCAAGGTAAGTCATACGGAAGGAGCCCAATTTGCAGTTTAGCATGTTTGCAACTCTTCGTGCTTCCTCAGCTTCCACCCCCACAACAAACACCTCGCTCTTATGACACTTTATCTTAAGGCCAGTCATCCACTCAAAGCAATATAAGAGATTTCATATGAAGGATGCAAGAATCTTCTAAATGACACAGTAAAACAGTGTCATTTGCATATTGAGTCACACCCCCTGGAATTATATGATCACATACACCCCTGATTACTCCCTTTTCCTTGGCCTTCTCAATTATAGCAGATAATGCATCAGCCTGCCTCAGCCCCTTGTAAGTCCTAAAATAAGTCCCATTATTGCATGACCCATCTTATCCAAGTTTCACAGAAACCCTTCTTCTGCATTACTTCTTCTAAAAAATCCAATGGACTCTGTCATAGGATTTTTCAAAGTCCAATTTCAGGATCACCCCTTTCTTCTTGTTCTGCTTTAGTTCATGCAATACTTCATGTAAGACAACCACACCATCCAAAATACTCCTTCACTGAATGAAAGCAGTCTCATTCTCACTAACAAATTCATTTGCTATTGGGAAACTCTGTTGGCTAGCAGTTTAGGAAAAGGCTTGAAAATGACCCTCAACAAGCAACTGGGCCTATATTGTTTTATGGAGTTAGCCTCTTTCACTTTTGGAACCAAAATGATCATTCCATAGTTGAGCCTTTTCAGGTCCAGATTTCCTTTTTGGAAGTCCATCACCATATCCATAATATCCCTCTTGATCACCTCCCAAAACCTTTTATACAAAATTACAGGCAGTCTGTCAGGACCTGGGGCAGAGTCCACAGGCATATTATTAAATGCTTTCTGTAACTCGTCCTCTGTAAATTTTCTAGTCAATAAAGAATTTGCTTCTTCAGAAACTCTTCCAGCCTGATACCAGATTTGTGGATGTAAGCACACCCCCTTCCTGTGTTCTGACCCAAACAATTTTTTGTAGTAGCTATAGATATGATCAAAAAATTCCTGTGGATTAGTCCAAGACACCCCCTCATGTTCCATACTTAAAATGGCGCGCTTTCTCCTTATACCATTAGCACATGCATAAAAGAAAGATGTATTAGAGTCTCCTTGTAGAATCCATTTTTCATTCCCCCTTTGTTGCCAGTGGAGTTCTTCAGCTTGGTACACCCCCTCAAGATCATGTTCCAGTTTGTATCTCTTTTCTCATTCGGATGTAGTAAGGTTTCTCTGTTCAGCTTCAATATCTGACTGTTCAATTTGAACATAATTCTTTCTTCTTCCTCTTATAGTCACCATTAATGTTAGCCCCCCAGCCTCTAAGAAATCTCCTCAAATTTCCTGTGCAACCTTGCCATTGTCAAAAGAGTACACTTGCACCGGCATCTTTTGAAGACTCGAATTCCAATTGTTGATTACCAGGCCCTAAAACTCCTCCCTCTGTAGCCACTGTTTTTCGAAGTAAAATTGCCTTTGGCATTTTCTACTCTCCTCTCCTGTATGCAGTACAATTGGGTTGAAACTTTTGCTCCCAATCCACATCAACTAACACTGTCCAAATTCACCATAATTGGATGCTCTTGTTTGTTGGTCCATGTAAATCTGGGGCCATTTCTCTTAATTTATAGCAACTGGTTATCAGCAATGAAGTCATTAAACAAGTCGATCAAGTTCTGATCTATATTGTCTGAGCTCTCGTCTCTGGCTTCCCTGATCAAATTGAAGTCATCTGTGTCAATTATGCTACGATGGTCTTCCTTTGTCGTAAAGTCATACTAACAAAGTAGCAGCTCTGATCACACCCCTCAATCTCAACCAAATCCTCCTCCGCCCCCATGAGAATGCCACCAGAGTGAGCAGAGGACGGAATCCAGTGCCACTTGAAAATAGCACCCCGACAGATCGGTACAGGCAGCCGGCGCTGTCGCAGGCCAGGCCAAACCGGCCGTTGAGGCGGTGTGGACGGACGTGAATAGGCGTGGCCGCACGGGTCGTGAGGCCGACGCCCGGGACGGTGCGGGCAACGGCCAATGGGAACGATTAGACCAAATGATTACTTTACAAAAGCGGAAGAGAAAAGTAAAAGGTGAGACCCTACAGGAAAATGACGGGAGGAAAAAGATGTCTTACAACTTTTCAAAAGACTGGACAATAGATATACATACAATCATCATCAAAGTCTGGCTAGCTAAGTTAAGAACTAAACCACTAAAGAACCTCGTAATCTCCATCCTCTTCTCCTCCATTTTGGCGTTGAAATTGATTAAGTGAGTGAGAGTGAGCATAATCAACTATGCTCTGTGAGCCAACATGCAGAATGCAGTTTTAAAACTTAAGATTTTTAACTAAACCGTGTTTTTTCTAAAGAATGTGAAAGTATGCAGTTATAGTAGTAGTGCAGGTTTTATTTACTTTTTACATTGTTCCATTTACCATATGCTGTTTTTATTACTAGAGTTACATTTACTCATTATCATCTCTGGGTTATATCCATTTAGGGAAAATCAACTCAGGGTTATATCCACCCATTGTAATAAAAATGGGTACGACTTCTCGAATGGTTCCATTCACAAAGTTTTAGAAATATATACTAGTCTGAGTAAATTTTCATTCCCGTCCATGACTGTGGATATGGCCATTCGAATTATTTTTACTCTGCAGATGTCATATATTTTACTTATAAGAGATAATCAATTTGTCATATTTCATATGTTTTCTTAGACATGCAGATCAAAAAAATCATCACAAGGTATTTACAATGTATCTTCCCAATAGGCTGCACCCATGAAGATTTTCACCTCAGTGGGATTACATCCACCCACCCTAGAGGCCCCATCTTGCAGCGTACAGCGGCTTACATTCAATGACACGACCTATGTTCATCTACTAACATAACTGCGTTGAGTTGATGTAACTTATTTAGTCAGGATGTATCTATTATAGACTTATGATTGCACTATTTTACACTAGGAAGGGGTTACAAAATTAAGACCTTAGGGTTATCTAGGCAGTTCTACCACAAACTATACTCTCATGCTACATCTGTACCAACATATCTTACCATCTGCCCAGATATCTAAGCAAGTTTAGAGTTTTGGGGTTCCAAAATATCCTTTCTAGTTTAAATATCAGTCACTTCCCTTCAGTGGTTGCCTAAAATAAGTTTCATGTTTGAAATAATGTTAGGGCAAATTAATGTCACTAGGTATTTAAGTAAGACTAAGCATAACTCTTTATATACAGACTTATCACTAGTATATTTACCATTATTTCTAGGGTGACAAAGTTTTATATCCAAAATCAAGGAGTGGGGTATAAAAGTACAATGATTAGTTGGGACTTAACTATGAGTTTAACACAAATATAATTTGCATAATAAAGTAAGTCATGCACTTTAGTAACTTAAATCAACATATTTTGCATTCAAAATATAGGTGCAAAATAATCAAAGTATTGATTTGCCTGGTTCACAAGTTCGTTGGTCTTGAAGGTCCTTGTTGAGCTCAAACTGCTGTTCTTTTAGGTCTTCGTACTCTAATTGAACAATCATGACTAAGAAGCAAAAACAAAATACACGATCATACAAATAAATCCAAATAGACCCTAAAATTCATGATTTTATTTTTATTAGGAATATCTTGATTTTAGATGAATTTACAAACAAATCTCATTCAATCTAGATTCAAAATGAGTGAGAACGATTATTTCAAAATTCAAATCAAGATTAAATCCTAAAATAAACAGATGGGAGATAATTATTTTGAATTATTTTCTTAAGGGAAAATCACGGCGATTGATAGGTGGGCCAAGGCATTGTGCCGATCACAGTAAAAAAGGACCCACTTGTTAGTGGCTTATAACTTTAAACCTGGTTTTAATTGTTTTCTTAATAGACTAGGCCTACATGTCAATGATTGGTTATCACTAATTAAGGAGCATCATTATGCAAACTTAATCATGGGTTAATAGTTCATTAAGACCTAATTAATTATGCACAGTGACTTCTCTCCTGCTCGAACTAGGCTCGGCTTGTCGCGCTCGTCATCGGCGAGAGAGGTGGCGAGGGATCACTGGCGATCCCCAAAATGGGTTGTCGGGATCACACTGCACCCGTAGGTGGCGGTGGTTAGGGGTGGATATCGAGCTGGCTCGGCTTGGCTCGCTAAGGCTCGGTAACGAAACGGCTCGGCTCGGCTCGTTAAGGTAACGAGCTAAAAAGCAGGCTCGGCTCGGTAGAAAGCTCGGGCTCGGCTCGTTAGGCTCGTTAAAACAAAATACATATTTTGATTGCAATTATACAAACATATGAAAGAAACATAGTATATATGAACAGATCAGCAAGTAAAATGCAAGCAAATTACATTATGCTTTTACACCCAAGATTAGCTCAAAATGCAAGCAAAATCACATCATCTCAACTCTCAAGTGCAGATTACAGAAGCAGAATAGATCGGCAAAGCAGATATCTCAAGTACAGATCGCATTGCAAAAGCAGCCGAACAAATTGCATTGCAGAAGCAGCAGAATAGATCGGTGAAATCACATCATATGTCTCACAAACAGTGCTGCCATTTCATATGTAAGAGCAACATTCAGGTGACGCAGATTAACAGTAAAGCAAAATTCCCCCACATGTTTTGTTTGGAACCCTTTGCAAACGTGCAAATCGGGAGCCGACGGGGATCTCCGCTGCCGTCGGTGTCGGGCGGCGCGTGGGCGAGGCCGACGGGGATCTCCGTTGCCGCCGGTGTCGAGCGGCGCGTCGCGTGGGCGAGCTCCGCTCAGATCGGCAGCCGACGGGGATCTCCGCTGCCGCCGGTGTCGGGCGGCGCGTGGGAGGAGGACGGGGATCGACGGGATCTGGGAGGAGGATGGGGATCAAGAGCCGGGGATCGATTTGGTGGAGCTCCGCTCAGATCGGGCGGCGCGTGGGAGGAGGATGGGGATTGAGAGCCGGGGATCGATTTGGACGGGATCGGGATGGGATCGATTTGGACTTGGAGGGGCTCGCCGGCCATCGCCGCGAGAGAGGCAAGGAGGACGGGGATCGGGAGCCGCATTCGGCCGATCAGGGATCTGTGCTGCGGGGATCTGTTGGTGCGGTGTCTTCAGTCGCGCAGGTGGACCGGCCGCGCAGATGGCTGAGATGGGCCGCCCGAGCAGTGCCCAGTCAAACCGAGCCAAACGAGCCCCACGAGCGGCTCGTGAGCCAGCTCGGGCTCGGCTCGTTAAGCAACCGAGCTAAACTTCTGGCTCGGCTCGGCTCGTTAATGCCACGAGCCGAGCCGAGCCGAGCCTGTATCGAGCCGAGCCGCGAGCCTCGAGCCATATGTCCACCCCTAGCGGTGGTGTCGAGCTGTGGTGGCTACGCAATAGTGCACAAAAGTGGCGGTGGTCGGCCACCATGGCGGCCATGGTACTGGTGGTGTGGCTAGCTAAAGAAGAGCACTAGGAGCATCTATTGAGTGAGGGAGACTCACCGGTAAGTTTGGTGAGGTTGGGAAGTAGCGTGGAGGTCTGACGACGAGAGCCCAAGGCGGCGCGGCAAGGATCATGGCACCGGAGTTGGAGGGGATGATGGCGCCAGTGAGCTACAAGGAGAGAAAACACAGTTGCGTGAGGGGGCACAGAGAGGGAGGCAAAGCGAACATGTTGACGCGCTTGGAAGGGGGAGGAGCTTACAAAAGAGGCATGGCGAGGGCAAAGCGGAGTTCAGCGGTGTCAACGACGAGCTCGGTCCGAGCTTGGCGCGGCCAAGGCAGAGGGAGGGGAGATGAGTGTGTGGTGTTGTGCACACACGGGGGATGGTGCAGCGGCCGAGGCCGACGTGGCATGGCACGATGTAGCGCACGGTGCAGAGAGGGAATGAGCGGCATAGCAGAGATCGCGTAGAGAGAGCAAAGGCACGGGTGCACGGTGTGCGGGGCACACAGCGCGGTGCGGTGGGCGTGCGCATTGGGCACGGGTCGAGGCGTGCAGCCAAGAGAGACGAGACAAGAGGGAGTAGTTGGGCCTGCGCACGTAGCAGAGTGCTATGGCGAGGATAGCACACAGGCGAGGGCAATGGCGGGAGTGTCGTGCACGACACACGCGTGCAGGGGCGGCGCACGTGTCGAGCGCGACCAGGAGAGAGAGAAAGAGAGGGGAAGGTGGGCCGGGCCTGTGGGCCGAGGCCAATGGGCCAACGAGAGGAAATGAAGGGAATTTGGATTGGCCCAATTAAATTTGTATTGCACTTTTGGATTTGAATTTGGATCCCAAATTTTGAATTTGAATTCACATTTGATTTAAACCGGGATTGTTGCTCAATTTGAAATTTAAGATCAAATTTTGTTTTTTGTTTTTGCCAAAACTTGAAATGGAGATCACTTGGTAACTTTTTATTCCAAAATTTTTTGAATTCCCAACAATGGGATGTTACAGTAGGATACGTAGGGCCTGTTTGGTTCACGTACGAGTAGAGCCTGGCTCGTATCTGAGAGCCAGGCTCTCGTGGGACAGGTTGAGCGCATGCAACGTTGTCGTGTTTGGTTCACGTACGAGTAGAGCCTGGCTGAGAAGAGATATTGTTTGGTTGCCTGTACGAAGATATGTTGCATGAGATAAAAATAATATAAGATTATGATTATGATTATGAAGATATGTTATATGAGATGTTCGTATCTTATTATATCTTAAACTTCTTCAAAACACGTTAATAATACTTGATATTTACTAATATACACTAATAACATCATCAACTGACTAATCACCTGCATCCCGCGAGCCTGGCTCCCCAGAAACGCCCGATTCCCACGTTTCTCCAGAGCCTGGCTGCGGGGGGAATCTTGCATGAGCAGAGCCAGGCTGAACCCAGCGACCAGGCAACCAAACAAGAAGACCCTGCATCCGGTCAGCCTGATTCAACTGGATGCAGGCAACCAAACAGGCCCGTAACGTACGGGCGAATTGCGCGCAAGATACACAAGGACGCAGGAGCAGCGGCTGGGCCAGGCCGCGCACTACATACAAGCCGTCAGAAGCGGCCTGTCAGGCTCTCTTCTCTGCACTGCGCACGCGAGACCTGACTGCAGAAACGTCTTGTTGGAAGAAAAAGAAACGTCTTGTTCGGAAAAGGACTGCAGAATCGTGGAGTAATTGCTCTGAGATCTGAGGACAAGTTTGTCGGTACTGCATTACTCCTACCCAATGGTTTCATGCGATCCTGGTAATCACCGTCGCTGTCGCAGCTGGAAAATCCGTAGGGTCGTCGGTACGCGAAGGATGGTGATCCGGAGAGCTGGATCTCGAGATAAGGTCGGACAAATTCTTTTTGCTTACAAAAGGAAGAATTTGGGCAGGCTTATTATGTCACCTGCAGAGACCACACCTTTCGCCACGATTAAAACGCCTCGTCCGGAATGTGGACGTTGGTCACCCTTCGTTGTCCCTCGACATTGGTCCTGCGTCTACCTGCCACCCTAGCACTGTTCACCTCAACCAGCTAGCTCTGGGCCAGTCCGGTGTACGTATGTGTGCAGAGAGATAAGTGCTTACGCCCATCCATGCATTGCACCTTCCCTCCCAGGTGTCCCGGCACTAGGGCGTATAGCCGACTGGGATGCTGACATGTCATATGCTCGGCTCGCTGCATGCATCTTATCTCTGCATGATACTATCTGAAGAGCACGAGATGAAATGGAAAAGCTTAGCCCTTTTATTGACTTGTCCAATCGGATTCGCGCAGCGCAGTGAGGAGCTAGCTCCTGCCACTTACACCTGGCGAGACAGAGATTCTCTGCATGGGGTGTTCCTTGGGGACAAAACCGAAGGGGTATCTGAGCTCTGATTGATTCGCGCGTTCTGCGTGTGACATGGCAGCGCTGCAGGCTCAGGTGCAGGTGCAGCCCCTTCATTGAACGGTTAATGGTAGCTCCCCAAAGGCAGACACGAGGAGGTGGCGCCAGCCTCGCCATGGCCTCCCTCTGCATCTCTGCACTCGTCTTTCTTACAGACCGTACGAGGTAGGATGCTTTGCACATGTAGGACGGAAGATGACAACAGAGATGTCCTAAAATTTTTCCTTAAATATTTGCAAATCATTTACTTCAATAACTACAGAGTTGTGAAAATTAGAATGGATGATCACCACAAAAAATCAGCGATTAGAAACGCTGAAAACCTAAGAAAAATCAGTAAAACGGAACTACCGCAATTAAATTTGTGGTACTACCGTTTGCTACAGTAACTATGATACCACATCTATATTACTGTGGTACTTCCGTTGCTACAGTAAAATCAGGATGGACAATGTTTTCAGCACGATTTCAAAATTCAAAATTGAGAGAATTTTTGATATGTAGATCCAAATGACATGAAAGTTTGCAAGAATCTACTCTAGAATATCAGGACATATTCCAACAAATGATTACAAAAATCATGGTCAAAATTAAGACCTTTTTCAATTTGTTGGAAGGTTATACCAAAACCGAGCAAAAGCCCCAAACGGTGAATATAACTTGCTCGTGGATAGATGATGGTCAAGATGGCTCTAGATATATTCCCACATGTCACAGCAATCTAGAGCACCGAAGAATCCCAACCAAAAACTCTAGGATCAAGAAACCACTTGGATGTCAAGAACGTGCAAAAACCAAGTTTCTTGATGAACTTGCTACCAACGTGCCTAAACAGGTGGAGGATGATTCATAGAGGATCTCTCCATCCCTTATACATCCTTAGCACAACAAAATAAGAAAAAGGAAGAGAGAAGATCAAAACCAACCAAAACAAGCGCAAATCAATCAAACAAGAGATATACAAAGAGATAACCAAACATTGATGTATTGCCTCTTTAGGAGGTAGGTTTTTACAGCCAATCTCTCAATATAGCAGAGCTCTAAGCCTAGAGCACACACATAAGGGTTCAACTCAAGAAACCCTAATCTCCTTATGGGAGGGAGGATAAGCTAGCCACCAAAATGCTTAGCCATCTTTCTCAAACCTTAACTCTTGCCTCCCCTTCCCTTATATAGGCTCACAATCTGAACCAAAACCTAATAGATCATCCCATTAGGCCAAATCGGGGATAACCCATTAACCCTATCTAACACCGAGTTTTACTCTCACGCACGCTTTTCAAAGCGACTTACAAACATTAACTCATTAGTGAATCAACACCCAATCCACTTCGCATTTTCAGCACATACAAGACCTAAACTATTTAGGCAAACGCCGCGGTTTCACATACTGCCACTTTTTCGGTATTAGGCAATTTACCAAAATACCCCTCTACTGCTTTCCTCGAAGCTTCCCGCTTTCATTACCACGAAGCATCACCCATGCTTTGCCATCTTCCATGTGGCCTCCAATGACTTGTCGTCAAGCCTCTCACGCGTCCAGATCCCACCGAATTGTCTTTGCTTGAAAATGACCTAAGTCACTTGGTGCACCATATGCTTCTTCTCGCGCATAACGGTACCTAGCTTCCTCGACCGTCTGGACCTTGATTCCTCCTTAAGCCTAATCCCGGTCCAGCTTGCTGGTGTCCGTCATGTCCACCACTAGTAGCTCCTGCTCTGATACCTTATTGTCTCGGCTTGCAACCACCCCACAAGCATCAGTTATCTTCGGCGTCTACCTGACCATTCTGCACCTCAGCACCACCCTGTACCAAGTCCCGGCCCTCCTACGTCTCACCATGACCTAACTCCAAAATCCTGCAATCAACAATAACAAGCAAACCATCACATAGCACTGCATAACACACAAAGTCATTAATTGATACTATTTATCCATACAATACACCATGCAAAATGTATGCAGCCAAAATACTGATCCTAAATTTAGGACCAAACAATAAATTCATGTGCATATAAGTAACAACACCCATACCATCACCACATGGTTATCCCAACTCAAAAGCCAAAATCCAGTTTTTCTGCAAAAATCGGTAGTACTACTCTTAACACGCTGGTACTACTGCACCCTAAGGCGGTACTTCCACACCATCGCTCCTTGCATAGGACCTCTCTGGAAAAAAAAGTTTCGCCGCTTAGACTAGAACTACCGCTCGAGCGGAACTACCGCGCTCACAACATCGGTACTATCGCTCAACGGTACTACCGCACAAACAGCTGCGGTATTTCCGATTTTTCTGATAGTTCCAGAAAACAACCCAAATCAAATGCAATCTTTGCAAAATCAATTGACCACTCCACAAACATTGTAATGGTTCATTAGAACAATATTATAGATCTTCTCACATGGTTCTTCAGCATCCATGATTAATTTCATATGAATTTAGCAGGTGGATTAAATATACTTAATAGTGTAAGTACCGTTAGCAGCTTTGCACTCGAGTTTTCAATTTTTCGTCACAAACTAAGGCCATTTCTGCTGTAAAGAAACCCACTGAACAAACTGAAGACGTGTACCTAGCTATTAGGACGTATACAATCTCGTTTGATTAAAGAAAAGGAAAAGGAAATGAAAGACGGGGCAGAAATAATATTCCAGTAAGTCTGAACTGAAATCATGGGTCATGTCATGCCCGGTAGATACATGTCACGCATGACGATTCCACATAAAATTTAAGGCAAGTTGGAGCTGCTCAAAGATTTTTACTACTCGAATGTGAGATTCAAGATCAGAGAAACATTATCCCCAACCTCATGTTTTTAGATATATGCTAAGGGACGTAATCGTGTGTGTATACGTGTGATGTGCGTGCGTGTAATGTGCGCGCGTCTTCTTTGTTATCAAAAAAGAAAGATCAGATAAGACATCGAACAGTGCACACAGAGCCATTTACCGCTAAACGTGTCGTTAAACCCTCTGTATAAAGCTTCCCCTCCCCCTGCAGCTTGTTCTTCGCTTGGCAGCTTTTCTGCCGTTTTTGCTACAGTTGGTCTTCGTCTTCAACCTTTTAACGGCGTAGGCCGGCCTTGTAAACTTCACTTCTCTCTCTCCAAATTCATCAGACAGAGCTAACTCCTGCTATATCGTTAAACAAACGGGAGATTTCTACATGAAAAGGACATGGCGTCGACTATTCAGAGATAGAATCCTACATGGTTTTGGAGACCAGCTTAATCATGCAAGTTTGTCACTCCCTTTTTAGTCAAATCGTATGACAGGGGAAGCATGGCAATGACTCGTCTGACCTATCCTCCCTAATTCGTCTCTTTCCTCCCTAATTCGTCCCTTTTGCTGGACAAGTGAATCTTCAGGTGGTGGGGAGGATTGCTGCTCTGCCTGGTCCATCGTCAATAATGACGTCCCTAATCCCCAAATAAAAGGAAACTGTTTTATTCCCACGTGACCCGTTGCTAGTAACCATTTTTGACGCTAGCATGCATGCACCGTGCATTTGACTTGTACAAGTATATAGGACCGCAACAGTAACAGAGGAGATGAATCGTGTCTTACAAATTTTCTCTAAGTATTTTCAAACTCTTCATTCTAGTAACTACAGAGCTACGAAGATCAGAATTAAAATACAAGAGCAAAGCAACAATCTCCAAAAACTAAAGAGCTAAGTTCTGCACCAGAGCAGTGGCGAATCTAGAACGAAAAACGAGGGTGGGCTGAAAAATATACATTCTTCTATCCGATCATAAGTTTTTCCTAAAATTGTTGGCCCGATACATCGAATGACTAAACTAATTTGTAAGAAACAAAATTTTGTATTCTTATGTAATCAAATTCATAATTTCATACATGAATAAAAGCAAAGAAAAAAGAGATATACAATGGAGGTACCTCGCTAATGGCAAGTGAATCCCTAAAACATGTAAATATGGTTCCGGTAGGTAACAATCTGTACATCAAAATTAAAAAACAATTGGTGATACAATAGCAAATTATATTTAATTACTTAAATGATCATGAACATTTAAAATAAAAGAATCATACCACTAGCTTGAATTATGAATTTCACGAGGCAAATTCATTCTGCGATTTTTCTTTGCGTTCGGGCGTTCGGCCATACGGAAGAATTTGGGAACATCAGCAACTCGCCAAGCCAATAATAGCAAACAACAGCAACTTCACGCGACGCAACGCAATCAGCCAATCACTGAATCACGCCTTCACGGCTTCAGAGTCACAACTTCACGACTTCACCTAACCGGTTAACACTTAACCTTCACGCCTTGCACGCAGCCGCAACTTGCAATCCCGCAGTGTGTGTCTGCCCTCGCTCAGTCCGTCAGTCGTTCGCCGCCTCGCCCCTGCCCGCCAGACTCCAGCCTCCCAGCGACCCGGCCGGCCGGCCCTCCCCGCTTCCAGCCTCCCCGGCACCCCGGTGGCCGGCGCGACCCCACCTCTGGTCTCCCCTTCTCAGTCCGCGGCCGACAGCTCCAGATCTTGTCTCGGCGCTTTCGGCTCCGGCCTCCCCGCCTCGGCGCCTCCAGCTCCAGCCTCGGCGCCTCCAGATGTCATCGTCGGCACCTCCCCGCGGCCCCGCCTCCAGATCCCGTCGTCGTCGGCACCTCCCCGCCTTGGCTTGATTGGGGATTTGGGGGAACAGGGAAGGAAGGAAGGGAATGGATTGGGGATTTCGGATTTGGGGATGAGGATGTGGGCGGTGGGCCTGTGGGTGGTGGGCTTGGCTTCGGTGCTTCTTGGGCCTTGCTTCAGTTCTTGTTTTTGCAGTTCTTCATGCCTTCTTCGCCTCTTCGGCCCGTTCGGTGTTTGCAGTTAGCTAGCACTAGCAGCACCGGCGCCGGGGGGGTCGGGGAGCCAGGAGCCCAGGAGGAGGAGGGGGGGTGTCAGTCATCGGTGGAGGGTAGGCTTCAGCCTGATGAAGCCTACCCGGTGAATTCGCCCCTGCACCAGAGTGGTCTAACCGGCTACTAAGGTGTGGTCTGACTAGTGACAACATGGCGGCCTAACCGGCAGTGCCCTGGCGGTCTAACCAGCGGCAAGATTGTGGTGTGACCAGCAACCAGTACGATCAAGCCAAGAAGCGGTTTGACCGCTCACCTATTCCAAATATAGAAAATCAGCCCGAATCCAAATCACTTTTGATGCAACTTCCAAACTCCATAGCGAAAAGAAATAAAACTTTGCACACACACACGCCTTGCTTAGAGTCTTAGGAACCTATTTTATTCAATGATTACTTGAATCATTGTCAAAGTCCAAAATCTTCTGAAGAATAAGCAAAGTCGCACCAAAATTGGACAAAATAGAAAAGTGTAACATCCCAAAAATATGCTTTCCATTAAAATTTAATTTCAAATTAATTATTTAATTTTTTTTGAGTTTTTAATTAGATTTTATTTGGATTATTTGTAGTACTGAAAGAAAGTATCTAAATTTCAGAGCCTCAGTCATCGCCTTCTTTCCCTTTCTTCTTTTTCTGCTGTCCACCATTGATGTTCCTCTCTCGAGCTTTAAAGTCGGCCATTACTTTTCAAAGCAAACATTGCTATTGAAAGCCCTCTTCATTCCCCACTTCCTTCGACAGTTTCCACGCTTTAAACCTCGTCATCAACCGTGGTTGTGCATCACTTCACTGACCATAAATTTGGTAAGCCGCCTATCGGCCATTCCTCTCCCCGAGCATCTCCTATTCATAATTTTCCGCCCCTCAATTCTTGCTTTTGAACCCTCTCATCGCTTCTGACCATAGCCGCCCTTGACCATGGCTTCCCACGACCACGGTCGCTCACGACCACAATCGCTCCCAACCACACAGTTGCTTCTGACTGCAGTCACTTTTGACCCACCATGCTCGCCATGTGTAGGTACACTAATTGCTTACCACGTATTGGCAAGTCTTTCTCATTTTGGTTATATCAGACCACACCTCGCTTGGACTGACTAAGCTATTTGGTGCAACCCGTTGCTCGAGCCTTTCTTTCAATATTTTTCACCTTCCTTGTGCCATGCTTGAGGTCAACCACCTCACCCGATGTACTTGACTATTTTAGGTCTCAACTCCCCCATAAGTGTAGCCCCAATTCTCGTTGTTAACCGTAGTTGACTTCAAAGCTTCCCTACATATCCAAGATAAAGAAATCGTTTCTGGACATAAGTTCTTCGCAATTTGACCCACATTAGCTAAAACATGCTTCATGCTTTATTATGTATGAGTTAATTTCTACATTATTTATTTGTTAATACTATTTGTTATCAGTTACTTTTGAACGATCATGCTTAAGTAGTTAATACATTTAATTACGTTGTCTACATGACATTCTTGATAATAATCTGATATGGTTTTCCTTGATAACCTAAGAATTAGTATATCATACTTTACAATAACATAGTAGTGAACATGGACAACAATAATCTTGTTACATTGTGGTCCACTGTCATGAGTTGACACGCCGAATTTTTTATGGATGGGATATATTGCTAGAAGTATCTAAGTTGATTCAAAGCAAATGCATGAAGCACACTCTATCACTCAAAATTTTTATGGATGACATGAAAAGGGGCAGGAATTTTGGGTATGAGAGATGAATTTGATACGAAGAGGCATAAGAAAAATATAAAAAACAAGATCCATGATAAGCATAATGACATATCCGCGCATCAAAGCCAGAAGAAAAATAAACCCAATGTAATTAAGTAATCTAGATTATTTGAGAGATTAATAAATATATTGTATAATGATTCTAAATATCTAGTAGATATGAAGAATGTTGTTAATGATAGGGTCATTACTGCAACATAAAAAGTGTTGCCACTTGCTACCGCTCATGAAGTGTGCTACATTGCCATTTACAACTATATTATTTGCTAGGAGCAAACATAACTCCTGAATAAAAGGATGATAACCTATTGGATTATAATGATCCCGAATGATCTAGTTTGGCCATATAATTTTGGCACTATAAATATAAGTCGGATATATTGTTTATCACCCACCCACCATATCCCTGTAGAATAATTAATATTCCCACAGAATAGTGACTTCTAGGTGGTTTAACTAAAGTTGTATTCCAAAAGAAAATCTAGTATTTATGCGCAGACCGATTATGGTCAATTTTTATGTTCCAGCATTTTATTTATGTTATTGTAGAGCATCTTGTAGATTTACAATATGTTGTTTGAACATATTATTTGTGACCATAGAAAATATGTTGCTTAATTATAAACTTAAAGCTTAATGATCCAAATTAGTTTAAATATAGTATGAGTAATTGGATCAAAATATTGGGCAATAATAAAAAAGTTAGACTATAAAATAATTCTACCAACTTAAATGCAATGGATATGTTCGAAACCGTCCATAGTCACTACTTAATAGCACTAGTTTGTCTCTGTATATCCCTCTACCACGCTTGGAGCGTAAGTGTGCAACGCTGCCGTACTTACATACATGCATTGCATTGCACATTATTGTGTATGCTACTAAGCCACTATTATTTAGCTTGTATGCTTGGAGCACAAAAGGGTCTAGTAGATCAACAAGCATATTGGGTCGTACTAGTTTATAGGCTCAAGTAGCAATAAGTACAGTGTTTTAGCCTCTTATGAACTATAAAGTATGGCTAAAGTGTACTACGGTAATGTATGCATTTTTAAGCCTTGAAGCTTCTAAAATCACGGATATATTTGTGCTAGTAGTTGAAAATTGCAGAATTATAACCTACTAGGAGATGAGATAACCCACCAATTGTTAAGGTTGTGCATTTTTTCATGCCACTGCATTAATAGAAGTCTATCTTATTGCATATATGATTAACCCCTAAAGTAAAATTAGTGTGTACTGAAATAATGAAACATTTTTCACGTAATATGACCAGCATAGTATACATCTATGGGCCTCCACAAGTAGTTGGGTATATGTGTTGTATTTGAAATTCCATTAATCCAATGCCCATGTAGGGGTTTTGTGGTATGCTATTAAGAAAGATCTAATATCGGTATTAGGGGGAGAGAAAAGCCCAAAATTGTCAAATGTCATGATACTTTCTAAGTGAAAAGGATCTTTAGTACTAAGACTCACGCACTAGCCAAGCTAAACTAAAGGTTTAATTGATACTCTTGTAGACCATAAGCGGAAGCATTCCAGATAATTTTTCAGAAATTATAAGGAGTAACAAAGTTGGGTTTACTTGTAGTAAACTTGCCGCTAAGAGTGGTATACCTGGGTTTTTTAATAGTATATCCACCTAGGTGGAATGACTTATTTGTCAAATGATCTAAATATGTAGGGGCACTCACGAGTTTTAAGGTCTAATGACACTAGTCAAATAATAGTTAAATACTCCTTAAGACTCCCAGAGAGAATTCACCTAGAAGGTGAGAAAGACCTCACAAAGAGGCTCATCACAAAGATCAATATAAGCGCACGCATACTATAATGCTGGGAATGCGAAAAACAAAGAATAATTCATTTTGGAAAATGACAAAGATTTTTTTAATAGTAAAATAACCTCTGATTATGAGGATGTGGAAGAAAAGAATAGTTGTAGACAATGTTACCTCTATGATTGCTAATATTTCTCTAGTGAGAACCAGGATCCAAAACCAAAGTACATGGTAGAGATGTTTGAAGTGCTTATATCGGGTCAAATGAAAAAAAGCAATTGAGGTTGAACCATACTCGCTAAATGTATGTCTTGGAGCCACCAAGTTCATATTTAATGGGTCATTATGAAAATAATGAGGTGCTGAACAATGATGGTTCATAGGTTATTGGAGAATATTAGTATTCTTGTATTATGAATGAATGTATATTCCACTATATTGTATCTCTGGCAAATGACATGAATGAATAAAGAATATGCAGTTACTGGATTATAAAAATCCGTATGAAAAGATCCACGAAGGACTCAAAATCCCTAATGACAAGGAATGAAAATCGTAACATATATAAATCTCATACTTATAAATAAGTTTCAACCTAAAGAATGAGCATTTTCCTTGAAGGAGTAAGTCAATAAGTGACGTACCAATCAATATATGAAATCACACCAATGACTAAGTGATCCTTTGAAGTGGACAAAGACCCATATATATCCGAGAAAATGAAATAAGGAACCATAAGACAAGAAATGTGCCATATAAACCCTTATATAGTGCATCACCACCAGCAAAATAGTGGAAGTAGTGGTATCATCTAGTACCAAGAAAGTACATAATACATTGGTGATATTGGCAACCTGATTAATCCCCTACATGCTAAAATTTAGACTGGTTATATATTTTGTAGTGGTATAAGCCAATTCTTGTAGCTTTGCTAAATAAACTAATTGGTTGTAAATTTCATAAATTCATTCAAAGAAAGTTGCAAAGTATTTTAGCGCAAAGGAAGAGACTTGATAAGTTATTTCCAGAAGATATATGACGTTGCAACTAATTTTACCCCCATAATCTTATGAAAGGATAAAATTGCTTGTGTTGCACAATTAAATAGTGGTCATTTGAAAGCGTTAAGCACATTGCTCTCAAATTATTTTTCTCAAAATCTTTAGAAGAATAGTAGGGCTAATGTTTAGAAGACTACACGACGTGATAATCTAGTAGATTTGCTCACAATATCATTACTTATGATTATTTATGAAAAATATGATCACGACATTAGAGCAAGAAGAGTACTCCAACGAATGTCGTCTTGAGGGGGAGCATATATGCTAAACTTTGATCATCACACTTAGAGTATGAAAGTCTTAACTTTGATTTATCAAGAAGGAATCAATTTGATGATTACTACCTGAATTTACCTATGGTTTTTACCACTTAATTGTTGAAAGATCATGTATAGATCACGAAGATCGATAAAAATTCGTGAAGAATAGACGGTGGCCTACAAGATTGTATGATCAACAAGATCAAGTGTTCTAATATTTTTTCCTTAACAAGTTTTTACTAGAAGGTTTCTCATATGAATGTTTTTAACAAGGCAACAAGTGCAATACAACTCGCGCATAGGATGTACTCTTTTCTTCATTCTTTTTTCCACTGGCATGGGCCCCACCAGTTTGACTTTATCTCCAAAAAGAGATGTGGGCATATACCAAAAGGGCTCTTAGGCTATAAATATTAGAAAGGGTCTATTGTAAATTGTATAGAAAATTATTAGAAAAAGAAGATTATCGAATCGCTTTCTCTACACCTTTTGTCTATTTGTTCTTCTATTTTTGTATTATCTAATTGTATAATTATTCTTGTTTCTAGTTGCGTTTGTTGGTTGTGTGATCCTCAGCGACACGGGTTATTGATATTTAATAGCAGGTACATTGCCAATGCAAATCAAGTGGCAAGGCCTGCAGGTACATCACCAAAGAAACGATCGTGAAAGGCGTAACCGCGCGCGAGATATTAGACGACCGATCGATGAGCTGAATTGATTTTTTTTATTAGTACTAAATAATAAACCGAGAATCAAAAAGTTAAGCAAGCTAGATTGAAATTTAGGGATACAGGATGGACGCACAAGAGAATAGTGAGAGCGTAGAATGTTTGGGACAGTATATTGAATAGAATGAAGAATCAAAGATTATATATATAGATCACGCTAGACAGGTGAGAAGGTAAGTATAAAACTATGAGGTAAGTGTAAAACTATGTCATATCTTAAGTATAGATTAGAAACCAAAATGACTAATATGTTACCAAGACGTAAAACAAATAGCATCCAGCCTTGACGTTAGGAGTGGCGTCCGCCCCAGGATGACGTTGTTGGGAAGGACGCCAGTCATAGATGCTGAACTGCCACACTCCCATATGCTCAAACAAAACAGAGCCACGGGTGAAAAACGCTCATGACCATCGTTCATGAACCCCGGAAGTACACACCATGCTATTTCTTGACGTGGGAATTCCTGATGTGTAACAAAATGTGTGCAAGCAATTTAAATCTCCACCTCCACCCTGAATTCCTTATCCTTCTTTCTAATATATTCTTTCATGTTTTGGCTTTACCACTGTTGCACAGATGTAAATTTTATAATAGCATCGATTTCAATGGTGGTCTTACAAACCGAACTTCATAATCAATCTCTTATTGGCGTTTTGCAGGTGGTGCATTAAAGTATGATAATCTTCTAGCGTATGTTGAATGTTAACCTGAAATGAATAGCATCTCCTAATTTTGATAACCTGAACTTTCAGTATAACACACAAGAAACCTGAACTTACGTTAACTCAACATTGTATATAGCAGAAATATGAGTTCATATACATAGATCTCTTTCAGCTCTAAATACGTACAATTAGTCAAAAGAACCAACGAGTATAATAATTGACAAATCATGGAAACGCAAAACCATCCATTGTCGTTCTGTCAAATTTTGGAAACTTGGTAGCACAGCCATAACGAATCAGTAAAACCCTCTGATTGCAGCGATATTAATATAATAACCTGCATAGAAGGTTCAACATCACCAAGTTTAGTCACAGAGGCTGGAGTAGTTTACTAGTTTATCAAATAACTGATTCAGATGGTATGCGTAACACGTAGAATTTTTATAGCTCAACAAGTTCCAAAGCTCCAAGTTGGACTCCACGGCATTCATCATCGAATGTTACTGCGCATTGCTCAGTTGAACAAAAGTAACAAAGCTACTATACGAACGGAAGTAGAAGCTAAGTAATATCCTATAAACCAACACTTAGCCAAGCTGTATCGCATAGTCGTAGAGTCTTTTCCTATTTCCAGGCCGCTTTCCGCGGCCGGAGCCAGGAGGAGATCGCACTCGCGCGCGTACGCTAGCTCCATCATTTTGTCACTAATCGAAAGCACGGAGACGGGCTCGATCGGGTACGTGCCTCGGCCGCGCGCGCGTGATAACCAACGAGAGGCAGCGCGCGCGTACGTACGCGGTGTGCCCCGGCCGGACGGACGATGCGACGGCCGGGGGTCCTGGCGCGGGACCGCGCGCGGGGCTGTACGAGCGTATGGCATGTGACCGATCGATCGGTCGAGGTCGCCGTGCCACGCGGCCGCGCTCGCTCTCCCCTACCTAGCGAGCTAGCCACTAGCCGGTCGCTTTAGCTGGCCCATGGTCGGGGCCGGAGCGAAAGTCGCTAGTGCCGACGGCCGATATTATACATGATTGTACTGTGCCACTTGATTTAGCCCATCCACCCTTTCCGCGCGTCAAGTGACGATTTGCCCTCCTCGTAGATCCCCGCCCGGTAGCAACACGAGTGAATCCCACGAAACGAACTTGTGCGTGCTTGCTAGATACTAGTTCGGTGGTAGTATCTTGTACCACTATCTTGTACCTGCAGCGCCCAACAGGCAGAAGCGCTCCTTCACCACTCGAAAGTTTAACTCAAAAAGCTGCCAAGCAAAACCTAGGCGGCCCAGCAAAGGTAGTGGTAGCAGCAATGAGTGCCGGGTGTGTGTGTAGAGAGAGAAAAGCCCGCATGTATAAAGGCGGCAACCACATGGGTTCACTGGTATGCTGTGTCTATCCTATACATATAGGAGGGTTTCCTTACAAAGTTACAAGCGAGGTGCGTAAAATTTTGGACCAAATCGAGGGTTTGATTTGTAACTATATATACTTATACTATTCTAAGGGCGTGTTTCATTATGAGTTCTATCGCACCCGGCACCAATAACGACAACCAGAGGAAAATGAACAGGAGTCCAAATTAAATTCAAGGTATTCTAAAATCATTTCCAAGAAAAAAAAGTAAAGCTCTTCACTCTAATAGTTGAAAAACTACAAAAACCAGAAACCAATCACCTGTAAGGAAAGTTCTATGAAAAATCGAGCTAAACAAACATAATCATGCTTAAGTGGTCTAACCGCGCGCCGAGCTTATGCTGGTATGACCCGTGCTTGCGGTCTGACCACAGGTTACCGAGCGGTCCAACCGGAGAGCACGGTCTGACCGCAGGTTTTGGCTTAAGTTTGTGTTGCGATCTAGCTTACCATGACATATGAGAATCCATCCCAGATCATTTAGATCATCAAGAACTCACGAGCAAGACCAAATCGAATTTTTTAATTTTCCAAGAAAAATGTAAAACTCTTCACTCTAATAGTTGAAAAACTACAAAGACCCAAAAACAATCACCTGTAAGGAAAGTTCTAAGAAAAACCGAGCTAAACGAACATAACCATGCTTAGGTGGTCAACTGCCGAGCTTATGCTGGCATGAACCGTGCTTGCGGTCCGACCGGAGAGCGCGGTCTGACCGCAGGTTTCGGGTGGTATGACCGGTCTTGAATGGTTTGACCGATCTAGGGGCGGTCTAATCGGCCCCTCTAGATATAGCAGATTTCAATACTATTTTAAATTAAAAAATTGACAAAACTTTTGGTCCACAATGTCAAAAGACATGAAATTTAGTATGCACCTTCTCTAGTATAATAGGAACCTATTCCAATCATGTATCATGAAGATCAATGCCAAACTTTTCACCTTTGTCCAAAATAAATAAGGTTGCACCAAAATCAGGCAAAAAAGAAAACTTCGATCTGCTCTTACTCGTGAGTTCTTGATGATCTAAATGATCTTGGATGAATTCTCATATGTCATACCAAGCTAGATCGCAGCACAAACTTAAACCAAAACGCCCACAAGATCAAAACCCTAAAATCACCCATTCTTGAGGCAAAACCGGGCAATTATAAGAACTTACAGATACAAGTGTCTAGACGGATGAGATCTAGTTTTCAAAAGGCATTTTTATCACTTACATATCCTTGGTACATAACAAGATCAAGAGGCAAAGAGCAAACACAGAAAACCAAGACGAATCAAGATTTCATCACAAGAGTAAAGAGGAGAAAGACTTGACGAATTTTGATTTTTGTTGTTATTTGAAGATGAATACTTACAGCTACTCCTTAGCCATACGCAAAGCCTAAGGATGACAAAAAGTTCAACCACAAGAGCCTCTCACATCTTCTACAAGATTCTCTCCAAGAACCCTAACTCTCCTCTACTTGGCATGAATGGCTTGACCCTAAGCCATTCCTCTCCACCCTTTCATAGTGGGGGCACACAAGAAATCCTAACTAGCCCATCTAGTTGGGTTTCATTTACTTACATAGGCTAACTCGTTAAACTAGCACCATACCAGGATTTACACTTACACATACACGCTTCTCGAAGCACACGCTCCCATCAACCCGTTAGCAAATCAATACTTGATCCGATTTATATTTTAGCACATTCTTTGCCTAAGCCACTTAGTCCAACGTTGCGGTTTTGCATGCCGCCACTTTTCTGGTATTGGACAATTTAGCAAAATGCACCTCAACCGCCTTCCACGAAGCTTCTCGCTTCGTTTCCCATGAAGCATCGTCATGCTTTGCCATCTTTCATGTGACCTCAATGACTTGCCACCAAGCTTCTCACACATCCGGATCCCACCGAACCATCATCGCTTGCAAACGGACCCCAAGTCACTTGGTGTACCACATGCTTCACATTCACCAAGACGACACCTGACTTCCTTGACTACGCAGGACTTGAGCTCCTCCTTAAGCTTAGTCCGGACTTCAGCTCCTCCCTAAGCCAAGTTTCGGTCCAGCTTGTCGTTGTCTGTTATGTCCATCACTAGTAGCTTCTGCTCCAGCTCCTTATCTTCTCGGCTTGTAACCACCCCGCAAGTCTTAGTCATCTTCCAGTGGCTCCTTGATCCCATGGGACCTCAGCTCCTTCTAAGCCTAGTCCAAATCCCATACCTCAACGCCCATCACCTAGTTCGGTACCGTCCGCCTCACCATGACTTAGCTCCAAAATCCTACAACCAACAACAACAATATGCAAATTGTCACGTAGCACTACACGAGACAAAATCATCAATATAACCAATTGATGACACAAGAACACTGTAAAGCATCACTGTAAAGCATGATGTGCATCTCCAATGCATCATGATCTGTGTTCAAACTCCGTCATCAAAGGTCCTTGTCTATCTTGTGCCTTGCTTGAGCCCAACTATCCTGCATGACCACCTTGACCGCTCTGGACCTCGGTTATCCTCAACCTAGTCTCAGACATTCGTCATTGACTATAATTGCCTCCAAGCCACCTGCACAATAATAGACTAAGCAGTCATTTTCGGGCATAAGTTTTTTGCAATTTGACCCATGTTAGTCCATAAATACACCATGCAACATGTATGCACTTACCATCGATCCTAACCCCCTAGATCCAAATCTTGAATCATATAGTGCACACACCTAGCACACAACGCTAGAGACTGGTCTGACTGCATCCACCATGCCTGTTAGATCGCCTCTACCCACATCAATCAGACTGCCAGCCTTCGGCTAGTCTAAACGCCCTTGCTCACCCCGGGAACACGGGAGTAATCTGACCGCGACATCCATGCCGGTTAGACCATCGGGACCTGGATGGTAGGACCGTCAATACAAGGCTGGTCATACCATCGCCTCCCCGAGCGCGACACCCAAAAATACTCTCTCTAAAAAATAGCTACCGCCAACTAGAATCTGATCATATTGCAACTCCAGTCCAACCCCCATTCAAGTCTGATACAACCACAGCCAGTAGGTCAGATCACGGCTCCCAAGCCAGTCTGATAGCTAGCTCTAGGCAAGTTAGACCGCTTCTGGCAAGTATGACCGCGGCCATACCATCAACCACAGAAGTAATTGAAAAAATTGTAACCTCTCAAAAACCAAACTCAAATCCCGCAAACTCTCTGAGCCAAAAAGTTAATTAATCATCACAATCATAGAGTGAGCACCACATGTTCTCACATATACTTCCTATATTAAAGCTCGGGGAGTTCCCAGGAGGGCAATGCGCCACATCATCGATTTTACAAAACAGTCCTCTATTTTTTTAGAATTACATATGGGTCCTTATTTTTTATAAAAACCCTTCTTTTTTCTATAATTATGTATGGATCCTTGCTTCGGTTTTTCACATATAGGTTCATGCGACGCAGCATAGTGCATGCCCACGTGATAGCTAGCACGGCGTGGCATCGCGCTTCCGCAGCTAGTTCACATTAAGGGAAGTTAAAAGTAGCCTCGCAAAGAAGAAGTTATAAACTAAAGAACGAATTGTCAATAAATTGTTTCATGAAAAAGTTGAACAAATGGTTAGCATATATATAGCTAAGGGAAAAGGGAAAAGAAAAGGTTTGCAACACAGGAATTCTATACGTTTTTTTAGAGAAAGGAAAACATCCACTCTAAACTGAATGTGGGTTTTCCTGCAAAATTCATGGGAAGTGATGCCCTAATGGGGGGCCTTGATGGGATGTTTCGATGCTGCCGCGAAGGGTTAGTTGCTAGCCAGCAAACTTCTTAATAGGTGGAAACAAAGGGCAGTGCATCCACCGTACGTACAAAACGCATCGCAGCGTGGTACTACTGCGGATTTCCCCATGGCAGCACAGTACAGTACAGCACTATTCTATTGCCCCTTGGACAATATATTTGAACACGATATCCCTCTTATTTCGGTTTAAATTTCTGACTTATTTTTTTGTTTTTTTGGGATTTTTGCCCTTTTTTTGTATTCGTTTGCATTGTCTGTAATTGGTTGACATTTTTTTCTTATTTTCATTTTTTAAAATTTAGTTACGTCAAATAAATCACCATCAGTTAAACGTAATTTTAAATATCTAAAGTGTAATTTTAGTTATAAATCAGTTTATTCAGCCCAATCAAACGACCTCCTTGTCCGGTTGAAACTCGAAAGCAACGCAGCCTCCGTGATTGACTGATTGTGTCGTCCGGTGTCAAATGGCGGTGGCCGTCGATAGGTTAATTAAGTACTACATATCTATGCTGAGTTGCGGGCTAGCTACTTATAGTGTTTCCTCCCACTTTGTTGAACGGCTGTTACTTTTCGAAGTGACAGCACGCGATTGAACCGCCGTTACTACAGTGTCCATCTGCATGTGTATGACTGGAACTTGAGAGAATCTGCAGAACGTACAGGTGCAGTGACTAGCAAAGTCCGAGTCGAGTGGATCGCACGCCGTTCCTTTCTTTGCTCGTTTGGTCGGGCAAAGTTTATCCTGCAAGAAAAAAGCGGACTGAAACGACGGAGACACGGGCGACGCGCAGCTCAGGCGGCAGCCTCTCTACCCGTCCCCCACCAGCCAGCCAGTCTTGCATCCAATCACATCAACAGATGCCCGGCCTCGCGTTGATCGATCGGATCCGTGAATTCGACACAGGCGTACGTACGTGAGTTTGATCCTCCCTCGATCAATGACAACACTGAATTGTATAGAAGAAGAAAGCAGGTATTTCTCAAATATTGAAAGACAGATGATCTTGCATATATGCACAACACTTTAATTACAACGTTGCCATTTAATTTGTGAAAGGCATACACGAACACGTACAATTACCTTACCCACACACAGGCTAATTAAGCTGCCTATTTACTTATAAGTAAGCAAGCTCTCGTCTGCCTGGCCGGCCGTTAAAATCTAAGCAACAAAAGGGGCAGCATATTTGCAGCTACGTTACTACTGCAAGTTACAAGGCAAAGAATCCAGGACAAAGTGGGCAGGCAGAACAGCAGGGGAAGACTGGCAGCGAGGCAGGAGCCAGTGCCAGTGGAGGGCTGGCCAAGCAGGCCAAGGTAACAATACCCTTTAGTTACCAGATATGGATTAAATAAAAGGAGAGATCGATCAGGGTGTAGGGCCCTGAACATATGTAGGAGAGCCTAGCTCAGCTAGTACACCTGTGCCAGCGCTGCTGCGGCTGCACGCAGGTGCTGATCGGCGCTATTTGCGGCCGGTTCTTTGGGCGATTTGGCGGCGGGCAGCTCGAAGGGGCCGAGCCGGTGGTCGCCGAGGCGAGTCTTGTAGGCGGCCTTCTTGTACTCGCCCCACGTGAACTCCCTGTACAGGCTCTGCTCCCCTTCTCGCATCACCTGCGGCAGCGGCGCGATCCGCTGCGTCGCCGCCGGCCCGGCGAAGTAGATCATGGACAGCCTCGACTGCTTCCCGTCCGGCGCCACCACCCGGTGCTTCACGCTCCGGAACCGCCCGTTCGTCAGCACCTACAGCTCAACAGACCCTCACATCAATTTAAGCCACCATGCCAGCTGCTAGTACTGCATGCGAAGCTTCTGCACGGGTGCATGCATGGAAAATCCTCAGCTGCTGCGGGGACAAAATATCGTGCATGATTCACGGTCGAACGGCAACGAATGAGAGGCTCAAGTTGCACACTTGCGCGTACGTTGTTGACAAGAACGGGAGGTGGGGGGCTACCTATCATCCATGCAGATAAACACCAACAAAATAACGCGCGAAGACATGCATGGCATGGATCACACTTGGTTTGGCTGCATGCGTTGATCGGCCACAGGAGGAAAGGCCAGGGCTACCTAAACAAAGCTAGCAGCAAAGGTAATCGAGTAGTGGTACCTGCAGTGAGTCTCCGACGTTCACGAAGAAGGATTCTGGGTCGGGGTCCACGGGGACCCACCTGCCGTCCCTGAGCTTGATCTGGAGGCCCCCGGTGCGGTTGGACCTGAGCACGGAGATGATCTGTGGGTCCGTGTGCTCCCCGAACCCCGTCACGCCGCAGTCCCGCCCCGGCTGCCCCGGCGCCAGGGGGCAGGGCGGGTAGTGGTTCACCCGCACCATCTCGTCGCTCCCTTCCCTCCCCACCACCATCCGCCGCAGCACCGTCCGCTCCTCCTCCCCCACGCCGAGCCCCTCCGCCATCAGCTCCAGCACCCGCCCGCCCAGCTCCCGCACCGCCCGCGTGTACTCCTCCAGCGCCACCCTGCATCATGCACACGCATGCATGATGCATCCATGTTCAGCAATCGTTCACATGCATGCATCCATGTTCAGCAATCGTTCACATGCATGCATCCATGTTCAGCAATCGTTCTTGATTGATGCATGGACCATGGACAGAGAAGTAATGGTGTTGCTGGTGGATTTACCGGAGTGAGGGTGGCAGGGAGGAGCCGGGGACGGCGTTGGAGCTGACGGAGAGGAGGAGGTACTCCAGCCACCCGACATCGCCGTTGGGGCCGATGCTCTTGCTGCCGTAGCCGAAGGGGCGGGCGGGGCCAGACATGTCCAGCTTGTCCTGCTGGGGTAGCGCGAAAAACGCCATGGCGCGGGCCTCCAGCGCGTCGGCCAGGCCCGCCGGCACGCCGTGGTTGGTCGCCCTGAAGAAGCCCAGGCTGCTGCACGCCTCCGCCACCGCGATCGCCGCGCCCGGCGCCGACAGGTCGATGGCCGGGATGGCGGCCGGCGGGCCCGCATTGGCCTTGGGGTACCTCAACAGCGGGATCTGGCCGATGGAGCTGGGCGCCGTTATCGCGACCATGTCCAATGAGCCGTACGCTATCTTCTTCTTCTTCTTCGTTAGACTGTAAGTGAAACAGAGCAGGAACAGGGGAGCAGCTAGCTAGCCTAGACAGGGGAGGTGCTGTTCTGTTGCACGTTTGCACTTGCGGTGATCTGGTGGTGGCGGCCTCATATTTATAGGCGACTGGAGCATTATAGGCTGCACTAACCCAGAGCTTAAGTACAAATGCGTCCTTACTTAGGAGCAGGACATTACTGCAAATGACGTGGGACTGGGAAGAGTAACTAGAAACGCTTGTCGCGTGCGTGCGGTGCAGTTTGTGGATTTGGGGAAATGCCAAGTTGCAGTGGGGTTCAAACGCCAACTGAATCTGCATCTGCTGCGGCAAGGACGGCTCATCGGCGTTGCATTTTGGTCTCAATAATTACAACAAACGGAATGATCGTCGCCTGCAGTGATGAGAGCATTAGCTAGAGGCCAAGGCAACCACCGGAAATCTGGAATATGATCCAGCACCTGTTCCCGGGACTGCATAAGCACGGGTCCATGCATTGCCACACCAACGATGGGTAAATTTTGCATGCCGCTGTCTTGTGCTAATCTGAAGGTGACTGAACATTGCAATGGGCTTGCATGGTTATCGTTCGTGTTTTCCATGGAAGTTTGAGCTAGACAAGATGTGTAGTTTTTGTCTGCTGACATTCAGATCAACCAACTTAATGGTCAGCATGATGTTCCAGTACTTGAATACTGTTGCACGTGTACAGTTTTTAGCACACGATTTTTTCTGAGTAGGTTTAAGCAGAATAATCAGTTGTTCCTGATTGTGGCCGCACTCTGCTGAAATCTTGGGCTGACGTGTCTGGGCTAAAATATGGTTAAAAAGCCTAATGTGAGGATATATATTGGGCCAATGGCCTCTCTCCCTCTCTGCAATTTTCTATTCAAGGAAATTGTTCAGGTTACTATATGTAGCTACCGGCCACGGGTTTGGAATTCGATTATATCTTTCGAGAATGTAAGAAAGTTTGACGTCTCAGCCCTTTACCCAAAGGGCACGGCCATATTTAGAACCGACCGTTACCAAATCCACGCATGGTACATACCACGGGCTAAAATCCACGGTAGTTTCTAAATCCATCCACAAGGCCACAGCCATGTATAGGCCTTGCTGCAGTTTTCTCGAGTCACACTTGTTGCTCCACTTACCAAAACCAGTTAATCTTAACTAACTGATTAGGCCCAAGCGAAAAGACATTTCAGCACATCAAACGTTCAAAACCAATGTGCTGAAGAATCCCAGATTTATGTGTCTATGAGGCGGCATTGCTCTTTTTAGAAATAGGCCTACACGAGTGAGTCATATTTTATATAATTTTAAAACATATATGTAAAGCAAGATGAAAAAGATTAATTTATAACGTAAAATTCTTATTACTTCTAGAAACATGTGACATATAGATAAGAATAGCATGAGGAAGACTTTGGCTAAGTACACGCGCACGTGTGTGTGTCCGTATATTTTCGTTTGGAAAATCGTGTGACTTATGACTTACCGCGCTGTGACATGACGTGCCACTTGACAGACTGTCTATCTTATTTTTGCTGAATTGTGCATCTCTCATACTCTTTGAATGAGATTCAAACGTTTGAATTTGAAGCTTTTATTGGGTGTTGATGACAGACAGTTACCAGTGAGTAAATGACTAGTTAAATATGTCAGTTACCTGTAGGTAAATGACTGATTAATCATGTCAGTTCACAGTTTGCATCTATATATATGCCTGGAGACGTCCAGAGCATAGTGCTTAAATCACTATCTCCTCTATATTTTTTCTTTCCTCTTGTAAACCTGTATTGTTGTGTTGCACCATCTGAACCTCATCAACTCTTCTTTCTGGTATGCACTGTGAAGAAAGGGAGTGGTATCTTCGAGTTGTTGCTGCCATGAAGACCTTCATGGGGCGGCAATAAGGTTTCTGGGCAGCGCACATCTGCGCCAACGTCGCTTCGCTACTTCATCTACGTTCTGCACTGCATTGAGTATACGCTGTTTCCTGCTTTTCATCAGACCCAATTGTAAATCGTTCGTGCGACCAATCGACTTGTTTAAATTCTATTTATGCATATATTTTGAAGTAGGATAAATTGTTTAGAGTTAGTATTGATTTATGTATTATTAGTTATGTATGATATTTATCTCTTAATAAAATCTAGAATTAAAAGTATTGCCCACGTTTTCAGCAGCCCTGTGATGCAATCCAAAGCTGTAGCTTTCTGAAATCGCCAAAAAGATATTTATTATGTGTGCACGAGACGATCACTGTCATGAACTTGCGCTTCCACATTGCTGTAACTTAAAAGGCTAAAACAACATGCATGTCTTACTCCTCGGAGTGTGACACGAGATTGATCGAGCTTGCCTCTCGGCGCAAGCTACAACAACTCTAGGAATTGTTCGTATGTATACGTATAAACCACTTTTTTAATTCCTTTGGACGTATGTAGCTTTGCATGATGACGCTCATACACACAATTAATTACAGCGCGTCTGGGGTGGTCTATGTATGTCCCCTTAGCGCACGCAATAGCGATGGAGGAAAAATTTATGACCCCACGACATTACTACTAAAAATATTTGTGTGTGTATATGTAAAGATAGTACTCCCTCCGGTTCCTAAAGCATGTCGCTGGAGGGTGGGAGTTGGAATGGCTCAAAGCAAGTCGTTTTGCTATTTTGTGTCAGTGCTAGACTACAGTGCCCCTGCATGCATGCAGCAATACTAATCCACCGCATCGGTTCAGCTCCTGGCTGGCCTCCTCGTCGCGCCGTGCACGCTGCCGCCTCCATTTAATCCACCGAATCGTTCAGCCGTTCAGCTCCATTTAATCCACTTTGCTTGCTCGCCAACACAGCTTCCGCGATGTTCAACTCCTTGACTGCTTGATCCACTTTGCTTGCTCGCCGGCGCAGCTTCCACTTTGCTCCTCGCCGCGCCGTTCAACTCCTTGACTACTTGGTCCTCGACACCATGGAGCAGAAGGCAGTGCGCAGCGACGTCGAGCTCGACTTCCTTGTGACTAGTGGCGTCGTGGAGAAGGAGCAGCCCGACGACGTCGAGCTCGATGGCCAGGTGACCGGCGGCGCCGTGGAGTCGAAGAAGCAGCACGTCGACGTCGTCCAGGACGAGGTAACTAAGAAATGTGTTCGCTGCTACAGAGTTCATGGTGTGAAGGTTCCATGCTTGTGCAACAGACCATGCCCTCGCTGTGGTCTCATTCACTGCGAGTACACGATCTCGGCTTGGATCTACGGGCTCGACTACTTCGACTGCAACTTGCTCATTCCCGGTCTGAATGAACACAAGATGGACGGTAAGACCATCTTCCTATTTGAGCATGTCATCAAATTTCTTGATGACTTGGCCAAGAGCAAGCATGAAGGCGCCGAGGTCGACGACTCCGACGATATTCTGTTCGTCGCGGACTCCATGGCCGGCGACACAGAGGTGCCCGATTCGCAAGAGGAAAATGAACAAAACTAAGAAGGTTGTTCTAAACATTTTTACATGTTCCATGCAGCAAGCTTGGCACTAGCTTCGGCAACTAATTCAGCCTCACAAGCGATCTGAACAGGAAGGCGACCTTGTCTCTCTAGGCTTTGTTTCTTCATATGAGGAATTTTGTACTTGTTTGAGCCTTGCACTTTCATCGCTTCTTTCCACACTAGTTGTAGTGTGAGATAAATTCGATTCGCCTTGCGTAGAGAGTATTCTTGAAAGGCATGTTTATGAAATCAAATTCAGTTATAATGATATTAATTTGAGTAGAGATAAGTAAACTAGAAACAAAATTATACTAGTACAGAGTGTACCTATTGGACGATTGGAACAAGGTCCTGAACGGTTTTTGAAACTTTCTTATATTGAATAGCTTGGATAGCACAAAAAAAGCCCAGATCTAAGATATTAAAATCCGGTGAATTTGGTGGTTGACAAATGACCATAATGTCGAAACCATCTTGCTTAGCATGTTCAAAAAATTGTGGATCATCCAGTTCTATATGAGAAGGTGCATTATCTTGTTGAATGTAGATAGGCTTGTTAACATCTTCACGTGGCATTTAGCTCGAATAGCAGGAAGAACCTTATCGATCATGAATTCTTTAATTACATCTCTTGTAATTGATGTTATCGGCTTCACTCCCATTGTCCCAGCTGGCCGGTTAACACTACTCCCCTTAGCATGCTCAAAAGTAACTAGAGGAAAGCATCCAATATTTCCATCAAAAATACATACTCCATTCTCATCAAATCTTGGCCGAGCAGTCACACATAAGAACATTATTTTAGGAATGTTGTTCTTACTCCTACATGTTCTTAAGGGCTCATCCTCATCTGCAAGCAAGTAGTATATCTCGGATTTTCTAGTAAGATAGAACCATTTCTCATCAATGAATATAACGTCAAACAACCCCTTAAACTTTGGATCATTCGGCATGCTATCTTGATCAAGCATATCCAAACACCATTGTAGTCTTGCTTTCTTATTTTCATTCGTTAAGTGTGGCTTTATACTACTTGAGTGACGTTTAACGAGACCTTGACGCATGTATGGGAGCAGCTTCTTTTTGCTAATATGCAAAATAGCACAAACATCTTCTAATGTGGTTCTATCCTTAAGAGCAACATTTTGTAATGGTTCCAAATCCAATGGAATTGTCTTTCGGCCAACTCTACCACGTTTTCTACTAGAAACATCCACCGGAATGCCTTGATCTAGAGATGATTTACCTTGATACCATATACGCTGAACTGTGCGAATATGTACTCCAAATTGCTCGGCAACTTCCTTGGTCACATGTTTCTTCAGTTTGCCGTTTGTGCTTCTTGCCAACAAAGTTTGGTAGATCCTTCTTCTATCTACATCTAATAGATATTTCCTACCTACAGAAACGTCAAGAAGGCCATTAGTTATTGGTGGCGACAATGGCAATGGAACACAATTGAAAAAGAAAGGAAAATTATCACTTACGAGCTGCAGCCACAGGTGGTTCCAAGTTCAAGTCGATCTCACCTTGATCAGCAACGTGATTCTCATCTTCTAGTGGCAAGTTCAAATCCAAATCATCATGGGGTGCCTCTAAGTTCAAATCAAAGCCTAGTACAAAAATACGTACACATGCAAAAGCTTGAGAATCTGGACGTGTAAATGCAAACGAACAAAGAAGAAAACGATAGCAACAAGGAGTACACTACACTTACCAATGTCATGATCTAACGGTGGCTCCATGTTCAGATCAATGTTCAGGTACATCTTGACGAGCTAGTACTGGTTGGGTGTGTTTGCAACAGTTAGCCATTCGGGGATTAAATAGAGGGAGAAGGCAAGAAGTTTGAGCGGGAACACAGCACAACAGCAGGCGTCAAAGCAAATTTACGCAGCGCAAAAAGACCAGCCACGGCGCGCAGCAAAAGCAAATTTGTGCAGTGGCAAAAATTTTGTGCAGAAACAGTGCCATGCAAAAAACAGCGCCATGCAAAAAATATTGAGGGGCGCCAGGACTCGAACTCTGGTTGCACAGCTCCAATCAACACGCTTTAACCAATCGGGCAGAGAGATAGTATTGATGAGGGGTGCCCCTTGACGCTATTTAATATGGGCAAAGCAGGAAATATACACCCTAATTAATCACTCCTTGATATCTGAAATCATGTCCAAAATGACTTGCTTTAGGGAATCGGAGGGAGTACTAGAATCTAAACTTAGTGGACGAAGTGGTATATTCGTAACTCCATCGTCTCACTGAGAGAGTTCTCTCGATGGTCCAGGTATTGATCTCGGTGTTGTATCCGTAGTTTCCCTGTTTCGTAGGCGACTACGAGTAGAGGTGTAATCGGAGCAGATATGGACGGATGTCGCTTATCCTGTATCCTATTTCATATTTTTTTCCTCAGAATCAAAGTCGGACATGGATAATATCGGATATCTATTTCTCCATTCTGTATCCATTCCTTAACATTTCAGACGGTCGGACGGACGGAAATTATTCGCTTCGTTGCACAGGACATTGGATAGTATGGTATAATCAGAGTGAACATGAAGAGACTAATTACTAAAATGTTGAAAGAAGAACACTCAACACTCCCGCCTATTTAAATGTGACAATCTACTTATATGTTATCTTATTCTAGGTGAAATCACAACAGACTTATCTCGTATCCTATTCCATATTTTTTCCACGGAATCGGAGTCAGACACAGATAGTGCTGGATACCCATCTACCCCTTCCATATTCGTTCCGCAAGCCTTCGGTCAGTCGAACGGACAGAGATTATCCGCTCCGTTTGCACCCCTTACTGCGAGGAAAAGATGTGGGTTGCGTGTAGGGGTGCAAACGGAGTGGATAATTTCCGTCCGTCCAACCGACCAAAGGCTTGTGGAACAAATACGGAAGGGGTAGATGAGTATCTAGCACTATCCATATCCGACTCCGACTCCGACTCCGAAAAAAATATGGAATAGGATACGGGATAAATGATATCCATCCATATGTATCCATATTTCAAGTGATATGAGGATATCTGTTGCCACTTTACCTAGGAACAAGATAATATATAGACAAATTGTCACATTAAATAGGCGAGAGTACTAAGTGTTCTTCCTTCAACATCTCAGTAATTAGTCTCTCTATGTTCGCTCTGATTGTACCATACTGTCTAATGTCATGTGCAAAGAAGTGGATAATTTCCATCCGACCGACTGTCCGAAAGATTATAGAATGGATACAGAATGGAGAAATAGATATCCGGCATTATTCGTGTCCGACTCTGACTCCGAGGAAAAAATATGGAATAGGATATAGGATAAGCGATATCCATTTGTATCCGCTCTGATTGCACCCCTAGTTGCGTACAAGACTTGGTGTAACGCGTACGATGCATACAGGTCGAATTGAAGTTACATCAAGGAAACTCAAGGAACAGAAATAGGCATCTGCATACAGATAAAATCACTCCTACATGAAAACGTTCTAGAAACAGAACAGCAAGCTAGTATTCAAGACAAACTGCAAGTCGGCGTGTGTGTGACCTATTAAAACAATGTTAGACATACGTTACAGTACCATGCAGTGGTACTATACATGTCTCCAGAGCCGGGTGCATGCGCACCTATCTCCTGATTCCATGTCACTCTAATTGTTATCTCTTGCCTTTTATTGTTAGGCTAAGCATGGCATGTATCTTTTCTGTTTTGGTTAGTTGAGCATGAATGGCTCCTGTACCTGCTACTAATACTGGTGGCTATCAATCATGTGTGTGTGTGAAATCTATTGATCTTCATTGTATCAGATTGATTTCACCTCCACCTTCTTCTTCCACCTCCCCTCCTCATCATGGCCGAGGCCACCAAGGCCGCCCTCGGGGTGCAGACAGTCGCACTTGCAAGTATCATGACCCACATTCCAATTACTCTTGATCTTTAGGTTGCCAATTACTCTTAATGGTGTGGCTTGTTCAAGGTCACCTTGTGTAAGTACGCCCTCACATCAAGCCAATAATGCCCACTATGAAGGAGACTGTCTCCTCTCCCGACCCTCAGTGGACATGCCTCGACGCTCTGATCATCTCCTGGATTTATGGTGTCATCTCCGTTGATCTTCTTGCCATAGTCATGGATCCCAATGCTATCGCCCACACCATCTAGAAGAGCATCGTGGGTTTGTATTGTGACAATGCTGAGACACACGCCATGTACCTGGAGCAAGAATTTTGCAGCTTCTTCTAGGGCTTCCGCTACATCGCTGACTACTACCACAAGCAGAAGTCCATGGCCAACGATCTCGGTGCCGTGGACAACACAATCAGCGACAAGACACTTGTTCTAAACACCCTGCATGGATTGAGTCCTCGTTTCACTTACATGCAAATGCTGCTCTCCATGCAAAAGTTGTTCCCAACAATCCTTAAGATGATCTGCTATCATGCTCGAGGAGCTCACAATGGGATCTAAGTCATCCCCACACTTGGCATTCATGACCGCTCCCACCACCATCACCAACAAATGGCTCTAAGGGCGCATCCAGTAACTCTGGGAACTACTCCAATGGCAGAACCACGTACGACCATTCATCTACTCATGGAAATGGTGACAAGTACAACAATAATTGCCGTTACAGCCACAGCAGGCAAGACCGCCACACCATGGCCTTCTCCCCAGCATCCATGGGCCAGCTCTATTCATGTGTGGCTTGGGCAAGGACCACCTCTCCCTAGCCCTGGCATTCTTGGCCCCTGCCCCACAGCTCCTCCTAGGTTGTAACATCATGCCTTCACTGTCATGTAGCTGCACCAAATGCCGCACATGTCTTCATCAAGCCAACAACTGTCGTGGCAGCCGCACACGCAATCGCCGTCCATTTTGCCATCATGGGATCAGTAGTCCATCATCAACAACTTCAACACCATGGCATTAACACCTCCATCCAGTAGTGACTGGTACATGGACTCGGGTACGTCCCCCCACATGTGATTAGATGTCGATAACCTCACCTCCACCCATCCACCTTCCTCTACAAATTCTAAGAGCATTATCATTGGCAATGGCTCTGTTATTCCTATCACTCACACCGGATGCACTTCCTTTCCCACTCCTTCACATTCTTTTTCCCTCAATAATATTCTTGTTACACCACATCATCAAGAATCTTATTTCTGTGCGGCAATTTACTATCGATAATCAAGTTTCTATTGAGTTTGATCCTTTCAACCTCTCTGTGAAGGATCTTTAAACCAGGAATGTGACCGTCAAGTGCAATAGTGCAAGCGACCATCCATCGAGCTCTAGCATCGCCATCTTGGTCATCCCCGTCACTAGGCTTTTTAGCATTTAGTTCACTCCTTTTCCCTTCCATGTAATAAAGTGACTGATTTCAACATCTGTCATGCCTGTCAACTTTGTTGGCATGTTAGACTTCCTTTTGAGTCCTCTATTTCTCACACAAAGCTTTTGATCTTATACATTGTGATTTATGGACGCCTTTTGTTGATAGTATTTCTGGCTACAAATACTATCTAGTCATTCTTGACGACCATACTCACTGCCTATGGACATTTCCTTTACGTCTCAAGTTAGATGTGTTCTCTACTCTCTCCCATTTTGTCACTTATACTACCACTCAGTTCGACGCCACTCTCAAGAGTGTCTAGTGCGACAACAGTAGAGAGTTTGACAACACTACCGCACGTCTATTCTTCCTCGAAAACGGTATCACTTTACATATGCCATGCCCCCACACTTCTCAGCAGAATGGCAAAGCCGAGTGTGTGATCTGCTCCACCAACAACATCTTGTGCACTCTCTTCTCCAAGCTAGCATGCCACCCGTGTATTGGGTAGAAGCTCTCCATGTCGCTACTCACCTTTTCAATCGCCACCCCACCAAAACCCTCCACAACAAGACTCCTCATGAGGCCCTCTACCACATACCTTCTTCCTATGACCATCTTTGCATGTCTAGCTATAGATATTACCCTAACCTCTCCACCACCACCCCTCACAAGCTTGCTCCACGCTCCACCTTGTGTGCCTTTCTCGGATATCTCTCTAATTACATAGGTTATTGTTGTCTAGATCTTTACACAAATCACGTTATTCTCTCTCATATGCCATCTTTGATGAAGACTCCTGTCCCTTTGCATCCTCTTCTTAATCACCTACCAGTAATATTCCGCTTTCCTTGATGATCTCATTACCACATCTAACCCTTCTGTGATTCACCCCTCACCTGCCCCAGCTGTGCCTATGACTCCGCATCACGCCGAGCCGACCACTCACCAAGTTGAGCCCGCTGCTCCCTCTAGCGCGCCCCAGCTCCCTCATCCATGGCTGTCACCCCTCACTAGCTAGCGCTAGTGGTTCTACCAGTACCCACAACTCCACAACTAATGCGCACCCTATGGTGACTTGTGGCAAAGGCGGCATCCACAAACCCGTCCAACGACTTAACCATACATGGGACCTCGTTCCTCCCCCTCCTAGTGCAAATATTGTGACTAAAAAATGGGTTTTTCGTCATAAGTTCAAGCCTGATGGCTCCCTTGATCAGTATATAAAGCACATTGACTGTTACGTGGCTTTTCTCTACAACCGATCATCTATTATGATGAGACCTTCAGCTCGGTGATCAAGCCAGCCACAATCCACACTATTCTCTCCGTCGCTCTCTCCCATAATTGACTGGTGCACCAATTAGACGTTAACAATGCCTCCTTCATGGCACCCTCTCTGAAACGGTGTATTGTCATCAACCTTCCAGTTTCACCGACCTTTCCAACCCAGGCATATTTGTCATCTCAACAAATCCTTGTATGGCCTCAAACAAGCCCCGCACGCTTGGTTCTTCCGTTTTGCTTCCCACCTTCTCTCGCTTGGGTTGTAGAGTCTAAAGCCGATTCATCTCTCTTCATCTTGTCCCATGGTTCTCACACTGCATATCTCTTGTTATATGTTGATGATACTGTCCTCACCAGCTCGTCTATGGACCTTCTTCGATGGATTGTCTCTGCCCTCCATCGCGAGTTCTCTCTCAAGGACCTTGGTCAGCTCCATCATTTTCTTGGTGTTTCTGTCACCTGCACTCTCATGGGAAGTTCCTGTCTCAACGACAATACATCCTTGATGTTCTTGACCATGCCAGTATGCGTGACTGCAACCCTTGCACCATGTCCATTGACACAGGCTCTAAGCTTTCGGTGTCCAGCGACACTCCTGTTGCCAATCCCACAGAGTATTGTAGTCTGGCTGGTGCTCTGCAGTACATGACGTTCACTTGTCCTGATGTTGCGTATGTGGTTCAGCAGGTTTGTCTTCATATGCATGATCCGTGCGAGCCGCATCTCAACCTGATCAAACGGATTCTCCGCTACCTTAAAGGTATCGTTGATCATGGTCTCCAACTGCACCGCTCCTCCCCTGACACTCTCACCACCTACACTGACACCGACTGCTGGCTACCCTGATATGCGCAAATCTACATCCGGCTATGGCATTTTCCTCGGCGACAACTTGGTGTCTTGGTCCTCTAAACGCCAGCACACGGTCTCCCGCTCCATTGCCAAAGTTGAGTACCGTCCGGTGGCCAATGTAGTAGCTGAGGCCTGCTGGTTGCGTCAACTTCTCGCCGAGCTTTGCCATCTCCTTTGTTGAGCTACGGTTGTCTATGACAACAACATTAACGCCGTCTACTTCTCCACCAACCTTGTGCAGCACCACCACACCAAGCACATTGAGATTAATCTTCACATTGTGCACAAACAGGTTACTCTTGTAGATGTCCGCATGATACATATACCCACCACTTCATAGTATGCCGATATCTTCACGAAGGACCGCCAACAACGATCTTCAACGAGTTGTTCTTCCGTCTAAATGTCCATCCTGCTCCCGCATCGACTGCAGGTTGTTAGACGTATGGTACAGTACACGTCTTCCAGCACCGGGTGCATGAGCACCTATCTCCTGATTCCTTGCCACTCTAGTCGTTATCTCTTGCCTTTTATTGTTAGGAGCTAAGCATGACATGTATCTTTTTCTGTTTTGGTTAGTTGAGCGTGAATCGCTCCTGTACGTGCTACTAATACCGGTGGCTATCAATGGAATCATGTGTACGTGTGAAATCTATCAATCTTCAAAAAAAAAAAGCGACAGTCTGGGTTGATTACGATGGAATTAATAAAGGGAAGTGGGTTGGGTTGTTTCTTTATCAAAAAAAAATTCAATATGGACCACTGATTACTTGATCAAACGGTCTAGATACCTTGCGGTTGAGTGTTGCGGCCCGTGCGATGTACTAGTTCCCACAGGGCATCGATCGAATCCAGAGATACGAACTTTCCAAGGACGGAGCACAATTAGTAGTGTCGTAGTACCGCATAGTGCATAGTAGCATGCAGCAACAGCGTCACGTGGCAGTGGCACGCCCACCAACCGAAGCGCGGTCCTTGGGCCCCGAAAACAACCCGACATGCGTCTGGCGACGGCACCGCGCGCGGCGGGTCCACGACACGCGTCCGACCCGACCGTGCCGCCACCGAATTATTGGTTCCTTCCAAACACCGCAGTCAAACGCGAGCCGATCGATCGAACGAGGTCCAGGCTCGCTGTCACCCGGACCCCCACAACACACACACACACATATGTGTCCGTCCGGCCAGCCGGTTGGTGATGGGTTCCATCGCACTGTCTAATAGGGATATGTAGGCAAGATAACATCGTACGTTGCAAACGGGCTAGCCCGATGGCGATCAGTCGGCGAGCGCGAGTACAGACGTGTCATTCATGTCGATCCAGCTGGCAGCGAGCTGCACCCACTAGCTCGACGAGATCGGCATTGCCCCGTCGGGCCGGCCATCTCGGCGCGACCACGTGGACGGGCCCGAGTCTAAGAAGCTTCCATGTATGCTTGCATGTGTGCGTTAGGTACAGTCAGGTGTCGTACGTTGCTGGTGCATGCACTTGCGTGCTCTCTTGGTGCGCGCATTGTAAGCATCTATGTCCCTAGCTATATATGACCTAACGACTGAGGCGTCGCTTTCGCTGTCTCCTTAGCTTGTTGCAGTGGACACGAGGGGGTACGCTACCAAGTGCAACGTTCACGACTTCACGTGAGCCGCACGAGGTTCAGATTGCCCCCTGTCCGAATGGAACACCAACACAGGGGGAGGGGGGGAGGGGGACACGTCGACGGTGCCATTGGTTTGTTCGGACTATGCTATGACCATGCATGATTTTCTAGGCTTTTGTTGGTGGTTTATAATTGTGATTGATGACTTTTGATTTTTAATATGAGCATTTGTGTGAATAAATCGATTGTCAAAAAGCCAATTCAAAATGACAATGAAAAACCACCCTATTTATTTGTTTAAAAAAGTCATAAGTCATAATTGAAAAGATCTGAGCCAATATATGCATGCATAGTTGCATACAACCATGCATCATCAGCAACACTTCGGTTTGGACACTTATACGTACGTCTTGAACGACGGAATTGGCTCTCTCCCAAAAGAAACGCACGAAATTGTTTGCCACTACTTCTTACTGAACCACCAAAGAAATTACTAACCCTTGCTGAATTAAAAAGTAGTTATATATAGCTCTCTCGAAAACGAAAGAACAGAAGTGAAGCTACGTTTATCACAAAATTTGTATAGGTTCGATCTTAATTATGCACTCTAGATTGAGCATACATTTTAGCTATCACTGTCTGATCGAAGTGGCAATGAACACTGTTTCTATTAAGTTGCTCCAAATCAATCAAGCCAGGCAAGATGGATATCCCTATTAAAAATCTAAGAGAAGTCACTCTTGAAAGTTACATCCTAAAGAGCAACCAAATCAGGAGACATAATCTTACATATTCCGAGCGATCTGCACCGAAACATCATAACATACATCATGGAAATGGACGAGCACTAGGTTCTAAATCTGTCTACTGAAGATGAATGGAAGCGTGAAGCATCTATCTTCTATTAGCTTAATTTTGCTTTCTCAATATCCTGCCGACTCTTTCAGACCGCAGATTAAGAGCTCGTGCAACTTTCCAGGAAAAAAACTCTTCAAAATTTCTACGACAACTCACCAAACGGCAGCGAGGAACCTCAGTGTGCTTTCCAAGTCCCAGTCATGAATTCGGCTACGATTCCGTAGTGTCAAGTATCCTAGGACCCATCTTTCAAGGTTACGGGCTTGTTCTTTTCGGCTGCGGTCTATAGTTTTTAGCTGAAAATTTTAAATTTTAGCTATTTACGGTACAAATTACGAAGAGGCAGATACTCACTTACGATTTTGGCTGATACAGATGTTAGACTTTTAACGTGTAGATCGTTTAACTTGTAGACCCCGTCTTAAGAAAATACTCCGTTTGAAAATTAGATACTGTAGTAAAAATCAAAAGCCGCTAGCTTTTGAGGTAAAGAGCAGACCACATATCTAAATGGGTCTCTCTCTCTGTTGAGAAGCATTTTCAGACTAGTCAATGGGAGAATAACAATCCAAACAACATCGTGACAAACTGCTGCGGCTAGTGAGATATTTACCACAGAGCTATCAGTGATTCATACGTCGCTACTTCTAGTTTCTTATTTTCGTTATTTTCTATTTTTTATTTTTTTAAAGTTTTTTTTTGTCTTTTTTCGTATTCCTTTGTATTGTCTATGATGAGTTAATATGTTTTTTCTATTTTTAATTTTTTAAAATTTAATTACACCAAAAAGACACCAACAGCTACAATGTAAAATAAATCAGCTACAATACCAAACAGTGAAAAAATAGCCATAAGTCGCAAAAAAAACCCGAATGAGCAGGGTTGGGAAAGCATTGCGTTAATTTGGAACAAACAACTGTAGCCTCAAAGCCATATTCTCATAAAGCTAAGAGAACATATACAAAATCCTTGAGGCCGTGACCAATATTATCTTAGATAGTACACTTGCTAAAAAAATCTACCCACATACATTTTATTTCTTGTTCTCAGAAAAATATTTTCTTTCGTTTTTTTAAGGACGCGGACACATGGATTACAAGTTTTCTTTTTAGAGGACACATCGATTACAATTGACAGTGCTGGCCATATAGGGTGTGTTTGGTTGCTTTTGGGCAGTGAAATCGTATATCCTGGATGAGGGGAAGCTGGATGAGGAGGGTCGTATTTTGAAAAAGAAGAGCGTTTGGTTCGATGTATCTGTGGATATATGCTGAATGAGTCTATGATTGGTAGGCTGTATATGAGGTTGTATGAGCGGATACAGTAGGCTGAGAAGGTGTTTGGTTGGCTGTATAATGGGTATAGTGACCCCCGAATGTGAGAGGTGGTGTGATTACCCCCTTCACATGTTTTTTCATTTTTTTTGGCACAAACTAAGTTATTCCTAATAGTAATTTCTTTACCCAATGACATATTAATTTTTTTTAACTTCTAAAAAGAACGTATTTGACAATATGATGATGTATATCAGGGGAAAAAATGCGACATGCAATTATTTGGTATGAACACATGTTTTGACTAAATATTTACAACTTTACTCTAAATCAAAAGACAGAAAAAGCGGGGACAGAGGAGGCGTTCTATAGCGCGTGCAGTGTGGCCCGCGATGTCGGAGAGAAAGAAAAAGTGGGGAGAGAGAGACGAGCGAGCGGCGTGGCCCGCGAGGAGGAGAGAAGTCGGGGGAGAGAGGGCGTCGGCGGCGCCGCGGGTGGCGGCAGCGGAGGCACCGCGGGAGCGGCGACGCGGGGAGAGCTGGCACCGCGGGAGGCGGCGGCGGAGGCACCGCGGGAGCGGCGGCGCGGGGAGAGCCGGCACCGTGGGTGGCGGCAGCGGAGGCACCGCGAGAGCGGCGGCGCGGGGAGAGCCAGCCTGGATCCGGCCGAGGGGGAACCCCGCGTGGCGCCTCCACGAGCCGCAGCCGGGGCAACGGCCGGCGGCGCCTCGCCCGCGTCCGCCACGTACTTGCCGCCGGTGCCGCTGCGCCGCCGCCTCCCGAAGGACTTCGCCGGATCCGGAGGAGGGAGGAGAGGGAGATCACCTGCTGCCGGATCCGAAGACGCAGAGGACGCGCAGGAGAGCGCGAGAGGTAACCCTAGCCCGCCCTTGCTCGACTCCCTCGGTCCTGGACTGGCAGCTACGGTCGAAATGGCCTTCACTCCCGGTCCCGGATGAGACCGTATGCTGGACGAGCGGATCCCGGATTCTACAGTACATCCATCCAACCAAACACCCGATTTTTTTGCAAAATACGGTGGAGCTAGGATCCGGTCGTCCATATTCAGGTAACCAAACACACCCTACATATTGCGGAATAAGCTGCCCGCACAAGCCTAAATAAGTAATCCTGGGCCAGGACGGGACTGGGCTTCAATGAGGACTAGCCCGCGCAATTACACACCTAGACAACAGTAGAGTTATTTGTTATACAATTCTAATACCGATATGAAAAGTAATTTAGAAATTTATAGAATGCAATTCTTATAAATATAAACTATGTAAACGTATTCCTCTAGAAAAACTATTTAACCATTGATTACATGATTAATATTGCCCATGTAGTTGAACATCAAACAAAAGTCATTGTTTCTTACTTCTTACAGCAAAACTTTTATTACCACCTACCCTTGTATTCGAAATCGGTGGAAAATCATCGAGAATATGAAAGCCCAATTAGGATACGAGAGACTAGGATAGATGCGCTACACACCATTAGATCATAAAATCCAAAATATCATGATCAAGGGAATTTGCTCTGTTTGATTCCAAGGCCGTCAGCAAGTGGGGTGGCTCAAAACAACCGGTCGTCGAGAAGACCATCCATCACAGTTTCTACTTTGATTCACCATCGTCTTCCTTCCAATTTCAGTTTTTTTTCTCGTTCTTCTCTCTCTCTCTCTCTCTCTCTCTCTCTCTCTCTCTCTCTCTCTCTCTCTCTCTCTCTCTCTCTTGGATGGCGGCTCATTGGGCCTTTGGCATGGAGCAAGTATACGTACCACAAGAAAACATGGTGTCGGGTTTTTTTTTCTTTCCTTTAGTATATCTTATGTTTTTTTTGAAAGGATATCTTATCTTAACACCGTAACGAGGGTTCACCAAATAGAGGGTCGGATGTATTTATTTTCCATGATAATTTCTAGTGTAATCTTAGTTTTTAGCTAGCATCTTAATTTCTAGTGTAATTTTATTTTTTTAGCTAGCATCCATTGATTATGATTTGTTAAATATAATTAGGATCCAGTAAATTAAAGATCGTATGTTTTTCTTTTTTCTGAGAATTTCTTGAATTTCTATTTTTTATTAGAGCTTTTGACCAGAGCTTTTAATATATAGCTTTTAATATATAATAGATCTGAAGCATCTGCAAGACTGCAACCAATCAATCACACTGTTCATTTCAGCCTAGAGAACGAAAATCCGCTGCGTTGGGCCTAGTCTGTCTAGAATACTGGACTAGGCCCTGTCTAATTAATCTCTTCGGCCCGGCTTAACCAGGCTTTTCGGCAGGCCAAACCGTCAACTTTATATACGTGAAGCAACCCATTGTTCGACTTCAATCGATCGTTGCTCAAAATTGGAGAAAAAAAAGTGTCGATTACAATGAAGACTTATATGCACAAGCCACCATATATACACACACACTACATATGAGTGTGTTTCCTAAACACACTTAAACAGACAGAGGCGAAGGATAAATCTGTGAATCTCACAAAATTCTTTCTTTATGCGAGTATATAGAGGGAACTCCATGGAATGTTTGTTTCGTGTTTTAATTTGCTCGTGATCATGATAGCTAGCTAACCCTGCCAAGTTGGCCACGATGAGGGTTTTCTCTTCTTTTTTTGAGTCAAAGGGATCAGATATATTAGACGTCGGTCGCACATCGACCCCTTTAGACCAGCTGAAGCACCACAAAAGGAAAGTGACCTCACATGCCACACGATTGTGCTAGAGCTGAAAATTCACGAAACGGACACGCATGATCTTGCTTCGACCAGCAATCGTTTACGACGACGTTAGTTGATCCTCGTTGAAACATGATGATCCGATCGAGCGCCCTAAAAATTAAGGATTCTGCTCGGCAAGTCAAACCCGGCACATACCGAATCCACACCCCACACACATCGATCGACAAATCCAGCGGCCGAGATCGAGAGGTGTCCTGTTGCTAAGTGCGAGCTTTCCGTCGAAACTGGATCGCACCACAGGAGAGCATGGGAGGTCGGCAGTGCGCGCCATGCACATCTAATGTGTAGGCCCATTTCTCGAGTGCATGCACGACCACGTACGCTTTATCATCCGGACGCGTATCCTCTGCCTTCAAAGTCACTGACTTTGGGTCACTGACTTTGAAGGCAGAGGATCTCAATTCTTATCATCCAGTACTAGTTCCCAGTCTATATATGCGCAGATCGGTAGAGATCTTTACTTAATTTTTCAGCACCGGCCGGGCGCGCGACCTATCGGGCGCCGCCTTAGTTGCCGGCCGTCTTATCGCCGATCGGCACCGGTGGGAGTCCATGGATGTGCATGGAACGATATGCAGAAACGTACCTACCGATTTGACCTCTCCCCACGTACGTCGCTTCAGTCAGTCAGAGCTACACTAGTTCCGCGCGGCTCTTCGAGCGCATGCGAGCTAGCTAGGTACGCGCGCGCGCCTATATAAGACCCACCTGCCCTTCGCAGTGGCATCTATCGCACTGGACATCTGCTCGCAGATCTAGTTGCAGTACGTTCCAGGTACAAGCTAGATCGACTCGCGGCGAGAGCAGTAGCTAGCTAGCTAGGGTTGACATGGCGAAGGTTGGCGTGCTGGCCGGTGTGGTACTGGTGTGCGTCCTCCTGGTTCTCTCGTCCGCCGTGACGGCCGAGGCAGGCCGGCAATGGGGTGGGAAAGATCATCAGGCGAGGGTGGCGACGGCGATCAGGGGGCGTTTCAGGAAGGCGGCGAGAGAGGAGATGGTCCAGATGGACGGCGACATTGCCGAGTCTAAGAGGCGGAGCCCTGGAGGCCCAGACCCTCAGCATCACTGACATGTATAACCAAGGAAAATCTCAAGCCTGTGACAAATTTGGTGTAGGAAGTCGTCGTCACGTGACGTATACGGCTAGCTGTACCAATTTCGTGGCAGTTTCTTCGTACACGATATGTCAGTCCGGCATTAGATATATGCAGGGAACTTGAAGAACTTGCTGTGCTCTTGTCTTAATAAAAGTTTAGTATTTGTGTTTGGCATGTATATGCGTACTAGTAATCTACTACCATGTGGTCTGAGTCCACATACGAACCACAGCTTTGTGGAACAGGTTAAATTATGTAACTAGTTCCTCAACGTGAATATAATTTAACTTTGCTCCGTTATTTTGCTCCATTCTGCTGAAGTTTCAGTTCACTTTTAGCCAAGCATTATCCATGCAACGCTCCAGCTGCTCTAGCTCCAAGTGCGTTACAAGGTTAACACTGCTTTGTAGATTTAACCTAGCTAAGTGATCTCGATTTCTCGCCCTGTATCTATAACCCGGAATCGCATCCTCTGCTATAGTACGTGTAGCAATGACACCACAACTGCCACTGTTTAATCCAAACTCCAGACCAGGCCAAGTGCTTAGGACTCCTACTCCCATATATGTCACCACCACTACAGATACATCCTATACTGTAGCACCTCTTAAATCTCAACTTCACACTCATTTTTCTTTCGGAGAAAGAGGGTTTTCATTGCTTAAACAGGGTAGAATCTTCGAACACTAAGTGCTCAATACAACTAGGAACACTTGCTAACCAAACAACCAAACTAACAGAACCTCAGCCATGTTGAAGAGTTAGCTCATGATCTGCCCTATTCGGTCCCCCCTTGCCTTCATCACCTGGACTTCACATGGGCGATTCTTTGCATCACCAATCAAAGCAGCATATGTTTCGACCTCTCTACTCCTGAAGCTTGTATGGAACGAATACACGATGAGCAATCAGTTTCAAGAATCACCGGAGCATGGCAACGTTGCAGAGCCAAAGAAAACCCCTCTTGGCAAGCCGTAAACTCAGCTTCTTTTACAGAGGCAAGTGGAAAAGATGTGTGGGTTTTTTTGGCTAATGTCTTATGAGTTAAATATTTTAATTTTGACTGTTCACGAGAGGCAGTACGCAGAAAGAAATAGTCGTATGCAATTTTGGCTGGTACAGCTAAACTCAATATTTTTTTTACTAGAATTTTCCTATTGATCCCATTTTGAAAAAACGCATCGTTTAAAAGCTAGTTATTGTAAATAGTATAAACATAAGTCAACTTTAAGCACAAAAAAACCTAGCCGATATCTCCAGGACGAAATCACAACTTGACCCTCCAGATTCCTGATTACAACTTCACACTCAAAATTTGTTAGAAGATACAAAATAACTAGTGAGACCTTTTTCGGATGGTAGCTTTTGTCCTTTCCTTTTCCCCCTTTTTCCTTTAATTTACTATTTTTCAGAATTTTTCTCATTTGTATTAATCTCAACACATGTTGAATTTGAACATGAAAATTTACAATAAGCGTATCCACAAAAAAAATCAAATATTTTGATGCCTAATACAGAACAATTTCCATGATTTTTTAGAAACAGAGGGCAAAGCCCCAGTCCCATTATATACAATTTCCATGATTCCACCCGCATTGCGACAAAAACAATTCATCCATTAGCTTACGTCTGTGGCTCACCTCACTGCAGCGAATGCAATTAGATGGCTCAACTGATAGCTAGTTCACCACTACGATTTGTTTGGCCTTAATTTCGACATGAATAGACGTGGACCAGCCCTCCAGTTATGCGCTTTCTCGCTTGCTAATGCCCAAGGTCATTTTCCATGAGTACGCATCCAAGCTTTATTTCTTCGGTAAAGAAGACAAAAGGTGGTTATCAAATATATGGTTACTGTTTGAAGTGATCACACTAATCCCACTAGCTAATCGGACAAATAGTAACTTACTATTTGGAAATTAATCCAAATTAAGAAGTCTGGAGTAGAGTACAACACACCGATCACCAATCCAACAAATTCATAATCACAAGGCCCTCAACTTTCTTTTTCTTTTTCTTTTTTTGAGTGGAACCTCAACTTTCTTACAAGGCTGACCAAGCATGTGCATTAAGGAGATTATATAATGTTGAGATTGGGTGACTAACCCAACGGGGTGTTTCTAACCCAACGAAGTTGTCGTACCTGCTAGCATTCAATTTGGACCCATCCTGGGACGATTCGTGCGTTGTTTTTGCCTATACGGGCCCTCGGCGTGTGAAGCATACAGGGGTGAGATCCGTCGAAACTCAACTTAAGAATCGCATACTCAATCTTTCCATGGGCACACGTTTTTATGGAGAAAATGATGAACAGTAAAGTAATTTTCCAACGCGTATTTGACTTGCGTTGTTTTTCACTTTTCTCTGTTATTCACCGCTCTTTTTAAGAGACTGGTTACAAGGATATAAATAGACACTCCGTGATCCGGTTTCACCGGACATCACTCCACGACTTGCGCACACTACGCACCATGACTCCACGACTTGCGCACATCGCGTATTACCCGAAAGACTTGGCCAACTCATTGACTCAACCGTTACTTGGATGCACAGCTTCAACCATGGCTTCTTGACTATGCCTACGACTACGAGTCTCCCTACAGCTTACGACTACTCCCTGCTACAGTACTCTTACGAGTATGACTCAAACACACGACTCCGACTGTGGCTTTGACCATGACTCAGGCCTACAACCACTAACAAAATGACTCATACGACCATTTACATTTCAACCACAGTCACGACTACTGTTTCAACCACGCCTTTGACTGTAGCTTCGACCACTATAACGCTCTAGGGTCCAAACCGGCTTAGGCCTAACCCCATTTTGGATAGGCCACGCACACGTCGCAACCCCCTTGCATTTTCGTCCTCGCTTCACGCAAAATGGTTAACTGGAGGTTGCTACCATTGGAAGTCTTAGACTCATATGTTAGTGCTTCTCAAGCTAAACTAGTAAGGTGGGACTAATCCGCACCCGCATGTGTACACACACATATGGCCATCATGGGCCTAATTCTACAAGGGCCGAGGTGTCATATACACTCCCCTCAAAGGAACCGACGTCCTCGTCGGCCCAATATACCCACATTGGGGTAAATGATCAGGATCTCCCCTCTTAGCACATGTCCGTGCGTTCAGTGCCAGCATATATGCTATGCCGTGTGTCCACTCCGGACCCACATGTGCCATGTGCCATATGCCCGCGTCCCTGACCCGCATGCGCTTTATGTAACCATGAGGGTCGGCTCTAATACCATTTGTAATGCCTTAGGGTTCAAACTGGCTTAGGCCTAACTCCATTTTAGATAGGCCACGCACACGTAGCAACCCGCTTGCACTTTCGTCCTCGTTTCGCGCAAAACGGTTAACCAGAGATTGATACCATTGGAAGCCCTAAGCTTATGTGTTAGTGCTTCCTAAGCTAAACTAGTAAGGTGGGACTAACCCAAAACCTCATGTGCACACACATATGGGCCATCATGGGCCTAATTCTACAGGGGCTAAGGTGTCACAACCACGTCCAACACAATTAGCATCAGTCAAGATTAGTTCCAACAATCTTCCTCTAATATTGACTTGTTAAACTTCATAAGACGAAGTCCGATCTCCTGATGCATCTCCAAGGAGTTTTGCCTTCTTCTTACTGACCATGCTGTCGGTGACACAACTTGTTGGTGTCTTTCACATCGTCATCCTTGGTAACACACCTTGCCGGTGACTTTGACCACTTCCTCAGCTCCAATTGTCTTTCGCTGGTGACACAACTTGATGACGATGAAGACTTTCATCAGAGCTTACACAAATGAGATTTGGACACAACTATAAGAACTCACACACACACATGCATCATGCACTGACTCACCTGCGTGCATGACCATGCCACGACTATGCGCACGTATGTAACACGTCTCCTATGTGTACAACCAAACAAAATGACACATGCAACACTCCTACAGTGCCATATACACAACGACTCAAAAATGCAATCGTGCACTAATACTCGTACACGGACTCAACTACATGCAGGAAAGAAAAAATGATGAAGACTCCTTGTTGGCTTTAAAGCAGCGATGGCTCGTCTTTTGCACCCACTGGAGCAAGAAGAGCCACCTCCTTCTTCGGTTCACGACACTCCCTTGCAAAATGCCCATACTCCTGGCAGTTATAGCAGCGTACCTTCGCCTTGTCAAAGACGCTTTTCTTCTTGCCGAAGCCATTGCTCTTCTTGGATCGGCCTCCCACTCGCTCCTTGTTAATAGTAAGTGCTGATCCCCTGCGTCTACACCATTAGATAGATACCCACCGTTCTTCATGTGCCTTCAAGCGGCTAATCAACTCTTCGATTATCATTGTCTTGAAGTCACCAAACTGCTCAATTGGGGAGACTACTGGTAGAAACTTGGCAAAGACTGCATGAAGAAATTTTCTTACCGTGTAGCTCTCCTCCATCTTGTCACCTAGCACTCGAATTTTGTTGACGATTGTTGTCAACCGGATGGTGAAGTCGTTGATCGACTCTGACTCCGTCATGTGCAACACTTCGAACTCCAAATTGAGGGTCTGCACCTTGGCTTCCCTCACACGCTCAACTCCCATGTGCATGGTCTTCAATGCCTCCCACGCGGCTTTGGCCGTCTCTTTTTTAGCCAGTAGGAAGAGTGTGTTCTCGGGGACATCCTGGTAGATGGCCACCAATGCCATCTAATCCTTGCGCATGTCGGTGTCGCCGGGCTCGATGGCGTCCCATACGCCTTATGCCTTTATATACACCTTCATCTTCATCGCCCACGTCGTGTAGCTGCTTCTCATGAGCACAGGGTAGTGAAGCAACACCACAGATTTCTTCTTCACCTGTGCGCTTGCCAATGCTGATGTCACCGGATCGACGATCTCCATGCTTCTCGGCATGATTTTGGGCATTCACCAAGCTCTGATACCAATCGTTGGAACTCAACCCAGGAATCACATGCTCAATCTTCCCGTGGACACATGCTTTCACGGGGAAGACGATGAACAGTAAAGTAATTTCCCGATGCGAACTCGACTTGCGTCGTTTTTCACTTTTCTCTATTATTCACCACTCTTTTCAACATACTGATTACAAGGATATAAATAGACACTTCGTGATCCGGTTTCACCGGACATCACTCCACGACTTGCGCACACTACGTACCATGACTCCACGACTTGCTTACATCGTGCACGACCTGAAAGACTCAGCCAACTCATTGACTTAACCGTTACTTGGACGCCTAGCTTTGACTATGGCTTCTCGACTATGCCTATGACTACGAGTCCCCCTATGACTTACGACTACTCCCTGTTACAGTACTCTTACAACTACGACTCGAACACATGACTCCGACTGTAGCTTTGACCATAACTCAAGTCTACGACCACTGATAAAATGACTCCTATGACCACTTACACTTCGACCATGGTCACGATTGATGTTTCGACCACGCCTGCGACTGCAGCTTCGACCATGCCTTCGACTGCAGCTTCGACGACATCCAACACAATTATCATGAGTCAAGATTACTTCCAACAAAATCCACCTCAACATTTGCGGATGTTTTGGACCACTGATGGCTTGTTCGGGCACCTACGGAGCACTGCGTATGCTCGACATTGGTCTAGCCAGCTTGAAGGGCCAACACAACACCGACGCCCAGCAATGGGGCCCGCTGACAAAGTTTTTTTGGTCTATGGCTATCGAGATGTTTTTAACCCAACAGGGCTATCGAGCCCACTAGTGTCGCGTACGGTGTTTCTGTCCATCCCCATGCCCACACGTGCGCGCGTTTGGCCTGCGTGTGGTCTGTTCGAGCATCGATGGAGCACTACGAACACTCAACGATAGCTTGACCAGCTTGAAAGGGCCAATCCAGTGCCGACGCCAAGTGACGGGGCCCGCTGAAGGCATTTTTTTGGTCCACGGCCGTTAGGTGTTTCTAACCTAATGAGGGTGTCATTGCGGGTGTACACACTTGCGATTTTGGCCCATCTGGGGGTGATTTTTTAGCACTGGATTCTTGTATAAGGCGAGGATCTGAAAGTTCTAAAAGATTCAAAAGGGTTACGAGTTGAGGTTCGGCTTAATGAGTTTGTGATCAGGTTCTCCAAATCTTTCTCTTTTATCGTGATTATTTTATCATTATTATTTTATTTTTTCTACCATATTCATCTTTTTAGATCTTGGTATCATGCATGCTCATGTCAATTTCACAAATATCTAATCCGATCTGAGGTCTGCGTATCATAGTATAACATAGAACTAGATAGTTGTAAAGCAAAAATAGCCATGATTTTCCTATCACCCCGTTCGGCTCCCAGGAATTAGGGCCGGAATCGCGAAATTGGAATCGAATTCCACGGATTGGAGCGTTTGGCTGCCATTGGAATCGGAATCATCGGTTACAATCCTAATTCCGCGCATCCGGCTTCGTATCAGTAGTCAATCGTGACCTCTGGCGAGTCGCGACTCCTCTCCCACCCCGACCTCGCGACGCTTCCCAGCATCGATGACTCCTCGCCGCCGGTGCGTAACGTCGCCTCCGTTCACCTCTCCTCTTCCCCTTCCGCCTCCACCTCTGCCGGTCCTCCTCCGCCCTAGCCTCTATGCACTTGCGCGGCAGGACCCCCACCACCTCCAACCCTAGCTCTCACCGCCGCATCCAATCCTCGTCTAGCTTGACTCCGGAAGCCACCTCACTGCCTTAGCACCCACCCCATTGCCTCTCCTCCCCTCCCCCGTCATCGTGTGACCACAGTGCCTTCAACCCTAAATCTGATCTGGCCGACACCTGCAGCCATCGTCTGGACCGGTACTAGATTAGCATAGATTAGATGTGAGATTGGCAAGTAGTGTGGCCGATTGACTTTAATTTGCTGGACGAGTCTTTGTTTGAGCTGTAGATTTAGATATGTCTAGAGGAATTGACGCAGTTAAAGAGTAGTCAGTAGCAGGAGATGTGCCTCTTAATTGTGGTTGTTGTGCATTGTGAGTGTTACGTACTAAGTACATGGTTAGTCTTGTCTTGTATTGAATGATAGTAAAAAAGTGCGCCCTGTTCCACAGTAGCTTAGTCTTTTAGGTGAGATTGTTGGTGTGTGAAATTCAGTACTATACACTGCAACTGAACTTTTAATTACGCATTGAGATCCATAGGGGCATTGATTTGATTACTTTCAAGAGGGGTGTTTTGTAGATTGATGGAGATCATGCCCTGATCCCCTCTTTAATTGTTAGTTGAATTGATGTTGAGAAATTATTGATTTCTAAGTTGTGATTTTTGTTGGTCATCTGATAGTCTGGTAAAAACCTAGAAGTGATATGTTCAAGACAATTCATCAGGGTCAGCGGTGTGCTTGTGATATTTGCTTCTAGGTTATTTGTAAAATCTTTGTGTTTAAAGATGATAGGTTGTTCAGGTGTGCTCTATACCAACTAAAGGCTATCACCTGTGTAGCAAGCAATGCCATGTAGGCACTGTTTGGAACACAATTCTATGCAAAATACAAAGATCCAAGTTGAAAAATTAATGGACTTCAAATTTGTATGGACAATAGCTAGCATGCATGAGCCGCACTTCAATTAATCCTCCGTTGTACTATCTCTGTCAAGTTTCTTAAAGAAAAGTTTTTCTTCACGTAATATAGTATGTAGCATGCGCTTCAATCAATCCTTGGTTGTACTATATATCTGTGTCAAGTCTTTTCAAGATTTTTTTTTCATTTAATTTGACTGGCAATAGCTAGCATGATGGCATCTAGTATGTATGCAGCATTGCTTAATTGAATTAGGCACTGCTAGCTCCATAAAAACTTGGACCGTGTTTTCACTTACGTATGAAAAATAAGGCCAAAGAATGAAGGATGCAAAATGATGAGTAATTGAGAACTTGCTGTATGAGTTACTTGAAGGATAATAATACCCAGCAGTAGCCCCACAGATCCAAGTTTCATCAGACTTGTAATATACCCTCATACTGCCTTTAATTTGTCAGTAGTAACATGTATCCAGGGGGATGCAATGGTCCAAACACCACATTGATTTATTTGACTTTGCTACCACACTGCTACCTGATTTTTTAGCTTTCCCAAATATATTGCCTGCATAGATCCACTCAAGCAGATTAAGACATGAAGGTTCGTCCTCTCCCTTCATATGATGGATGCGTATGACTTAGGTTCAGAAAAATCAGTGGATTTGTCATCATGCACTAATCTAGTCGTGTGTAGTTCTCCTACTTGCTAGCTGCTGGACTGTAGTACTGAAAAACTGAATTCGAATATATAGCTTTTCCTCGCATGCTTATTTAATTTGGTTCATTTTGATCATAGCACCACCCCTCTGTAGATTGTTGTAGGGATCTGAATGGTTGATGGAATCTAGTACATGACTGGGTTGAGAAAAAATTAGATCATTGTTTATACACTTCTTGGTAGAACAGAGAATTTAACAAAATAAAATCTTGTGGTGTATACTGTATAGTACTTGCTAGCTGGGTGGCTGGGCGCAATGTTAGGCTGAAAAACTGAGTAAGTATATATACCTTTTTTTTTCTAATTGTTGCTCTGTAAATTTCTGTACTGATTTGGTCATATAATACTAGATGTTAATTGGTTTGGCATTACAAAGTATTTTATGCAATACTACTAGATGTTAATTGTTTTGGGATTCTTGACATGTGGAGATTACCTGAGGGACACCATCCAAAGAATGAAGATGCTAAATGTGTTTTCTGACTTTGAATCTGATTTCTTGGAAGGGAACTTGGTCTAATTTTTATAGTGTCACACTATTTGTGTTTGTTGGGGGGAGAGGGGGAGAGAGACCTTGTGAGCTTGTTTGTTTACAGGTTCATGCCCTTTGCAAGAAAATCTTGTTTGTTTGCAAACTGTAAAAATGACAATACTTTATTTCTGCCTTGATTCTTAATTGGAGGACTGTAATAACTAAATTTATCTGTCTAGTTTCTCATGGAAGAAACAAGATTATTTTTTGTAGCATAACAATGTGTTTTACTGTGTAAAATTTGCTATGCTGTACAACTAATGTAATCCATGTGCGACGTCAGTCACCCACCCCACTCCACCCCACCCATGAAGCAACATCCCACCCACCCAGTCAGTCAAAATTGGATTCCTCGTTTACAATTGACAGCACCCAAACAACATTTGGATTTGATTTCCTTTTCCAATTCCAAGTGACACCCAAACACAAAAATTGAAGTTGGAATCCAATGGCTGATAATTCCAATTCAAGTAGAAATGGTATTTGAATCCAATTCTTCATTCCTAATTCAATTGGTGGCTGCCAAACGGGGCGTGATATTAATGTCTTGGGAATAAACGGATAATATATAGTGGTATAGCGTGAATGTTTAATCATAAGTGCTGGAGATGAAGAGAAGATAAATGAGAGAAAAATGGGAAAATATAATTAAATTTACTTGCACGTCTTAATACTTATGAAATAAGATTGAAAAATTATATGGCTTATATTTAAAAATGGAGGATTACATGGTTGCGGTCTATGACAATATAAATGACGATAGGGGGTTTACAAATTAAGGCTAAGTGCGTGCGCACAAACATGAGAATAACGCAATAATAATATGTTTCCACCTTACACAGTTACACCGATTGTCAAAATTTTGACTACATGACCTATTTGGCCATACCTTATGCTAACCGCTAAAATTTGTACAACAAGACCCTTTTTAGAGGACTACATGACATATTTTTCCAATGATGTTATGTATGACGAGAAATGAATCATTAATCCGAACACTTTTGAGCCAAACATATATGATATCGGCCGTACTTTTCCTTCTGCCGACGAAGCAGGGAAGGATATGCGTTACACCGGCCACGAACTGCTGTTAAAAGAAGGAAGCGACGTTGCCTTCAAACAAAGAAAAAATTGACCGCTGGCGAAATGTCAGCAGCGCACACAGAAAATTGTCCGCCATAAGCCATTTCCACCCAGTAATGTGCGCCGCCACGACTAGAAACCGTATGCCGATGAAGCATTCGTGTTGGATAGCGCATCAGATCGCCATGGCCACTATCCGAGTGGCCAGTTTAGATGGTGATCATTTAGGCTTATTTTTGTGGTTTATGGCTGAAAAGTACTATAGTTAGCTGAAAAAATATTGTAACTGACAGAGGCTTATTTAGCATAATTAAATTTAAAAAATTAAAAAACATAAAAATATGTTAGCTTATTACATATAATACAAACAAATACGGGAAAAAAGAATCGGCAAAAAAGCTCAACAAAAAGCCAAAAGTTCAGAAAAAGACAAAATTTATGAATAATGAAAAAATAAGCTAGAAGCTAAAAGCTGAAGCCCAACCGATCACCCTCGGCCCGCTCGGTTAGACTGAAAAATAATGGTTTATGATTGAAATTGTACTGTAATTGACTGAAATTATACTGTAACTGAAGGTAACTTATTTGACGTAATTGAATTTTAAAAAAAATTAAAAATAGAAAAAATATGTTAGCTCATCACGGACAACGCAAACGAATATGAGAAAAAAGAACCAGAAAAAACTAAAAAAAGCCAAAAGTTCAAAAAAAAACAAAATTTATGAATAGTGAACAATAAATCAGAAGTCAGAAACTTAAACCGAAATGAGCGGGTCCTAGTTTATCAACTGTCCAACTGCTGAGCAACAGCGCCCAAGTGCACAGCACATCATGCCGGCCGGGCTGCCGGTACATTAAGCTCGAACTCGATTAAAAATGGCACGATCCAGTGCATCCGCACCGGTCATGTTACTGTTTTACAAAAAATAAAAAGAAGCCAGTTAGCTAATTGGTCTGAAAGGCGGCACTGTTTGCTCTGTCGGCAAAAAGAAAAGGTGATGGATGCCTATAATAAGTTAGTTTGGGTTAATTATGGTGGTGATCAGTTGGGCTTAAGGTCCTGATCAACTCGGCTTCGGTTTCTGGCTTATTTTTCACTATTCATAAGTTTCGTCTTTTTCTGAACTTTTGGCTTTTTGTTGAGCTTTTTTGCCGGTTCTTTTTTTCCCCGTATTTGTTTGTATTATACGTAATGGGCTAACATATTTTTTATTTTTAAATTTTTTAAAATTTAATTATGCTAAATAAGCCTCTGTCAGCTACAGTGTTTTTTTTCAGCCGGCTACAGTGTTTTCAGCCATAAGCCACGAGCTTTTCAGCCAAACCGATCATCACCTAAAAACTCATGGCTTATGGCTGAAAACACTGTAGCTGGCTAAAAAAACACTGTAGCTGACAGAGGCTTATTTAGCATAATTAAATTTAAAAAATTTAAAAATATAAAAATATGTTAGCCCATTACGTATAGTACAAATAAATACGGGAAAAAAAGAACCGGCAAAAAACACAACAAAAAGCCAAAAGTTCAGAAAAAGACGAAATTTATGAATAGTGAAAAATAAGCTGGAAGCCAAAAGCTTAAGCCCAACCGATCACTGCAGTCGATCTGTAGATTATCCTTTTGGATTTAGTATTTCTATTCAGGATATCGGAGAAAAAGTAAAGGCTAATCTCCCGCTAGGCAAAGCTGAGAGTTGTTCAGTTACTGCCACCTTTTCTTCATATCCAGTGTATTAGTAAGGTGATAAAAGTTGCAGTTCTTTTCCATTGCCCTTAGCATTAGTATAACGCAGTATTGGAAGGTCAGCCCATAATCCACATGAAAAAGCCTTTTGCTCAGCATCACACAAGTAGAATTAGAAAGTGCTCATCCGTGCCCATATACGGCCGAGCCCAACCAGAACGACTGCATGCTACATCGCTATATCAGCTAGGCGAGCCGTCCAGGTCACGTAGACCAACTTGTGCACGCATCAAATTAATACAGTTCCAAAACACAGCACATTGATTGTGCCGTTGTCTCTGCATGCTCCGTGACTTGTCTGGTGACGCGCCCATGTCCTAACGACCGGCTTCGCAGATTGGCATGCCATTGCCGGTCGATTTCTCATCGGTAATTAAGTACGTCGCAAAACTCTCGACGTCTGTGTAAAATCGCGCCGCCGCATGGCTTCGCCGCTGAACCGATCACGAGTCGATGAGACGCGCGCGGCGAAGCAGCAAAATGTGTAAGTCATGCATAAGCATTCAGGCTAGTGGGCAGTGGCTGCCGCCCAAGATAGAGATGAAGGCCGGGGCCGGGCACCCGGACTATACTTTTTTTTGCGTGCATTATGAATTCGTGACGTGTGATTACGCTGTTAACGGATCGAATATGAATCGAATAGTTTAGATGTGAGTATAGAATAAAACGGATAATAAAGATATGATTGACGCTCTTTGAGTCTTAATATACTGAAGATGAATCGAATAGGTTCGATGCGGATACTGGCTAAAACAGATGACAAAAAAGCAAAAAAAAAAAACACACCAAAATTAATGAGCCGCACCATTCATTCCAGCTTCCGGAATCTAAAAGCCAAAAAGCTGAAGTCGGATTGAACGGGGTTGTCTATCTCAGTTACAACAACTACACCTAGGTGCATTGCCCATTTCACCAAGACGCTGTCCCTGTTCCTTCACCGATCTCACCAGAAAGAAAAAAGAAAAGAAAAGATATGCAGCACGACCAAACACCAATTCAAGCAACAGGTCCTAATTTACAAACTCGAATTATCCTCACGTAATCTTGACAATACCATAACTCCAACTGAACTAGTACCAACATAACGTGCAAAACTCAGCCTTCTCTTCACATTTACTACTGAATGTTCCTGGCCCGCATCAATGCTTCTATTTTCTCAACATCTTCAGGTGCATCCACACCGTGGGCATCATGGTCTACTTTGATTACCTGCAATCAAGGAATGAAAAGTCAATTCAGCAGTATTAGGCATAAGCTTAAGAATGTATACACCATATAAAAGCATATGATATCGCACATATTGAATAAATATCGTCATACAACTACTTAAACTGCCATTAAGCCATACAAGTTCATCATGTGCACCATTATACTGAACATGGGCAGTCGTGCCATGCTTTTTAAATGATATATCGTAGTTTTAAAGCAGGCATTTGCAACAGTGTACAAACCGATAACCTAGAGTTTCCAGGAGCTATAGTAAACTGTGCAGAGGAGCAATAATGGATAGCCACTTTCTTTTCTGTATAGATACTAAAGCTACATGCCAAATTACCTTCATCCTGTAGCCATTTTCAAGAACTTTAAGTTGCTCCAGGTCCTCTTCTAGTTGTAACGGAGTTGGTGGAAGCTGTGGATAGATCTTCAGAAACTTCGAATCAAATCCCTATATATAAAAAAGGAACTAGTATTAAGTGTGGGGCACTTCAGCCTGAAAGTGTATTTACAAAAAGAAGTAAACTTCAGCAATTATCAAAAGTAAGGGTTGGATGATATACCGCAATTCCCAGATGAAGAAGATATGGATACTGAGGATTGACTTTCCCTGATCTGAAATGTTCAAAATCTCAAAATTGTATGTGGAAATGTGGTCAATTAAGAGCTAAAGAAAATGCTAGTATCTCACTTGTTAAATGGGATCAGCCCTCTTGAGAAGTATATTGCATAACCCTTGTTGTCTACAACACACTTCACTCGATTTGTGTCGAAAGCGTCTTCAGGTTTTAGTGCAGTAACAGCTGTGCTGAAGACTGCATCAGGAGTTTGCTGGAAGCCAAATTGAAGCGCATCATAAATGCAAAGAAAAGAGGTTGATTAGTCCAAAGTACGCCAAAGGTAGAATTTTCAGATTATCAAAATCCACCTAGAAGATTTCATCTCAATTACTTCAGCTAAAACTATTTTGTTTTGTAGAAGACCAAGAAGTAGCAAGCTAAGAGTTGCATAAGTAACCACCTGCAGTGCCATAACCACACCATCTATTATCTCTGGTTCAATAAGAGGCTCATCTCCTTGAATGTTGACAACAATGTCATAATGCTTCTCAAGCTTTTGAAGTGCCTCACAACAACGCTCAGATCCTAAATTTTAAACACATGCCAATAAGCACATACAGAGGTTTAGCAAGTAGTCATGAAAGTATAACACGATTACAAAACAATGAAAGCATTACCATTTTGGCATGATATTGATGTCACTATAACATCAGCTCCAAATCCTCTACAACACTCGGCAATTCTTTCATCATCTGTTGCCACAACTAAGGAAAAAAGAGAGAAATACTGACATAAACGAGAGTATAATAACATGGCAAGTGTTGAAGACAATCAAGTAAACACATAACTTAGGACAACAACGCAAGAACATCCTACTAGTAACGGGATGTTTTTGCACGGAAATATTAGAAAAAATAAAATAATAAACCAGTATGCTCGCACTTACCAACATGGTCCAAAGAAGAAGCTACCATAACTCTTTCCCATGTTCTCTGTAAAAGTAAAATTGTTGACTAGATCACGAAAAAAGAAAAGATAGATAGAATGTAAAAATAAAGTGTTCTAAAGATCCAAGATGCTAATGCTGAGTTTGCGGATGATCTAGTTAAGGGCCTGTTTGGCAGAGCTCCACCAACTCCAGATCCACCAAAAATAACTCCACTCCACGAATTTTTACCCAAACGCTCCAGCTCCACGAAATCTGGATCCACCAAAATACTGAATCCAGCTCCAGATTCATGAAATCCATGGAGCACCTCAATGGGTGCTCCACGAAACCTTATTTCGTACCTACTCGTGGAATTGGGTGGTAATTACCCACCTTTTGCCACTGGTTACATACCCCATCCCATACCACCATAAAACCCATGGGCAAAACAGGTCATTCCCACCAAAAACTCAGTTTCGTGGATCTGGAGCTGCTGTGCAAGCCAAACAGTTTTGTCTAGCTCCATGGTGGGATCCCAGATTCACGGTGGAGCTGTTTTTGGTGAATCTGCTGCTCCAAATTCATTTTTTCAGTGGTAGAGCTCTGCCAAACAGGCCCTAAATATGGTGTAAAGAAGTGTAAGGTGATTTAGGAACTATATGGGAAAATTGAATATATAGGACTGAGTTGAGAGTAGTTTTGTAAAATAGGACTAAGTTATTTGTACTTGTAAATATAGGACTGAGTTCATCACCTTCTTGCAAATATAGGATTTTTCCAATTTTAATTTAATTTCCATTTTTCTGGCCTTTTTCTCCACGCGAAATGACCTTTTTGCCCTTCCCTTCTTCTTCTTCCTGGCCACGCCGCCGCTGGCCGCGCCGCCCGCGCCTGGCCGCGCCGTCGCCTGGCCGCGCCGCCCCTCGCCTGGCCGCGCCGCCGCCGCTCCCTCGCCTGCCCCGCGCCGCGCCGCCGCCGCTCCCTCGCCCGCCCCGCGCTGCGCCGCCGCTCTCTGGGAGCAGAACTGAGGTGCTCCCAGAGAGCGGCGGCGCAGCGCGGGGCGGGCGAGGGAGCGGCGGCGGCGCGGCGCGGGGCAGGCGAGGGAGCGGCGGCGGCGCGGCCAGGCGAGGGGCGGCGCGGCTAGCGGCGGCGTGGCCAGGAGGAAGAAGAAGGGAAGGGCAAAAAGGTCATTTCGCGTGGAGAAAAAGGCCAGAAAAATGGAAATTAAATTAAAATTGGAAAAATCCTATATTTGCAAGAAGGTGGTGAACTCAGTCCTATATTTACAAGTACAAATAACTTAGTCCTATTTTACAAAACTACTCTCAACTCAGTCCTATATATTCAATTTTCCCGAACTATATTGATTGTTCAACTAACCAAGTGTCGAATTTTATCATTAATTAATAGCCAGCTCTATCCACCATTTCATTATAAACCCAAAGATACTATAAAAGCTAACTTGTAGTCCACTCTCTCTCTCAATTCAAGCTGCATTGATCTGCCACAAATAAACTCGGGAAAATTGCTCCCATGCCACAAAGTTAAGTGACATACTCTTATTTGCCACAAAGTTAAGTGGCTTTGTTATTATGCCACAAAGTTGGGCATTTTATCCTCTGTTTTGCCATTTTCTCTATTTTAATTTTATTTTGCATTTCAAAAGACGCTTTTGCCCTCATCCCCTCCCACTCCGGCGCTGCTCGGCCACCTCGCCGCCAGCGACGCGCGCGCCGCCGGCCGCTCGGGCAGCGCGACGTGGGGCTTGCCGTCGTCGGCGGCGCTGGAGACCTCCGGGTCGGAGGCGGAGAGGCGGAGCACGGGGCGGCCTCCCCCATTCCCCAGGGCAACTGCTCCCCCTCGCCGCGCCGCCGCCGCCCGACGCCGCCCGAAGCCTCTCGTCCCCGCCTTTGCGCCGCACCGCCTCGAGCACGGCCGCCACCGCCACCACTGCTACCACCGTGTCCCCCTACGCCCTCGCCAGATCCACGGCACTTCACGCCCTCCGAGCTTCGGGCTTCGGGCGGCGGCGGCGCGGCGAGGGGGAGCAGTTGCCCTGGGGAATGGGGGAGGCCGCCCCGAGCTCCGCCTCTCCGCCTCCGACCCGGAGGTCTCCGGCGCCGCCGACGACGGCAAGCCCCGCGTCGCGCTGCCCGAGCGGCCGGCGGAGCGCGCGTCGCTGGCGGCGAGGTGGCCGAGCAGCGCCGGAGTGGGAGGGGATGAGGGCAAAAGCGTCTTTTGAAATGCAAAATAAAATTAAAATGGAGAAAATGACAAAACAGAGGATAAAATGCCCAACTTTGTGGCATAATAACAAAACCACTTAACTTTGTGGCAAATGAGAGTATGTCACTTAACTTTGTGGCATGGGAGCAATTTTCCCAATAAACTCAGTACTCAAACAGATATTGATGGTCACTTGATTCACTACCATGTAAAGTCAAGTACATCCACATAAAAGGCTACCCACTTAAGAAAATTCTCTTAACAATCAAGAATGGATTCTTTGGGGAACTCGTAGCTCTGACCAGCAGAATAAAACACAAACTCATGGTTTTGGTTAGCATAATAGCCACGCAACGACCATATCTCATGACTAAAAAAGATGCGCGGTAAAGTATCGAAAACTCGTATAACCATCTCAGTTACAACTTACAACTTTTTTTTTTTGTGATGACAACCACTAGTACTGAAGAACATTGTAAACAGGAATCAACACCAACGAGACACCACAAGGTCCACAACCCAAGTCCAGAACTATGAGCAAGCATAATTCGATGTCGTCTCACAATTCCAACGCAATATGCCGTTACTATTTCCCATTTGAAGTTTCAGACGTAAGCTTCCACTCGCTCTCCCAGATCCGGTATCAGTACGCGAAGCAACTGTACGAGATAAGCATGCGGGGTGTAGGCACGACGGACCTGGATCATGGGCTTGCCGAGGATCGGGGCGAGCGGCTTGCCCTCGAAGCGGGAGGACGCGAAGCGCGCGGGTATGATGCCCACCGCCCGGCTGCGGAACCCGCCCGGCCGCCGGTAGAGGTAGGCCCCCGCGGCCGCCGCCACCGCCGCAGCGCCGAGGGCCAGCCCGTGGAAGATCCACGCGCGGCTCCCCCAGCCCGAGGACGAGCAGTCCGACGACGGCGGGCAGATCGGCATCGCCCGCGGCGCGCCAGCCACTGGACGAGCGTACGACGGTACGACCACACCAGTGCCCGGCGTGCTGGTATGTATCGTGGAATCAGACTGGCTGCCCGGTTAGCTTAGGCCAGCCCAAATGGATCAGATGCAACGAGATTTTTTGTTCATCTTGACGTCTTACGCGTTTGTTCGTCTTGATGTTATGACAAAGTAGAAGAGACGAACCTAAATTGTGATAAATTGAGGCACTGAACATTATTAATCATGCATTAACGTGTGGGGAAATGCATAAGAAAGTTGTCAATGATAAATGTCAAGAACTCTCGTCATCAAAGGAGTAATGCTTGACTATGCATGGACATTGTGGGTTAACACACGGAGTTCACCTATTTGCACTCGGGCCTGGGTCGTACGCATGAAGCATAATGATTGTACTATCTATGATGGGCTAACCTATTTTTTCTATTTTAAATTTTTTAAAATTTAATTACACCAAATAAGCTACCGTCAACTACAGTGTTTTTTCAGCAAACTACAATACTTTTCAGCCATAAGTCACGCAAAATAAGCCCTTTTGAGTAGGGCCTAGGGTTCGCTCCGAAAGAACTTAAGTTTCTAACTTATAGTTTAATTGTTGATTTTTAGTTAAAATTACACTGTATTAAATATTAGCTTTTCTGAGTCATTCAATTGAAAGAAAAGGAAAGGAAAAAACTCAATATATCGTCACAAACAATGCAAAAAGAATAAGAGAGAAAAAAAGATAAAAAAACTAAAATAAGCAAAATTAAAAGTCAAAAGCTAAAAAATACTAGAAACTAAAGCTATTTAGAGCAAGACTAATACTAGAAATGCCATATGGTACGCATGAAGCATAACGATGCAGGCCTATTAATAGTAGTATTGCCATATGGTCCACGCCAACTTCACATCTGTTTGGTAGCCAAATAAATATGATTCACGTACATTCAAAGACCCATTTTCTTCTCTGAATCTTGTGTTTGAAGAGATTATGGATGAAGCTAATCCACAAGTACTACCACAACGCCTCCGTGTATCTTCTTCACTGTATCATTCACTTCACCCGCCAAGAGCAAGCAAGCATGATGGAATTCGGATCTCCACCCATCTCGTGGCTTCCTGAGCGCTACGCCGAGCGACTTAGGGCGCAACATCCCCGAGCCACTGAAAGGCTTCGCCCACCGCTTTCCTCCTTTACCGTCGTTACCGCTGCCATCGGCCGTGGCGGGTCTTCCATAGCAGCCCCTCTCCTCCTCTTCGTCTCCTTTCCCCTCTTCTTCCACCTCGCGACATCTTTTTCTTCAGTAGCAAGTCGTCGAAGGTCGTCATCGGTCCTGGATCCCAACAGATTCGATGCCTCCCTGTCGTCCTCAAGCCCCCGTGTAGCCGTCGTCGTTGGCTTTATTGTCTTCGTGCTTGCTCCTTGTCAGATGTGCTCGGACTTAGACAAATCCAATCGTCCGCTGCCCCGAAGTCATCCATGTCGTCGAACCTGAGCTCCTCTGCTTAGTCCGCTACCTCCACTAGCCCTCAGCCATTCGGGTGTTGGGCGGTTGGCACGGGTATCCTCTCCTCGCCGACGTTGCTGTGGTAGCAACACTGACAAAGATTGAATAATCCATTAAATATGGCTTTAATATTTAATTAAATCCCTAAAACCCCATGACCGTAAACTTCCTATAGTGTTCCTGAGTACTCTGGTCAAAGATTTGCTACACACTCTGCCTGACCAATAAACCACTCAGACGATTCGTGAACTGGCATGAGGGCCCGTTTCTAGGGAACTCTTCCCATGATACAAATAAGACACTTGCTCTATCTGGCCCAAACAGCACGATGCTTCGACCCTATCTCTCTGACAACAACTATCTTGTAGTTGTGCCGCACGATTACCTCCCATCGATAACAATCGAAGAGCAGTTACCTTTGGGTATCTCTCTGATAGCAACCTCCCCTCTGATCGAATGCGTTGATTCAAAGAGACGTCTCCTCAGACGAATAATTGGTGTCCCTTCAACAATATTTAATGGTTGATGAGAGAAGACAAAAGAATAATTCGTTCCAGAATCAACAAACAACCAACACACGATCGTGCATAGAAACGATCAATCAAGGTGACCATAATCTTCCGAGCAGTAGGAAGAAGATATATTAGGATTAGATAAGTCCTTTTTGTAAGCCTTTTGTAATCAGTTCACAGTAGTAAAGATCATCTCATTGCTCTTGTTGATCTATTCTAAGGAATCTAGTCATCTTTATCATATTATTCATAAGATCGGTGACTCAATTATTGACAAGCAACAACAGGGGGCTTGCCATGTTGGTGGTATGCTGGAGGGGCATGCCAAGGAGACGATGTCTCACGGGGCAGGAGGTGGTGCACTCCACCTTCCCCAGTAGGGTGAGGGCGAGCTACCGGCATTGGTCAGTGTCGTCAGTGCTGCTCGTCTATGTCCAAGCCGGTAACGATGTCTTGCCATTGGAATCCTCTGGCTAGGTTGCTCCTCCTCGTCGTCGGGTCAACTGCTAGTGGTGTTGCCCATCGTGGTCACGCTAGGGTGCACACAGGGTGTCGCGACGACGATCAGAGTTGGTTGGCTCAGTGTCAGGATGGCTTGGTGGACATCGCAACAATAGCACATGTCGCGGGCAACGCTACATGAGAGCGATGCAGCATGTGGCGGTGTGTGTCAAGAGAAAGACCAGTAAATCTACTATTGTTGGAGGTGCACATGGTTTGGGTTATCCTGAGGAGCAAGCTGCTGTTGAGGAGGCCCAAGAGCGGGCACTCGTTGTTTGATCGCATCTTGGTGCAGATCGATCATGGTGGAGTCCCTTGTGAGTAGTTGGTTTAGGTCCTTGATTGGGCGTTGTTGGTGCATCGCGTGACCGTTAGTTGCATGCTGCAGGCGTCCCAGTCGTGGTGTGAGCTGAGAGACCGCCCCTCCTCTCCTGAAGCTATTGCTATCTATCCTGCTGTTGCTTTGTACTAGATGTAGTCATGTGTTCTTTCATCATGGCTTGTAATGTTGGTGGTAACGAGCTTTAGCCAACTCAGCTCAAGCTCATGCATTTTTGAACCAAGTCCAAGCTCCTTGTCCAGCTCACAAAAAAATGAGCCCAACTCAAGCTGCTCGAGAGTCATTCACGTGGCTCGTTTGGCTTGTGCGGCCATGTTGTGTCGCCGGTCCATAAAGGCCTAGTGGCCAGTGGCATAAGTGCGAGAGCAACCCATTACCTCCCTTCCCGATCAATCCCCAATCACAATTCCCGATCCCTAATCCTCCTTTCTCTACCCGTCCTCCCGATCCTCCTGGTCTCGTCACTGACCGATCCATCCATCGCCGATGAGCAATCCAATCCCCAACCGATCCCATCCATCACAGACAGGTAGATCCATCCATTGATGCCACTCCCCGCCTAGGCACGGTAGCGAGCCACCCTACCCCCACCTACCCGCCGTTTGTATGGAAACACGTAGCCGCAAGCGCACCGCTGTCACCTCCTCTGTGGCCTCCAAGCACTATCGTACCCGTTGCTCCTCCGCCTCCATGTCCACTCCAGCGATGGACCCCTCTCCATCATCCCACCGCCCCCCGCCACCAACAAGGGCAATGACCTTGACCCCTCCACCTCCAACCCCTCTCCCCCATCGCCCTCGATGACGACGACGACTCCGACGCCTCCTTCCCACAATCCTTCACCTCCACCAACACCACCCTCTAGGGCCTTCTCCGTAGGCTCGGCACTAGCCTCGGCGACCTCCTCCCCTCCGCCGCAGTAGTCGCCTCCTCCTCCTCCTCAACCTTCGCCCAACTTAAAAGGATCCTTGCAGGCCTGCAGACTGACGAGGACGAGTCGCGCCAGCTCTAGTTCCTCTTGTAGCTCTGCGAGAAGCTCTCCATTGGCACCAAGGAGTCGCTCTCTGCCTTCCCAATCAATGCCTTTGTGCCCATCCTCATTGGCCTGCTCGGCCTCGGGGTGGCTACTGCCGACGCCAGCAACAAATGAGAGGTTACTTGCATTATTGGTTATTTAAGTTTAGGATTATCTTGTGTAGATTTTAGTCTCGGATAGAGAGATGTGTTGTGTAACTAGTTCTAAGTTTTGTTTCTTTGGGGTTGATGGGTTGTTGCCTAATTTTTCATGGTTTTAGCATTCTTAGGTTATAATATTTCCTTTTCTCTCTTTTCTGGATGCAAGATTCGGAAGAACAACCAGCTCACAGGACCCATCCCTTCCACATTGTCCCAAATTCCAAATCTCGAGACCTTGTGAGCTTCATACAAATTTTGAAGATGCTACTTCATATCATACAACTTGATCTTATTGACCTTGTTTCTTAACCACATTAACATTAGTTGCTATTACCAGATACCAGCTGTCAGAGATACTCGCAGATTCAAGTTTCTTAACCATTTTTTCTTGCTAATCCTAGCATCATTAAGTTGATCTGGTCTAGGGATGAATATGGACAGAATAGTGGCTAAAAGTCTGTGCTAGTCAAAGGGAGCCATTTTATCTTGCTTGCTGTACTAGTTTGTATACGGCATTTGCTTGATTCATGCTATGAGTTTATTTATTGTGTTGATAAGTTTATTTACATGTATAAGAATTAGACGTAAGAAAATGTGGTGGTTATTATATTGTCAAAGCTAATTTTAGATTATTTAGGCCATGTTATTGTCCCCATGATATTTGAAAACATGTTTCATTTGCTTGAGCTAATTCCATGTTCTGAACATCTAAGTGGATTGTAGCAATTTTTATGGAGTATTATCTTATTCACGATAATAAGCTATATTGCAAATGTTCTTACATTCATTTCAGTAATTTCAATCTTAGAATTATCATAGCGTTGTAAACATGTCATATGTATAATTATTACGCTGTAAAAGTGTACTTCAGGTTCTATCAATGGTCTGAATTTACACTTAAGTACGCAAGATTGTAATGTTCTGCACATCGATTCCCCAAATAGTTAAATTCTTTTTCTTGTGTCATTCTTGTCCATTGCTTAATTGTGTCGTTATCATGAACATACGTGCCAATCAGCTGTCTACAGAAAACTAGACCACTTAGATGTTTAGAACTTGGAATTGTTGGCTAGTTCTAGGCTCCCGTTAGCTCCCGTGTTGGTTGATTCTAGGCAGCTCAGCTCGTAAGCTGGCTCGAGCCACGCATCGAGCCGAACCAAGCCAGGCGTTTGTCTTAGTACCTTAACGAGCCGAGCCGTAGCACCCTCCAAGCTCGGCCGAGCCTGGCTTTGTCTCCTTTTCACTTTTAATTGCCAGCCACTTAATTTCGTTTTCGTGTCGCCTTAACTAAGGCCACTAAAATTTTCAAGCAAAGAAAATGCCAGCAGATTCCATGTGGCAGAGATGCCATTTCACCAACCCCGTTTTTCTAATGCTCAAATCCAAGTCACGTGACATCTCGTTCCTAGAATCCTCCTGTCCTCATGTCTATCCACAAGGCCACCGTGGCGTCCCATCCGAATCATGCCTCGCGTACCTGTCTTAGTGTCCACCAGAAATCTACTTCCAACATTTTTGTGGTGGTGCTGTGGACGCAACTTTCCAGATGTGCATGCTTAAGCAAGCAAAAAAAAAAAATCTTAGATGAAGGTACAATATCTTAATCCATCATTGAACACAACTTGAATCTGAATATGCAACAAGATGGGTTTGACTTGTCATTTGGTTTTTCTTTAGTCCAATTGGTCAATTGGGTTCTTAAGTATGTTCATTTTGATTTCGTGTACTTTACTTATATCTTACTGTTACTAAGTATACAAGTTGGTCTCCTCGAAAAAAACTTCGCGTCGAGGTGGATCCAGTCAATAGCTATGAGATCAAGGCCCCCGCTAGTTTTGGTATAGACTTCCGGTTTTCGATTTAATTTTTACTATTTTTAATTTTTTATCTTTTTTATTTTTTAGATTTTTTGAGCTTTTTTTGCCAATTCTTTTTTTCCTGTATTTGTTTGTATTATACGTGCTAGGCTAATCTTTTTTTCTATTTTTAAATTTAATTATGCCAAATAAGTTATCATCAACTACAGTGTAATTTCAGCCAGCTACAGTGTAAATTCAACCAAAAGCCACAGAAAATAAGCCCAACTGAGCGGACTGAAAATGACCAAAGTACACATCTTCTTTTCAGCTTCTAAAATTTTTTAGCATTTTTTTTACAGTAACTAGCATTCAAATAGAGTATCTTTTAAGACAGGGTCTATAAGTTAATTATAAAATATATTGCATCAACTTTATTTATATCAGTCAAAATCGTATGCGATTTTATCTTACTTTATATTCTAACTCACAAACAGCCTAAAAATCATAAGTCGAAGGAAAAAAATAGACGTATAGAAGAAGATTATGGATCTGCCAATCAGCTGGTCCAAATGTATGGATGCACAAGTTTGGACTCACAACCCATCGCAAGCTTTCATTTCCACGTCCCGCTATAACTTTCGTAATGTCACCCGTATCCGTGTACCATGCCAACATGCCATTCCCCCCACCATGGAAACATCGGCGACTAGTGGAGACGGGCGAGCCGCATCCCTCGGCCACGCCCACGCCTCACTCGCTATGCAATAAAATCAAGCGGCCCGCGAGACTTGACCCCGCCGCGTGGATCAAGAACCGTGAAACCCACGCGGCCGCACGCACCAAACTAGCCAAGACTTCCGGTGGTGTTGGAACTAGCTTACGATTTAAGTCTATAATTGTATTTTTTTTGTTTTTATTAAAATTATATTATAATAATTGTTAGCTTAACTAAAAAAATCAAACTACACGTTATATAACAGTACAGACAAATAAGATAAAAAAACCGAAAATTCAAAAATTAAAAAACTAAAATTAAATGTTCATATATTTTAAATAGTTTCTGGTTTAAAAAGTCGAAAGCCAGAAGATGCGAGCGGGGCAAGCACGCAGCCTCCGCCTCGGCTCGCCACCCACCGCGACCGCGCGGAGGTTTTATTGGCCTTCGCTTTCCCCACTCCCTCTCCATCTTGGAACGAACTCGCCTTCCCTTCACCGCCTCCCTCGCTTTACTCCACTTTTTAGTTACTTCTTTGGCTTTTACTTCTCTTTTTCTTTGCTTCCACTCCTCCCCACCCACGCCTCCTCCTCTCCCCCCTTTCCTCGTCCCTTCCCTTCCGAGCCTCGCAGAGCAGCCCACCCGGAGGAAACCCTAGCGCAGCCGCCGATCGCCCCCCACCCCCGCATGGTGTCACCGGCACGGCCCGCCGCCGCCTCCGTCGACCCCGCCCGGTGCTCCTTCGACCAGGCGCTCAGCCGAGAGGTAGGTACCCGCCTCGATCTGCTCGAGATCTCTGTGCCTGCTGTTGTTTGCTCGGGACTAGGTGCCGGAACTGAGTGGGTTTTGTGTGTGCGTGGAGGGTTGGTTGGAACGGTGGGTCGTCAGGGGCGCCGTTTGCTGCTGTCTCGTTGTGATTTGTGCGAACGGCGGGGAACGATTTGTGGTTCGTGTGTAATAGTGGATTTGAGAGTTCGTTTACCATGCCTAGGTGTAGGTTTTTGGATGTGCAAGGTTGTATATACTGCTGCTGTGATTACCCCGTCCGATTTGAGCAAAGGAAATGGACGAAACAGCCTGCTTTCAGTTTTATGGGGAGATTTCAGGTTAGTTTTGGGTGAATAGTAGGATTTGCGGATATTTCGATATGGTGAAGGTTTCATGGTTCCGGATGCAAACCGCTAGCAGCAAAAGTTGGGAGATCTGTCCTAGTGCTTGATGCGGTGATGCTAGTTTTGGTTAGGTTCTCTTCTCTCCATATTTGTAATCAAACTATTAAATAAAATGATATAAGTTTATAACACATCTCGTTTGTGTCGTGTGACTGTTACATTTCAGAATTTACTTGTCTTGCTATCTAGATTCAAAGTAAGCTGCTTGTCAGGGTTGCTCGCTATTAACATGAAATTTCTTTTTCACATCCTCTTGAGCTGATACTCTGTAGTCTTGTATGTTACCCCCTGTTGTGGTCACCTTATCATGATGTATAGTAGGTCTAAATTCAGAAAGTGTGTTTCTCAGCTGTGCAACTACGCAAGTATAGTTTGAATGATGCTTACATGCACTGTAGATTTGTCAAATCTTTGCTGTTTTCACCTTACCCTGTACCTATATGGCTATATGCTCGTTGGCTCTGGCCCTTACCTTTTTTTTCATTCTTCGAAGAAGCAGGATTTTCAGGACAACCGACTGCTCAGGTCATTTGCTAATATCCATGAACAAGAAATTTTTTCCAGAGAAATCATAACAGAGGCTGTAGAGAACTGCATGAAGAAACAAGCAGATAACTTGGTGCATTCACTGGAGGTCATCAGTGGAAGGCTGTCACAATTGGAGTTATATTGCTATAAACTTGAAAGGTCCATTGGAGAATTACGAAGTGATGTGATGGATTACCATGGTGAAGCAAATCTTAACTTTCGTTGCCTTGAAAAGCATGTGAAGGAGGTATGTCTTGTTTTACATAGACATATGGATAAGCAGTCATTGAGCATTGAGTACCAAATCCTTGGCTGTTTTTCTTCTAGGTCTGTTGTCTAAAGTTATATGATGCATTAACTGGGTAAAGTTTTATCACCATGAGCTGTGAACACTTAATTTCTGGTTTCAGAACTTGTTGTAAATAGATTCTGTTTCCTGTTTCTGATGGGCTAATGTTTACGCAATAGTTTTCCATATGGTAAAAGACAAATGGCGTTGGGTTGGGGTTGAACAAGGTAAAGTGCATCTAATGAACGAATTAGGTGATTTCTTAATTGAATCATGTACATCGAAATATGATGGGATGTCTTTTAGTTTAAGCATTTGATATTTGCAAATCAGAGCAGTCTATGTAAACATAAGCTTCATTTATAAGTAGGGATTTCTCAGCATATAATAGCCTGGGATTTTTGAAGAGCTTAAGTTAATAAGGCTACTTCCCTCTAGTTGTAGGTGCCACTCCTGCACAGTGGTGCATCCAAGTCACTGTAGGCTGAATTTTTGTGCTCTAAATAGAAGGACATCATCGGCCTAGTCATACATTGATTAGCTAAACTAAGATGTTGCACTTATCTATTGTATATGGGCACCTAAGAGTGTCTGGCTATAATTATTCTATAGATTGCAAGTATATATGAATATAAGGCACACGAGGTATTGAGATATTGGCCTCAGGTGCTTAGTAAAACAAGAAGTTGTCCTAGATCAAACAAACACAAACATCTAATAGTAGCGCAAGACGTTAAGATGTGATAAGGTTCACAATGGCTCAGACAATGCAGCCATGTACTTGGCTTGACTTGATTGCTCGACTTTATTGGTCTATGGGCTGAGCTTGCTATCTTTCTTTTGTGATGGTTATGGCGGGGAATTTTTCAAGCAAAGCATGTTTCTGTTTATATTAGTATTGACGGCCGGGCAGTCAAGATAAACCTCATAGCAGACATTTATTGTGCATTTCTTTTTTTGCCCCCCCAAAAAATTAATATGACTAACTACTGCTCTCATTAACTCTTGGCATCATATTCTTAAAAAACTAACCAAACTACTTAGCATCACTCATAACCGTACCTACTTTTATGGCCAGGTTCAGAAATCTGTACAGGTTCTGCAGGATAAGCAAGAGCATGCTGAAACTCAGAAGGAACTAGCCAAACTTCAAATAGTAAACGAGGACTCTGCACAAAAGAGCGAAGATACGGCTTCATCAATTCTTATGACGAAGGAAAATGATGGCAGCTTGCCAGTTGTAAGGCACGAGCTTGCTCTTGTGCCGCTGCATCAAGTAAATGCTGTTCAGTCTCCTGCTATGCAATTCCAAAGTTGCAATGGGCTTTTCCTACAGCAACTGGTGCCAGTCTCTTTGAGCACCCAACAAGAGCAGCAGCATTTGAACCAAGCCTCCATGTACTGTATGCAAAACCAATGTCATCTTGAGCACAGGCATGCCCAACAATTTCAACCTGCACCTCAATCTGTGCAGCCACATACCCAGAACCCTCAGCCACAGTCCGTTGTTGAGGTACCTCAGATAACTAGTCAGGCACCAGAGTTCTACCTTCAACCTCAGCAGCAATGGCCACATCATAGTGGTCAGCAGGTTCACTCACAATCAAGGCAACCACAACCACAGGTGGTTCAACGACAGCAGTACAACGGTATTCAGCAAGTTCCAGCACAGATGGTTCAACTGCAAACATCTTCTCCACAGGCTCAAAGTGCACCTCAGGTCACGCTGTTGTATCCACCATACGGATCTCAACAATCTGCCTGTGCTAACACTGAGCCACGCCCTAGAAGCATGGTTGTGCAGCCTTCCTACTCTACTATTTCTACATCCCAGCGGAAGCATCATGAAGTTGCACCTATTTATGTGCAAAGCGGCGCAATTTCGGTTCCACTGGCAGAGCATAACCTCCAGCATCAGCAACCGCAGCAACTTCAGTCACTTGGCAGTGGATCATTTGCACCTCAGCCAGGCAAGGTTGCTCTACGTGGTGCTGCATCATATACAGTACAAGGGAGTGCCCAGACCTACAACAATGCTTATGGAGACCCGTCCAACAATGTTGCTAATTTTGTTGCTGTTCTTCCTCAACAAGCACAGGCCAGTGCTCCGATGGTGCTTCATCATTTAAGACCACAGGCTCTGCAGAATCATCCAGTAGACATGGTTGAAAAGGCTGCTCAAATGGGTTACTCAAAGGATCAAGTCGAGAGCATGGTGTTCCGGATGGTGACTACTGGCCAACCTGTAGAGTTCAACACCTTGCATGACAGGCAGAGCTCTGGTGGCAGTGCGGTGACTCCACAGGCATGGTAAGGGTAGTCGACAATGAGCAAGTCAGTATGGAATCACTCCATGCACTCCTGGTGACTTGTTCCTGTGATATATTATGATATCTTATTATCATCGGGAGCATTTCAGCTTCGCTAGGGTATTTCCTGTGGCATCTTTTTATCAGCCAGCAGATTGGTACATATCCTCCAGCTTATTTTTTTCAGCTGGATGATCGCGATGAAATAAGACTGCCAGGTTAGTTAAATGATGATTGTTGGCATGTGTCCTACCTTTTAATGGACATATATGCTTGTTACATGTTTGCAATATAAAGATATGAGATATTTGTTGTTTTTTACTTAATAGTCGGGTGTAAAACTCATCGGTTTATATGCTCTTAACAGTGGTATTGCTGGATTCATCAACAGTACTGCCTCAGTGCCTTGTGTTGACCGTTTGCTGGTTACTGCCCATAGTCACTGAGAAATTTAAAAGGGTTTGTCAGAATGGAGATTCTGTCAAACAAGATACTTTGAACGAATTGTTAAACAAGATATTCATCAACCGTGATCTTAACAACCTAGTTTACAAATCTCTTAACATCTTCACCTCGTGTCTAGGCAATTGCATAGCCCAAACATATCGATTCTGTTCCGGTACCAGCCAGAATGGCCGATTTGTTCCATCCCAGTCTATAAAATGGCATAAAAGAGGTTGTATCCCATACTGGCTAGAATTCTGGCCATTCCAGTCGATTCCGGCCATTCCGGTCGGAATTTTGTGTACCACCGACTTCGGTACCGACCAAAATACAATGTTTCAATTGTTCAAAAGCCCAAGCCGCCACGCCACCCCTTTCACTTTCTCTCTCTCTCTCTCTCTCTCTCTCTCTCTCTCTCTCTCTCTCTCTCTCCATTTCTCATCCCTTGTCTCTCTTCTTGCTCCCGATCGTCGCTGTCTCTGTTCTTGTTCCCGTCGCTGCCCTTGTCTCGCCGGACCACCATTGACTGCCTAGCGCTCGCCTCCGCCAGATCTTACCTCCTCTGCACTCCCTCCAGCTCAGATCGGCCCATGGCGCTCCCCTTTCCGGTTGCCTCTTGCGCTTGGCACTTCGGCCGCCATCGCTTCCTCTGACTCCTAGCCTCCTTGCGTATGGTTTTCCACCGGCTGTCGCCGCTTCCTCTAGCTCCCTGCCTCCTCAGCCCTCGCACTCGGTTTTTCCTCTAACCACCGCTGAATTTGGCTTCCGCCACTGTGTGGTCCGGCTAACCTGGCCACCATTCTCACCTGGCTAGTCCAACTGTCGGCTGGTTCACCAGGCAACGCCAAGCTCCTTCGGCTTTGAACCACAGCCGCCCTAAGCTGTCTATGGCGCGGTGGCCCAAGGCCATCCGCCGCATACTAGCGATGTCGCCGCCATTATCAAGATAGTGATGTGCCAAGCACCTCAACCACTCCGACGACGGTGCTCCTCCGCCAGTGAGTTTGATTTCCTACCTCTCTTCTCTACTGGATGGTGGTACTGGATGTACGCTACGTGCCTATGTTTAGCCGATGATTGGAAATGTTGATTGGCTATTGGTCAATTCTTGATTGGTAGATCCGTAGATGTCTAGATGTATACATGCATGCTCTTCTTTCCTAACAAGATTTAGCTATAATTAACCTTTGACTTTCTAGCTTTTTGATGAATTACAGATTTACAGTAATATGAACTTGCCTTTAGTTCTTACATTGGCACCTGTAAAAAATCTATTGCTTTGTTTACATGTCTTCTATTGATTCATGTTCTCTAATGATTTAAGATTTTCGTATGATGCTATTTGATGTTGCCATGATGTTATCAATACTCAGTGCATCATATTTTTACAGAATGCTTCTTGTTCCCAGAAATTCATATCCATTCATCCTTGATCTGTATATATCTCAATTCATTTATATAGTGCACATGTATTCACTTGAGAGTTGTGACCTCGTGATCAAGAACAATTTAATCTCTGAGAATATATATATATATATGCGTGTGTGTATTAGTATATTAAAATCCACAACGGTACGGTAGAATAGACCGATACTGGCACATTTCATACTAAGAAATAAACCGGAATGGTTGACGAAATGGAATTGACAACCATGGCATGGCATATTCACTAGCCGAGCAGGTGTTGGAAGCATGAGTATCAGACACTTGACATTATTCCGACACTGCGACAGCTTGAATGCAGCTAATGCCGGTATGGTTCCCGCAGCGTTTTCAGATGGGAACTGAATACTGCGACCGCTGTGCCACATGTAGACGGAAGAGTTCTTGACAGGCACTGAGCCACATCCGCACCGAGATCTTTTGTTCAGTTCTCCACGTATGGCTCGATGACGGACCAACCGGCCCAAGCAATACGCACTCGGCGGCTATAACGCCAGCATTTACGACGACATCCCGCGGCCGCTCAGCGTCATTCCGTAGCTGCCGATGCACCCACGACCTCTTCGCCGAGCGCCTCACCAGCTTCCACCTCCCAGATGCCGCATCCTTCGGTTCCATCGCGGCAAACCGGTAAGGCGGCAACATCCCACCGCAGCAGGGCTTGCTCAGCAAGTGCGTAGCACATGCCATGCCAGCTCTCTTCGGCAACAACGGCGCGCAACATTATTATAAGGGAGAGAAAACGCTCGTGCCGTTAACCACAGAGTAAGTCCCCGCTCGTTTCGGTTACAGCTTCTAGCTTATTTTTCACTATTCATAAATTTCACTTTTTTTGAACTTTTGGCTTTTTTTAGCTTTTTTGCCGGTTCTTTTTTCCCTATATTTGTTTGCATTATACGTGATGGGCTAATATGTTTTTTTTCTATTTTTTAATTTTTTAAATTTAATTATGCTAAATAAACATCTGTCAACTACAGTGTTTTTTCAGTCAGTTACAGTACTTTTAACCATAAGCCACTCAAAAAAACCATATTAATCACAGCCTAAGTGATGGAACCTTCAATTCGTTCGTGATAGGCAGGAGCCTTGTCCAAGTACAGTGTACAGATTTCTCATGACTCTGCTGGCGCGCAAAGACTTCACCTCCAAATCCGAACAGTTCTGCACTTTGTTTATTGCTCCCCACACGTGATAAACTGCAGAGCATTCTGCTGTTGAATAACATAATTATTATGTTGGTACAACAAGCCAATGCTTCTAAACATAGAAGCGGTACAAACACAACCACGATCTACATAGATATCATATGCTGATCGCGGATTGTGATGGAACTGAAGATACAGACCGGTTACAATAACTTACGATACCTCATGCCCACATCAACTCTGCACCTTACTGGACGAAACCAGCGCTAGTACTCCAGAAGCATGCTATCTGTCATGGATATTACATTCAGCAACTTGTGTGGGGGCACTAATCTTTGCAAATCTGCACCAGGAAGCACCCATCTAGCGATAACGTAGGCTCATCTTGATTCATTAGTCCCCAAATAGAGTAGAGAGCAGCAGGTCTTGCACAAATGTTGCTCTGACGCTGGCTTGTTTCCGTTTTTGTTCCCTTTCTTCGCTTGTGAGGGATGCGTCAATACTGCCACGAAAAAAGAAGCAGATAACTGAATTGTAAAGTCCCACTAAATAAATCAAAAGTGGTCGCCCTGAAAAACCATTGCTTCAGTGATACACTTCACTGAATGGTCCTAAAGATGAAAGAAATGAAGCAAAAGTTTGTTGCTACATGCTGCTTATCAGTCAAACAAACTTGCTTATGCTGGACCTACTTATTGAGTGCAACGCTGTCATCAACAGAAAATATTGGCCTATAGTATATAGAACTATTGACTTCAAATTCCCCTGGCCAAACCAGATTTCCCTGTGCTCTGAATGCACTGAAACTAAACATTGCCGCAAGGCATAAGAATAACAGTGGCCACAATGACATGACTAGATAAATAAATTTAGAGAAGTAAGGTTCTAGCGTTTTGGAAGATGATCACTACAACCTTGACTATATCCACAACAGTGTTTCAATCTAGCATGATAATATGTACCTTGACTCCCACAGCTGAGTAGGCATCTCTTTTACCATGGATGGACCATCTGGAATGGAAGCAGCTGGTTTTGATGTTTCCTCAGCATCTGGTGTTGGGAAGCTAAGGCCAAATGATGACAGAAGAGGATCAGCTGATATATTTGTCGTGTTATTGTTGCTTGACCTATGCCCAACACCCCCTAGAAGCACCTGCAAATGGGCTTCACGTAGATCTCGGCTCAGCAAAGAAAGGGCCTGGCTCCCGGGAATAATGAATCTGCGCAACCTGCGACGATTCTGTAGGTGGTCCAAAGTTAAAGAAGCTTACACAAAAACCTTTCTAAACTGAAACGAGATATTTTTATGCACCAGTTGTCCATGAACAACATGTATTACATGGGCTAATTGATTTGAGTAGGCATGGAATAAATGTACCCACATGGGGGAGAAAGAGAGAGTACCTTGAACAAGTACCCATGTTGCACAGTGATATGATTAAGCATATCTTTTGTAATCTTATCAGAGCAGATAGGGCAAGGCTGAAATGCAGGAGGGAAATCATCAGCACATGAAAGCAACCCGTGATATAGATTATTACACTACAACATAAGCAAAATTTGATTTCATCTATACTTTCAAATTTTCATCTATTTTCAGCTATATACAAAGCTGGCAGCAAACAGATAAACACCAGGCCAATTTAACTGAGGTAAAGAAAAAGAATCCTCAGTCTATATGCCGCACTCCAGCACATTTACAGCTCGTTGGAATCACATCCTTGTTTAATTGACTCTGATAAATCAGACAACAATTGATTTCTCTTCATTTTGTGTTACCAATACATAAGAATGTTCCACTTCATCGCTCCTAATGGATAGAATGGTCTCTACACACTGCATCGCAAGGAGTGGCAGACATGAAAAGTGATTGCACATGAAGAGCTAGATTCCCCTTCACTCCATGTTCCATAACAGCCTCTCAAATTTTAACTAAAAAGAGCTGTTAAACACATGAAATTTAACTTTCTTTTGCAAAGCTGATTACTGATACTTACGTCCAGAGGTAGAGAGGCTTGCAACTGGAGACTATCCTTGGATCAAACTAAAATCTTTCTCTTCCGAATTCCTATTTCCCAACCTTCTTCTAGTCAGTTTGCCAACCCAAACACTCACGCCATAATCTTTCCACCCCCCAAAATGCGAAAGTTTCCACCTTTTTTTTTCATCTCCAAATTTTATGGTCGAGTTTTCTGCTCCAAGAACACTAACCAAGGCCAAAAATCCTACCTTTTTGCATATCCCAAATATGTCGTTTCAATTAGCCAGACCGGAACTTTATGCAAACTATGATATTCTAGCCAAAATACAATATTTATACTTCTAATGGCCAACAAAAAAAAGGGGTGGACTCGTTCTTCAGGTCGGGTCAACAACCCCAATATGAGTTCATTCTCCAGGCCAACCACTAGTACAAACTTCATCTTCTCTAATCATCCAAGCAGCAGATTAAGGGACTCACCGCCGCGTGGGGCTCGAAGGGGTGCTCCTCCTCGAGGTGCGCGCAGAGGGAGGCGACGTCGTGGTCCTCGTAGCAGTAGGGGCACGCGAACTCCGGCCTCACCTCCTCATCCATGTCCAGCTCCTCCATCCCCGCCCGATCTGCACCCACCAAACAAAGCCCAAATCAAGAAATCGCAACGCTCCCCAGGAAACAAATCCACAGAACAAAAAGGGTAAGTAATCCCAGGAAAGAGGTCAACGCACCGCCGTGGCCGAGCTGCGCCGCATAGAACCGCTTCGCGGCGGCCAGGCGAGAGATCCAGTGCTCCGAGTCCATGGATTCGGCGCGGCTAGATAGGGCTTGTTGCTTCCGCTCCCCTCCTCTTCTCCTCCCGTGGTGGCGGTTGCCTCTCCTCTCCTCGACTCCACACGATCAGCTCGTGGCTTGTGCGACGGGGCGATTCGAATTGGAGCTCGGCAGATTTCTTCCCTTGTCGAGGAGAGGAGCTGAAGTGGAGGAGGAGGAGGAGGAGGAAGCTTCTCCCTTTCTTATCGGGAGGTGAGAGATGTGAGGGGGGAGGGTGCAGTGAGGTGCCGCGGTTTTCCTTTTTTATTATTCGCCACCCGGTCGCCGTCCCCGCCGCGTGATGGACCAGCCGGTGGCTCGTGTCTTGGTTTTCCCCTCACCGGCTGTTGAATTATGCTGCGAATGACGAGTGGGGCAAGGCGAGCTGCCCGCCAACGTGCGGTGGGGTGGACCTGTCTCATCTGGTTGTCGTCGACTCGTCACTCGTGGTAGTACTAGTAGGCGAAGCGATCGCCAAGGCGGTCGCGCCAAAGGCCGAAACCGCGTATACGGGGTGGGGTGGAAAGGTTGGGGTAAATTCGCTGGGGCCGTGCGCATGCCGCATCCGTGACACCGGTGTCCACGGCGAGCGGTGCTACATTATTGTTGTTAGGAAACCAGGACTCTATCCAAGAGTCCTGATCTAATTGGGCACCCCCACCGTGGACTATAAATAGAGAGCCATACCCCCCTCATTATGTACGCATGAAAGAAAAGCAATAAAGAAAGACCGGGAGTTCTCTCTACCTCTCTGTGTGTTCAATCTATTCTCTCTGTGATTCTGTGATTGATTCGTTCTTGTTCTAAGCAGAGAAATCGTTCGGACTGGTCGCCAGCGACGGTTTCTCAACACGTTATCAGCACGACTTCGCTCCGGTGAACGAGGTAATCATCGAAGCACAGATTGATTTTCTAGATCGCTTTTGAATCTGTATTTTCTTTTCGCGTTCTAGATTGAAATTCTACGGTGCAAATCCGCCCTAATCTACCGCGAGCAGACTTGAAGTCGCCGGCACAATGCCGATCGGTAGATTGTGAAACGGGGTAGATGTTGATTGCGCCGTAGAACGATGCAAATCCGCCCTAAATCTACCGCGAGCAGATCTGAAATCGCCGGCACAATGTCGATCGGTAGATTGCGAAAACGGGGTAGATGTTGATTGCATCATAGATTAGAAATTTTTGCATAGTGTTGTTTGATCCCGCATGATCACAAGCACAAGAAATATATGCAATGATTTCATATTTTTCTGCTCAGCATTGCAGATTGGAAAATTTTATCTTCCTTTTCTCTGCACGGCATCATCAATATCATTGCATGAAAGTGGAAAGGAAATTTGCATCTCTCTGTTAAAGTTTCACATCTGCATGAAAAAAGGAGAGGAGGGGACAAAGGGGATTGGCGCCGGCCTGAAGCCGCCTGCCGCCGGTCGCCGGCCTGCCGCCGGGTCTCCCTGCGCACGCGCCCGCACACGCTTGCGCCACCGCCGTCGTCGGCTCCGCGCCAGCAAGCGCCGCCGCCTGGCTCCAACCCGCCGTCGCCCGCATGCGCGCCGGCCCCGCTGTCGCCTCGGCTTCCCCGCCGCGCCCACATGCGCGTCGGCCCCGCCGTCATCTCGGCTTCCCCGTGCGCCCGCACGCGCACCAGGCCCGCCTCCTCGCCGCCCGGGTCGCCGCCTCCTACCGCCGGCGCCGCCCGAGCCATGGCGCGCGGCCCCGCCACCCCGTATGGCGCCCGGTCTCGCCGCCGCCCCGCATGGCGCGCGGCCCCGCCGCCGGTCCTCGGCCTCGCCGCCGCCCCGCATGGCGCCCGGCCCCGCCGCCCCGGCTTCCTCGCCGCCGCACCGCCCGACCGTGCGCCGGCCCCGCAGCCCGCGCCGGTCCCGCCGCCGCGCGCCGGCACCACCCTCGCCCGCTCGGCCGCTCCATCCGAATGAACCGGCGCGCCGCCCGCCCGGATTCCTCCCGCCGCCGGCTGCGACCCCGCCGGCGCCTGCACGCGCCCGCGCGCTGTCCGCCCTGGCCCTCCCGCGCCGCCGCCGCTAGGTGTGAACGGGGTAGGGTAAACCCTACCCCTTCCCCTCTTTCACGCGCCGGCCATGGGCCATATGAGGCCAGGTGGGAGCGGGCCGGATCCGGCCCGAATCGGATGGGGGGGCAAGGCCACATGGGCCGAGAAGAATTGGGCCGGGGGAGGACGGCTGAAAAAAAAAAAAGGAGGCTGGTCGGTGGGGGGCGCCGGATTTTACAAAAAAGGACCCAAGTCCTGAATATTACCGATTGGCCCTTAATCATTTAATTTAAGTCCCGAATTTTTGCAGGGAAGGCCTCGTAATTCCGAAAATTGCGAATAAGCCCTCAAATTTACGAGCGGGTCCAGAATTTTCAGAAAACCCCTCTGTAAATCAGAAAATTGCGCAAACTTTTCTCTGAACTGAAATTTTGCGTAAAAACCCCCAGAAATTGCAGAATTTGCTGAAATTTCATATTCTAGCATAAAAAGGGCCTCGGGAATCCGAATTTTGCATCAATTTTAGCATTTGAAGCTTATTTATTTATGCCATTATTACTTTCTGTATTTTCTGTATTTATTTACTGTTTTTGGTTAATTGTAATTGTTTTAATTACTTTTAATCACTGAAATTAGCAGTAAAATTATAGAAAATGCACAGAAAATTATGAAACATTATGGGAAACTATTGCACCACTTTATTTACCTGTAGTAAATTTTCCATGCATGTTTACCTGCAGTAAACTTATTTTATTTCGTTCATACACATGTAGATGACTGGAATTTCGAACCGGGAGTTCGAGGAGCTGGCCCAGCATGGCCGAAACTATCTGACATGGGCATCCGATGTCGAGATTGTGCTTGGGGGCCGGAAGCTCGGCGTAGCTATTGGGATAAGCGGACAGAAAGACGCTACACCCACACCTGAGGAGAATGATCAGGCACTTCATTTTCTCAGGCACCATCTCTGCTCAACTCTCAAGAATGAGTATATGGCAGAGAGAAATGCGCTAGCACTCTGGACCGCACTCAAGAAGCGGTTTGAGAGGCTCAAGTACACCATTCTTCCTCAAGCAGAGCAGGAGTGGATCAGACTGAGGTTTGCCGACTTTAAAACGGTCGGGGAGTACAATTCTGCCTTGCACAGGATTTGTACAAACCTTAAACTCTGTGGCAAGGAGATCACAGAGGACCAGAAGATCGAGAAAACCCTGTCCACTTTCCACCCCAGTGCTGTACAGGTTGCCCGCAACTATCGTCAAAACGGCTACAAGGAGTATGCCGAATTGATCGATATGATGCAGGTAGCCGAGGCTCAGGACGAACTTCTCCGCAAGAATTACGTCTCGCAGCCACAAGGCAGCTCCGCTGGCCATGAAGCCAACGCTAGCAGCCTCAAGGTGCGAAAGCCCTTAATGAAGAAAAGGGGGAAGAAGGGTAAGATCGTTGCCCAGAAAGGCAAGTCAGATGCTCCAAACGACAAAAAGGCTAAAAAGAGTGACAAGACCTATGGCCAGCAGAACCAGGGTTGTTACAAATGTGGCAAGTGGGGACATTGGTCGCGGATTTGCAAAGCACCGCAACATGTCATTGATGCCCACCAAGCTCAGAAGAAGAATGGCAAAGGGCAACCTGAAGCCCACTTTGCAGCCGTTGAGGGGGAGCAGCCTGAGCAGCTGCCGGAGATGATGGAGGTTGAATCCATCCCGGCAGCAGCACCCCCTTACGACTTAGAGGCAGCCACAGCCATGATCTCTCTTGAAGAGAATGTCACTGCTGAGAAAATAGCCGAAGAAGTCGATGATTTTCTAGTTGATTCCGTCTGATGCACAGAATGCATGAGACGTTAAATGTCATTTATTTCGTGTTAAATGGACAAGTTTAGAACTTGCATGGTTGGTGCTTTAGGATTTTGCTTTCTCGTAATGGTTGGATGATTTTGGAATAAAGCATTCATTTATTCAGTTTATGATGGCATGTTCTGTTCTGGTATTAGCGTATTTTATTTATGTGTTGAATGCCTTCTAATACATGTTAATTAAATACGTTATATTAGAACACGTGTGGCGCCCTATGGAGGAAGTATGCCTTGCCGATAGCGGCACAACGAATACCATCTTAAGAGAGACTAAGTATTTCCAGTCGATCCGTAAGAGCAATGGCAGCCTTACGACAATCGCCGGAAGCGATGCATGTATAATCGGTTCTGGAAGAGCCACAATTATACTTCCCATGGGCACAACTTTGGTCATTGAAGAAGCCTTATTGTACCCAGAATCGACTAGAACTCTCCTAAGTTTTAAGGATATTCGCGCCAATGGTTTCCACGTTGAGACTGACGAAGAGTACGGTAAGGAATACCTGCTCATCACAAAGCGCGAAGAGAATGGCAAAAGAATATTAGAAAAGCTTCCTTCACTTGAAACTGGGCTATATTATACCACAATTAAAGCGCCTGCAGCGTACACTGTTCTGAAAACAGTGTTTAGAAGCTCTGAACTCTTCTGTCTCTGGCATGACAGATTAGGCCACCCAAGTCTTAGGATGATGAGAAACATAATAAATAACTCGCATGGGCATAATATTAATGTGAAGAATTTCCCGAATCATGAAGATTTTGTGTGCCCTGCATGTGCCACCGGGAAACTAATAACTAGACCCTCCACTCTGAAAGTGAAGGATGAAGTCCCTGCATTCCTGGAACGCATCCAGGGAGACATTTGTGGTCCCATTCAGCCCGTCTCAGGGCCATTTAAGTATTTCATGGTGCTCATTGACGCTTCTTCGAAGTGGTCATATGTGGGTTTATTGTCCACAAGAAACCACGCCTTTGCAAAATTGATCTCGCAGATCATTCGCATCAGAAATGTGTTTCCAGATCATCATATCAAGTCCATCAGAATGGACAACGCCGGAGAATTTACTTCGAAGGCATTTGATGATTATTGCATGGCAATGGGAATTGCAGTTGAGCACTCGGTACCGCATGTCCATACTCAGAATGGTTTGGCAGAGGCTTTAATTAAGAGAATTAAATTTATTGCCCGACCCCTCTTGCATAAAAGTAATTTGCCAGCTACATGTTGGGGACATGCAGTCCTTCATGCAGCGAATCTCATCAACCTTAGACCTTCGGCCTACAACATCCATTCACCTATGCAACTAGCGCAAGGGTCACCACCGAAAGTTTCCCATCTTAGGAGGTTTGGATGTAAGGTTTATGTACCGATACCACCTCCGCAGCGAACTGCAATGGGCCCACTCCGCAAGACTGGGATATACGTTGGTTATGAGACTGCATCCATAATCAGGTATTTGGAACCCATGTCTGGAGATTTGCATACTGCCCGCTTCGCTGATTGCATCTTTGATGAGGATAATTTCCCGTCATTAGGGGGAGGAAATCAACCCGTTGATGAAAAATGTCGGGAAATTACGTGGGAAGCCACGGGAATTCATGCACATGACCCGCGCACTAGTGAAACTGAAAAAGAGGTCCAGAAGATCATCGACTTGCAAGCATTAGCAAATCAACTGCCTGATCACTTTAGTGATTTGAAGAGCGTGATTAAGTCGCATGTGCCTGCACGCAATGCACCGGAGAGGGTTGAAATACCAAAGAAAATTGAAGGTATCCCTAATCCCGTCCAGAGGCCTCAGAATAAAAGGACGAGAACTCCGGTTCCTCGAGTCCAAAGTAACCGGGGACGCCCGGCGAAAAAGGATAAGAGAGATTTGTCACAGCCGATCATTGAAGTCCCCCAGAATGAGAAGGGGAGCCAGTTGAGACCTGGCACAAGTATGACACCTTCCGAAAAGGGCATACCGGATCTGAATATCCCCATCGGCATGGATGTGTGCGCACACATCGGAGCCGAAAAACTAAAGGGACTTGCCACCGCAATTGAAAGAAGCGATGTGCAAGGTGAAGCTCCAGAAGAAGCAACTCATGAAGAAATAGCTATAAATTATGTGCACACGGGAGAGTCCCTGAATAGGACAACAGCTAATATCGATATCTACTTCGCAAAGAAAATTGCCACCATCATCGATCTTGATCCCGAGCCTGCATCGCTCGCTGAATGTAAGAAAAGATCAGATTGGGAAGATTGGAAGAAGGCAATAGCAACTGAATTGCTATCTCTGAACAAAAGAGAGGTGTTTGGGCCCGTATGCCGCACACCTCCCCACATACACCCCGTTGGGCAAAAGTGGGTATTTGTTCGAAAGAGAAATGAAAGAAATGAAGTAGTGAGATACAAAGCAAGGCTGGTAGCCCAAGGTTTCACTCAACGTCCTGGAGTTGATTATGAAGAAACCTACTCCCCAGTCATGAGTGGAATTACCTTTAGATACTTGATCTCAATGGCAGTGAACTTGAATTTGGAAATGAAATTGATGGATGTTGTGACTGCATACCTTTACGGTAACTTGGATTCGGAAATTTACATGAAAGTCCCTGAAGGAATTCCTCTCCCGAACCAAGACAGAGCAAATAGAAATCTGTACAGTGTGAAACTCAGAAAGTCACTGTATGGACTGAAACAATCTGGAAGAATGTGGTATAATCGCTTGAGCGACTTTCTCTGCAAGAAAGGCTACACGAACAATGAAGACTGTCCTTGTGTATTTATACGGCGATCCCAGAATGGATTCTGTATAATCTCTGTATATGTAGATGATCTGAATATCATCGGGACAGCCGAAGACATAAAAGAAGCAAGCTCCTACTTGGAGTCAGAATTTGAAATGAAAGATTTGGGCAAGACCAAGTTTTGCTTAGGCCTGCAGCTTGAGCATGTCCCTGAAGGAGTCTTGGTACATCAGTCGACCTACACCCAGAAGGTGCTTGAAAGGTTTGGCTTCGAGAAGGCATTTCCCTCGAAAGTACCGATGATCGGTAGGTCTTTACAGCAAGAAAAAGATCCTTTCCGACCAAGGGAAGAGGGGGAGGAAGTCTTGGGACCGGAATTCCCATACTTGAGTGCAGTGGGAGCACTCATGTATTTAGCAAACTGCACTAGACCGGACATTGCATTTGCCGTGAACCTGTTAGCAAGGTACAGTGCAGAGCCCACCAAAAGGCATTGGCAGGGCATAAAGGACATTTTCCGATACCTCCAAGGTAGCAAGGACCTCGGATTGTTTTACAGAAAGAATCAAGATCTGAACTTGATTGGCTATGCAGATGCGGGGTATCTGTCAGACCCGCATACCGCTAAGTCACAAACAGGCTATGTATTCCTGTGTGGTGGAACTGCAATTTCATGGAAATCGTCTAAGCAAAGCCTGGTAGCTACTTCGACGAACCACTCAGAAATTATAGCACTGTATGAAGCCGCACGAGAGTGCGCCTGGCTCCGCCGAATGGTTCACCACATCCAGCAGTCATGTGGGATGAACATTGTGCAGAACCCCACAATTATCTATGAAGATAATGCCGCTTGCGTTGCACAAGTGCAAACGGGCTATGTGAAAAGTCATCTCACAAAGCATATCAACCCCAAGTTCTTCTATGCACATGAATTGCAAAGGATGGACGAGATTAAAGTACTGCATACTAAGTCATGTGAAAATCTCGCAGATTTATTCACTAAGTCACTCCCCGCATCTAGCTTTGAAAGGTGCGTGCGTGGAATTGGAATGATGAGACTTAGAGAAGTGCAGAATTCAGGGGGAGAATTCTCACAAGCCCGCTAATAAATCTTGATCATGAAGATTAAGTACCCAAAAATAAAGTCCTGTAGACCAAATGAATTTGGGTGAATTGTACTCTTTTTTCCTTGACGAGTTTTCCATGAAGTTTCTCGACCAAGGTTTTTAATGAGGCAATTCGTGCATCGCAACATCACATGTATCATGTACTCTTTCTCCAAATTTTTCCCACTGGGTTTTTATGGAGTTTTAACGAGGCATGAGCATGTTGGGTGAGTGCCCAAGGGGGAGTGTTAGGAAACCAGGACTCTATCCAAGAGTCCTGATCTAATTGGGCACCCCCACCGTGGACTATAAATAGAGAGCCATACCCCCCTCATTATGTACGCATGAAAGAAAAGCAATAAAGAAAGACCGGGAGTTCTCTCTACCTCTCTGTGTGTTCAATCTATTCTCTCTGTGATTCTGTGATTGATTCGTTCTTGTTCTAAGCAGAGAAATCGTTCGGACTGGTCGCCAGCGACGGTTTCTCAACAATTGTTACCCCTCGTGGCGCGGCAGAGATGACGGGCTGCGCGGCGGGTGCGGGCCGCGTGGAGTGTGGGTTACGGTGGATGGGGGACGGGGTCGGCACACGGTCGGCGCACGGCTGCACCTTCGGTGCGGGGAGGCTCGGCGTGGCGGCGCCCGATGTTGCGTGGTGGGTTTTGGTGCCACCACACGTCGGCACGCGTGTGACCGGTGTTGGCTGGGGGCGAGCCCGCTGTTCTGCCTTGGCCTCGGACCGACAGGCGGCACCGTACACAGGAACAGAAGCGGTGCAAACGGCGAGGCGGCCCTGCCTGGTCACCGCGACCGTGGATAAATTGCTCGAAGCTTCTAAAAATTATTTTTTAGCTTTTCTACAGTAAATAGTTTTTAAACAGAGTATTTTTAGATAGAATCTACTAATTAATTATAGTACATACTTCACTAACTTCATTTATATCGGCAAAAATCGCACGTGAGTTTCTGTTACTCTGTAATCTCACGTACAAACAGCCTAAAAGACACAAGCCGCAGCCAAAAAAATAGGCCATGAGTCTCACTCCGTCTCGTGTTGTGTTCATCAGTAGCAGGCAGTTCAAGTAGCATCACGCAGTGGACAGAAAATACTCTTTAGGACATGTGAAGTAATACAGATGATTGTTGTCTGTAGTACTTTTTATTTCATCTATAGATAATAATAAAAAAAAATAACTCATACAATATCATTAATAAGTTGTCAAAAAATACTCTTAGAAAATGTACAATAATACAGATAATTGTTACCTCTAGTACTCTTTATATCATTTATAAACAATGCTAAAGACAACTCATATAATAGGTTAAATTAATCCCATAAATAATATTAATACAACAACAAAAAAACTATCTATAAAGATTTTATAGATTGTTTGCTACATACCAAACAACTTTTTTGGATGGGTTTTTTGGATTGTGTCTTACGATTTTTGCTTAAATTTTTAAATTTTGACTGTTCGTGAGAGAATACAGAGAGATACTTGTGTGTAATTTTAATCGATATATATAAAGTCAGGTACAATCGACTTGTAGATCCTACCTTAAAAAGACATATTTTAAAAAACACTCGTTTAAAAGCTAGTTACTATATAGGACGTTCTTTTTGGCTGAGGCTTATGGTTTTTGGGCTGTTCACCTATTCGTGTTAGAAATTACAGAGTAATAAAAACTCACGTGTAGTTTTTGTCAATATAAATGAAGTCGGTATAGTATATACTATAATTAATTAAATAATTAATAGACCCATCTTAAAAGACTCTGTTTAAAAACTAGTTACTGTAAAAAAAAAGTCAAAAGTAAAAACCAAAATCTAAAAAAGAACGAGACCATAAAATCAAACTATAACCTATTCTTTCTCTCTTCTCGTTGTCTTTATAACGTCCAAAATCTCAGTTGCAACCTAACGAACAGCTAGTGAGTAAAATAAATGAACCTAACCCTCTCGTATCCCTCTTGGGGTTATTGTACATGACTGGAATATGATGGAAATTCTCATCATGCCCCTTAATAATTACAAAATGTGATAATACATGGTACATTTCTTTATACATATATAGGCCCAGTATCCGAACTTAATGGGTCATAAGCGCTAGGCCACCCCCACAATAATACTCTCTCGATAGCAAATGCGGAGGCCTCGAGGGACAAGCTGATGCAACTACTAGCTCCAGCCCTATGTAAGATTAAGCTCTATTAAGTTGGTTTTGATAATAATGACAAATGTAATTGTGAGACTAATTTATTTATTAGTTATGATATCGCCTGATCTCACTTGGATGCGATTAATGACAAATGCTATCTTGAGACTAATGTGTTTGTTGATTATAATATTACTTAGTCTTATTTGGATGAAAAGGTGAAAATCACAGAGGTATGCATTCGATATCACATTCTTATAACTTAGTGCATTCCTTAGATCCAAAATATAGATTGAACTCCATAAATAGTCAAACTTGAATATATGCATATGTCTTTATTATATATTCTTGTATGCACTGACGCACACATTTAGAGGAGTTCACTCCATATTTTATTGTTTCATTAGTATTGATCCATGTTTCTTCTTCTACATATTAAGAATCTTTACTTTGAAACAAATCTCTTGAGTATATATAGCTTGTGTAATTCATATATACTCATAATCGGGTTATCTAGTTTCTCCATTATGTGTTAATGGTTGGATGACTAATAATAACCGGATATATAAGCTTTGCTAGCAATTAATCTCAAAGATAAACACTTATATTCAAATGAGTTAATTACTTAAGAAATTTATTCTAGATTATACAATTGCTGTGTACATATTGTATACTCACAAATCAATTTCTATCTTATTATTTGTTAAGATTGTCATGAATTACCAAAAAGGGAAGATTATAGAATCTAATCCCTCCATTATGAATTAATAGTGAAGTTTGCTAATTAATGGTAATTGATCTGTGGACTAACATTTTTCATGAGTTGGATGAATAGGCTAGGTTCCACAAATAGGATTAACTTGGGATGACTTCATGTGGTAAAAATCATCAAGTCAACATGCGGGACGGAAGATGGCTTCATGAATTGAAGGCTATCAAAAAGATTATGCATCATAAGTTGATGCATGTCCAAGAGAAGAAGATCATGAATTATCATTTCATGTCTTGATGGAGTTTAAGTAAAGGATGCATCATTGGTTGATGCATATCAAGACAATGACTGAAGGCAAAGATATGACTAGTTAGGGCTAAAAATGTGTTTCTAGTCTTTTACCGGTCTTGGTATTTAGTTGAAAGACCGGATTACTAGTATAGATTGCCATACTATTAAGAGGGGTCTTGTCTAAATAGTTTAAGTCCCATCATGTGTTGATAGTTTAACCTCACTTGCTCTAGCTTTTTGTAACATGATGCTTATATATGCGAATGTGTTTTGCAAATAGTTGTGGCTCATGTGTTGAATCCTTATAACATGGGATTATATATTGCAAATGTGTTTTGCAAGTATTTAAAGTCCATATTTTCTATTCTTGCGATATGAGGCTTATATTTGCAACTATGTTTTGTAAATGGTTGAAACCCATATATAATCCTTGTGTCATTATTCCAAGTGTGTAAATGTGTTTTGCAACTTGTTAGGAATCATGGTTAACTCTTGTGTGCATGATACTATAATTTACAAATATGCTTTGTAAAATTTGTTGTCTATGCACTTTTTAGAAAAATTGAAACTACCGCAGTGCATTGTGCAGTACTACTGCTAAATGAAACTACCGACGTTGTGATCACGGTATTATCGCGTTCGTTAGTGGTCCAGAGATCAGTGTAGTCGAACCAAAGTGGTCAAAAACCAGAGTGATCAAACCAACATGGTCGGAACCAAAGTGGTCGAAGACTTGTGTGGCCAAAAATCGGAGTGATCGAACCAACGTGGTCGGCGACCAGTGTGGTCGAAGACCATAATGATCGAATGTTAGAGATCAGTGCGGTCGAACCAAAGTGGTCGAATATTAGAGTGGTCAAACCAATATGGCCGAAGATCAGTGTGGTTGAGGACCATCGTGGTCGTACCAGCGTGGTTGAACCAGCATGGTCGAACCAATATAGTTGAAACTGACGTGATCGAACCAACGTGGTCGTGAAATGCCTCACAACTATGTCAATTATGACGTGGTCGTGGGTGTCAACGAAGTCAGCTGCAGGACAAAGACTCGAAGCGCACGCGGTCCATCCTACTTGCTTTGGACTAGCGTCAACGAAGTCAGCGGCGAGATGAAGACTTGAAGCGCGTGCTCTGCCCTTCACTAGTCGGACGGTCGTTGATGAAGTCGTGACCACGAGGTGTCAGACAAGCATCGACAAAGTCGCGACCATGAGGTGTTGGACGAGCATCGACGAATTCGCGACCACGAGGCGATCGGGCGGGCGTCGACGAAGTTATGACCCCAAGGCGGTTGGATGAGTGTCAACAAAGTCTCGACCCCGATGCGGTCAGAGAATGCATCACCACTACATAGATCATGACGTGGTCATGGGCGTCGACCAAGTTACCACCCCGAGTCGGTCAGACGGGCGTCAACGAAAGACCATGAGGCCGTCGGAAAATGTCTCACGACTACATCGATCATGATGTGGTTGTGGGCGTCGATGAAGTCACTACCCCGAGATAGTCGGACGTGCGTAGATGAAGTCATAACCATGAGGTGTCGGACGAGTATCGATGAAGTCACGACCACGAGATAGTCATAGAATGCCATAAGGCTACGACGATCATGACATGGTTATGTGCGTCGACGAAGTCGGTCGTGGGACGAAGACTTGAAGTACGCGCTCTATCCCCCACCATTCAGACTAGCGTCGACGAAGACTTGAAATACGCGCTCCGTCCCCCACCACTTGGAGGGGCGTCAACGAAGTCGCGACCACGAGTTGGTTGGACGCTATTCTCGCTCAGGCAGAACTCTTTGGTGGGACGCGTGAACTCCCTGGTGAAGCATGCAAGGCTCACCAAGGTTATCATCCGTAGAGTTCGCGTAGAGGTCGTGGGCTCCGCGTGGCTATTTATACTTCGTAGAGTTCGCTGGAGGCCATAGACTCCGCGCGGCCATTTATAATCCATAGAGTTCACACGGAGGCTGTGGGCTTCGCACGGATATTTATATCCCGTAGAGTTGCCTGGGACGGCTAAGTTCCTGACGTTTTATACTCCGCAGAGTACGTCAGGACGCGAGGCCACCCTGCGATTTATTTGTACTCCGTATAGTACACCGAAGCGCGAGACCACCATGCGATTTTTACTCTGTAGAGTGGCTTAGGACACAGGTTTCTGGCGTTTTATACTTCACAGAGTACGCCAGGGCTAAAGCCACCGTGCAATTTGAGCACAAATCAGATCGAATAGCGGCCTGATAGGAATGCTAAAGCTAACATGTGCTGAACACCATGTATGCACACTACACAACCAGTTTAAAGTTTCTCTACCTTCTTACCTTTGTAGCGCTTTCCTTCTAGGCAGTCGAAATCCAATAGACCTCTCTCATGGCAGCGACTCTCCCTTGTGCAGCTTCTTGCGCGCTCCCTACGAACAACGCTAACTGTTGTAGTATGAGCATAACAGTGGTTACAAAGTATCCTTTTTCCATTGGAGATATGAAACTAAGGGAGTTAGAGAGCCAACCAAGAGAGCTAGTGAGTAAAGTAAGTGTACCTGGCCCTCTCATACCCCTCTTGGGGTTATTGTACATAACTAGAATAAGATAGAAAATTATCCTACTCTCTAATAATCACAAAAAGTGATGGTACATTAATATATTTCTAATATATATGTATGTATATATAAAGACTATTTTCTACTCCTAGGTGTAATTAATTACAACCTATATCGTATCTCACAACGTAAAGAGTATCTCGCATAACAGAGGGTATGTACGTGTAGTATACAAGTATTTAAGACTATCTAGGTAGTATAAACTATTTTTCAGAGATGATATATACATTTTTTCGACATACTTCTTTTTATGTTAGTATATAAAGGTATTTACAAAATACGCTAAAAACTATAGACTTCCTTACAATTTTTCCGTATGGTTCACATTGAAGTACTTATAATAAGTATACGAATATACCTAAAGTGATAAAATAGTATTTTAAATTTATTTAGATGATATAATAAAAGTGGTGTAATTACACTGGAGGTAAAAGGTATTTCTCGCTCGCACGCTCGCGCCCCACAACACTGGCATATTTCAATGTAGTTCGTGAGCTAGGTAAAAAACCTACGCCTAATGATAAATCATCAGTAAACGAGCTCCACGAACTCCAATCTGGGAAATTTTATAAGGCAAATAGAATCCTCTATGCACCTCAAAACGTATAACATACTTTCTAGTTTCTCACACATGAAGGCCACATTGCCTCACAGAGCAGTCCCATCTCACCTAGTCCAAGACGAACTCGTCACAGATTGTGCAAAAGGAAGGCAGAATCTCCGTCCGTCTGTGCACCTGCTCTACTGCCCCAGAAACCTCTTCACGCCGGACTTCTGGTCCGCCGTGAGCCTCGTCGGGAACTTGACGTCGAACTTGATCCTCAGGTTGCCCTTCTTCGACGGGTCCTTGGGGATCGGCATGCCCTCCCCTCGGACCACCTCCTCGTAGCCGGGGTTGATGACGGAGTTGATAGGGATCGTGAGGCTGCGGCCGTCGAGCGTCGTCAGGTGGACGGTGTAGCCGGTCAGGGCCTCGGCGAGCGGTATCTTCTGCGTCACGACGAGGTCGTTGCCGTCCCGGGTGAACACCAGGTGCGGCTTCTCGTCGATGATGAAGACGAGGTCGGCGGGGATCAAGTTGGGCTGCTCGTTTCCTTTCTCCGGGAAGGTGATCTTGGTGCCCTTCTTCCACCCAGGCTTCACGTCTATCGTCAAGATCTCCTCAACTGGAATTGTTTTCCTGCACAGTCACAATGACTAGAGCTCAGTACATGGACTGCAAACAGGGGGTCAACATTTTCTTGGATCATATGGACTGAATAAACTAACAATAAAGGGTCATAAATTGTCAGAATGATTGAGCAATCTGTAGACTAAAGCTGGACAATTCCTAGAAACTGATAAGTTCCAAATCAAGAACACAGGACTAAATGGTTTAGATGAAGCCTTAAATGGCATTCCATTTATATGCATACATGTAGATTTACTAGGCCATCAACAATGACCATTAAACCAAACAAACTTCAGCCATGATTCCTTTTTTTAAAAAAAAAACTTTAGCAATCGATGCACGTATCCCAAGTCTTATCTATACAATGTATACTAAAATAAATCTAATTAAGTCGACAACAATTGCACATTCTAAGTTTAATTTCGGCCAACTAAGACATGTTCCAATCTGGCAAGAGAAACTACTGACGCCTAAAATGTTGAACAATCACAACAAACCGCCAATGATAAGAAAGAGTTGTGAAGCAAAGGGAAGGAGACACTCACCCGCTGGCATCGGCAATTTCCCTGGAAATCTTCATCTTCTTGGTGGTCCCCTTGTACAGCTCCTCCAGGCTGCACGGCAGCTTCCTCTCGATCGCCGGCGCCTTCACCGGCCTCCCGCCGGCGTGCATCCCGTGGTGCCCATCGGCGCCACCGCCGAACGCCGAGCCGAACATATCGTCCCCGAATATCGACGACGAGAACCTCGTGCCGCCGGTCCGCATGCTGGGCCCTCCCCCCATGCCGCCGCCCATGCCGCCGAATGGGCTTGACGAGCCGAAGAACTCCGCGAAGATGTCCTCCGCGTTGCGCGGGTTGAACCGGAAGACCGTCGGCCCGTCGCCGCCGGTCGAGAAGAACGTCGCGCCTCCCGGGCCCGCACCACCGGCGCCCGGCGGCGGCACCTGCCCCTTGAGCCCCTCCTCGCCGTACTGGTCGTACACCGCGCGCTTCTGCGGGTCGCTCAGCACCTGCTCAAACACACACACCGAGAACGCGTCACGACATTGCATAATTCGACCGGACAGACAGGTCGCGAGACGAATCTACCCCGCATGGATCTTTCGGCTGCTTAATTACCTCGTAGGCCTCGGAGATCTGCTTGAACTTGTTCTCCGCCTCCTTCTTGTTGTTGGGGTTCTTGTCGGGGTGCCATTTCATGGCGAGCTTGCGGTAGGCCTTCTTGAGGTCGTCGTCGGTGGCGGCCTTGTCCACGCCCAGGATATTGTAGTAATCCAGCCCCATGGTTACCTCGAGCTTCGCCGCTTTGGTGTGGTTGTGGTCTTGGTTATCGTCGCGTGAGATTTGCTCGTGCTTGAGTTGTTGCTGGGTGGTTTGGTACGGGGCGGAGAGGAGAGAGAGGGGGTAGAGAAAAGGGGGAAGAGAGAAGCGTCTGGAGTGGAGACGGAGGTGTGTGTGTAGACGGGTGTGGAAGCTTCCAGAAGGTGCGCGAGGGTGCGCGGGCTATCTCGGTCGCACGGAGCTCGCACGTGCGATACACGCGTAAGTGGACGGCCAGGTTCGTTGTGCTGTTATGCTGGGTTGGACTCGACTCGTGGACTGGACTGGATTGGAGGAGTATCGGCGGTACGCAGGCCGGAATTCTATAGAGCTTTGCTTATAGTTTTTAATTATAATTTATTAGTTTAATAAATAGTAATTATTGTAAAGTCGAAAGCTAAAGAACGGCTAATTTTTTTTAAAAAAAACAGAGCCTTTATATTCCATAAAAATTCGACAAGATTTGTCTTATTCTTTTTCGAACCTGGATATGATTGAACCTTCTTGGGATCATCAGGATCACCATCCTTCTTTTCTTGTTTTACGGGATCGATCAGTAGATTCACGATTCTACCATATTTTCAAAAGTATATATACTTTATATAAATATTGAATTATGTTTTCAAATACACAAGTATATAGAATAATTGTTAATTTAATTTTGTAAATTTGAGTACTGTTATATTGAATTAAGCTTAGTTTCAAACTTATTTAATTATTTTTATAATAAATTAATTGTTTATATGTCCAACATGTTATGATAATATTTTTTATCATAGAACAATACGTAAGGAGCTAAAACAAAGCAAATTAAATTATTATAACCTAAATTAGCAATAAAAATTTCAATTTTTATATACTTGTATAGTTTGCTATCAGGATCATAGTCCTATTCAATCCAGAACATGATCTTAAGGATACTACCTAATCCTATGTGATCCTATCTTTAGAACTACGATTCTACGAAATTCGATCATACCGATACGTGGCGATCCTAACGTCCTTGGATCTCGAATGAATCCAATTATTTTGAAGACTTCTTTCCGATTAGAATTTGTACTCGTTCTTTTTGTTCCTTTTGGTGAGACGTTCTGATTAGAATTTCTAAAGGAGCTATAAAATTGATAGGATGGATCGAGACTAATAATCGTAGGCCCAGTATTTTATATGGACCCATACAAAGCCCGCTAAAATGTAGGAGCACGCTAGTGCCGGCAAAATGGGCGGCACAGTCCAACATGGTACAGGTCTATTAGGCATGGCCCACTTACTCTATCAACCTAAATAGGTTGTGTCGTGTTGGTCCATGGGCTGTGCTTAGGCTTTGAAGGGCTTGTTGGCATCCCGGAGGAAAGCGAGATGAGTAGAAAAGAGGATAAGTAGTCATTGGATAAGCGACATTTCAGGCGATATATTTTCCATTTATCGGAGGAGATAGATGCATTTTAGAGGAAAGAAGACGGTCATGGATAGGTCCAGGCATGGCCCACCGAGCTCACGGGCTGTCCGTGTTAGCCCATTCTCATTTAGCCCGATAGGCCAAGGAGGCATGTCTAGCCTATTTTAGCTCAAAATTTTTGAAAGTTGTAATAATTCCAAAAAATATGTAGAATTTAAAAATTATAAAATAAATTATAGAAATATAATAATGAGCGTTATTAATGTTTAAATGGATGCATCGTTAAAAAATTTGCCAAGTAAAAACTTAACTCGAGAAAAATCTTGGTAAGAAAAAAGACTATAGCCTATAGCTCTGCAGTACATGTAAAAAAATGAGAAAAAGTATAGTGTACATCGATGCTCTAAGCGTCGTTGTCTAGATAAAGATTGTTGAACATGTCTGCCAACTCTGTATTCTCTACAAAGTGTTGAGCTCATGAAACAACTTGTTCCCCATTTTTTGTTGTTAGAAGTACTTCCATCATCTCACTCGTGAGACTTGCTCTTCTCTCCTCCAATATTTTTCCACAAAGACAGAGAACAGGCCTAGAAGAAACCGTTGAAACAGGAACAGTTAATACATCACGTGCTAATATGGATAGCATCAGATAAGTTATTTTATGCTCGTGCCACCATTCCAAAATATTGAAGTCATTTTCCCAATGATCCACGAGATCGATGTCCAGAAAGGCGAATAGTTCCCCACTGCTACGGTGGCTGTATATTACTCCAATATTTGACATTGTAGAACATGATTTTCCAGAGGAACTTGGGCACCAAAGATTTTGCCCTACATAGTTTTCTTCTTACATACGATGGGTGCTATTGGAGGTCGTTGTAAGTGAACTCTCTGAAACTTTAATTCGTACTTTTGATAAACATCAAATAATTTATTGCAAACATAAAAAATAGTTAGAATAATCTATCAATGCAGCATCACTCAGAATTGCAAAAAAATTAGTGAATCCTTGGATCTAAAATACATGCAAATATGTATAAATATGGAATGTCTTCCCAATATTTCCAATATTTAGTTTTCACAGCGGAGATAGCCTCTCGTAACACTATCTCATTTTAATTAGCTTTCAAGTGACCTAGAATCGTAAGAATATGATGCACAATTAAATGAGATATTACGTAACACACTCCAGATAGAGCAACAATGAAATCATAAAAGAGTTCTAAAAATGATAGTAACTTTTCAATGACATACCATTGCTACGCAATCAATAGTGTTTTATTGTTATGGTTGTGATAGTGTGTGTGAATAAAAATATAAAATATGCTCTTGTAGGGTAAAATGTTCTATAACATTATATAAGTAGAGTTCCACTTTACAGACATGTCCAAACTAAACTTTATTAGGCGTACATTCACTGCAATGCAAAAGTTCTTATAAGCTGCTATTCATTGGTTAGAATGATTTGAGAAATATATTGCATCATGAAAAGTTTGAATATACGGATCTAACCTCTTTAAACCATATTTAACTATAAGATTAATAATATGATGGGTGCCTCGTTGATGTTGCAAGAAGGATTCGACGTATGCACTAAATAACGAAGTGAGAATATCCATTGCCCTAGAGTTCGCTGTAGAATTGTCCAAAGTAATTGCAAAAATTTTATTTGTCAGACCAAAATCTTTCACAACTTTGATAATATATTATGCAATATTCTCATCCGTATATACTATATCAATTAGTTTAAAACCTATAATTCTTTTTTCCATTGCCTAATCATCGTTAACATAATGAGCAACTATACTAAGATAATCCTCCCTAACTTGACCACTCCATATGTTCGAGTTCAAGGCCACTGAAAGTGTACATGTCTTAAAGAATTATTTTAGTTTAGCACGGCCATTGTTATAGTATTTAACTAAATCTTAAGTTGTTGATTGTCTAGAAACTCAAGAAAACCTATGATTATGCACAATCTTAATGTACCTAATGGGCTAGACAGGCTAACGAGCCTAATGAGCCATGCTCATGTCGGGTCGTGCTTGGCCCGAAACTGTTCGTGTTGTGCCAGGCCAGCATGCTGGGCTGGGGTGGCAACCAATGTATTTCCCATTTCATCGTGTTGTGCTAACCTGGCCCATTGCTATCGTGGGCTATGCCGTACCTAGGCTGGGCTAACAGTGTCATGCTTCAAGCCTGCCCGACAAGCATGACCCATTTGGCCAGCTCTAGAGCATGCCAACTTGATCATGCAAATTCCCCCAAAACAATTCCCTGTATCCCTACTTCCCTCCCGCACTGCACGCGCTCTCCTCTTCCTTTCTTCAGATCTACCAATCTCCCCTCCCCTCCTCTCACAAATGGTGAGCCTAAGCCGCCACCTCCCCCAAATCCCCCACCACCGCATGTTGGCTTGGTTTCCCAAACAAAGGTTCGAGGAGGTCTCGGATGGTGCCCTTACCCACCTTTACAAAGCTCGAAGCCACGAGGATGATGACATGTGGAGTAGCGACCCCACCTTCCTCTCTGAGGATTTGCTCCGCATGGTTGCCGCCGACAGGTGGGGCCCTATGAAGACGACTGTGGTGGTGTGGATGGGGAGGCGGTGAGTGTTGGGGGATAGAGTTGTTGAAGTGGCAAGTAGGTAGCCATGGGAGAAGGCGCTACATCTTAAGGTACATAGGCTGGGTGGTAGGGCATGTTGCATCTACAACGGCTGGGAGATGATGCATGGATTGGATCTAGGGTTTGACACATTCACGGAGGATGGTGCGGATGGCGAGGTAAAGGGTTTTAGGGCAGTTGTGGAAAGGATGGGCCGGTTAGGGCTAGGGTTTATGGTCTGGGAGAGAAAGCTTTAGATCACGGATGGTTCGTGTGTGTGTCAGTGCTTGGGGTGGTGGTGTTGTTTTGGGGGAGGCGTTTATGTTGGAGCCAGTGTTCCAAAAGTCAGTGCCTAGAGCCGATTAATCGGCCTCTAGGTGGTAGTCAGTGGCCCTCCGTCGTGATTTGCACCAAATTGCCGCTCTAAGCACCGCCGCTACCTAGCCAGTCAAAGTGGTCATAGTTGGCCTAGGAGGAGGAAATCGTGGCAGGATTAGGTGGTGCAGAGACGATTGGGCAGTGGCAAGGCAGCTGACTTGGTGAACAGTGGTGAAAATAAGGGAGTATGAAAGCCTCGGGGTGCAGTCGGGTTAGGGCTTGGAGGTACCATTTAGGGTTTGTGAGAACCTAGGGGTGGAGTCGGTTGGCCGCCGCCTCCTCCTCCTCTGTTACTAAGTCCTCCTCTCCTATCATCGATTGGGCCACCCCACCACCGAATCCTCCTCTTCTGTCGTCGATTCATCTTTTCCTCAATAGCAGCGCTTCCTTCATCACCGTTGCTAGCCTCCTCCATAGTAGGACACCAGGGAACTCGTTGTCCCTCGCCTCGCCATTTTCGTGCTTTTGGCTATTGCTGTTGTGTTGTGCCCATGCTTTTGTTGTTGTTTATTACTGTTGTACTGTGCGTAGGGGTGGAAAAAAGCTCGTCAGTGAGGCTCATTGGCTCGGTTCAAAATTACTTCAATTACACTCGTTAATTGGTTAAACATTGAATGAGTTGACATCTGATGAAATTAAATTTTGCTTTTGCTCAGCTCGATTCGTTAACTCAATTCTCAAAATAATTCCGAACTATCAATAAATGATATTAAATCAAACAGTGTCAATTTCAAGAAAAACTCAATAAGATGAGAACTTGGTTTGATATCCACCTGTGCACCTGTGCCATGCTTATTCTGTTGTCATTGCTATATTGCTGCTAGATTCTAGTTAGTATAGTTAGTGGTAGGTACTACTTACTAGTTCTACACTTCTATTTAGCAGTGTTCAAGTAGGCACTAGGCGCTAGGCGGACGGCAAGCACGGGCCTAACGCCTAGCCTGCCTAGGCGGCCTACTTTGCCATGGTGTGCTACGGGCGACATCAACACATATGTGATGTTTGGATGAAGAAAATTGCTACCTGGCACTTCATCACTTGGTATAAATTCTTGATATAAATGCTTCATGTAAACCTGAACATTAAGAATTAAGCAATGTATGAGACTCTTAAATAGTATCTGGACAATATGATCCAACTATTGTGCTTCATACTTTTATGTAAAGTACGAAAGAAAAAAATGACTACAAGACAATAAGACATAATCACATAGATCAAATAAAACAAGTTCACAACCACATACATAGTTCATAACTTCTCACAACAAATTAGCAATCTACGTAGCAAAGTTACAAAGCATAATATTTATAGCGAATTAGCATTCACTATTCACTAATCAACAAAGCATGTAGTAGGCACTAGCAGACTAGCAGTAGTGCAGCACTATCAGTGATCCCTCTCCATCCGGCCTCCTCTTGTCCCAATCTCCCGTGTAGCCTCCTCCCCTCCCTATTCCCTCTCTCTCTCGCATGGACTGCCGCCACTTTGTCTCTACCTCCCCCCCCCCCGAATGCCCCCGCTTCGTCTCTACCTCGTCTCCACAAGACCACAAAGGCGGCAAGACAAGGCTAAGCGGCATCGAGCCACCGAGACCTCGTCTCCACCACACCCATCCTCGTCTCCACCACCGCCAGTGTAATACCCCAATTATGCATAAGGGAAAACAATAGCGATTAAGGAGTGTAGTTTTGCCGTCAGACCCATCGACCTTTTTGGAGTGTCGATTTAGTATCGCGCGCAGAGGTTCCCAGACCATCCTAGGACGGTCGGCACCGTCTAGAGAGCCGTATAATTAGCGCTCTCAGAGGTTCCCGGACCGCCTAGGGACAGTCGGCACTGTCTCGCGTTTCGGGTGTTCATCATCCAGCAAATTTCACCTTACCTTTTTACCGTCTTACCGCTGCAGTAGAAACCCCAAAGCCCACACAGCTGTGGACCAAAACGCCCTTAGGGCCATAGCCAGCCAAGGCAAAAAGGGAGGGGTAGAAGCGGCATTTCGCAGTAAAAGGGGTAGCCATGCCTTTTAAGTAGACAAGACAGCACACAGCTACCCCACCTACTCCACTTTTCTACCACAGCCTCAAGAACAAAGCCAACCGAAGCACACCCCTCCACTCCTTCTCACTGCCAAGCCAAGAGCCACCCCAGTACTCGAGCATATCCGTACCACCGCAAGGAAGAGGAAAGGAGGAGGAAGCCGAAGAGGAGGAGCAAGGGCGGCAGTGAGACGGCGTCACGACGACGGAGGACGTCGACGACCGCCGGTCACAAGCCAAGCCGCCCACTGAGGTTGTCTTCCATCCCACAATCCCTTAACACCACACACACACACATAGAGAGAGAGTGAGGGTAGGGATGAAGGTGGGGGTGCCAGCAGCGGGTCTCGGGCCGGCTGTAGAGGGGGAAGGCGAGGTAGGCGGAGGCGGGAGGCGGGGGCCGACGGAGCCGCTGGCGGCGGGCCAAGGGCCGGCGCCGCCAAGTGCCGCCGCGCCGCCCGTGGCCTCCCGGCCGAGCAGACGAGAGGGGGGATGGGGGAGAGAGTGGGGGAGGAGGTGGCGTCGAGGAGGAGCCGGCGGCGGCCCGGCAGCAGGCGCACCCACGCGCCGACGCGTCGCCCTGGGGGCCCGGCCGGTCGGCTGCGCGCGCAACGGAGGGGGGCCGTGGAGGCGGAGAAAGCTGGCGGCGGCCACTGGTCGGCGGCGAGGGGGAGGAGGCCGGCGCCCGTGTGCCGCGCACCGCCTGGAGAGGCCCCTGTGGCCGATGGAAATGGGGAGAGGAGGAGAGAGTTGGCAGGGAAGAGGAGGCCATTCGGCCATATTGAAATAGGGGGAGAGAGAGAGACCGTGGGAGAAGGAGGTAAGGCCAGTCGGCCGAACCAGTTGGGAAAAAAGGGGAAAAAAGAAATAAGGAAAGGAAAGGAGGAAAAGAAAAGAAAAGAAAAAGAAAATGGGGTGGTTCCTGCGCGACAGGACCTTGACCCTGTGCATTCTACGCTCGAGTTTGGTCCGCGCGTAGAATCGTCGATATCTGTTGAAGCTCTGGTTTCTGTTTTGCCTTTAAGTTGGATTTATTGCTTGCCCAGGTGGAGGCACCGAGTCGACGCCGTCCGCAGATCGTTCCGCTCCGCTTGGTCAACAGGCAAGTGCATGGTAGAGCGGTAGACCATAGAGTCTATGAATATGCGATACTTACATGATGTGATAATGTTTATGTGGTAATGTGATGATTACATGATGTTTATGTGGAAATGTGGCATTTACATGACATAAAGATGCATGGTAAACGATGGTAATGATGATGGACTAAGGTGGGCAATGATGCTTACCTGCTAATGATGTTGATGATGAGCATGATTATGACAATGGGCATATGCATATGCATTTGCATTATGTGCACTCAAGAGTGAGGGCGGTGAGAAAGTCCCTAGCTATGAGTAAAGCTAGCGGACTAATCCGGAGTGCTCTTGAGTAAGACCTATTTCGGTAGGCCTCCACGGGAGTGGAGAGATCCCCGTGCCGATTATAGGCGGGCCCAAGATTATGGGTGAACATCGACGGGTGTTCACTCGGCAATACCGGTATTTGCAATGAGATGAGCAAATGTGCATGTAGATCAAGATTGCATTGCATTGATGATTTGGCAATGTTGGAATATGACAATGCATAGAGAATACGTTATGATTAATGTGGAAATATGAGAATGATGATATGAGTATGGCAATGCATACGGAGTATGTTATGGATGGTTGATTTGCTTACATGTTTGGTCGTGTTTATTCGTTCTATTGTGTACTTGCTGAGTCTTTGGACTCACCCTTACTTTGTTGTTTTATTTTTAGGTAGCTGTGAAGGACGCCTTGCACAGGCGGGTGTAGCACATGAATAACTTCACGTTCTTGCAGTACTTCACATATCTAGCTTTTGGTAGTATGTTTAACTCCACCAGCAAGCTAGCACAGTTGTTTAAAAATGGTATGGTGTAAGTGGTTGCTGCTTCATAAATAAGGTAGGTTTTGCTTAAATTGTTTAATAGATGTCTAAAAGTGATATTAATATGTAATGATGGTAGCACTCTAGGCCCAGAGGATGAGTGGGGTGTTACAGCCAGCGGAGGAGAGGGCATGATGGAGGGGAGATGGCGGAGGGAGAAGATCGGCAAAGGGACCATCGAAGGGACTAGGGAGGCGAGGTGGAAATGCGGAACACACCTCAGTGGCGAAGGCAGAACTGCCATGCATAGAAGTAGAAGATGCATGGATGCATGTATCAAAATATAAATGAATTTGTGAGTTGAATACGAGTTGTACTCATAAGCTATGTCGTTCCGCGTTCGCAATTCGCGTCAATTTTGGTAAATATGGTATTTACTGATACCACACCAAAATAAATTAGGATTTATCAATACCAAACTGTATTTTTAAAATACTATGTATCACCAAACTAATATATTGTATTTGTCGTATATACCGTATGTACCGAACCGAATTTATCAACCATATCGAATGCGCAGGCCTACGTATGACTTGTATTTCTTGAGTTGGACACTAAATTGCCGTTCATGGGCCTAAAATTTCTTAGCGATGGGTCTGAGGGTGTTCGTATTAGTTTATGGCTGCGGCTTATGGCTCATGGTTGTGGTTTATAGTTTTTGGTCCTACTGCGAGCGCTTGTGTGAACGAACTGAATACCGATAAATGCCGATAAGCCACTTTAAAAGGGCAATTCTGATAAGCCGCATCGAAATAGTGGTGGAGAAGCCATCCTATTTATTTGTTCGAAAGAAATAATAAGCTATAAGTCATAAGCTGAAAAGAACTGGGCTTTTAGCTGTGGCTTATGACTAAAAATAAATAGTAGCAGTTGAAAGAAGTGAATTTTAGAAGGGGGTGAGCAATGCAAAAAGTGAGAGAGAGAGATATGTGCGCGTGTGTGGCAGGAGCGAGAGAAGTGGTGTGGGTGATGCACTCATGACCACCAGTCTTATCCCCGGAGCGAGACGGTAGCGAGAGGAGTGGAGAAGCTGCTTCGAAAAACGAGATGTTCATACTGACTTCTAGCTTTTCTAAACAGAAGCCAAAATCAGAAGCCAATATGAACAAAGCCTCATTTTTTTGTTAGGCCGACCGTTAATGGGCCTCACTGTCCTACAATTGGGCTGTTGATGGGCCAAGCTGTGCTATTCTTCGACCTTTAACGGACCATATTTGTACGGTTCGCCCACTGATGGGCCTTACTCTCCTACTGTTAGGCCGATAATGGACCAGATATTTTCAGATTGACCGTTTAATGGGCCGTTAATGAACTTTCTAACTGGGCCGTTCATGAACCTCCTATTTTATGGTGTTAGGCCGTTTGTGGTCCTCCAAATTTTTGGTTTTGGGTCGGATGTGGCCTCAGTGTTGGACCTTTTGGTGGCCTCACTTGTTCCCATTGTTTGCAACGCGTACAGGCCTCAGCTTCGTTGATCTTATTGTACCTTCTCGGACTTCTTTCTACTAGCGTAACTAGAAAAGGTACGCGGCAACGATCCTTTCAAAAAATAATAAAAACAACAAAAACTAAAGGACCGCAACTACGGGAATAATATATCTTACAACCGTGTATACACAGGGAATTAACCAAGCTGCAAGCTACTAACATACGCATGTACAAAGCCGATCCTCTAATGCTGTGGGGGAGCTAGCTAATTTTCGCCCAAACAATTACCTGACATCCTCATCTGTTTCTTCGCTCGTTGACTGAGTCGAATCTGTAGCTTCAATACATTCACGGCCTGGACCCCTTCTTCCAGATCCTACCTATTCGCTATACACCGAAGAATACGATGTTCCACCTTCATCCTCATCTGCGTTCTCCACTCCACCCCCACCATCGTCTTCGTCGTCATCATCAGGGAGCTCGTCATCCTCACCCATCTCAGCACCATCATTGTCTTCATCAATAGGGTGTTCAGCATCACAGTCCTCTCCATCCTCCTCACCCTCTTCATCTCCATCGTCTTCATCATTATCTTCGTTCCCATCATCCATCATCTGTAACGAGCTAGACCAAGAATTGTCCCTCAAATAATCTGGAAGCTGCTCATCGTAGTCCTCATTCATGGGCTCGCCATTTTCCTCTGATTCATCTGATTGAGATACTGAATTGTTATCATCATCCTCTGCATATGCCCTTCTCTCCGAGCCCCACTCTTCTGCACTGGAGCTCTGTGGAGAATGCAAGGTAGTGGTAGTCTTTGCATTACTTAGCATGCTAAAACTGCCCAATAAGTTTGCCTTTGGAATTGATCTGGCTCCGACCTCAGATCGCTGCCTAGGCCTAACAGTTCGAAGCCCTCGCCCGTGGCCACGATTACGCCCTCGATGCGCTTGCTTACGTGGGACTTTCTCATATGGCTCAATCTTGGGACAGCTGCCTATACCTTTTGGGACCTTGCCACCACGACTTCGGGATCTACCTCCTCTGCTACCACCTCGACCTCCTCTGCTACCCCCTCGACCTCCTCGTCCACGCCCTCTACGGCCATTGCTGGGAGTCAGCCAATTTCCATCATGTTGATCAAAACCAGTAGTTCCCATTGGTTCCATTTCTTGTTTGTTCTTAACAGCAGTATATCTTGATGGAAGCTTCTGCACAAAAACATAGAGGGTGATTCTAAAGCTGTAGAATGTCCTAATAAATCACCATGAACAAATGAAGGTATTTTACGTAATTTCTCCATGCACAGCAGAGCAAAAGATACCAATTACCACCAAAAACATGTAAACACCTTGAAAGGTAATAAAATAATCATAAGCTACAAGACTCACCATGAAATCTCCAGCTTCTCGCTCATTATTTGATCCAGCCTTTTGACGAGTCGTGTATGAGATGGCAGAATCTAGGTCTAACAATCTTAATGCAACAGCAGCAGTAGTGTCGGGCACCCATGGAAGTACAGTAGCAGATCCAGAACGTGCAACAGGATTCTTAGTAGCAAAATCTCGTGTGCTTGAATTAAGCAACTCACTTGTTGTTCCAAAGTTGGATGACAAGTAATCCCGTTTTATTGCGCTTTCCAGCACAGTTAACATCTGCAAAAAAACATGACGCAGCATAATTCAGATAGGCACACACACTGACACACATCTAAATGTTGCTATCAAATTACCAAGCTTCTTTTTCCAAAAACATGATAATCTCTCTTACAGCATCGTTGTTCAAGTTAGGATTACACCCCACACATCTCCCAAAGGGAACAGCTAGAAGACTCAGGCTGGTGAAGTGGGAGGCAACTTGGTGGCAACCCATTCCTAAATGGTTCAAACAGTATTAATCTGACTCGGTATTACAGGAATGTTGGCTACTGCCACATGTCCAAACTACAGTCCACATCATGAGTGAAAATTTCCTGTCCATGAAGTATCAAGTTATCATGTTCCAAGTATGTTTGCTGTTTAAGCCTTTAAGGTGGGTTCCAAGTGAGACCTCAAAGCCCCATCACAGCTTTTGTCTATCCTTAGATTGCTGCTATTGCTAGTACAGAAAAACTCAAGATAGGGGGTGTTCATATTGGCTACAACTAATGGCTTTTGGCTGAAAGTAGTTGCTTTTAGGGGGGAGGGGAGGTGGGGAAAGTGAGGGAGAGATACGTTGACCCTCCCCCCCCCTGCCTAATCCCCGGAGCGAGAGTAGAGAAACCGTTTCAGAAAGCTAGGTGTTTATATTGGCTTCTGATTTCTCCAAGCATAGGCCAAACAAAAATAAACCTAATGGGTGTATTGAATAGTTAGAAAGGGAAAGGATGTGCAACCTGGAAGACTTCTTCGGTAGATGATGTTGAATACAACTTTACACTCCATGATTTTCGATACCCATCCGTCCAAAATGGTTGGAGAGCTTCTGCTGGAACTGAAGCCTGTAGAACACAGTGCTATCAAGTCACACGGACAGCACTACTTGAAGTAAAACAACATAGGAACAAAACGCCACTGATCTGAAACATGTTCCTTTACCTCAATGGTTGCTAAAAGCAGCTTCAGCAATCTCAATCCTATGGGAATAGAATTGTCTGAAATTTGCATCTTCCAATTAGGATCTGTTCTCTGTTTTTCTTCACACTGTGACATGTGCTCTGAGAGATTGTGAATGGATTTAAATGTCTTGTGGCAAGAATAACAGTGCCTTTCTTCAATTAAATAAATCCGATAGCAATAATCACAACATTGCATCAACTCAGAGCGCTGTTTCTTTCTGTATTTCATGGCACATGTGGATTGGTGATTGTTGCACTCCCTCCACATCCACTTTAGAAACATGCATGCCCTTTTTGAAATAGCAACCTTCTCCACATCGTTACGCCCAAGCTCTATCTTAAAAGAATCCGAATGTATAACATTATCAGATGCAACACCAGAAAGGGTACTGCATGGACTTCCAAATTCATTACTATGATTTGGACTTCTAATCTCACTACTTCCATTTTTCAAAATCCTTCCAGCTGAGCGTTCTATACTAGCACATTTTTTCCTCCCAATAGATTCCTTAAAGGCTGACTCAATGCTTTGCAACATGGAATGCAGATGTGACTCCCGGATGCCGCGGGTATCAAGAGAAACCACTAAAGCATCAAATGCCTGCATTTGCAAAAGGCAATCATGTTAAAATGATGAGAGGCTAATTCTGCAGATGCCTTGCAAACCAGATAGTACATCTGGTTCTGTGAAAAACATTAACAAAAAAGACAACAATCTCTATGTAGAGCAATGTTGTACTTAATCAGCTTATAACAAATTAATTTCCGTTTGCTATTAAATGACAAAATATATAATGTTCATTACTCCATTTACTATCTGATTTTTTCAAGACGTAGCACCAGATACTGTTCAAATGCTATTACCAGTTCAGAGCTATGGTCAGTTGCCCTAAAGCAGCAGCTCAGCAAGGAATCAGCACAGAAAAAACAAAGTTAGAAAAACAAATTTCTAGCTGGTTCTCAGCAAAACTCGGTACAAATGAATAATAAGCCAGGCAAAACGCTGAACCTGACAGAACAGATGTACCCTGCCAGTGTTAACTGCAAGGTTGTCACGGCGTTCCAGCAAATTGCGGCGAGACCGGAGCACCTGGACACCTAGTCGACTAGGGGGCCGCTATAGCGACAGCTAGACAATAGTAATAAATACAAATAATACCTTATATGACCGAAAAATAAATAATCATGCAACATAGTAGCACAAATTATCTAAATAACCATGCAACGGAGCTCAGGAGGTCCAAATCAGAAGAAATCCATTGTGGGAGGGGTCCAATTATAAGTAATCCATTGAGCGAGGGGTCTATTCGTAATTTTTAGAAACTCCAAGGACTAAATCACAAAAAAACAAAATAATTCCCCACTCAATTTAACCATAGCCGCCAGCATTCGCAAGCTTGAGCCCAGCATTTGCAAGCCCTTTGCCTCTCCCCCAACTCCAAGTCCTCTCCACCACCAACCGCCGGTGAGACCGGGCCGGCTCGCCACCTCATCACCAACGGCCACCGCTTCTCCCTCTGCTCTCTTGCTCTCAACTGGGAGAACGTCCAGAAGAGCACCCACCAAGTCGTCGTCGACAGGATGGCCTTCTCCTACCTCATCGCCCTGCCCTGGGAGCGTCGCCACCTCGAGGAGCTCAAGAAGCACGGCGGGCACAACTAGATCTGGATCCTCCTCGCGGAGGTGAGGCTCCTTTTCTCCCCACGACAGCGGGAGCAGGCTGGAGAGGGAAGCCAGCGGTGGGAGAAGGTTGCAGATCGACGCTAGGCGCTCGCTATGTTGGGCGAACAGCCTCAGCGTCCCCCTCTGGCCTCCAAGACGACTTGGCGTCGCCTAGGCAACGCCATGACAACCTTGGTTAACTGGCCAGTAATTCAAAGGTTGTGCTCAACATGATATGACAACATGCATATCAATCTTCAAAAGTGAAGCATTTTAAGGTATCAACTAAGAACTAACATTAAAATAGGTGAATGAGAACTATTGTCTACGCAACTGGATTCAATATAGATGGCTCACGTCATCCACCAAAAACCACCTTACACTTTTTAGAAAGGCCCCCTGAATATCCACTTTACTCTTATACCCTCCCCCCTGACCACCATCTAGTGATATAGACAATCCACCTCAATCTACATGACTACATCATTCAAAGTCAAATAGAGGCTGTGATAATAACTTTCTTTCTCTACTTTAAGCCTAGTTCCTACAAGGGCTGCAGTAAAAGCTCAAGGCTCGTCAGCCACTCAAGATCGACTCGTTTTCTAGCTTGACTCAAAAAATAAATGAGCTGAGTTTGAGAGCCTTGTATAGCTTAGTTGAAAGACGAGTCGAGTTTGAGCTGAGATCAGTTTGCACGATTTTGGCTCGATATAGCTTGAATTATACACACACACACATATGTATATATATATATATATCAACACAGTCGTGAGCCGTCGAATCTCACACGGACGGCCTAGATGCAGGCGAGCAAGATGCACTGCCTCACTTATGCATTTTGCACTTAACCCCCCGCCTCCCTTTTTTAGTGTGTTGTGCCGCGCCCCTCCCTCCCCCTCCACCAGCCTTTCGTGGCCCCCCGCCCTCCCCCAGCGCCTTCCTCCTGGCTCCCTCCCTGGCGCTGCCCTCCCCAGCCGCCTCCGCACTGGCCCCCTCCTGGCTACCCCCTCCGCGTCGCTCCCCTCCTCGCCGCCGCCTCCGCACTGGCCCCCTCCTGACCACCCCTCCGCGTCGCTCCCCTCCTTGCCGCCCCCTCCACCAGCCTTGCGTCGCCCCCTCCCCGACCACGCACTACTTCGACCACGACGCTTCCATGGCCATGCTGGTCGAAGCGTCGCGGTCGAACGGCTGTTGTCGAAGTGCCGTGGTCGAAGCAGTGCGTGGTCAGAGAGGGAGAGGGGGAGTCGTAAGATTGGTAGAGGGGGCGGCGACGAGGGGCCAGCGAGGAGGAGAGTGGCGCGAACGGGGCGACAAGGAGGGGGCCAGCGAGGAGGGGAGCAGCATGGTTGGGGAGGGTGGCGCCGAGGAAGCCAGGGGGCAGCACTAGGGGGGGGGGCGCCGAGGGAGGCCGGAGGGGGCGACGTCAGGGGAGGGAGCCAGGGGGAGGCTGGGGGGCGACGCTGGGGAAGGCCGGGGGTGGCACCAAGGGAGGCCGAAGGGGGCGGCACAAGGCTAGTGGAAGGGGAGGGAGCAGAGGGAGCAGTGAGGAGGGGCGCGACGCAAAACACTAAAGGAGAGGCGGGGGGTTAAGTGCAAAATGTATAAGTGAAGCAGTGCATCCCACTTGCTCAGATCTGTGTGTGTGTGTATATATGCTATTTCTTATACAGATAAAAACAAACTTAAAATAATTTGTTACCTTGTACAGTTGCTTGTTATATTTTTTTCGCCTTTTAGCCTCTTACCTGCTGCCTTGAGAACACTCGGTCGTTAATTTTTTAGCATGCTTAGTAATTTTGTCATGTTATAAACCGCTATGTTTTTTGTTGCAATTAAATATTGCCATTCTATTTAAGGATGGATAAACCAAGCTATTTTACAGATTTAAAATATTTGTCATTATGATGTTGGTTTGAATGGCTTTTTGCAATTCTGTTTGCTTATGTGGTTATCGTAGCCTAATTAGTCTAGAACATTTATAGGGTATAACAAGTTGATAATCGAAATTTTTATTGTTTGAATTTGGCTCAAAAAAGGTGCGAGATAGGCTCGAGATCAGTACGAGCTGAGTATGAGCCAACACTAGCTCGACCTCTAACTCTGACTCAAATTGAGCTCGCTAGATTTTTAATATCAGCTGAGCTGAGCTTACTAGTTCGCTCAAACTCGGCCCGTTTGCAACCCTAGTTCCTACCCAACATGCTCCCATAAATTACATAAGTAAATTGATTCATTAACACACTTTTCAGACATAATGCACCAGCTAAATTGCACTATTTGTAGAAGTTCTACTGAAAATATTAGCTAATTAAAATGCATCCAAGAGTTATGAAGGAAATAACTACCTCAGCTGAGTCAATGAGCCTCCAATATCCATCTCTAGATTCAAAAAATATTCTTCCAGAACCAGGGTCATTGGGTGATTTAGAAGTAGAAAACTGCCAATACCGGTTCCGTCTCCGATCTTGTCCAAGGGGTAGTGATCTGTAAACATAAAGCTGCTCTGCCTTGTGACCTATGTATAATTTCAACTGAGATCGTGTTTTCTGGGATGAAGCATATTGCTGAACAGACAAGCTTTCTGGATTAGCATTCAGTTCCTGGCATACACCATTCCTCTCATTAAGCTGACTTTGCTGATCGACAAGTAAATCATTGTTTACTGTGCTGGCATTCCCATCATTGTCGAGGTTATGCACTGGAGTACTTTCAGCAACATTATTTTCTTGATCAGCAGCAGACTTCAAACCCACGCAAGAATCATATTGCATTTTACTAGCAAACTCTTCCCTTAAACGCCTTTTATCAAGTTGTGCCTCTGCCCACATTTGCTTTTTTAAACCATTTGCTGCCTCCAGACGTTCCTGCAAAGTCTCTTGTTCAGACTGTTCAATGGGAAATTAACAAAACAAGAGAGATTATTCTAGATCATTACCTCCAGAATTGCATGTACAGAATTTCCTTCGGTGGAAACACCAATCAGTGCAACCAATGCATTGAGGCGTTCCTCAACACTAAGATCGCAGTAGTCACCTTCAGCTAGCCCCTGAACCCAGGATTGCCCTTGATTACTTTCATCGATCTCTGTGTCTTGTGCATCGTCAGTGGCTACTTCATGATAATCTGATGAAGCTCCTATGGGTGGATCACTTGAAGTACTCACTGCACTGGACTTATCTAAAGGACGCAATGAGTTACTTTTACGAGATTTACAGTGAGTACTTGGTGGCACTATTGTGTTAACTGCACTATTTGGTTCCTCATTTATGTCACCAACTGCTGTTGGCACACCACCATCTTGTGCTTTAACTAGGGGAGCCTTGACATCTTTTTCCTCAATATTTACTTCATCACCATCAGGATCATCATCGGAATCATCACATTGAGAATCCTCATCCCTTTCAGCATCATCCGCATCCTTTTCCACTTCTTCACACTCAGAAAGAGTATTCTGAAACACCCTTATTTTTTCCCATGCTGCAGATAACACAGCCTCAGAATCAGTTGGATCTTTTCTGTAAGGAGCTTTGACACAATATGTGCAAGGTGCAGTTCGTTCAAAAAGCTTTGTATCCCTTGACAATGCAGCAGATATAGATGCCTCGGGTGTCTTGCTTGTTGTAAGGTCTCTCAGCCCAGATTTCTGAAGAGATCAATAATCAAATCAACAAGGTTGCATAAGAAAACAACAGAAGGTCAGGGTTAGTTTAGCAAAAAAAAAGGTGTGGATATACCTGAATTTTTTCTGCAACTTCCAGTATCGAAAGACCTTTGCTTCCCTCAAGTGACAATACATGGAAAGCAGCAAATTTTACCGTTCCAGGTGTCAGACGGTGTCG